>CAMAPF010001098.1:0-649219 GCA_945859915.1 Cuscuta epithymum
TATTTGGATTTCCTTCGATATATCTCATAATTCTTTTTGCAACACTTAGATGGCTCTCTTTGGGATTTGATTGGTATCTGGCACAGATTCCAACAGCAAGTGATATGTCTGGTCTGCTCGTAGTGAGATAGAGAAGAGATCCAATGATTCCTATTACATTGTTGCATCAACATCCTTTCCTTCCTCATAAGGTTCAATTCCTTGTGATGTGTTCATGGGAACTTTGACAGGAGACTTCCCATCAATGCCAAACTTCTTGATTAGTTCTCTTGTATACTTCCCTTGATTGATAAAGATTCCTTCTGGAACTTGTTTGACTTGTAATCCCAGGAAGTAGCTTAGTTCTCCCATCATGCTCATTTCAAATTTACTCTGCATAACTTGAGATAATTTCTTGCATAATTCTGAGTTAGTACTGCCAAATATAATATCATCAACATAGATTTGTACTAACAGGATATGTGTTGGTCCCGTTTCAGTTAGTAACAGTCTAGAGGGGGGTGAATAGACTGTTATGCGTTTTGAAATTTTTTCTCTAAGTCAGAGTTGACTTATCAGAGAGGGTTGAGTTCTGATGATCAGAACTGGGTCTTGCAGCGGATAAGAGTTCCGGGTAGCCTCAAGTGTTACATGCCTTTCTGATAACTCTGAGAACAAGATCTGCTGAACACAGAGTCCAAGTTCTAAGGAGTTAAACAGTTTAGTCCTAAGTGCAGAAATTTAAGTGCAGTAAAATAAATGACACCGGGGTTTTTATAGTGGTTCAAGGAACAACGTGTTCCTCTAGTCCACTGTTCCACTAAGCTTGTAAATGTCACAAATTACAACGCTTTAGTCCCTAGCACTTGAGAAGCTCTCCACGTCTTCTTCAAGCCTAGTTGCCACCCAGGATGCAGTTCCACGTCCTGATGGCTGGTCTTTTCACTCAGCTTCCCGGAAGTATCACCACTTCACTACTGCAGTTACTTGGACGCCCTTCTTTACAGAAGATATTCTGGGAAACAGAGTTTTCTCCAACTCGCTTCGTTACAAAGGATGTGTAGTTGAAGTTCTTGAAGGTTTGAAGAACAGGATGAACTTTGCTCTTGTTGGGGTTGAGAGATTTTGAGAGTTTGAATCTTCCCAACGTAAGCTTTTTTCTTGTGAATGATTATGGAGTTTGAATCTCAAGGATGCTTGCAGTATAATGATGAGAGCAAAAGTTATTCGGTTGTTCTTCATGAGTATCCTTTTATACTGAGGTTGTCTGCCCGTTGGAGGAGGAGACAACTGCATTAAATGCGCATACTGTGGAGTTGACCGGTTGGACCCGCAGTTTTGGCAGGTTTCTATTTTTGTATAATATTCTCCAGGAATCTCGGTCAATCATCTGCAATAACTCCACAGCGTATCAGGCTCATTAAATGAGCATTGAATGCTTTCCTTAGATGAAATATCTTCTAACCGTTGGGGAAATTCCCGTTTGATATACGGTCGTTGAAAGCAGCTTCGAGTTCTTCTAAGTGTTAGTCGGGCTCTGATCGGGTTCTTCTGATATGTTGGATTCTGATGGCTCTCTGAAGTTTGACTGAACTCCAGCTCTGGTACCGACTCTGATAGGTCCGCTGATGAGATTCTCTGATGGCATTCTGACCTTGGTTTCTAATGAACTTAGATAGTGAACTCTGACACTTGTCTGATGTTGGGTTCTGATGGAGCTTCACATCGAACTCTGATGGTTCTCTGATGTTGTCTTCTGATGAGTCTCTGAAGAGCAACTCTGATTCTTTTCTGATGAGCAACTCTGAAAGCAGTTCTCATGGTGCAGCTCTGATCAGATCCACATGGCAACTCTGACAGTTGATTATACTAATACTTACAACTGAAAATTCTAATACATAAAATCTAAATGGGGGTACTCTAAAATTCTAATCTAATTATCCTAGCATCATCAAAATCTAATTACATTTATTCCTTACAATTTCCCCCTTTTTGATGATGCCAAAACCCTTAAACTATTTCCAGAGAAGTGCCTTTCACCATAATAGAAAATAAAGTAAAACTTTTCATTTAAGATCTTGGTGGGCACTTTGCATAGGAAAATAGTAAGAGTACAATACAATCAAACAAAACATAAATAGATAAATACATAAAGTAGTAAAGAACACAGAGTTTGGAAGTGCCATCCAAATTAGAGGCAAGAAGATTATCTTATTGATCAGAAATAGTACAAGAGTTACAAGAGATAGAGTGAGAGTTTAGAGATCTTCCTCATCTACCTGTACTCCTGCTTCATCAATTCTCTTTAGGATTGCATTTACCTTAGCTCTGATATCAGCAAGGTTCCTGTGATTCTGACATTCAGACCACATTGGCTCAAGCTGGCAATCCAGATAATACCTTACAGCATCACGTTCATCCTTGCCAGGGATTACTCTCATCCGCCACCACTCTTCAGCTTCTGCAATAGAACCTCCATGAGCAATGGTTATGATACCATTCTCATCTTGGATCAGATTGGCTCTTTGCAGTGGGGTCATGTGCTTCTTCATTTCTGCGAACTGCACACTGTCTGGTTTAGACATCCCACTGTTCAGCCATTGAGAGAGAGTGAAGGAGGGAGTTTTCCTTTTCTTTTGAGAGCGAGGACGAGGAGGTCTCTGAATTCCGGGCAGCAATTCGCTTTTGTCTAGCTCTCTCAAAGTATGCTGCAGGATCAGCAGCGGGAGTGACTGTCAGAGCTCTGGAGCTTGGACCTTCTGCAACTCTGGTATCTTCCCCCTTTTTTGGCATCAGCAAGATCACCAAGCAGGAGTCCAATCTTTGAGAATTCGGTGGCCTGGTTCTCCTTTATGACTTCAAGGGCACTTGGCAGAGTCTGGGTTACAGAGGCCAGACCTTCAATGATCTCCTTTTGTTTGTCCACTGCAGACTGAATATCTTTTGTGGTAGCTTCAAGGAGAGTCAACTTGTGATCTCTGTCCTTTCCACTATTGATCAGTTTGATGGCGAACTCTTTAGTGTTCTTGCATAGGCCTTCAACATCTTGAAACTCCTGACGAGCTTTATCAGAGGCCCACTGGCGATCATCAACTGAGTCAGAGATGCCCTTGATGGCTTTGTCTTGCTCTTCAAGAACCTTAGTGTGATGAAATAACACTGCAGAGATTCCATCCACTTCCTTAGCAATGTTGCTCATATTTTCTGCAGTCTTATCTTTGTGGACCTCAAAGGCTGTGGCAATGATGCCCACATGCTTCAGTAGCATATTGATGCCTTTGGTGAGATGTTCACTGACACTGGTGAGATGGGCATCAGTTTCATACTCAGCATCTAGGATCTTCTCCATGCCTTTGGCTATTTGGTGCCCAACCTGCTCTATGTCTGCCATGAAGGATTGGATAGGAGCATTGCCTTGGACAAGAGTTTGCACTGGCATCTTGGATGGAGTAGATGATTGTTGTGGAGGGGCTGGTGGAGAGTTCTAAGAAGTGGATTGCTGAAGAGGTGATGATTGGGGTTGAGATGTTGGTTGTTTTGGAGATGGGGGTGGAGAGGGTGAACGGTTTCTGATAGGTGTCAGTTGTTTACAAGGGGAGGGTTGGTTGGGTGAAGGTTTCTTTGGGGATTGAGTTGGGGTTTTCTGAGGTGAGGGAGTAGGAGAACTTTGTGGAGGTTGAGGTGAAGGTGGTGGAGTGTAGTTAGGTGTTGTGGGTTTAGGGGATGGGGATTTAGGAGGAGATGGTATGGGAGTAGTAATGATAACAAGAGGAGGGGAATTATTAGTAACATGAGGAGGAGAGGTAGGGATTACCTCAAGAACAGTTTCTTCTAGTAGAGATGCCCTCCATTCCATGATTAGGTTCCTCATTACAAAGGCCAGATCGTTTGCTGTTGAAGGCTCTCCTTCTATAGCAGGAGTGTACTTGTACTTCCTTAGAGATTCCTGGGCCTTTTTCGCCATGAGCCAGTTATCAAAAATAGGAATCTCATGCTCAGCTAGAGGTTTGACATGCTCCTCTGGTGAGCTGGATATCAGAACAGCCTTGCCTTTGCAGTTGGCTTTCTTTTTCTCTAGAACAGCTTCTAGTACTTCAAGATCAAAGCACTGGGAGACATCATCTGTTCCCACCCAATTGAGGACTTCAGCTTCCTCAGTTTCATAGTAGGGGAAGAATTGAAGTATCTTCTGTAGAGGACCCATTCTCCATTCTCTCCATGCTAGCACACGCTCAAACTGTCTGTCTAGAGCAGCATGAAACTCTGATGTAGTGTCCTTGAGAGGAGATGCTTGATGGTCTGTAGATAGGTCCATCTGAGGCATGTCTGGTAAGGGTGAGAGATGAGACTCCGGCTCAGGTTCCCCCTGAGTCTCTGACTTCTGCGGAGAAGTGCTTTCTTTCTTCTTCTTCTTTTCTCTAGGTTGAGAGGCAGAGTCATCAGAGTCACTTCTGATGATTGCTCTTCGTCTCCTCTTTTGCTTCTGCTTCTTGGGAGGTGAGACCTTAGGAGCCAAGTCTGATGCCTCCTTGTCTGATGCATCCTCCTCTGATGCAATCTTCTCAGAAGAGGTAACCTTAGACCTCGGAGTTCTCTTCTTCTTTGGAGTTTGAACAGGCTTTGCCTTAGGCTGCTCAGAGGTGGTTGCAGCCTTTGTAGTGGTCTTCTTGGGGGCAGCCTTGGGTTTTTCAACCACTTTCTCCATGTTCTGCTCATGCTTGCTGGTTTTCTTCAGTTCTGCAGCAATGGCCACATGCATTTTAGGAGATGCAGTGAGGAAGATTGTCTTCATGTGGTTGGCTGGAGCAGATCCTCGGAGTTCAATCTGGGCGTTAGTGATGAGTCTGGAGATGAGAAGTCCATGGCCCATCTTAGTAGAGAATTTGCCAGTCTCAGCATCCTTCTTCTCAATGCATTCAGAAATAGACCTAAAAAGAACTTGACCCCAGTTGATATTCATGCCACGATGAACTGCATAGATAGCTTTGGCATTTGCATTGTTCATCTGGTCAGTTGAACCGGTCTTGCACCACAGACACTTGTGCATGATGCTCATTAGGCGCTCATAGTCCTTCTTGAGCTGGTTCTTCTTCATGTACAACCTATCTATTCCGGTTGCATCTTCCCGGCAGTAGGTCTGCACAAATGTGGTGACTGAGATGTCCACATCATCAAGTTCAATGAGGTTGGGGGTGTCATCATCCTAAGAATCCAGTTGAATGTCAAAGAACTGGTTCAATGTTTCTGCATCAATCTTCAAGCTCTTCCCTTGAACTTGAGAATGAATGGTGTTGCCAGAGATGTGGGCGTTGAGGTAAAACTCTGCCACGTCTAGATTGCTGAAGTGCTCATAGGGGTGAGCAACTATCTTGGTCAGCTGAGAGTCATTCATCCCTTCAATGACTCTCCTCATGATTTTGCTGTTCTCTGCTAACAGCGGTAGGGACGACATGTCAACCTTCATGCCGGTGACGATATTGGCCATTAGGGACTTGGCTTCAGCTTCGGAAAGATCAGTGATGTTGATGAAATGCATTTTTGAGTAAGGATTAAGAAATTTATGAAAAAAAATGGAAGGTTTGAGAGTTCTGAGAGCTTGAATACGAAGAGAGATGAAATGCAATGGCGGTTTAGGTTTTCAGACAGGGTATATATGGGTTTGGATAAGTAGACGTTTGATATAATGTTGGGTTTCGAGGTCGCATTTAATGGATTGTGGGCGGAAAGGCGTTTCCACTTATGGAATTAACTACCGGGGGTATAGTAGTAATTTCCGGTATATTTAAATGTACTCGCCCAATTTTCAGAGAATTTGCTAAGTCCACAGCCCGTCTGATGAATATCAGCCCTGGTATCAGATATAGAGATGTTCTTATATGAGGACCTCTGATAAGTACCAAGTCTGATACTTTCTGCAACTCTTGTATTAGCAAGTCTGATTCATGCAACTCTGGTACTTGCAAGTCTGATTCATGCAACTCTGGGAAGATCATCCATCATTCCCAGTTCTTTTCTCAGCTTATTGAACCTTTCCTCAGAGAGAGGTTTGGTTAGGATATCTGCAATCTGATCTTCAGTTGGAACATGCTCAATTGAAATGTGCTTCTTCTCCACATGATCTCTGATGAAGTGATGTCTGATCTCAATGTACTTTGTCCTTGAATGCAGCACTGGATTTAGAGTGATAGCAATTGCACTTGTGTTATCACACAGTAGCTTGATTTCCTTAGCTTGCACTCCATAATCCTTGAGTTGTTGCTTCATCCAGAGTAATTGAGCACAGCAGCTTCCAGCAGCAATATATTCAGCTTCAGCAGTGCTAGTTGAGATTGAATTCTGCTTCATGCTAAACCAGGAGACAAGTCTCCCACCTAGCAATTGACAGTGACCAGAAGTGCTCTTCCTGTCCAATCTACAACCTGCAAAATCTGAATCAGAATAACCAATTAGTTCAAAATTACCTCCCTTAGGATACCATAGGCCTGCATTTGGATTTCCTTTGATATATCTGATGATCTTCTTAGCAGCAACTAGATGGCTCTCCTTGGGCTTTGATTGGTATCTGGCGCAGATTCCTACAGCAAATGTTATGTCTGGTCTGTTTGCAGTCAGATAGAGGAGAGATCCAATGATTCCTCTATAAGTTGTTGCATCAACATCTTTTCCTTCATCATCTGGTCCAATTCCTTGAGATGCATTCATTGGAATCTTGACTGAGGGCTTTCCTTCAATTCCAAACTTTTTGATCAAATCTCTTGTGTACTTCCCTTGATTGATAAAGATCCCTTCAGGAACTTGCTTCACTTGCAATCCTAGAAAGTAGCTTAGTTCTCCCATCATGCTCATCTCAAATTTGCTCTGCATGACTTGAGAAAACTTCTTACATAATTCTGGATTAGTGCTTCCAAAGATAATATCATCAACATAGATTTGCACTAACAGAATATGATTAGCAACAGAAATTTGAAATAGAGTCTTGTCAACCTTTCCTTTAGTAAACCCATGGTTCACTAAGAATATGGACAATGTGTCATACCACGCTCTGGGAGCTTGCTTAAGACCATAAAGGGCCTCTCTAAGCTTGTAGACACAAGAAGATTGAGTTGGAGTGATAAAACCTGGAGGTTGTTCAACATAGACTTCCTCCTCAAGTTTTCCATTCAGGAATGCACTCTTGACATCCATCTGGTAGACCTTGATGTTGTTGTAGGCAGCATAGGCTAGAAAGATTCTGATAGCTTCCAGTCTTGCAACAGGTGCAAAGGTCTCATCAAAATCTATGCCTTCTTCTTGACAATATCCCTTTGCTACAAGCCTTGCTTTATTCCTTACAATGTTGCCTTCTTCATCTGCTTTGTTCTTGAATACCCACTTGGTTCCAATGACATTCTGATGCTTTGGTCTAGGAACCAGTTCCCATACTTGATTCCTTTCAAACTGTGTAAGCTCTTCTTGCATTGCATTGATCCAATCTGAATCTTCTAGAGCTTCATCCACACTCATTGGTTCCATCTGAGATATGCAGCAGGTGAACATGGCTTCTCTTCTAGATGCAGATCTGGTCCTAACACCACTGGTGACTTGACCAATCACTTGATTAGGAGGGTGATCTTTTAACCAGGATAGATCGGGTTCTGATAGTTGCTGTCTGGGCAACTCTGATTGATCATCTTCTGATTCTTCATCTTCATCTTTGTCTATCAGAATTGGATTGGCAGATGACCAAAGTCAGTTTTCCAATGAAGTACCTAGGAGCAGCCCTGCACAAAGGAATTAACAGGAAGAATTACTGTAAAGGAATTCTTGAAAGTTTTGATAAAAAGCTGTCAACATGGAAGCAGAAAAATTTAAGCTTTGGTGGAAGATTGGTGCTAATTAAGTATGTTCTTAACACCATTCCACTTCATATTCTGGCTGTGGATTCTTTGCCCAAGGTTATCAGTAGAAACCTTGAAAGGAGGATGGCTAACTTCCTATGGGGGACAGATGCTAGCAGAAATAAAGCTCACTGGATTAGATGGAAGGATCTTTGTCTGCCTTATGCAGAAGGAGGGTTGAACATTAGATCTCTTGAAGAAATTGAGAAAGCTTATTCTTTAAAACTGTGGTGGAAATGGAAAAGTAACAAGTCTCATTGGGCTACTTTTTGTCACTTAAGGTATCCTAGGGATACTGATATGGTCTTTAGGCAATCTGATTCAAGTATTTGGAAAAGAATTTGCAAAACTCATGATTTGGGGCTCTCTCTTATTACACAGACTCAGGATGGGGAAATTGTTTGGCTACCTGAAAGTAGTGGCAGATTCAGCTTATCCTCAGCGTTCCAAGAGATAAGAAGATCAAGGAATTCACTGCTCTCCTTTCAACATGCCTGGAACAAATACCAAACGAATAAAATACAGATTTTCCAGTGGAAAGTTATTCACAAAATTCTTCCATTCCCGGAAAATTTGGTGAGATTTCATCTGACAATGTTTCCAACTAGATGTCCTCTCTGTAAACTAGCTTCTGAGACTATGGATCATATTTTGGTTGGCTGCTCCTTTAGCTGGAACATTTGGAAATATTTTTTGGGGATATTTGATATTCCTTTTCCTAATAGAAATACATCTATGAGACAGATGCTTATTGCTTGGTGGTTGGAGGCAGGGAATAAAACTATTATGGATGTGTTCAAACATAATATGGCAGGTATAATTTCTTGGCACATCTGGAAGACCTACTGTGACATTACTTGGGGAGGAGCGGATGTTGTTCCCAATTGGCAGAGTATCGTTTCTCAAATTAAATCCTTTTCCCAGATCTGGTCAGATGCGAAGCTATCTAATGCCAAATTAGGAAAGCCCAGTTCAACTCTTTTTGAAGAAAGAATGATCAATCCATCGTTTCGAGTTAGTAAACCAAAGATTCGAGTGCTAAAATGGGAAGTACCTGATAAGGGATTCAAGTTGAATGTGGACGCTTCTTTTGCGATGGATAGGGCTTCAGGTGGTGCGGTGATAAGATCTACAACAGGTGAATTGGCGGCGGCTATTCATTTCCCGATTTCAGCCAACTCGGTGAAGGAAGCGGAGCTCTTGGCGATTTACACATCTGTTCTTTGGGCGACTGAGCATGGCTATCGGCCGCTGGAGGTGGAGTCTGATTCCAAGATGGCGTTGGAGGAAATTTCAGATGGAGTATTGGAAGGTAAGTGGAAAAAGATTTTGGAAGATCTGAGAAGGTGGAAGATCGATTGGCATATTATTTTCAGACAGATACCGCGAGAAATTAATTGGACTGCCCATTTCTTATCTAAAATTATATCTGATGTTTTGGTTTCCTATTCTACACATACGCACCTTCCTATTCGCATCAGACGCTCTATTATTGCTGATAGGCTGGGTTTGAGTTATCTTAAAATTATTTGATTTGTTGTTATGGTTATTAGGTAAGGTTTGGCCCCCCTAATAATTGTATTGTTGATTTTACTTAATTAATAATATATCGGTAAACGTCCCCCGGCATTTACCCCACTGATTTTGGTGGTTTGCCTTCCTGGGTTAAAAAAAAAGGTGGAGTTGAGAATACCGGATTGATAGTGACCTCTTCTGTTGGTTCTGAAACCTTGTCTTCAAGATTGATCTTCTGAAGAGTTTCTGATATCTCTTCAACAGGGGTGCCATCATCAAATCTGACATGAATTGATTCTTCAACTTGTAGAGTTCTCCTGTTGAGTATTCTATAGGCTTTGCTTGTGCTAGAATAGCCTAAGAATACACCTTCATCAGCTTTTTCTTGAAATACCTTCAGATTTTCCTTTCCATTGTTTAGGATGTAGCATTTGCATCCAAACACATGGAAGTAGCTGATGTTGGGCTTTCTTCCTTTCCACAGCTCATAGGGGGTCTTCTTATGATTCTTGTGGATCATGCTTCTATTCTGAGTGTAACATGCAGTGTTGATTGCTTCAGCCCAGTATCTGATGGGCAAGCTTGATTCTGCAATCATAGTTCTAGCAGCTTCCTTCAGGGTTCTATTCCTTCTTTCTGCAACACCATTTTGTTGAGGTGTTCTGGCAGCAGAAAGTTGGTGAAACGTGCCATTCTGATCACAGAAGTCTTTGATCACCTTGTTGACAAATTCAGTTCCTCTGTCAGATCTGATTGTTCTGACCTTAACGTTCTTCTCAGTCTGAAGTTGCTTTAGAATAGATGGCAACTTCTGAAGTGTTTCATTCTTCTTGGTTAGGAACAGAGTCCATGTATATCTTGAATAGTCATCAACCATAACAAGAGTGTATCTTTTTCCACCAACACTGGGAGTTTCAACTGGTCCAAATAAATCCATGTGAATCAGATTTAGAGGACAAGTAGAAAGATCTCCAGCTATGGGCTTGAATGAGGTCTTCACTTGCTTGCCTTTCTGACAAGCACTGCAGAGGGTCTCCTTCTTGTAGACAATGTCAGGCAGACCATCTACAATGTGTTCTCTTGCCAGTTTGTTGATGGTTTTGAAATTCAGGTGGCTAAGCTTCTTGTGCCAGTCCCAGCTTAGCTTTGAATTGTCTTTAGCTATCAGACAGGTTCCATCTCTTGCCGTTTGCCAGTCAACAACATAGATGTTCTTTCTTCTCTTGGCAGTAAGAACCACTTCTTTGGTTGTCTCATGCTTGACATAGCACAAGGTCTTGGTGAATTCAACTGTGTAGCCTTTGTCACAGAACTGGCTAGCACTCAGCAAGTTGAACTTCAGACCTTTGACATAAGAGACATCATCAATGCATATCTGGTTCTTGATCAACTTCCCTCTTCCTTTTGTTTGACCTTCCTTGTCATTTCCACCGAAAGTGACTCTGGGTCCATTGTATCTCTGGAACTCTGATAGGCAACTCTTGTCACCTGTCATGTGCCTGGAGCATCCACTATCAATAAACCATTCTTGTTCTGAGATGGCTCCAGCACACAGTTCTTGCAAAATTAAAAGGAAGATTTAGGTACCCAAGCAATGTTGGGTCCTGGGGGTAATGTAGTCTTGGTAGTTGGTACCATTTTGGTCTCATCAGATGAAACCTTGGTGGATGGTACCCATTGTCCACCTGGTAGTCGTAGTAAACAGATGTATGATTCACTTTGGGCAGATGCTTGTGAGGATCATGCTTCCTGTTTGCATACTTTTGCATAGCCTTTTGGTTGGAAAGAAGTCCCATATGCTATCAAGAGCAGAGGAGCGTTTAACTTTAGGCTTCTGAGGTTGACCAGACAACCTCTTTTGCCTGTGGTTAACTTTCTCTTGATATCTGTCTTTCTGATAGTAGTTTCTGATACCGTTATCATGAGAATGTCTGATGTGAGTTTGCCTTTGATTGTTATTGTTTTGAAAGTTTTTCTTTTGGTTAGATTTTCTGCCTGGTTCATTAATTTTCAAAGTCTGTCTTGGTTTGGCCTTTAGTTTTTGACTTTCTGGTGGGACTTTCTCATGAATGACTTTAGTACCAGAAGTACTAGCATGACAGATGGGGCTATGAGTCTGTGAAACTATGACCTTTTTGGCTTTAGCAACTTGGGTGCTAGACCTTACAGAAGGTTCACCAGACTTGTGTTCAACATATCCAAGACCAGAGGTGAGATTATGAGTATCATCAATACTCTTTATTGAAGATTGCATCTTCAAAAGACTATCATATCTGATTTCAAGGCTCTCAATTTCTCTTATTCTTTTTAGAAGAGACTCATTTTCAACTTCCAGTTTGTCTCTTTCCTTAATTAAGAGATTAAGTTTGCACTCAGTCTCTTTTCTTAAGTCAGAGATTTCTAACTTTAGTTTACTGTTCTCCTCTTTAATCAAAGAGTAAGTGTCTTGGATAGTTTTGAACTCTTCCCAAAATGATGACATTGGATCATCATTTAAGGCTGTGCCTACCGAAGAGGAAATAGAATTAGCAGTCGAATATACCTCATCATCAGATTGAGCCATGAGGCATAGGTCCTCGGTCTCTATGTCTAGGCAGCAAAAGGCTTCATCAGAGTCAGACTCAGAACTGGACTCTGATTCAGAAAGTGGGTCTCTTTCAGCTTGTTCTGAAATGAGTGCCTTCCTCCTTCTGTGTTGTTCTTCATGTTTCTTCTCTTCTTCTTGTCCTTGCTTTTTGGACACTCTTGGAAATGGACAGTTGGCCTTGAAGTGTCCAGGCTGTCTGCAGTTGTAGCAGAGATATTCTCCAATGTTTTCAGAAGATTTGGTCTTCTGATGGGGTCTTCTGATGGAAGATGGACTCCATCCATCCTTCTTCATGAATTTCCTGAATTTCCTGGCAAAAGCAGCCATATACTCGTCAGATAAAAGAGTAGAAGGGTCAAAGTTGTTTACCTTAGAGGTGCTGGCAGTGAGGGCAGTGGTGGTTCTCTCGTCTGGCACTTCTTCTTTCTCATCATGCATCTCAAATTCATAAGCTTTGAGATCAGAGATCAGCTGCTCTGTAGGATAGGTTTTGATGTCCTTGCTCTCCTGGACAGCAATAACCTTCATCTTCCAGACTGAGGGCAGTCCTCTGAGAATCTTCAGGTTGACTTCTTTAACCATGAGCTCCTTCCCAAGCTCAGATATCTCACTGGTAAGAATCAGAAGTCTGGCATGCATCTCAGCTATGCATTCCTCAGGTAGAAGTTTGAAGTCATCAAACTTCTTCATAGCTATTGTCAACTTGTTATCTCTCTCTTGCTCATCACCAGCTCCTATGAGATCAAGTTTGTCCCATATTTCTTTGGCAGTTCGACACTTCTTGATTCTGTTGAAGTATCTGTTGTCAATGGCCTTGTAGAGGATGTCCTTGGCAATATTGTCAAGATTGTATTGTCTCCTCTCTTCCTTTGTCCATTCTGATATGGCTTTCTCAATCATCTCGGGCTGAGTCTTGTCAGTAGTATTGTGCAGTATTCACCTTCATGAATTTGGTGAAGGGTCCTTCTTCAAGGACTTCCCACATTTCATCATGAAGAGCACAGAGGTGTGCTTTCATCCGGATCTTCCAGTCATCATACTTCTGATCTGAAAACATGAGGTGCTTTGCGAGAGAGTTATCCATAATAAGTATTAAAAGAGGCTAAGAACAAGTGGATCTTTGTTCAAGGAGTAACCTAAAAGATTACAAGAACAAGGAGGCTCTGATACCTCTTGTTGATCCCGTTTCAGTTAGTAACAGTCTAGAGGGGGGGTGAATAGACTGTTATGCGTTTTGAAATTTTTCTCTAAGTCAGAGTTGACTTATCAGAGAGGGTTGAGTTCTGATGATCAGAACTGGGTCTTGCAGCGGATAAGAGTTCCGGGTAGCCTCAAGAGAATCTAAGGCAAATGCCTTTCTGATAACTCTGAGAACAAGATCTGCTGAACACAGAGTCCAAGTTCTAAGGAGTTAAACAGTTTAGTCCTAAGTGCAGAAATTTAAGTGCAGTAAAATAAATGACACCGGGGTTTTTATAGTGGTTCAAGGAACAACGTGTTCCTCTAGTCCACTGTTCCACTAAGCTTGTAAATGTCACAAATTACAACGCTTTAGTCCCTAGCACTTGAGAAGCTCTCCACGTCTTCTTCAAGCCTAGTTGCCACCCAGGATGCAGTTCCACGTCCTGATGGCTGGTCTTTTCACTCAGCTTCCCGGAAGTATCACCACTTCACTACTGCAGTTACTTGGACGCCCTTCTTTACAGAAGATATTCTGGGAAACAGAGTTTTCTCCAACTCGCTTCGTTACAAAGGATGTGTAGTTGAAGTTCTTGAAGGTTTGAAGAACAGGATGAACTTTGCTCTTGTTGGGGTTGAGAGATTTTGAGAGTTTGAATCTTCCCAACGTAAGCTTTTTTCTTGTGAATGATTATGGAGTTTGAATCTCAAGGATGCTTGCAGTATAATGATGAGAGCAAAAGTTATTCGGTTGTTCTTCATGAGTATCCTTTTATACTGAGGTTGTCTGCCCGTTGGAGGAGGAGACAACTGCATTAAATGCGCATACTGTGGAGTTGACCGGTTGGACCCGCAGTTTTGGCAGGTTTCTATTTTTGTATAATATTCTCCAGGAATCTCGGTCAATCATCTGCAATAACTCCACAGCGTATCAGGCTCATTAAATGAGCATTGAATGCTTTCCTTAGATGAAATATCTTCTAACCGTTGGGGAAATTCCCGTTTGATATACGGTCGTTGAAAGCAGCTTCGAGTTCTTCTAAGTGTTAGTCGGGCTCTGGTCGGGTTCTTCTGATATGTTGGATTCTGATGGCTCTCTGAAGTTTGACTGAACTCCAGCTCTGGTACCGACTCTGATAGGTCCGCTGATGAGATTCTCTGATGGCATTCTGACCTTGGTTTCTAATGAACTTAGTTAGTGAACTCTGACACTTGTCTGATGTTGGGTTCTGATGGAGCTTCACATCGAACTCTGATGGTTCTCTGATGTTGTCTTCTGATGAGTCTCTGAAGAGCAACTCTGATTCTTTTCTGATGAGCAACTCTCATGACTTCCCGAGAGCAACTCTGAAAGCAGTTCTCATGGTGCAGCTCTGATCAGATCCACATGGCAACTCTGACAGTTGATTATACTAATACTTACAACTGAAAATTCTAATACATAAAATCTAAATGGGGGTACTCTAAAATTCTAATCTAATTATCCTAGCATCATCAAAATCTAATTACATTTATTCCTTACAATATGGTTAACAACTGAAATCTGAAAGAGAGTTTTGTCAACCTTCCCTTTAGTAAATCCATGATTCAATAATAAAGGGGACAAAGTGTCATACGAGGCTCTAGGAGCTTGCTTAAGACCATAGAGGCCTTTCTAAGCTTATAGACACAGGAGGATTGAGTAGAAATGACAAAACCTGGTGGTTGTTCCACATAGACTTCTTCTTCAAGATCTCCATTCAGAAATGCACTTTTGACATCCATCTGGTAGACCTTGATATTGTTGTAGGCAGCATAGGCAAGAAAAATTCTGATTGCTTCAAGTCTTGCAACATGCGCAAAGGTTTCATCAAAATCAATTCCTTCCTCTTGGCAGTATCCTTTAGCTACAAACCTAGCTTTATTCCTTACAATGTTGCCTTCTTCATCTGCTTTGCTTTTGAATACTCTGTAAGGAATAATTGTACTTAGATTTTGATGATGCTAGGATAGATTAGAATTTTAAAGTACCCCTTATAGAAATTTTGTATTAGAATTTTTCCTTGTAAGTATTAGCATAGTCGACGGGTCAGAGATACTCTTGGTACTTCTGATCAGAGCTGCTAGGAGAACGGCTCCATGAGAGTTGCTCTTCAGAGAAGCATCAGAGCTGCTATGAGAATTGCTTTCAGAGTTGCTCGTAGCTAGCTATGAGAGATGCTAGCTAAACTACAAGTCTGATAAACCATGAGAGCTGCTCATCAGGGAAGCATCAGAGCTACCAGCAGAGCTGCTCATCAGAGAACAATCAGAGTTCGACGTGAAGCTTCATCAGAACTCAAATTCAGAGAAACATCAGAGTTCCTTATCTTAGTTCATCAGAATCCAAGGTCAGAATGCCATCAGAAGATCTCACCAGACCTGGATGGACACATAGAAGATTTTGAAGCTGCTTTCAACTGCCGTATAACTAACGGGAAATTCCCTAACGGCTAGAAGATATTTCATCAAAGGAAAGCATTTAATGCTCATTTAATGAGCCTGATACGCAGTGGAGTAAATACAAATGATTGACCGAGATTCCTGGAGGATACATTACAAAAATAGAAACCTGCCAAAATTGCGGGTCCAACCGGTCAAATCTACAGTGCGCGCATTCAATGCAGTTGTCTCCTCCTCTAACGGGTAGACAACCTCAGTATAAAAGATACTCGACGAAGAACAATTGGATAACTTTTTGCTCTCGAAATATTCAAACAAGCTCTCTTGAGATTCAAATTCTAACTCCATCAACAAGAAAAGCTAACGTTGGGAAGATCTTCAGTTCATATACTCTTCATCACCAACAAGAGCAAAGTTCCTCCAGTTCTTCAACACTTCAAGAACTTCATCAACAAATCTTTTGTGACGAAGCAAGTTGGAGAAAAACTCTGTTTTTCTAAACATCTTCTGCAAAGAAGGGCGTCCAATTAACTGGAGTAGTGAAGTGGTGATACTTCCGGGAAGCTCAGTGAAAGGACCAGCCATCAGGAAGCAGGAATGCATCCCGGGTGGCAACTAGGTTTGAAGAAGACGTGGAGTGCTTCTTAAGTGCTAGGGACTAAGGCGTTGTAACTGTTGAATTTACAAGCTTAGTGGAACAGTGGACTAGAGGAACGCGTTGTTCCTTGAACCACTATAAAAATCCCCGGTGTCATTTACTTTACTGCATTTAATTTCTGCACTTAGGATTCTAACTGTATAACTCTTAAAAACTTGGAATCTGTGTTCAGCAGATCTTGTGTTAAGAGTTATCAGAAAGGCATTTGCCTTAGTATTTTCTTGAGGCTACCCAGAATCACTTTAATCCGCTGCCTGGTCCAGTTCTGCCATCAGAACTCGACCATCTCTGTCATCAGATTTGGACCACCTCTTATAAGTCAGTTTTTGACTTGAGTAAAAATCTGTAAAAACAAAGCAGTCTATTCACCCCCCCCCCCCCTCTAGACTGCTTCATATTTAAACGGGACCAACATACTCATTTGGTTCCAATGACATTCTGGTGCTTTGGTCTAGGGACTAGTTCCCAAACTTGATTCCTTTCAAACTGTGTGAGCTCTTCTTGCATTTCATTGATCCAGCCAGAATCCGCAAGAGCTTCTTCAACACTCACTGGTTCCGATTGTGATATGCAGCAGGTGAACATGGCTTCCCTTCTGGATAGGGATGATTTGGTTTGAACACCACTAGTGATTTGACCAATCACTTGATTAGAAGGGTGATCTCTTAACCATGTTAAATCAGGTTCTGTCAGTTGTTGTCTTGGTGTCTCAGGTTGTTCATCTTCAGATTCTTCATCTTCATCTTTGTTTGATAGAAGAGGGTTGAGTGCAGGTGTTGGAAACATAGGATTAACTGTGACCTCTTCTGTTGGTTCAGATGGCTTGTCCTCAATGTTAACTTCCTTCAGGGTTTCTGTTAAGTCTTCAACAGAGGTGTTGTCATCAAACTTCACATGTATGGATTCTTCAACATGTAGAGTCCTTCTGTTGAGTACTCTATAGGCTTTGCTTGTGCTAGAGTAGCCTATAAATACACCTTCATCAGCTTTCTCTTGAAAAACTTTTGGATGCGCTTTTCCATTTTTGAGAATGTAACATTTGCAACCAAAAATGTGAAAGTAGCTGATGTTGGGTTTCCTTCCTTTCCACAATTCATAAGGGGTCTTTTGGTGATTCTTGTGGATCATACTTAAGTTATGGGTGTAGCATGCAGTGTTGATTGCTTCAGCCCAATATCTCATTGGTAATCCAAATTCAGCTATCATTGTTCTTGCAGCTTCCTTCAGTGTTCTGTCCCTCCTTTCCGCAACACCATTTTGTTGAGGTGTTCTGGAAGCTGAGAGTTGATGAAGGGTTCCATTCTGATCACAGAAGTCCTTAATCACTTTGTTCACAAATTCAGTTCCCCTGTCAGAGCGGATTGTCCAGACTTTCACGTTCTTTTCAGTTTGGAGTTGCTTCAATAGAGATGGCAACTTCTGAAGTGTTTCATTTTTCTTGGTCAAGAAGACTGTCCATGTGAATCTTGAATAGTCATCAACCATGACTAGAGTATATCTTTTTCCACCAACACTTGGAGTTTCAACTGGTCCAAATAAATCCATATGGATGAGATTTAAAGGACTAATGGAAAGATCTCCAGCTATAGGTTTGAATGAATTCTTCACTTGTTTGCCCTTCTGGCAGCACTATAGAGGGTCTCCTTTTTGTACATCATGTCTGGCAGTCCATCTACAATGTGTTCTCTTGCCGGTTTGTTGATAGTTTTGAAATTCAGGTGGCTAAGCTTCTTGTGCCAATCCCAGCTTAGCTTTGAGTTGCCTTTGGCTATTAGGCAAACACCATCTTTTGCTGTGTGCCAATCAACAACATACATGTTCTTTTTCCTACTTGCTGTTAGAACCACTTCCTTTGTAGTCTCATGTTTCACATGACAGAGGTCCCTTGAGAATTCAACAGTATAGTCTCTGTCACAGAATTGGCTAGCACTTAGAAGGTTGAACTTTAGACCTTCTACATATGAGACATCATCAATGATTATCTAGTTCCTGACTAGCTTCCCTTTTCCTTTTGTTTGACCTGCTTTATCATTTCCTCCAAAGGCGACTCTAGGTCCATTCCTTTTCTGGAACTCTGTTAGGCAACTTCTGTCACCTGTCATGTGCCTGGAGCATCCACTATCAATAAACCATTCTTGCTCTGGGATGGCTCCAGCATACTGTTCCTACAAAATTAAAAGGAAAATTTAGGTACCCAAGCAATGTTGGGTCCTGGGGGTGGTGATGTAGTCTTGGCAGTTGGTACCACTTTGGTCTCATCAAGGGAAACCTTGGTGGGTGGTACCCATTGTCCACCTGGTAGTCATAGTAAACAACAGTATGATTCACTTTGTGTAACACCGCCCCCAAGTATTTGTACTTTACCAAATTATGTATTGAACCCTGAGAAATGAATAAACGCGTTTTACGTAATTGTAAATTTTTATCATTTCTTTTACGTGAGTAATAGAATTCACACGGGGCCCACACCGGAAGTGGGGGCCGCCCGATATTATCGGGACCACATATTATATTCGTTTGGGTCAAGATAATATGTGTATAATGGTGGATATCCTTGTTGGGCCATAGTAATTATGTGAGTAACCATTTGGGCATATAAAGCCCGTTTATCGGTACCAATGTACTAACAGATAAAAAGCCATAATAAATTATGGTGACCATTAAATTAAAAGTTTGGGAATATACATTCACTCTTATAGCCAATAATATTTGGAAGAAGGATAGATATTTCATTTGACCCGATAAAATGAAATACAATTAAAACAGTCCGAGGAATACAACTTTCGGGGTCAATTGTACACGTCGGAACACAAAGGAATGACCTACCACATAAGAGGGGGCCACCCCACGTTTTTTCCAGCCTTGATTGAGGAGAGGGGTGTGCAAATGTTGACTTTGGAGGAGAGAATCAGCTAAGGGGGGTGTAGAGACAAGAATTGACTCCATAGGGACCCCTCACCTCTCATCATTGTGAATAAGCCACAATGCCACTCCCATCACCTCTAACTCCCATCCATTCGAATCATTCATCATCCAGGGGGGTAAGAAGCTCTGAACCACTCCATCTCTCCAGCCATTTTCGCACAAAAAGAAGAGAAAGAAGAAGGAAGGAAAAAAGAGAAGAGAAAAGAGGAGTTTAGGTGAGAAAACTTGTTGTTGGTCCCGTTTAATATGGTAATCAGTCTAGAGGGGGGGGGGGTGAATAGACTGATTGGTTTTTCAACTTTTTCTCAAAGTCAAAACTGACTTATCAGAGAAGGTCTGATTCTGATGACAGAGAAAGGCTGGTTCTGATATCAGAACTGGCCTTGGCAGCGGATTCTGATCTGTCCGGGTAGCCTCAGAAAAATACTAAGGCAAATGCCTTTCTGATAACTCTGAAAGCAAGATCTGCTGAACACAGATTCCAAGTCTTAGAGTTAATCAGTTAATATCCTAGGTGCAGAAATATAAGTTGCAGTAAAGTAAATGACACCGGATATTTTTATAGTGGTTCAAGGAACAACTCGTTCCTCTAGTCCACTGTTCCACTAGCTTTGAAGTAGATCGGTTACAAAGCTAAATCCTAGCACTCAAGAAGCACTCCTCGTCTTCTTCAAGCCTAGATGCCACCCAGGATGCAGTTCCACGTCCTGATGGCTGATCCTTTCACTCAGCTTCCCGGAAGTATCACCACTTCACTACTGCAGTTACTTGGACGCCCTTCTTTTCAGAAGATCCTTTTGAAAAACAGGGTTTTTTTTTTTTCAACTTGCTTCGTTATAAATGATGTTTGATGAAGTTCTTGAAGTGTTGAAGAACAGGATGAACTTTGCTTGTTTGTTGGGGATGAGAGATTTGGAGTTTGAATCTTCCCAACGTAAGCTTGTCTTGTTGAAGGTTGTAGAATTTGAATCTCAAGAGAGCTTGAATGATGATGTGTAAGAGTTGTAGCAAAGTTGTTTTCCAGTTCTTCGGTGTGTAGCTTATATACTGAGGTTGTCTGCCCGTTGGAGGAGGAGACAACTGCATTAAATGCGCGTACAGTTGACTTGACCGCCGTTTTTGGAAGGTTTCTATTTTTAAAATATATCTTCCCGGATTCCTTGGTCAATCATTTGCAATTAATCCTTCAGCGTATCAGGCTCATTTAATGTGCATTAAATGCTTTCCTTTCATGCACAGTCTTCTAGCCGTTGGATGTTTTTACCCGTTGAATTCATAGCTGTTGGATGTTGCTTGAAAATTTCTAAGTGTTCGTCGTGTCACGCCCCGGACCTACCGGACACGTCAACAACCCGCCGTACAGTACGAATAGTCAACCGCAGTCCAACTCATCCATACTATACTAGGCGTCTTGAATACCATTCACACATAGTACATCCATAAACAACATAATGTAAAATAATCATTTAAAGCAGCGGAAATATTCAATACAAAGTGCACGCCACACTTTGGCAACATGGGCATACAAGCCCTAAATACATATTAAAGAAAAATAATATCCATGAGCATGGTTTAAATCGTTTTCAAAACAGAAACAGAAGAAGCACGAACCACGTCTTCTTCTCTTGAATTCTCCGATACAACGGGCGGTAGCGGCAAGCTTTAATCCCGACCTGAAACTGTGAGGTGGCCTCCCCCGTGAAGGGGAGGTCAGTACTTGGAAGCATTTGACAAGTACAATGACAACTATACTAAGTATAATCAAAGTTTCAATTTCCAAGACCCTCAACTTAGGATGTTACTATTTGAAGTTAATTTATGTTCTTCCATGCTAGAGCTCGGCTCATAGTCATGTTAATTTGTGCTAGAGCTCGGCTCATAGTCACACCACATTTCGCTAGAGCTCGGCTCATAGTCATTCCTACATTTTTGTGCTAGAGCTCGACTCATAGTCACACTACATTTTGCTAGAGCTCGGCTCATAGTCATTCCTACATTTTTGCTAGAGCTCGGCTCATAGTCATACTACCACGTGCTAGAGCTCGGCTCGTAGTCACGTCATCTAATCCCTAAACCACTTCTTAGTCTAGGCTCCATTCCTTTTGAGTAACCCTTGAGGTCTACTCCTAACATAACTTGACTTCGTAAAGTCCACCCTAATTATCCTTTAAGGTTACTTAGCTTCAATATTTTGGGATTAGCTCCCAAGCACTATTGAACTAACATCCCCGACTAGTCTTCAATACTAGTCGTCTAATCTTAATAAGCCAACGCCAATTTCATAATAATTCATACATTTCAATTTAATTTCACCTTCAAGTATAACTTGATTCAATATCAAAATATCACTTTTATTCCCTTCATGAGGTAAAAGCATATTTATCACCATACAATTTTATAGCCTACACCACAATTGGGTCATTATAATCACAACACATAATCATACACAATTTATTCTTAAATTTGTATATTATGCATTTTCTTTATGAACAATACTATATTCCATTTTAGGCATTCTTAATCATAAATAACTCATGCCAAACACATATAATTCATTTAGGCAATCTTATGAAATTAACCCAATAATTATAAACAATATAGTCGGTCATCCTCACCTTAAGTGAGCTTGAGCGCGTTCTACGCTTCTTGGTTGAACTTTGACTAATTCCGGCGAACTTTGACCAACTCCGGCGAAACTCCGGCGAAGCTCAAAAATACTTTAATCAAGTTCCTAACAAGGTTTTAACATCATAAAACCTTAATCAATACAAATAACCTCTAAAAGGTTATTTTCCGGTGAACTTGTCGGTTTGGCTTCTAAGTCCGCTTTTGGACATAGAACCACTCTCCAACCTATTATTCTACATTCTTAGCATGTAGAACAATCTCAAGGGTTCTCCATATGATATACATCCAATATGGTAGAAGAAAAATAAAGGAAAAGTTAATGTAAGGTTATTACCTTAATCTTTTCACACCTTTAGCACTTTTAGCTCCTTTTCTTGGGACTCTTTCTTGGAGAGTTCTCTTCAACAATGGAGAGGGAAGGGGAGAGCTTCTTTGCTCTTGCTGGGGGAAGGCTGGCCGCAGGAAATGAGGAGGATGGGGTGAGATAATCCTTTTTGTCTCATTGGGTCAAATGAGTGAAAAGAATGGGATCCACCCTATGTACCTTTGATGCTCTTTCATTCAACCCCAACATCTCACACTCCCCCTTTCCATTCCAGCCGCCCAAAGCCTTGAATAATGAGGCTAATTTTGTGGGTTGGCCCCCACCCATGTGGGAGGTCAACCCTTTTTGTCCAGAAGTGTACAATTTGTCCCGAAAGTTGCATTTTTCGGACTGTTTTAATTATATTTTATTTTATCGGGTCAAATAAAATATATTACGTGTTCTCAATCGTCATGACCCTTATAGTGAATATACATTCCCCAACTTTCATTTATAGGTCTTCGAAATCCAATCTCGGGCTATTATCCGTTAAATTACCAATACCGGTAATTGAGCCGCTTTTGACCAATCGGTCCACATTAGGTCATTGCTTTGGACCAAATAAATTATCCCCCTCTATATAAATATTACTTCGACCAAGATGAATAAAATATGCGGTCTCGGGAATATCGGGCGGCCCCGCTCCCAGTGTGGGTCCCGCGTGCGAATTTACTATTCACGCAAAAGAAGTATTAAAAATTCACAACTTCGTATACCCATTAACCATTCCGTAAGGTTCAATACATTATACTCTTAAAAGTAAATACATTTGGGGACGGTGTTACAAGTTCACCCCCCCTTATTTGGGATTTCGTCCCCGAAATCCACGTGTCTAATCGAAAAGAAACGGGTATTGCTCCCTCATTGAGACCTCAGTCTCCCAGGTTTCTTCTTCGACTCGATCACTCCTCCAAAGGACTTTCACCATAGGAATCTCCTTGTTCCTCAATTTCTTCACTTGTTGTCCCACAATTTTCACCGGTTCCACCGCATATTGTAGATCTTCGCGTATCTCTACCGGTGGCCTTTCAAGAATATGAGACGGATCTCTCACATATTTCTTGAGCATCGACACATGGAACACATCGTGTATCTTCTCAAGTTCTGGCGTCAACTTGAGACGGTATGCCACAGCTCCTATCCTTTCAAGGATTTCGAATGGACCAATGTATCTGGGGTTAAGCTTTCCCCTCGATATAAATCGGATGATACCCTTCCAAGGAGAAATCCTTAGGAAGACCTTATCACCGACCTCGAACTCCAATGGCCTACGTCGTTTGTCGGCATAACTCTTCTGCCGATCTTGGGCAGCCTTGAGTCTATCCTGGATGACTTTCACCTTAGCCTTGGTGATTTCAACAAGTTCAATCCCCTCGAGCTTGGCCTCTCCAACCTCGTCCCAACACAACGGTGTTCTGCATTTCCTCCCATACAATGCCTCGTATGGAGGCATGCCAATACTCGCCTGATAACTATTGTTATAGGCAAATTCAACTAGAGCCAAATGTTTGTCCCAGCTCCCTTGGAACTCCAGAGCACACGCCCTAAGCATGTCCTCCAATATCTGTATCACCCGCTCAGATTGTCCATCCGTCTGTGGATGAAAAGCCGTGCTGAACTTCAATTTAGTACCCAAGGATGCTTGAAACTTGGGCCAGAACCGAGATGTGAATCGTGGATCCCTATCCGAGACAATGGATATCGGGACTCCATGTAATCTCACAATCTCCTCCGTGTATAGCTTTGCCAATCTTTCAAGAGGGTAAGTGATGTTAATAGGCAAAAAGTGTGCACTCTTGGTGAGCCTATCAACCACTACCCATACTGCATCATAGTTGTTCACTGTTCGTGGTAACCCCACCACGAAGTCCATGGTCACATGCTCCCACTTCCATTCTGGAATGGTAAGTGGCTGCAAAAGCCCCGCCGGGTGCTGATGCTCCGCCTTAACTTGTTGGCAAGTAAGGCATCGACTCACGTACTCTGCGATATCTCTCTTCATTCCCGACCACCAGTAACTTTCCTTCAAGTCTCGGTACATTTTAGTACCTCCTGGATGCATAGCATATGCCGAAGAGTGAGCCTCCTCCAGGATAGACTTTTGGAGCTCTTCACTCTTTGGTATGCACACACGGTCTTTAAACAATAAAAGACCGTCATCACGTACCCGAAAGTTCTCCACGGGCCCTTCAAGGATCCTCTCGCGGATCTTCTGGCATTCATCATCAGTGGCCTGACATCTACTGATCTCACTCAGCAATGTGGGCCTAACCTCGAATCTAGCAATGAGGACCCCACTCGTGGACATCTCCACTTGTGCCCTCAAAGTTCTTAGACATGTGAGTAATGTCCCCGACGTACTTTTCCTGCTCAGTGCATCGGCCACTACATTGGCTTTTCCGGGATGATAGTCGATGATCAAGTCATAATCCTTGATCAACTCCATCCATCTCCTTTGTCTCATATTCAACTCTTTCTGAGTGAATACGTACTTCAAGCTCTTATGATCGGTAAAAATGTGACATGTCTCCCCATAGAGGTAATGCCTCCAAATCTTTAGTGCAAACACTACCGCCCCCAACTCTAGATCGTGGGTAGGGTAGTTCGCCTCGTGTTTCTTCAATTGCCTAGAAGCATAGGCAATCACCCGACCGTTTTGCATCAGTACACATCCAAGCCCTTGGATGCTAGCATCACTGTAGATATCATACCCTATCCCCTGTATAGGTAGGGCTAGTACTGGTGCTTCGGTAAGTCGTTTCTTCAGTTCAAGGAACCCTTTCTCACACTTGTCGTCCCATATGAACTTGGCCCCTTTCTTTGTGAGCTTCGTTAATGGAGACGCCAATACGGAGAATTTTTCCACAAATTTACGATAGTATCCCGCTAAGCCAAGGAAACTACGTATCTCTTTCACATTCTTGGGTCTCTCCCAATCCATAATAGCTTTAATCTTGGCGTTGTCCACGGCAACGCCCGAACCGGATATGACATGACCGAGGAAACCGATCTCTTTGAGCCAAAATTCGCATTTTGAGAACTTGGCAAAGAGTTGCTTTTCCCTTAACCGATCAAGTACAAGCCTCAAATGGTGTTCGTGCTCCTCCTCGCTCTTGGAGTATATCAAGATGTCGTCAATGAATACTATCACGAATTGATCTAAGTATTCACTAAACACACGGTTCATCAAGTCCATGAATGCCGCCGGTGCGTTGGTTAAACCAAACGACATCACAAGGAATTCGTAATGACCATATCTAGTGCGAAATGCACTCTTAGGTATGTCACTCTCCTTGATCTTCAACTGATGATACCCCGACCTCAAGTCAATCTTCGAGAACACTATTGCCCCTCGAAGTTGGTCGAACAAGTCATCAATCCTCGGTAAGGGATACCTGTTCTTGATGGTGACCTTGTTCAACTGTCGGTAGTCAATACACATTCTTAGTGTACCATCTTTCTTCTTTACGAATAGTACGGGTGCTCCCCACGGTGAATGACTGGGTCTGATGAACCCGTTGTCCAATAGTTCTTGTAGTTGGACCTTCAACTCTTGAAGTTCGGCCGGTGCCATTCGATAAGGAGGAATCGAAATGGGTTTGGTTCCCGGCTCCACTTCGATTACAAATTCAATCTCTCTATCGGGTGGAAGCCCCGGTAGGTCCTTGGGAAAGACGTCCGGGTACTTGCACACGACTCGAACATCCTTGATGTCGACTTCTTTCTTCGTATCATCTACCACGTAAGCAAGGTATGCGTGGCACCCTTTTCTCATCATCTTCCGTGCTCTCATCACGGATATGATGCAAACATTTGATTTCCCCCGATCTCCTTCGAAACATAGCGTGTTTCCTTGCTCATCCTCGAGCTCCAACACCTTGGTGTAGCAATCTACTCGAGCATGGTGCTTCTCAAGCCAATCCATTCCTAGGATTGCATCGAACTCCAACATGCTTAGAGGTACGAAATCACAAGTCAAGGGTTGACCCGTCACTTCCACCTCACATGATGGATAGTAATGATTTCTCTCCACATCGTCCCCTAACGGTGTGGAGACTAGCAACGTTTGCGTCATAGGTGTTAATGGCACGTCAAGTCCCTCGGCGAACGCCTCACTCACAAATGAGCGTTGTGCCCCGGTATCGATGAGGATCCTCGCACACCTACCATTGATCTTTAATGTTCCTACATTTATACACCATGTAAGATACATTTTCTAATGTTTTTACACATCTTTAGGAGGTTATTAAGTCAATACTAAGGTTTGGAATCAAACGGGGGTCCAAACGTAGAAGAACGGGGTGAAAAAATCAATTTTCGGGGGTTGGGGGTCCACGCACGGCGTGCCTGGGTGGCACGCACGACCGTGCGTGCAACGAACTAACTCTGCGTGCCACTGCCGGCCAGGCACGATGCCAGGCACGGCGTGCCTACGGCCGTGCCTGGCCAAAAATACTTCGGACGCTACTGCCTTCCAGGCACGACGCCAGGCACGGCGTGCCTGCGGCCGTGCCTGGCCCAAAATTTTTTTTTTTTTTTTTTCTTTCCTTCGGGTGCCACTGCCTTCCAGACACGGTGCCAGGCACGGCGTGCCTGCGACCGTGCCTGGCCAAAAAATCTTCCGGTTGCCACTGCCTTCCAGGCACGATGCCAGGCACGGCGTGCCTGCGAGCGTGCCTGGCCGGCAGTGGCTGTTTCCAGCTGATTTGGCCTAACTTGCCCGGTTTTGACCCCGGGGTGGCCCGCACTCAATCCCTACGACGTATATGATCAATGCAAGCCTAGAAATACATGGGAATACGTGTATTACCTGCAACGGAGTCGGGATTGGCCCGAGCATCGGCCTCGGTCATTGCGTAGACTCTAGCTTGCGTCCTTCCTTGATTCACGGACGGCGCGTTGCTGGCGCTCGCTCCCCCCTGCCCCGTACTAGCATGGGGTGCTCCGGTCCGACTCCTACTTGCCGTAGTAGCGCCGCTTGATCCCGCCCCTCGGTTTCCACCAAGTTGAGGGCAATTTGGTTTAAGATGCCCCGTGTCTCCACATTGGTAGCACCGAGGAGGGTCACGACACTTACCGGCGTGGCTCCTATTGCAATTTCGGCACCTGGGCGCTGTCGAGGCTTGTGAGCCCGAGTTGTGCCCGCCGAAAGCCGAGTTTCCCTTGGATGGCGGCGCCGGTGCCCTGAACGATCCTCCTCCCCCGTGGTTCCCCTTTTTGTTAGAACCTTGTGGGCCATGGCTTTCCCACTTCCTCTTCTTCGCCTCCTCGGCGTTCCTCCGCTTTCTTTCCTCCCACTCCTTCTCTCCCTTCAGGCCCTGTTCAACCACTTGACTAAACGTCATATTAGGCAATTGTGTTGCCCTCTCGCGTATGTCAAGGTCTAAGGCATCCCAGAAGTGGTTCACCATCCGGTTCTCATCACATATGTACTCCGGTATGAATTCGGCAAGCTTTCTGAACTTGTGCTCAAGTTCCTTCACCGTACATGTGCCTCCCTGTGTCAAGTTCGTATACTCCCTCCTCTTCATGTTTACCTCGAAGTCGGAGTAGTATTGGTTGAAGAACTCCTGCCGAAAGTTCTCCCATGTGACGGCTTCGCCGTATTTTCCTTCGACCCCGTCCCACCACGTGGACGCCATGCCTTCGAGCAATCTTGTTGCCACCCTCAATTTCATGATGGGTGGCAGCTGCATGTCAAGGGCCGCCTCGTTGAATCTTTTGATCCATTCGGCTGCAACGGAGATGTCTCCCGTTCCATCAAACGGTTTACATCCCAAATCTCGTGCTTCTTTGATAAATTTGGAGATCCTTATGGTTGGACCTCCCACATCTTGGCCTCCATGTGGTTCAACATGGACTCTAGAAGCACCTTGGCTTCCTCCTCTCGAAGCCATGCCCGAAGGTTGCCCCGTTCGGCGCCTTCGACGTTGTCTCCTCTCTTCGCGCTCCCGGTGGTATTGTTGGAGCAGCGCCTCGATCCTCCCAAGAGTGCCATCGTCTTCACTCTCTTCACTCACATCGTCATCTTCCCCATCATATGGGGTTTCCACCGGCTCGGTTTCCGGCCTATAGGTTGAGTCCTCATAGGACCAATAAGTCTCACTCTCGGTGTCCACGTGGCCATCGCTCACGGTTTGTTGTTGGCCTCCACGGCCCCTTCCCCTGGACACCCTAGCGGACCCCCGGCTGCCGCGTTCGGACCCACCCGGTACACGGCCCGTCGGGTTCCTCCTAGTGATCCTTCCAATTGGCTCCATTTCTGAAAGAAGTTTAGAATGGGCCGTTAGACTCGTATCAAATGTCAAGTGACGGATAGGTACTTAAGGACATCTTTTGGCTCAAATCACCGCCATGCCAATTGTTAAGGGTACCATCTTAACAATTAGAGACTTTGCAACTCAAGTACCAAAAGTTCTATAAGTACAAAACTTTATGCTCATGGTTTTCAAATTCTTTTTCAAAAGGAATTTTGAAGCTTCATTATGAAGTTTACGGACTAAGGCTCTGATACCAATTAAATTGTCACGCCCCGGACCTACCGGACACGTCAACAACCCGCCGTACAGTACGAATAGTCAACCGCAGTCCAATAAACAGCGGAAATATCCATTCACACATAGTACATCCATAAACAACATAATGTAAAATAATCATTTAAAGCAGCGGAAATATTCAATACAAAGTGCACGCCACACTTTGGCAACATGGGCATACAAGCCCTAAATACATATTAAAGAAAAATAATATCCATGAGCATGGTTTAAATCGTTTTCAAAACAGAAACAGAAGAAGCACGAACCACGTCTTCTTCTCTTGAATTCTCCGATACAACGGGCGGTAGCGGCAAGCTTTAATCCCGACCTGAAACTGTGAGGTGGCCTCCCCCGTGAAGGGGAGGTCAGTACTTGGAAGCATTTGACAAGTACAATGACAACTATACTAAGTATAATCAAAGTTTCAATTTCCAAGACCCTCAACTTAGGATGTTACTATTTGAAGTTAATTTATGTTCTTCCATGCTAGAGCTCGGCTCATAGTCATGTTAATTTGTGCTAGAGCTCGGCTCATAGTCACACCACATTTCGCTAGAGCTCGGCTCATAGTCATTCCTACATTTTTGTGCTAGAGCTCGGCTCATAGTCACACTACATTTTGCTAGAGCTCGGCTCATAGTCATTCCTACATTTTTGCTAGAGCTCGGCTCATAGTCATACTACCACGTGCTAGAGCTCGGCTCGTAGTCACGTCATCTAATCCCTAAACCACTTCTTAGTCTAGGCTCCATTCCTTTTGAGTAACCCTTGAGGTCTACTCCTAACATAACTTGACTTCGTAAAGTCCACCCTAATTATCCTTTAAGGTTACTTAGCTTCAATATTTTGGGATTAGCTCCCAAGCACTATTGAACTAACATCCCCGACTAGTCTTCAATACTAGTCGTCTAATCTTAATAAGCCAACGCCAATTTCATAATAATTCATACATTTCAATTTAATTTCACCTTCAAGTATAACTTGATTCAATATCAAAATATCACTTTTATTCCCTTCATGAGGTAAAAGCATATTTATCACCATACAATTTTATAGCCTACACCACAATTGGGTCATTATAATCACAACACATAATCATACACAATTTATTCTTAAATTTGTATATTATGCATTTTCTTTATGAACAATACTATATTCCATTTTAGGCATTCTTAATCATAAATAACTCATGCCAAACACATATAATTCATTTAGGCAATCTTATGAAATTAACCCAATAATTATAAACAATATAGTCGGTCATCCTCACCTTAAGTGAGCTTGAGCGCGTTCTACGCTTCTTGGTTGAACTTTGACTAATTCCGGCGAACTTTGACCAACTCCGGCGAAACTCCGGCGAAGCTCAAAAATACTTTAATCAAGTTCCTAACAAGGTTTTAACATCATAAAACCTTAATCAATACAAATAACCTCTAAAAGGTTATTTTCCGGTGAACTTGTCGGTTTGGCTTCTAAGTCCGCTTTTGGACATAGAACCACTCTCCAACCTATTATTCTACATTCTTAGCATGTAGAACAATCTCAAGGGTTCTCCATATGATATACATCCAATATGGTAGAAGAAAAATAAAGGAAAAGTTAATGTAAGGTTATTACCTTAATCTTTTCACACCTTTAGCACTTTTAGCTCCTTTTCTTGGGACTCTTTCTTGGAGAGTTCTCTTCAACAATGGAGAGGGAAGGGGAGAGCTTCTTTGCTCTTGCTGGGGGAAGGCTGGCCGCAGGAAATGAGGAGGATGGGGTGAGATAATCCTTTTTGTCTCATTGGGTCAAATGAGTGAAAAGAATGGGATCCACCCTATGTACCTTTGATGCTCTTTCATTCAACCCCAACATCTCACACTCCCCCTTTCCATTCCAGCCGCCCAAAGCCTTGAATAATGAGGCTAATTTCGTGGGTTGGCCCCCACCCATGTGGGAGGTCAACCCTTTTTGTCCAGAAGTGTACAATTTGTCCCGAAAGTTGCATTTTTCGGACTGTTTTAATTATATTTTATTTTATCGGGTCAAATAAAATATATTACGTGTTCTCAATCGTCATGACCCTTATAGTGAATATACATTCCCCAACTTTCATTTATAGGTCTTCGAAATCCAATCTCGGGCTATTATCCGTTAAATTACCAATACCGGTAATTGAGCCGCTTTTGACCAATCGGTCCACATTAGGTCATTGCTTTGGACCAAATAAATTATCCCCCTCTATATAAATATTACTTCGACCAAGATGAATAAAATATGCGGTCTCGGGAATATCGGGCGGCCCCGCTCCCAGTGTGGGTCCCGCGTGCGAATTTACTATTCACGCAAAAGAAGTATTAAAAATTCACAACTTCGTATACCCATTAACCATTCCGTAAGGTTCAATACATTATACTCTTAAAAGTAAATACATTTGGGGACGGTGTTACACGTCGAGCTCTGATCAGGCTCTTCTGATATGTTGGATTCTGATGGCTATCTGATGAGTTGAGTTCTGATGGTCTTCTGATCTCTGACTGAACTCTGACTCTGATAGGTCCGCTGATGAGTGCTTCTGATCTGTAGTTCTCATCGGCTATCAGATGTCCAGTCTTATCAGCAACTCTCATGATGCAACTCTGATGGACTTCTGCTAAGAGAACTCTGATGGGGCAGTTCTCATAGAGCAAGTCTGGTCGAGCAGTTCTGATGCACTTCTGATCTGATCCAAAATAGAGCAACTCTGATCGTCGACTACACTAATACTTACAATTGAAAAGTCTAATACATAAAATCTAATTTGGGGGTACTCTAACTTACTAATCCTATAGCATCATCAAAATCTAAATACATTTATTCCTTACAATTTCCCCCTTTTTGATGATGCCAAAACCCTTAAACTATTTCCAGAGAAGTGCCTTTCACCATAAAGAAAATAAGTTAAAAATAAACTTTCATTTAAAAACTTGGTGGGCACTTAGCATAGGAAAGTAGTAAGAGTAAGATACAATATAATCAAATAAATAAGATAAGAAATAACATAAGATATCAGAGCATAAATAATCAGAATGCAATAGAGAAATAATTTGAAATTGCCATGCAAATTAGAGGCAAGCTGGTTATCTTATTAAAGAAGGATATTTAAAGCAACAAGAGGATAGAGTTTAGATATCTTCCTCTTCTAGATCAGCTTCCTTTGCCTCAATTTCCTTCAGATCAGCATTGACCCTAGCTCTGATTGTAGCAAGATTCCTGGGATTCTGATATTCTGACCAGGCAGGTTCAAGCTGGCAATCTAGATAGTTTCTGATGGCTTCAGATAGGTTCTTGCCAGGGATCACTTTCAATCTCCACCAGTCTTCTGCTTCTTGCATAGACCCACCATGGTTAATCATTATTAGTCCATCTTTATCCAGAATGAGATTCTCTTGTTGAGTAGGGGTCATATGCTTCTTCATCTCACTGAATTGAGCAGCATCAGGTGTAGCTAAGTCACTGTTAAGCCATTGGGCCAAAGTGAAAGTGGAGGCTGTCTTCTTTCCTTTCTTGGACCGAGGAGGAGGAGGTCTTTGAATACCAGCAGCTAGCCTCTTTTGCCTTGCTCTTTCAAAGTACCTAGCAGGGTTAATGGCTCTGGAGCTTGGACCTTCTGCTTCTCTGGGAAGTGGGACAGGTTCTCTGCTATCTTCCCCCTTTTTGGCATCAACAAGATCGCCAAGTAGGAGCCCAATTTTCGAGAATTCTGAAGCATGGTTTTCCTTGATAGCTTCAAGTGTACCTGGTAGAGTCTGTGTAACAGAAGCCAGCCCTTCGAGAGTCTCTTTCTGCTTGTCAACAGCTGATTGGATGTCCTTAGTGGTAGCTTCAAGGAGAGTCAGCTTGTGATCTCTGTCCTTTCCACTATTGATCAGTTTGATAGCAAATTCCTTAGAGTCCTTGCATAGGCCTTCAACATCAGTAATCTCTTCTCTAGCCTTGTCAGTAGACCACTGTAGAGTATCAACAGAGTCAGAGATACCCTTGATGACTTTGTCCTGCTCTTCTAGGACCTTAGTGTGATGGAATAGTACTGCTGAGATTCCATCTACCTCTTTAGCAATGTCGCTCAGACTTTCTGCAGTTTTATCCTTGTGGACCTCAAAAGCTGTGGCAATGATGCCTACATGCTTTAGCAGCATATTGATCCCTTTGGAGAGATGTTCACTGACTCTGGTGAGATGAGTATCAGTCTCATATTCAGTATCCAGAATCTTTTCCATGCCTTTGGCGATTTGACGTCCAACCTGCTCTATATCAGCTATGAAGGATTGAGGAGCCTGAGTGGTGGCCAGAACTTGAACAGAGTTGGGAGGGGATTGAGGAGGAGCCTGAGGGGATGGCTCTGATGATGAAATTTGAAGAGGAGTATCCAGGGGTGAGGATAGGGGTTCTGAGGGTGGTTGTTTTGGAGATGGTGGTGGTGATGGTGAACGGTTTCTGATGGGGGATGGGGGTTTACATGGTGATGGTTGTTTGGGTGAGGGCTTCTTAGGTGAAGGGGTTTTCTGATGGATTGGAGATGGGGTTTTCTTGGGTGATGGAGTGGGTGAATGTGATGGAGGTTGGGGTGAAGGTGGAGGAGTGTATTCAGGTGTTGTGGGTGTAGGGGATGGAGATTTGGGAGGCGAGGTATGGGGTTCTGGTGCAATTTGAAGAGGTGGAGATGGAGAGTTAGGAATTACCTCAAGAACTGTTTCTTCAAACTGAGAGGTTCTCCATTCTCTGATCAGATTCATCATGGCTAGAGACATATCATTTGCAGTAGAGGGTTCACCTTCTGCACCTGGAATGGGTTTCATCTTGATCAATGATTCCTGCCTTTTCTTCTCCATTAGCCAGGCATCAAAGGCATCTCTCTCATGATCCTCCAGAGCTTTGACATGCTCTTCTGGTGAGCTGGATATCAGAACAGCCTTGCCTTTGCAGTTGGCTTTCTTTTTCTCTAGAACAGCCTCGAGGAATTCAATATCAAAGCACTGTGAGACATCATCTGTTCCTACCCACTTGAGAACTTCAGCTTCCTCAGTTTCATAGTAGGGGAAGAATTGAAGAATTTGTTGTAGAGGACCCATTCTCCATTTTCTCCAGGCTAGCACACGGTCAAACTGCCTATCCAGAGCTGCATGGAACTCTGTGGGAGATTCTCTGATAGGTGATGCTTGATGACCTTCTGATGGAGCTATCAGATGTATGACTGGTAGGGATGAGAAATGGGACTCTGATTCAGGTTCCCCCTGAGTGTCTGACTTCTTATGAGAAAGGTTTTCTTTCTTCTTCTTCCTTTGCACGTGATCAAAGGCAGAGTCATCAGAGTCATTTCTGATGATTGCTCTTCTTCTCCTCTTCTGCTTCTGCTTCCTTTGGGGAGAAGATCTAGGCGCCAAGTCTGATCCGTCCTGTTCTGATGCATCTTCCTCTGATGCAATTTTCTCAGAAGAGGCAATATTAGAACTCTGAGTATGCTTCTTCTTAGGGGTTTGAACAGGCTTTGCCTTAGGCTGCTCAGAGGTGGTTGCAGCCCTTTTTGTGACCTTCTTGGGGGTAGCCTTGGGTTTTTCGACCATTTTCTTCCTGTTCTGCTCTTGCTTGCTGGTTTTCTTCAACTCAGCGGCAATGGCCACGTTGACTTTGGGAGAGATGGTGAGGAAGATGGTCTTTGTGTGGTCCACAGAGGTGGCTTCTCTGAGAGCTGTTTTGGAGTTAGAGATGAGTCTAGAGATCAGTAGTCCATGACCCATCTTCGTAGAGAACATACCAGTCTTTTTGTCCTTCTTTGAGATGGACTCAGAGATGGATTGGAACAACACTTTTCCCCAGTTGATGTTCATCCCTCTGTGAACAGCATATAGAGCTTTGGAATTGGCGTGGTTCATCTGATCAGTTGAACTTGTTTTGCACCACAAACACCTGTGCATTATGCTCATCAGCCTCTCAAAGTCCTTCTTGAGAGCATTTTTCTTCATATACAGGGTTTCTATGCCTGTTGCATCCTCTCGGCAGTAGGTCTGCACAAATGTGGTGACTGAGATGTCCACATCATCGAGTTCAATGAGATTGGGGGTGTCAGTGTCCTGAGAGTCGAGTTTGATGTTGAAGAACTCATTGAGTGAGTCAGCATCGATCTTCAGGTTCTTTCCCTGAACTTGGGAGTGGATGGTGTTGTCAGCAATGTAGGCGTTGAGATAGAACTCAGCTACATCCAAGTTGCTGAAGTGCTCATAGGGATGAGCCACTATCTTGGTCAGTTGCGAGTCATTCATCCCGGCAATGACCGCTTTCATCACTTTAGAGTTCTCGGCCAATAATGGCAGGGAGGACATGTCAACCTTCATCCCGGTGGCGATGTTAGCTACAAGCGCCTTTGCTTCAGACTCTGAGAGATCGGTGATGTTGATGAACTTCATCTTTGAGAGAATTGAGAGGGTCTGAAGATTGGAGGTTTGAGGACGAAGAATAAAATTGCAGTAGCAATTTAGGTTTCAGAAAGAGTATATATGATTTTGGGTTAGTGGACGTTTGATATAATTTGCAGTTTCGAGGTCGCATTAAATGGATTGTGGGCGGAAAGCCGTTTTCCAAATATGGTAATAACTATCGGGGGTAAAATAGTAACTTCCGGTTTATTGAACAGCCTCGCCCGTAGTTTAGAAAATTTTTCTAAGTCCACAGCCCCTCTGATAAGTATTAGCCCTTGTCTGATCCTTCCTGCAACTCTGACTTTTGCAAGTCTGAGCCTTCATGATTCTGATTCAAGCTTCTGATGGATAAGAGCTTGAGTATCAGAGATGGGATGTTCTGATGAGTCCACATCTGATACTTCTGCAACTCTGATTCATGTTTCTCTGGGAAGATCATCCATCATTCCCAATTCTTCTCTCAACTTGTTAAACCTTGCCTCAGAGAGAGGTTTGGTCAAGATATCTGCAAGCTGGTCTTCAGTTGGGACATGCTCAATTGAGATGTGCTTCTTCTCCACATGATCTCTGATGAAGTGATGTCTGATCTCAATATGCTTGGTTCTTGAATGCAGCACAGGATTCTGAGTGATGGCAATGGCACTTGTGTTATCACATAACAGCTTGATCTCCTTTGCTTGCACTCCATAATCCTTGAGTTGTTGCTTCATCCAGAGCAATTGAGCACAGCAGCTTCCAGCCGCAATGTATTCAGCTTCAGCAGTGCTAGTAGAGATTGAATTCTGCTTCTTGCTAAACCAGGAGACAAGTCTCCCACCTAGCAATTGACAATGACCAGAAGTGCTCTTCCTGTCCAATCTACAACCTGCAAAATCTGAATCAGAATAACCAATTAGTTCAAAATTACCTCCCTTGGGATACCATAGTCCTGCGTTTGGATTTCCTTTGATATATCTGATAATCTTCTTAGCAGCAACTAGATGGCTCTCCTTTGGCTTTGATTGGTATCTGGCACAGATTCCTACTGCAAAAGCTATGTCTGGTCTGCTTGCAGTCAGATAGAGGAGAGATCCAATGATTCCTCTATAAGTTGTTGCATCAACATCTTTGCCTTCATCATCTGGTCCAATGCCTTGAGATGCATTCATAGGAATTTTGACTGAAGTTTTTCCATCAATTCCAAACTTCTTGATGAGATCTCTGGTGTACTTCCCTTGGTTGATGAAGATGCCTTCAGGAACTTGTTTGACTTGCAATCCAAGGAAATAACTGAGTTCTCCCATCATGCTCATTTCAAACTTCTTCTGCATAACTTGAGAGAATTTCTTGCATAATTCTGGATTAGTGCTTCCAAATATAATGTCATCAACATAAATTTGCACTAACAGAATATGATTAGCAACAGAAATTTTAAACAGGGTCTTGTCAACCTTTCCTTTAGTGAACCCATGGTTTACTAGGAATAGGGACAATGTGTCATACCAGGCTCTGGGAGCTTGCTTAAGACCATAGAGGGCCTTTCTGAGCTTGTAGACACAAGAGGATTGAGTAGGAATGACAAAACCTGGAGGTTGTTCAACATAAACTTCCTCTTCAAGTTCTCCATTCAGAAATGCACTCTTGACATCCATTTGGTATACTTTGATGTCGTTGTAAGCAGCATAGGCTAGGAATATCCTGATTGCTTCCAGTCTTGCAACAGGTGCAAAGGTCTCATCAAAATCTATGCCTTCTTCTTGACAGTATCCCTTTGCTACAAGCCTTGCTTTATTCCTTACAATGTTGCCTTCTTCATCTGCTTTGTTCTTGAATACCCATTTGGTTCCAATGACATTCTGATGCTTTGGTCTGGGAACAAGTTTCCACACTTCATTCCTTTCAAACTGTGTCAGCTCTTCTTGCATTGCATTGATCCAATCTGAATCTTCTAGAGCTTCTTCTACACTCATAGGTTCCATCTGAGATATGCAGCAGGTGAACATGGCTTCTCTTCTTGATGCAGATCTGGTCCTAACACCACTGGTGACTTGACCAATTACTTGATTAGGAGGATGATCTCTTAACCAAGTTAGATCAGGTTCTGATAGTTGCTGTCTAGGCAACTCTGATGGTTCATCTTCTGATTCTTCATCTTCATCTTTGTCTATCAGGATTGGATTGACAGGAGGAGTTGAGAATATAGGATTGTTGATGGCCTCTTCTGATGGTTCTGAAGCCTTATCTTCAAGATTGATCTTCTGCAGGGTCTCTGATAGTTCTTCTGCAGAGGTGCTGTCATCAAACTTGACATGAATGGATTCTTCAACTTGTAGAGATCTTCTGTTGAGTATTCTATAGGCTTTACTTGAACTTGAGTAGCCTAAGAACACACCTTCATCAGCCTTTTCTTGAAATACCTTCAGATTATCCTTTCCATTGTTTAGAATGTAGCACTTGCATCCAAACACATGGAAGTAGCTGATACTTGGCTTCCTTCCTTTCCACAGCTCGTAGGGGGTCTTCTGATGCTTCTTGTGGATCATGCTTCTATTCTGAGTGTAGCATGCAGTGTTGATAGCTTCAGCCCAGTATCTGATGGGCAGTCCTGATTCTGCAATCATAGTTCTTGCAGCTTCTTTCAGGGTTCTGTTCCTTCTTTCTGCAACACCATTTTGTTGGGGTGTTCTGGCAGCAGAAAGTTGATGGAATGTACCATTCTGATCACAGAAGTCTTTGATCACTTTGTTGACAAATTCAGTTCCTCTGTCAGATCTGATTGTCCTGACCTTCATATTCTTCTCAGTTTGAAGTTGCTTTAACAGAGATGGCAACTTCTGAAGAGTTTCATTCTTCTTGGTTAGGAACACAGTCCAAGTATATCTTGAGTAATCATCAACCATAACAAGAGTATATCTTTTTCCATCAACACTGGGAGTTTCAACTGGTCCAAATAAATCCATATGGATCAGATTTAGAGGACAAGTAGAAAGATCTCCAGCTATGGGTTTGAATGAGGTCTTCACTTGTTTTCCTTTTTGACAAGCACTGCAGAGGGTCTCCTTCTTGTAGACAATGTCAGGCAGACCATCTACAATGTGTTCCCTTGCCAGTTTGTTGATAGTTTTGAAATTTAGGTGGCTAAGCTTCTTGTGCCAGTCCCAGCTTAGCTTTGAATTGTCTTTAGCTATCAGGCAGGTTCCATCCTTTGCTGTTTGCCAGTCAACAACATAGATGTTCTTCCTTCTTTTGGCTGTAAGAACCACTTCTTTGGTTGTCTCATGTTTGACATAGCATAAGGTCTTGGTGAATTCAACTGTGTAGCCTTTGTCACAAAACTGGCTAGCACTCAGGAGGTTGAACTTCAGACCTTTGACATATGAGACATCTTCAATGATTATCTGGTTCTTGATCAGCTTCCCTCTTCCTTTTGTTTGACCATCCTTGTCATTTCCTCCAAAAGTGACTCGGGGTCCATTGATTTTCTGGAACTCTGATAGGCAACTCTTGTCACCTGTCATGTGTCTGGAGCATCCACTGTCAATATACCATTCTTGTTCTGAGGTGGCTCCAGCACACAGTTCCTGCAAGATTAAAAGGAAGATTTAGGTACCCAAGCAATGTTGGGTCCTGGGGGGTAATGCAGTTTTGGTAGTTGGTACCATTTTGGTCTCATCAACTGAAACCTTGGTGGATGATACCCATTGTCCACCTGGTAGTTGTAGTAAACAGATGTATGATTCACTTTGGGCAGATGCTTGTGAGGATCATGCGTTCTGTTTGCATACTTCTGCATAGCCTTCTTGGTTGGAAAGAAGTCCCATATACTATCAAGATCAGAGGAGCGCTTAACTTTAGACTTCTGAGGTTGACCAGACAACCTCTTCTGCCTATAGTTAATCTTCTCTTGATATCTGCCTTTCTGATAGCAGTTTCTGATACCATTGTCATGAGATTGTCTGATAGTGTTGGGCCTTTGATTATTATTGTTCTGAAAACTTTTCCTTTTGTTAGAGTGTCTGCCAGGTTCATTAGTTTTCAAATTTTGTTTTGGTTTGGCCTTTAGAGTTTGTTTCTCTGGTATGACCTTCTCATGAACAACTTTAGTACCAGAAGTACTAGCATGGCAATTGGGGCTCAGAGTCTGTGGCACTATGACCTTTTTAGCCTTAGCAACTTTGGTGCTAGGCCTTACAGAAGGCTCACCAGACTCTGGTTCAACATATCCAAGACCAGCGGTGAAGTTATGAGAATCACCAATATTCTTCATGGAAGATTGCATCTTCAGAAGACTATTATATCTATTCTCAAGTTCCTCAATGTCTCTTATTTTTTTCAGAAGAGACTCATTTTCAGCTTTCAGTCTATCTCTTTCCTTAGTTAAGAGATTAAGTTTACACTCAGTCTCTTTCCTTAGATCAGAGATATCAACTCTCAGCCTACTGTTCTCTTCTTTAACAAAAGAATAAGTGGCTTGGATAGTTTGGAACTCTTCCCAGAATGATGACATTGGATCATCATTTAAGGCTGTGCCTACCGAAGAAGAAATAGAATCAGAAGTGGAGCATACCTCATCATCTGATTGTGCCATGAGGCAAAGATCTTCAGTTTCTGCATCCAAGCAGCAGAATGCTTCATCAGAGTCGGAGTCTGAGCTGGACTCAGATTCAGAAAGTGGATCTCTCTCAGCTTGTTCTGAGACAAATGCTCTTCTTCTTCTTTGTTGATCATCTGGTTTCTTTTCATCTTCATGTCCTTGCTTCTTGGACACTCTTGGATAGGGGCAGTTTGCTTTGAAGTGCCCAGGCTGTCTGCAGTTGTAACAGAGGTACTCTCCATTGCTTTCAGAGGACTTGGTCTTCTGATGTGGTCTTCTGATGGAAGATGGACTCCTTCCATCTTTCTTCATAAACTTCTTAAACTTTCTGGCAAAAGCAGCCATATACTCATCAGATAATAGAGTAGAGGGGTCAAAGTCACTTACCTTTGAGGTGCTAGCAGTGAGAGCAGTGGTGGTCCTCTCATCAGGAACTTCTTCCTTCTCTTCATGCATCTCAAACTCATAAGCCTTGAGATCAGAGATGAGTCTTTCAGTGGCATAAGTCTTGATGTTCTTGCTTTCCTGGACTGCAATCACCTTCATCTTCCAGGCTGAAGGCAGTCCCCTGAGGATCTTCATGTTGACCTCTTTGATGGTGAGCTCCTTCCCAATCTCAGAAATCTCACTGATGAGAATCAGCAATCTCTCATGCATCTTAGCAATGCATTCTTCTGGTAGGAGTTTGAAGTCATCAAACTTCTTCATTGCAATGGTCAGCTTGTTGTCTCTTTCTTGTTCATCTCCTGCTCCAATCTCATCCAGCTTGTCCCAGATTTCTTTGGCAGTTCTGCACTTCTTTATTCTATTGAAATATCTTTCATCAATAGCTTTGTAGAGAATGTCCTTGGCAATGTTGTCAAGGTTATACTGTCTTTTCTCTTCCTTGGTCCATTCTGACCGGGCTTTCTCAATCATCTGGGGTTGAGAGTTGTCAATAGAGTGAGCAGGATTGATCTTCATGAACTGGATGAAGGGGCCGTTTTCCAAGACTTCCCACATTTCATCATGAAGGGCACATAGGTGTGCCTTCATTCTGATCTTCCAATCATCATACTTCTGATCTGTGAACATAAGATGCTTTGCAAGAGAATTATCCATAATAATAAATAAAGAGAGGCTAAGAACAAGTGGATCTTTGTTCAGAGAGTAACCTAAAAGATTACAAGAACAAGGAGGCTCTGATACCACTTGTTGGTCCCGTTTAATATGGTAATCAGTCTAGAGGGGGGGGGTGAATAGACTGATTGGTTTTTCAACTTTTTCTCAAAGTCAAAACTGACTTATCAGAGAAGGTCTGATTCTGATGACAGAGAAAGGCTGGTTCTGATATCAGAACTGGCCTTGGCAGCGGATTCTGATCTGTCCGGGTAGCCTCAGAAAAATACTAAGGCAAATGCCTTTCTGATAACTCTGAAAGCAAGATCTGCTGAACACAGATTCCAAGTCTTAGAGTTAATCAGTTAATATCCTAGGTGCAGAAATATAAGTTGCAGTAAAGTAAATGACACCGGATATTTTTATAGTGGTTCAAGGAACAACTCGTTCCTCTAGTCCACTGTTCCACTAGCTTTGAAGTAGATCGGTTACAAAGCTAAATCCTAGCACTCAAGAAGCACTCCTCGTCTTCTTCAAGCCTAGATGCCACCCAGGATGCAGTTCCACGTCCTGATGGCTGATCCTTTCACTCAGCTTCCCGGAAGTATCACCACTTCACTACTGCAGTTACTTGGACGCCCTTCTTTTCAGAAGATCCTTTTGAAAAACAGGGTTTTTTTTTTCAACTTGCTTCGTTATAAATGATGTTTGATGAAGTTCTTGAAGTGTTGAAGAACAGGATGAACTTTGCTTGTTTGTTGGGGATGAGAGATTTGGAGTTTGAATCTTCCCAACGTAAGCTTGTCTTGTTGAAGGTTGTAGAATTTGAATCTCAAGAGAGCTTGAATGATGATGTGTAAGAGTTGTAGCAAAGTTGTTTTCCAGTTCTTCGGTGTGTAGCTTATATACTGAGGTTGTCTGCCCGTTGGAGGAGGAGACAACTGCATTAAATGCGCGTACAGTTGACTTGACCGCCGTTTTTGGAAGGTTTCTATTTTTAAAATATATCTTCCCGGATTCCTTGGTCAATCATTTGCAATTAATCCTTCAGCGTATCAGGCTCATTTAATGTGCATTAAATGCTTTCCTTTCATGCACAGTCTTCTAGCCGTTGGATGTTTTTACCCGTTGAATTCATAGCTGTTGGATGTTGCTTGAAAATTTCTAAGTGTTCGTCGAGCTCTGATCAGGCTCTTCTGATATGTTGGATTCTGATGGCTATCTGATGAGTTGAGTTCTGATGGTCTTCTGATCTCTGACTGAACTCTGACTCTGATAGGTCCGCTGATGAGTGCTTCTGATCTGTAGTTCTCATCGGCTATCAGATGTCCAGTCTTATCAGCAACTCTCATGATGCAACTCTGATGGACTTCTGCTAAGAGAACTCTGATGGGGCAGTTCTCATAGAGCAAGTCTGGTCGAGCAGTTCTGATGCACTTCTGATCTGATCCAAAATAGAGCAACTCTGATCGTCGACTACACTAATACTTACAATTGAAAAGTCTAATACATAAAATCTAATTTGGGGGTACTCTAACTTACTAATCCTATAGCATCATCAAAATCTAAATACATTTATTCCTTACACTTGTGGTTAACAAGGTAATGACTTCATTAACACCATTTCTTCTCTTTATCATATTTCATACTCCTAGGATAGTTCTGCACATGTAAAAGTGTAGAATGGGGGTTGAAGGGTTGGTTTATACCCAAAACGGACTTAGAGAACAAAGTTGACGGGTTCGTCGGAAAATAACCTTTTAGATGTTATTTGTGGTGATATGGGTTTTATGATGATAAAACATTGTTGTTAACTTGTATAAGGTACTTCAAGAACTTTCACGGAGTCGAAAGGGTCGCCGGAGTTGTCGCCGGAGTTTGTTGAAGTTCGCCGGAGTTTCACCGGGGCCAAATCGGGGAGGCTAGAACTTCATAAGCTTCATTAAGGTGAGAAGACGGCTATATGCTTTATAACTTTTGAGTGAGGCATGAGATTACCTAAAGTAATCAAGGATATGTTTTATGGAATGATTAAAGACAATCAAGTATTTGCTTATGTCATGATTATATATAAAACATAGTTGAAAAGCATGTGATGTATGTTTGATGATTAAAATGTGATAAATTATTATGTACGATGTTCCAGGGATCCAAAATGGTATTTTTGGATCAAGGACGACAAGAAGTACATGTGTATAAAATTTCACGTTAATCGGACTTCGTTTGGGCGGTCAAACGGGCGTTGACCGCCGAGACAAAGGTGATACCCGACCGGGTATGGGTAAATACCCGACCGGGTATTGATTAAAAATGGCTCCAGAAGCTACTGCCACACTAGACCCGACCGGGTCTGGGTATATACCCGACCGAATCTCAAGTAGAATCGGAATCCAGGGGCTACTGCCCCGCCCTACCCGACCGGGTAAGGTTGGATACCCGACCGGGTATTGGGTTATGCTCAAAACAGACAGTTTTGAGCAGGTTAACGTGGGCCGTTCAAGTGGGACCCGCCCACGTTGGTTACTAGGGATTCTTATATGACTATAGGACTAGGTATTGTCCATAGTTAAGTGAATACAAGGTTAGCCATATCCAGGTTAGGGTTGGTGAGGAATAAGGTTGAGGTTGAGTATCCTCAGGACGGTAAATGATCCTAAAACTCGGTTGAGGTTGAGCATCCTCAGGACGGTAAATGATCCTAAAACTCGGTTGAGGTTGAGTATCCTCGGGACGGTAAATGATCCTAAAACTCGGTTGAGGTTGAGTATCCTCGGGACGGTAAATGATCCTAAAACTCGGTTGGGGTTGAGTATCCCCAGGAGGGTAAACACTCCTGAAACTCGGTAGGATATTGTGAAGGTAGAATGTAGCTTGTGAGCTAGGCATCCGGGAATGAATGGGAAGGGTTGGGTAATTAACTTATCCCAAAAAGACTCTTTTTAAATGGAAATGACCCACGGGTCAAGTATTTACAAGTATATACAGTAAGTATCATCTTGTGGGTGGGGTAACGATGGTTATACCTACACTTATATTTATCACCCTATTTTTGGGTCTCGTGTCTGAAACATTAGTTATTCCTCATATAGCCTGATTGTCACTAGTACTTTTATGGAGTACTGACCCCTTCGGGGGGCCTCACATTTTTTCAGGTTAAGGCTAGAGTCCTACTACCTGCACCTTTGCCTAGGGTGATTGATCGAGGAGGAAGACGTGGTTCGTGCTTCCATTCTTCTTCAAAATTGATAAACTGCTCATGGATATTTTTAACAATGTTTTCTATTAAAACATTTGGGGGCCTGCGTGCCCGTATTTGCCACGTGTGGCTAAGTATCAAACATATCTTATTTTCCGCATTTGTTTGACTAATATATATTGATGTTGATTGTATGGGTTTACTAATCGGTTTGGCAATAGAACTTAACGGACGCCTGGTATGATTTAATAAGAATGAACTACGTTGTTCTTATTGGGTTGTACGGCGGTTGTCTACGTGGCACGGATGCGGTCCGGGGCGTGACACTTTGGGCAGATGCTTGTGAGGCTCATGTTTTCTGTTTACATATTTCTGCATAGACTTCTTAGTTGGAAAGAAGTCTCATATACTATCAAGAGCAAAGAGCCGTTTAGCTTTGGGCTTCTGAGGTTGACAAGACAACCTCTTCTGCCTAAAGTTACCTATTTCTTGATATTTGTCTTTCTGGTAGTAATCTCTGGCATAGTTATCATGAGGGTGTCTGTTGAGAGTTTGCCTTTGATTATTATTTTTCTAAAAACCTCTTCTGTTGCTAGGGTTTCTGCCAGGTTCATTGGTTTTCAAAATTTGTTTTTGTTTGGCCCTTAGTTTCTGATTTTCTGGTCTGACTTCCTCATGAATCTATTTTATATATATATATATATATATATATATATATATATATATATATTTTGTACCCCGGAATGGCAAACTACCAAAATCAGTGGGGCAGATGTCGGGGGTCATATGCCATTCTTTTATTAGAATCCGAAAGAGTACATAAATTTGGGGGGGCTAGACCTGACCCAAAAATTACAAAAAACAACAATTTAAGAGCGAAATCTAGGAATACCAAACAGATCAGCATAGTAACTCATCTTCACTCTAACAGGTAAGGAATCTACCTGGTCAAATCTAACACAAAGGGCTTGGGAAATTGGATGGGCTGCTAAGAGATGAGCAGGCCTGTTCCCCTCTCTAAGAACATGCCCAAAATTAAAGCCCCGGTCAAAAGCCTTTTGTCTGAATTCTATCAGCCCTGTGTGGTTGCCTGTTTCATTCTGAAGCAAAGTCAAGCATCGAACCGCATCGATTTCCACCTGGATGTCAACATATCCTTCCGCCATAGCCAAATCCGAAGCTTGCAACATCGCTCTCATCGCCGCTTCCTCACTCGAATTAGCGCTCAACTGGAAAGCAACCGCCCAAACCAGTTCACTATTTTTATTCCTCAAAATAGCACCTCCCTGAGCAGATCCTGGTACATACGCTGCATCGACATTTAACTTGTAAGTTTTATTCTTTGGCCTTGTCCACTTAACAATCTGAATACCCGCAGCGTTAAACCTGAAATTTTCCAAAATCAATCCCCCTTGGATGAGAAAATCATCAATCGGTTTAGGCTTAGTTTTGGCTAGTTTACATGCTCAACTCTGAGTGTAGCATTTAATCTGACTAATTAGATGATCCGGGCTAGGAATTGTATTGGATCGCCACACATATGCTGCATAAGTCTTCCATAGATGCCAACTGATTATACCTGGCAAGTTGTGCTTGAAAACATCTGACATCCTTTTAGATCCCGCTTCAATCCACCAATGTATTAAAACATGTCTAACAGAAGTAGGTCTTGTAACCTTGATACCAAACATTCCCATAAAGTGATCCCAATTTTTTTTAGAGTAAGAGCAGCTCCATATAATATGAAAAGTATATTCAGTCTGCATATTACATAGAGGACATTTGGTAGGTTGCATCACTAAATTAATCCTTTTCATGTTCTTAGGAAATGGAAGAAAGTTATTCAGGAGTTTCCACATGAAGAGCTTGACTGTCATGTGCTGCAGTTTATGCCAATTATGCTTATCAGTGAAAGTTGTAGACTTGGAAACTCTAACTTCGTGATAGGCAGAGGATAAAGAGAACATACCATTGATTCCCGGATCCCACAATACATTCCCAGATTCAGATAAAGAACAAAGGTCAGTTCCCATATCATTACACTCACACAATCTTCTCCATATTGTTGAATCAGTAACCTTATGTCTCATGTCACCATATCTAGGGTATCTTGCATTCATGAAGTCACTCCAAAGAGACCTTTTTGTTTTCCACTTCCACCAAAGCTTTAATGTAAAAACTTTTTAAATATCAGTCAACGACCTAATCCCCAGACCTCCTTCATCAGTAGGATAACAAAGCTTAGACCATTTTGCCCAATGCATCTTCTTTATTTCTCCGTTTGTTCCCCAAAAGAAGCTAGCCATTTTCTTCTCAAGTGCAGAAATCACCTTTTTGGAAGCTTATCAGTGGCTAGGATATGATTGGGAATTGTACTCAGTACATGTTTAATAAGTATCAATCTTCCTCCTTGGGAGAGAGTTTTTTGTTTCCAAGCAGAGAGTTTAGAATCAAAGTGCTTTAAAAGATGGAGACAGTACTGATATTTATTTCTTCCTTTATGCAGGTTGGCACCCAAATATTTCAAAGGAAGGTTTGCCTTCTTCATTCCCAAAATTTTCTAAATGGTTGTACTTCTGTAAGTAGCCTTTTTCCCACAAATGAAGCTACTTTTATCCAAACTAACTGTTTGTCCTGAAGCCTCTTGGTAATCTTTCACAAAATTATTAAATTTCACTAAAGACCTTGAATCACCATTAGTGAATATTAATAAATCATCTGCAAAACCCAGGTGACTTAAGGAATAGCCTTGATTACCAATCCAGTAAGGCTTAATCTCACCAGCCTCCATTCTATGCTTCAATCCTCTGGTAAATCCCTCAGAAGCAATAATAAAAAGAAGTGGGGAAATAGGATCTCCCTATTTGACCCCTCTCTTTGGTTGGAAAAACCCCTGAGGACAACCATTAATAATAATAGACAAGTAAGTGGCCTGTAGATTGGCTTTAATAAGAGATATAAACTTGTCTGAGAATCCAAATCTTGCCAGAACTTCAAAAAGATAAGACCAAGAAAGCTTGTCAAAAGCCTTGGCCATGTCGAGTTTGATAATCACATTAGATCCTCTAAAATTTTTGTCAATAGAGTGAATTAATTGTTGCGCAATCAAAATTTGATCACAAATATCTCTATTTTTGACAAAACCTGCCTACTCAGGAGAAATAATTTTAGGCAACAAATTAGCCAATCTTGATGCCAACACTTTAGAACAAATTTTATTAGAGAAGTTTGAGAGACAGATAGGTCTGAAATCAGAAAAAGATTCAGGGCAGTCTTTTTTAGGAATGAGAACCATAAATGAGCTAGAGATACCCTTAGGGAGAGGTACTCCTAAAAAGTATTCATGCACTACCTTCACTACATCCAAACCAACAATATTCCAGCATTTTTTGAAGAACTTTCCTGTAAAACCATCGGGACCTGGAGCTCCATTTTGATTAAGACTCCAAACTGCAGTTTTAACCTCTTCCTCAGTAGGTAAAGCTATAAGGGTTTCATTTTCTTCATTATTGATCAATGCAGGGATGTGTCTCAGAAAATCAGAAGAAGAAGAAGAAGAAGAAGAAGAAGAACCTGACTCCTCAGCATATAAATCAGAGAAAAACTCCACAGCCCCTCTTCCAATGTCAGCAATGCCAGTAAGCTCATTCCCCTGTGAATCTTTCATAGAATGCATGTATTGTTTTCTTCTCCTTATTTTGACCAAAGAATGAAAATATTGGGAGTTACTATCTCCATCTTTAAGCCATTTCACATGAGCCCTTTGCTTCCAAAACTTCCTTTCTAACTTATATTTATGCAGTAATAATGCCTTTTTCTGCTGCCATTCCTCTCTATTTTCATCACTAGCATTAACTGAATAAGCTAGCTCAGCTTTTGAGACCTCTTCTTCTATGTATTTGATGTCATCAAATATATTACCAAAGCAGTCTTTGTTCCAAGCCTTTAAATCTTTTTTAAGTTTCTGAAGTTTGGTGACCAAACCATGCATACCCCCTTCTGAAAAACCATCCTTCCAGCTATTTGAAACTATACTGAGAAAGGAATTATGGGCCAGCCACATATTTTGGGATCTAAAAGGCTTTGGGCCTGTCTGGTAGAGATTAGCACATTGAAGTAGCATAGGGCAATGATCAGAAGGTGCTTGATTTAAGTTTATAAGTTTAATTTGCTCAAACAAATCATAAAAAGCATTATTGACCAAACACATATCCAGCCTTCTCCAAAGTCTTCCTCTAGTTCTAACTCTTGTCCATGTGGCGAATGGAGTCCCCCACACATAGTACAAGAGGGACTAATGGGGACGGGGGCTACCATATTCACACTGGGCACCGAGAGAGCAAGTTCCGTCTTCTTTTGATTGTCTTCCACAGTTGTAGCAAGCTTCTGAATCATACTGGTCAAGGCATCTACCCTTGCAGAAAGGGCAGAATTCTCACTGATCTCGTACAATCCCGGGGCCTTCTGGTGAGGTGTGTCCCGAGAGCTGTACCATGAAGCGTTATTCGAAACAATCTTCTCAACTAGTTCTTCCGCAACCTCAGATGGTAACTGAGGAAAAGCTCCACCTCCAGAAGCATCAAGCATCATCTTCCCTTCATTGCTGAGTCCACTGTAAAAGCAAAATAGAACCTCACAATCAATCATCTTGCCTTGAGGGCAAGCTCTTCTCAGCACCTTGAATCTCTTCCACGCCTCAGCCAGTGTCTCCAACAAACCTTGCTTGAAATCTTGCAACTGCTTCTTCAACTTTATGGCCTTGGATGTTGGGAAGTATTCTTTAATAAAGGCCTTATGCAGCTGATCCCAAGTCTGAATGTGGTGATGTGGATTGCTATCCAACCACCTCTGCGCGTCATCCCTCAATGAGAAAGGGAACAATAGCATCCATACCTGATCATCATCTAGCCCAAGAATCTTGAAAGTCTGGCACATCCTCAGAAATTTGGTAATGTGTGCCACTGGATCTTCTGTAGGGCTGCCTCCAAACTGATTGTTCAAGACCATATTGATCACCGCCGGCTTGATCTCATAACGGGGTGCAGTAATTCTCGGTACTTGAATACTATCATACTCTGTAATCTCCGGAGCTAGGAAATCTGCAGTGGTCTCTCCTTGATAAAGCGGATTGTTATGCGGGACATAGTTCTGATATGGAGGAGCCTGATGTCTCGGCTGATGAACTGGTTGTGGTCTAATGGGTTGTGGACGGATGATATTTGGCTGCGGTTGGGGTTGATGGAATTGTTGAAATTGATTGTGGAAGGGTTGATTTTGTGGCTGAGTATGGGGTGGATTTTGTGTGACTGGTGGTTGGTTCTGTCTGGGCTGAAAGACTGGATTATTTTGCCCTAGACCTTGCATCCCATAAGTTTGATTTTGAAAAGTGGTTTCAGGAGCAATTGAAGTATTTTGGAAGAGCTGATAGAGTGGTGGAAGATTTAGTTGTGGAGTGGACTGATTTTGGGGAAAGAATGGGGTACGGAGATTCTGAAACCCCGAATAATTTCTAGGTGAATTTTCTTGTGAAGACTGGGGAGAGGTATTGACATAGAAATCCAGATTACCAGAAGTGGTTTGGACCTCAGACGTCCCGGCTGTTCCAGATGCTGATGGTTGATCCATGGTTGCTTTCTGTTCTCTAAAAGCCCTTGCGGTTCTGTTTAGCGAGCTTCTCAATCTCAAGATTAAGAGGGACTAGTGATTCTCCCTTCTTAGAGCGTGTATGCATAAACAGATCTGACCTGCAAGGTTAGCCGACACCGTCCCCGGCAACGGCGCCAAAAACTGATGTGTGTTTTCTCGCACTTAAAAAAATTGTAATAAAGTGGTGTAAGTACGAGTATCGTCTCCACAGGGACGGACAAAATGGAATTAAAGATTAACTAAATTCAGCGATTAAAAATGAAATAAATAAATTAAAATGCGATGTGCGAGATTGGTTGGTTGAATTAAAAGTAAACTAATGCGAATGAACAAATTGAATAAAGGTTGGTTTCTTCTTAATTAACGACGAAGGGAACAGGGATTGATTCCGGGGTAACCAGATTTCTGACAGATCAGGCCTACTTACATGAATTTAATTGAATTGAGCCTAGCTAATCATTACTAAGTTCTTACCGCTCTCGCGGCGTAGAGTACAATAATTTAGGGGACCAGGCTGATCTCTCATGCGACATGATCCTAAATTATTGCCAAGACGAGCGAGCTTACGGCCCCTTAATCGCTACTGATGGTCCCAGATAGGGTAAAAGTCTAGAGGGGAGGTGAATAGACTTTTAAATCTTTTTCATCTTTATGAAGTTTTCCCTCTAGAAAAGTTAATCTATAATCTTTTGAGAGATTAATAGATGCACAGCGGAAGTCTTTACCCTTTATGTGATGAGTGTTTGACCACTTTCCAATTTGGGAAGATTGGACTTTGAACAGTGAGCAGTTGGCTTGGCAGTTGCCTGGATGGCAGAAAACTGTTGAGGCAACTGCTAGTGGAAAACAGGAGTTTAGAAGAGATAATTATATGGCCTTGTACAGAATGATGAGGACTTTATGAATATGTGTAGAGATGGAGAAAATAAGATGTTTTGACTGAGCAGGGGTCTGAGCAGTTGGGTGAACCCAGGAAACTGCTAAGCCGTCTGCTGCGTATGAATGAAGTATCTTTGAGGACTGACAAACCACACCTTTTAGTAGTGATATTCAAAGCTAGTGTGAAGTAGTTGTCTCAAGGAAAAGTGAGTTATTAAGCAGTAGGATAAGCAGTAAAGTCAATTAAGACTACTGCTTAGGATGCTGCTGGCAAACTACGATTCTTTTAGTGAGAAGTGTTTGGTGTGTGCTTTGTTGAATGAATGTAGATCAACACACGATGTATCCTGGTTCAGAGGTGGTGTAATCCTCCTACGTCCAGTCCCATCCTATTTCAGATGGATTTCCACTAAAGTATTAAGCCCAATACACTTAGTGACAATCTAGCCTTTACAACACTTAGGTCTAGATCAAAGGTTTTTCACAATGAGTATGACACCACTCAAAGTTACTCAGTCCTTAGACTTTTCTCTAATGATCCAGTGGGGATCAAAAGGTACTCTATCTATCTAACTACACTTTAGGATCCGAACAACAGTTCTCCTAAGTGTTTACAACCACTTGTAAAATACAAGGAATTTCTGGCCACCAACTATGAACTAAGCTCTAAAAATGTGAAAGTATTGATCTAATCTAAGAGCTTAGTGAAGCATGAGGCTAAGCAGAGAGTAAAGGTGAGTTTGCACTTTTTCTTTTGCTAGATAGCTCGTATATGCTTTGATGAAAGTATTTCTCTACTTAGGATGCTCAAGCTTATTTAGAACTCATGCTTCTACCTATATTTATAGGCCTTCATGGTTGATTAATCTCATCCGTTGGTTGAGATGGATTAATCTTGTGCGTTGAGAGTCTGGCTAGGACGAATTGTACATTTGTCTTCTTGTGCAGGAGCTTTTAATCTTTTTGTTTTCTGTCTTGAATGATTGGGCTGCGGTATGGGTGTGTCTTCAGCCGCTGCAGCTTCACTCCAAGAAGTCCTCCCATGCTGTAGGACCGTGTATTTAATGTCGGTCAGCTTTTGTCTTCCAATCAATATTCAATGTATTCGATCATCTCAAATGTGACCTATATTTAATCTTTGAGTAAAATGATATATGCCGGTAGGATTTAAATATCCTATGAAGGTAAAAAGTTACCTTATTGCATTTTTATGTATCCGGTAATATATCATTAATCTTAAAGATTGTACATTTATTTTTGTCACTTATGATTTAAATTTAAATGTTACTTCTGAAAATAAGACTCAATGTACATTTGTTTAGTATAGTGGCATCATCAAAATCTATCAAAATTGGAGACTAACAATTTCCCCCTTTTTGATGATGCCAAAACTATACAACACAAGAAACAACTGTTTTTATTGATTTGCATTGAGACTATTGTACATTGGTCTATAGTCTAAAGTACAATAGTTTTTAGTCACTTTCGGTCTTTTCTTGAAGTCTAAAGTACAATAGTTTTTAGTCACTTTCGGACTTTTCTTGAAGTCTGCTTTTGTTGATTTCTTCCAGCTTTTTCTTGGCTTCTTCTGCTTTCCTTTTTCTGATCTCTGCTTCTTCTTGGAGCAGCTTGTTCTTCCTTCTCGTTGCAGCTGCTTTTCTTGCTGCTGCTGATCTGGAGGAAGAGGGACCTGCCTTTGTTGTCCTTTCCCCCTTTTTGGCATCATCAGCAAGGGTCTCACCTTCTTGGAAGAGTGCTTCTATTTCTGGGTCAGATTCAGGATCTTCATCTTGTCTTTTGGATGGATTCAGACCATAAACTTCGATAGACAGTGCTTTGATGTGGTTGTTGATGTCCAGAAGATCTGTTTTCACCTCATCCTTGACTTCGTGTTCCAAGTTCTGAAGTTTTTGTTTTGTCTGTGCCAAGTCTTGTCCTAGTTGCTGGAAGTCCTTGCCTTGCTGCCAGAAGGTTTCTTGAGTTCCTTTGTGGAGAACTTGGAAGTTGTGAGCAATGTCCTTAGTGAGCTGTTCATAGGCTTTGGCATGAGCCTGCTGCTCCATAAGGAATTTTTGAGACAGCTTGAACATGGCAGGGAACTCCTCATTCCTTAGTGTCATGAGATACTCTTCGTGTTCCTGCACCTTTTTAAGAGTCTGATCGAAGTTAGGTGGAGGAGAAGTTAGGGAAGGTACCTGATCAGATGGTCCTGCTACAGTTGGCTGATCTTTTTGTTGCCTTTGAAGTTCTAGTATCTGTCTTTCGAGATCCTCATTTCGGGCTTTGAGTGCATCAAGCTCCTGCTTGATCTCTGTATTAAGAGCTGACTGCTGGGAGATTCTTGTTTTGAGGAGAGCTCTTTGCTCAGCATTGAATACTTGTTGGATCATGGAGTCTTTTCGTATATGACTGTGGATTTCTCCAAATCTGATGTCCAACCTTTCCTCTAGCTGCTTTTTCATCTTGATCAGTCTTTTGTGTAATCTGACCTCAGCGCGGCTGATAAATGTAGTTGTAGCCCTTCTTTCTCTGATGAAGACATCTGCCAAGGTAGCATTGTCATTTTCTTCATCCTCGGTTTCAAGAATGAACGTGGGAGAGTGCTGTTCGATGTTTTGAGTAGATGCCTGTGAATGTGTGCTAGTCTGCTGCTCGAGATCTGGCATTGGAGTAGACTCTTGTAGTGGAATATTGGCAGGTTGCTGCTCAGTGGTCTGCTGTGCTTCTTCCTCCATTACTTTAGAGGATTCTCCACCTCCTCTAGTCTCAAATTTAGATTTTTCTAGAACCATTTGAAGTTCTTTATCACCAGAAGAGGAAGAGGAGATGATTTGCTTACCTCTATTCTTTGAGAAGCCATGTGGCCCATGATTGTTGTCATCATCATCAGCGGGATCATCATCATTGGCATCCGTGGAGTGATCTTCTTGTGTCTTATCAGTCAGCTGTTTCTTCTTTGAGATATAGATCAGATGAATCTGGTGGAGATTTGTTGCCTTTGCGATGTCTTCGGTGCCAAGCCAGGTTAGAGCAAAGTATTCTTCACTTATGAATTTTGATAGGGTACTGGCTTGGCGGAGGATTTTGGAGAGTTTCCATTCTCTCCAAGCTTTCACTCTACACCAGTCAGCCTCCAATCTTTCCAGTGGAGTGAGTGAGTGTTCTGCTGGTGAAGGTGGAGCCTCCTGTTCTTCTTGCTGAGTTGTCATCTCTTGAAGATTTGTTGCAAGTGGAGTTGCAGATATAGCAATACCGGAAGAGGAAGTAGCCTGTTGTTCTTCGCTTGGTTTGGAGCCTCCACTTTCTTCATGAATAGTGGGTAGTGAGGAGGCAGCTGCTTCCAATTCGGTTTGGAGATTCCTTGTTGATGTTGTGGAAATCTCTTTTCTTGACTTCTTTGATTGAGCTTCTTGATCTTCTGATCGGAGCCTCTTCAGTGATTGGGTTTTGATTCTTTTGAATTCAGTTTGGATGGGTTCATTGGAAAGAAAGGTGTCTTCACCCTTAGGAAGTTCTGGGGTTCCTTGATTGGATTTGAGAGAGAGAAATTTTCTCCAGTTAGTTGCTTCTTTGATGTTGCTTCGAGCTCCCTTCCTCCTTAGAATTTCTCCAATGAGAAAACCATATCCTAGGTTGGGCATGGTGTTGTTTGCTCTTTCATGGTATTTCTTCACATATGCCAGTAGATTGTTGAAGACGTATCTTGCCCAGTTGAAAGGTGTTCCAGAGATGATTGCAGCCAATGGAGTTGCTCTCTTCTTGTTGATTTCATCAAGTGCAGTATTCTTGGAGTCAATGCACTTGTAGAGTATGCTTAGCAGAAGAGCATACTCATGCACCATTTTGTTGGTTTTGAGGTTGAGAGTTTGTGTGTTCTGTGCGCTGGGTATCAAGACCATTTCTTTGAACTCTTGTTCATTCAGTTCAAAGTCTTCAACTAATGGGGCTTCATCTCCGGGTAGTGAGAGCAGTTGTCTGATGTCTCCCTCTTCAATTTCTACGGGTCTGCCTTTTATCCAGGATTTGAGAGTTTCTTTGGTAGAGTTGAGATAGAACTCTGCAGCTACTTCAGGATAGAAACATGGATATGGGTAGGTTGCCATTTTGAGAAGACCTGTGGAGTCAAGTTTTCTCAAAAGAGCAGCCATCAGATCCCTGTTGTTGGCTTTCCTCATGATGATGGAGGTGTCTAGGATGGAGCCGGTGAAGACCTTTTTGGAGAAGTGTTGAAGAGATGCCATTTTTGTTTGATTGATGAGTGGAGTGAAGTGTTTGAGAAGGATAGGATGCAGGTTTAGAGTTTTTGGGAGTGATTGAGGATTTTTAGAGAGAGGATTGAGAGAGATTGCAAAGTAAAAGTGTAAAGGAATTGTACGGAGGAGGTATTTATTCATTATCGGAAACTAGCCGTTAGGATATAGCCGTTGGATACTACGGCTGGTTTAATTGTGTTCACATTGGTAACAGAGTGCTCTATGTTTGAGAGCAAAAGTTACCTTTTGAGGTTCCTTGATATGTGAGGATCAGGAATATTTGTGCCACGTGCTGAGATTCCATGTACATTTGCAGTAATTTGAGCCAACTGCTGATCTCAGACAGTGGCCTGCTTCTGAGGCAGACACCTGTTTGCAGACATCTGTTCGAATTTTGTGAACCAGTGTCTATACCTCCATTGTTCCTTTCTTGTTCCAAGCTTTTACTCTTCTTTATGAAAGTATTAATTCAAGTCCTCTTATTACACATGTAGCAGTGGTCTAGTTGGTCAGCTGCCTGCTGACCCTACTGCTGTTTTGAACAGTCACCTGCTGAGCTTTCTCCTTGAATTTTGACTTCTTCTTTCTTTTGAAAGCCTGAGATTGACTTTCTTGGACCTTGATGCTTCATTCCTTTTGGATTGGGAGTAGCCGAGATGGCTACCTCTGATAGTTCCCCCTCAACAGATGGCTAGGAGTTCCCCCTTGATTATGGAATTTGATTCCCCCTGAATATATGCAGGGTTATTCCATCGCTTGATCTAGATCATCTAACATTCCAAGATCTTGCCTTAGTTGGTTGAATCTTGCTTCATTCAATGGCTTGGTGAAGATGTCAGCCAGCTGTTTTTCCGTGGGGATGTATTCAAGTTTGATGGTTTTCTTCTCAACATGCTCTCTGATAAAGTGATGCCTGATCTCAATGTGCTTGGTTCTTGAATGAAAGACAGGATTATGAGTGATAGCAATAGCACTAGTGTTATCACATAGTATGCTAATCTCCTTTGTTTCTTCTCCATAATCCTTTAATTGCTGTTTCATCCAAAGTACTTGAGCACAGCAGCTGCCTGCAGCTATATATTCAGCTTCAGCAGTGCTAGTAGCAATTGAGTTTTGTTTCTTGCTGAACCAAGAGACAAGTCTTCCACCAATTAATTGACAAGTTCCTGAGGTGCTTTTTCTATCAATTTTGCATCCAGCAAAGTCAGAGTCCGAATAACCATAGAGTTCAAAACCTCCATTTGTTGGGTACCATAATCCAGAGTTAGGATTGCCTTTTAGATACCTCAGAATCTTCTTGGCAGCTAGAAGATGGCTTTCCTTAGGCTTAGATTGAAACCTTGCACACACACCAACTGAGTAGGAAATATCTGGCCGACTAGTGGTGAGATATAACAAGGAACCAATCAGACCTCTGTAAAGTGTGGGATCAACATCTTTGCCATCTTCATCCTGACTTAGACTTTGGGATGTATTCATGGGTATTTTCACAGTGGACTTGTTTTCAACTTTGAACTTTTTCATGAGATCTCTTGTATATTTTGCTTGGTTGATGAAGATACCTTGAGGAGTCTGCTTTACTTGTAGTCCCAAGAAATAATTCAACTCTCCCATCATGCTCATCTCAAACTTGTTTTGCATGAGAGTTGAAAATTTCTTGCATAGTGCTTGGTTTGAACTTCCAAAGATTATGTCATCAACATAAATTTGGACAAGCAGCAAGTATGGACCTTCTTCAATTTTGAATAGTGTCTTGTCTACTTTTCCTTTAGTAAACCCATTATTCACCAAATATTCAGAGAGAGTGTCATACCATGCTCTTGGGGCTTGTTTGAGTCCATAAAGAGCTTTATGCAGTTTGTAGACTAGATCCTTCTCTCTGTTGACTTCAAATCCAGGAGGTTGCTCCACATAGACCTCCTCTTCTAGTAGACCATTTAGGAATGCACTTTTCACGTCCATTTGATAGACAGTGAATTGCTTATGGGCAGCATAAGCCAAGAAAATTCTTATAGCCTCAAGTCTGGCAACCGGAGCAAAGGTTTCGTCAAAATCTATCCCTTCCTCCTGGCAGTAGCCTTTGGCTACTAGTCTTGCCTTGTTCTTGATAATTGTGCCTTCCTCATCCATCTTGTTTCTGAACACCCATTTGGTTCCTATCACATGTTGATGATAGGGTCTGGTCACAAGCTCCCACACATTGTTTCTTTCAAATTGGTTGAGTTCTTCTTGCATGGCTTGTATCCAGTCAGAGTCAAGTAGGGCTTCTTCAATTTTCTTGGGTTCCATTTGGGAGATGAAACATGAGAACAGTGCTTCTCTCTGAATTGATGATCTGGTACGAACCCCTTCATGGATGTTTCCAATAATCTGTTGTGGTGGATGTTGATTCAGCCATCTAATATCAGATGTCTGATTAGAGTTAGTTTTCATTTGTTGGTCATCCTCCTCATCTTCTTCACTATCCTCTGGTAGAATAGGATACTTAGGAATTTCATGAGTTCCTGAAAGGGGGTCTGTTGGTGAGCCACTTGCTGGCAGTGTTCTATAGTCAGAGGCAACTGCTGGCAGTGGGCTGCCTTTGGAGTTAACTGCTTCTTCCACCATCATTCCATCCTTTTTAGCATAATCATTTGGAAGGCAGCTTGGAGCCTTTCCTGTGTCCTTCTTTGATTTGGATGACTCACCTTTATCTATTGATTGAGCAGTGGAGTGGTTTTCAAAAACCACATGGATTGATTCTTCTACCACCAGAGTTCTTTTGTTGAGGATCCGGAATGCCTTGCTTGTTGCTGAGTATCCCAGGAAGATTCCTTCATCAGATTTGGGATCAAATGGCTTGAGATAGTCTTTTCCATTGTTTAGAATGAAGCATTTGGATCCAAACACATGGAAATGACTAACATTAGGCTTCCTTTCTTTCCATAGTTCATATGGAGTCTTTTTGTAAGTCTTATGAATGAGACTTCTATTCTGGGTGTAGCAAGCAGTGTTGATTGCTTCTGCCCAAAATCTTTTGGGTAAGCCAGCTGCTTCTAAGATAGTCCTTCCGGCTTCCTTGAGTGTCCTATTCCTTCTTTCAGCAACACCATTTTGTTGAGGTGTTCTTGCAGCTGAAGTTTGCTGATGGATTCCATTTTCCTCACAGTACTGAATTACTATAGAGTTGAGGAATTCAGTACCTCTATCTGACCGGATCTTCTGGATTGAGAGACTTTTCTCATTTTGAATCAGTTTCATCATTTCTGGAAGTTTCTTCTCTGTTTCATTCTTTTTCTTTAAGAATACGGTCCAAGTGTATCTAGAATAATCATCAACTATCACCAGTGTGTATCTTCTACCACTTAAACTTGTTGGTTCAACTGGTCCAAACAAGTCAAGGTGTAGTAGGCTTAAGGGCCTAGTTGATGATTCCAGTTCCTTTGATTTGAATGATACCTTGGTTTGTTTCCCTTTTTGGCAAGCATCACAGAGATGGTCCTTTTTGAAATTGATCTCAGGAAGACCTTTCACCAATCTTTTTCTCGACAATTTGTTGATTGTTTTGAAGTTGAGATGGCTTAATTTGTTGTGCCATTCCCAACTCAAATTTGAGTCTGCCTTTGTCACCAAGCAGATCCCTTCCTTTGCTGAGCTCCAATCAACAATGTACATGTCCTTCTTCCTTCTACCAGTGAGCACAATTTTGTCATTTTTGACATCTCTAATCAAACAGATGTCTTTGGAGAATGTAACATTATAGCCATTGTCACAGAGCTGGCTTGTGCTTATGAGATTGAACTTTAATCCTTTAACATAAGATATGTTTTGGATTGTAAGTCCATTGATGGATAGGTCTCCAGCTCCTTTGGTCTCTCCTTGTTTTTCCACATTCCCAAAAGTCACTTTGGGTCCTTCTCTTGCCATAAAGTTGGACAGGAGCCGTCTGCTGCCTGTCATGTGCCTGGAGCAGCCTGAATCTATGTACCATGTTTGTGAGTCAACTGCTCCAGCACCTTCCTGTATTCATCATTGTTGAGCAGTAGCCCACAAGTTAGTGGGCAACTTCCTTTGTATAAGTTTGGGCATCCATGCCCATCTAGAACCACTTAGTTCTAAGCAGATTGGTCTATAGCCATTTGAAGTATTATAATCATAGGGGATGGCTATGTATTTGTTAATCCTTTTTCTTCTTGAAGTGGAAAATGGATTATTGGCTTTTGGAGGAGACTGCTTAATGTTTTGACTGTGGTTGGTCTTATTGGTTGATTGCCAACGGGTTCTTGGGTTTTGATGGTAGGGAAGTTTTTGTTTATTCAGGAGATTGGATTTTGATTTGGGAGCTGGCAGGTTCCTTCTTATGGGAACATTTTGAGAATGGGATTTTTGGTAGATTTGCTTTCTTGTATTTTGTTGGTGGCTTGTGGAGGGTGAGTTTTGAGTGAATCTGGTGGGGGATACATATCCGAGCCCTCTTTTCTTCCTATTTAGAACAACTTCAGCAGTAGAGTTACCGGTTTTACTATTCATGCCGAAGTTAGTCATTTTGTTTTTCAGCTCTTTGTTCTCTTCCTCTAAGACATTGTTTTTGGTTAAGGCATCTAACAACTTGGAATGAATGGCCTTAATGTCTTGTTTTAATCTATCATTTTCTGATCTTAAGAGAACATGGTGATCTTGGACTTTCTGAAAATCTTGTAGTAAAGATTCCAATGTGACATTGGTTGGTCCAGAATCACTAGAGCTATAGGAAGAGCAGGATGTTACCTCAACATCATTGTAGTGGTCTTTGGCCATTAGGCAGTTGTTGGAGCAGTTTTCATCATCTTCACTGAGCCATCTGCTCCTTTCTTCAGCCATCTGCCAGGATCCCAGGCATAATAGTGCCTCCTCTGAGTCTCCAGATGAGGAGCTTTCATCACTTGAGCTACTCTCATCATCACTTTGGGATTCTTCCTTCCTCTTTTCACTTACAAAGGCTTATCTCTTGCCCTTGAAGTCCTTTTTGTATTCTCCTTTTCGAGCAGTTGCCTGTTGCCCTTGATACTTTTGAGCCAGTGGTAAAGGACACTCATTCTTGTAATGTCCTGGCTGTCTACAGTTATAGCACAGAACAGTTTCCTCACTGGATTGAGGTCTCCCTTGTCTTCTAGGTGGCAGGTTGTATGTTTTCTTTAGAGCAGTTCCCTCCTTCTTCATGAATCTTTTAAATTTCCTCACAAACATAGCAAACTGCTCGTCAGTGAGGAGATTATTGAGGGATTTTTCAGCAGATTTTGAAGTGCTTGACTCAGAAACTAGAGCTAGTGTCTTGTATTCATCTTCCTTCTCTTCTTTGATCTCCTTCATTTCAAATTCATAGGCCTTGAGATCACTAAAGAGTTTGTCAGTTGACAGAGTTCTGAGATCTCTGCTATCTCTCATAGCAGTTACCTTCATGTCCCATTTTGATGGCAGGCCTCTCAAGACCTTGAGGGAAATCTCCTTTTGAGATAGTTCTTTCCCAAGGTCAGAGACCTCTGCCACAATCTTCAGGAATCTGGATTCCATCTCATGGATAGATTCGGTTGACAGCATTTTGAAATCCTCAAATTTCTTGAGGGCTATGGTCAGTTTATTGTCCTTCTCCTGCTCATCTCCTGCTCCAATCTTTGTGAGCTCATCCCAGACATCTTTGGCAGTTTCGCATTTCCTGATTCTGGGAAATATAGATTCATCAACAGATTTGAAGAGAATGTCCTTGGCAATGTTGTCAAGATTGTTTCTCTTCCTGTCCTCAGTTGTCCATTCCATTTTGGGTTTTGGAATGTACACATCATCTGTTCCTTCTGTGGTTCTGGATGTGATGACCTTCATTATTTTGATAGGTCCATCAGTAATTACTTCAAGCATCTCATCATGTAAAGCACTGAGATGTGCTCTCATCCTTATTTTCCAGTCATCAAATTTGTTCAAGTTGAACAGAAGGTTCTTGGCTAACTGACTGTCCATTTTTGAAGGTGTTTGGGAAGTAGAGTGGTTTGGATCTTTAGTTCAAATTAGTCAGAAACTGACTCTAGGAACACACTGCTCTGATACCACTTGATGGTCCCAGATAGGGTAAAAGTCTAGAGGGGGGGTGAATAGACTTTTAAATCTTTTTCATCTTTATGAAGTTTTCCCTCTAGAAAAGTTAATCTATAATCTTTTGAGAGATTAATAGATGCACAGCGGAAGTCTTTACCCTTTATGTGATGAGTGTTTGACCACTTTCCAATTTGGGAAGATTGGACTTTGAACAGTGAGCAGTTGGCTTGGCAGTTGCCTGGATGGCAGAAAACTGCTGAGGCAACTGCTAGTGGAAAACAGGAGTTTAGAAGAGATAATTATATGGCCTTGTACAGAATGATGAGGACTTTATGAATATGTGTAGAGATGGAGAAAATAAGATGTTTTGACTGAGCAGGGGTCTGAGCAGTTGGGTGAACCCAGGAAACTGCTAAGCCGTCTGCTGCGTATGAATGAAGTATCTTTGAGGACTGACAAACCACACCTTTTAGTAGTGATATTCAAAGCTAGTGTGAAGTAGTTGTCTCAAGGAAAAGTGAGTTATTAAGCAGTAGGATAAGCAGTAAAGTCAATTAAGACTACTGCTTAGGATGCTGCTGGCAAACTACGATTCTTTTAGTGAGAAGTGTTTGGTGTGTGCTTTGTTGAATGAATGTAGATCAACACACGATGTATCCTGGTTCAGAGGTGGTGTAATCCTCCTACGTCCAGTCCCATCCTATTTCAGATGGATTTCCACTAAAGTATTAAGCCCAATACACTTAGTGACAATCTAGCCTTTACAACACTTAGGTCTAGATCGAAGGTTTTTCACAATGAGTATGACACCACTCAAAGTTACTCAGTCCTTAGACTTTTCTCTAATGATCCAGTGGGGATCAAAAGGTACTCTATCTATCTAACTACACTTTAGGATCCGAACAACAGTTCTCCTAAGTGTTTACAACCACTTGTAAAATACAAGGAATTTCTGGCCACCAACTATGAACTAAGCTCTAAAAATGTGAAAGTATTGATCTAATCTAAGAGCTTAGTGAAGCATGAGGCTAAGCAGAGAGTAAAGGTGAGTTTGCACTTTTTCTTTTGCTAGATAGCTCGTATATGCTTTGATGAAAGTATTTCTCTACTTAGGATGCTCAAGCTTATTTAGAACTCATGCTTCTACCTATATTTATAGGCCTTCATGGTTGATTAATCTCATCCGTTGGTTGAGATGGATTAATCTTGTGCGTTGAGAGTCTGGCTAGGACAAATTGTACATTTGTCTTCTTGTGCAGGAGCTTTTAATCTTTTTGTTTTCTGTCTTGAATGATTGGGCTGCGGTATGGGTGTGTCTTCAGCCGCTGCAGCTTCACTCCAAGAAGTCCTCCCATGCTGTAGGACCGTGTATTTAATGTCGGTCAGCTTTTGTCTTCCAATCAATATTCAATGTATTCGATCATCTCAAATGTGACCTATATTTAATCTTTGAGTAAAATGATATATGCCGGTAGGATTTAAATATCCTATGAAGGTAAAAAGTTACCTTATTGCATTTTTATGTATCCGGTAATATATCATTAATCTTAAAGATTTTACATTTATTTTTGTCACTTATGATTTAAATTTAAATGTTACTTCTGAAAATAAGACTCAATGTACATTTGTTTAGTATAGTGGCATCATCAAAATCTATCAAAATTGGAGACTAACAGCTACTAATCTCTTAGCGAACGATTAAGTGTGTGTGAATGTGTCCTAGAACAAATTAGATCTCTCTTAATTTATTCTATAAGCAATTGTAATTCTAGTGGCCATCTAGGTTACAAGAGATATCTGTTAAATTATTCAAACACAAATTAAACGACATTCATGCAATTAAACCAACAAAAATCTAGCCATACATCATGATTAACCCCTTCATCGATCCCAAATCCCTAATTAAAACTACTCACAATTCATAATTGAAGAATCAATAGAATTGGAATAAAAAGAATTAATTGTCATTAATTAAAAAGATGAAACTGACAAAGAATCTCAGGGTCTTGAACAAAATAGCGGAAAAACACTGTAAAACACGTCCCTAAGCCTCTCTCTAGGTTTCCGAACCCAAAAACGGGGTTAGGGAAGCCTTATTTATAGAAAACAACGTGTTTTGGTCGAAAAAGGACAGATCCGCGGTACGCACAGAGCCTACGCACGGCGTGCGTTGCGTCCGTGCGTCCGACGGACCTGCGCGAAAAATCGGGCAACGCACGGCGTGCGTTCACCTATGCACGCCCGTGCGTTGCTGCCAGTAGCTCCCCTTCATCGAATTCCTTGAACGCACGGCGTGCGTTCCCATACGCACGACCGTGCGTTGCTGCCAGTAGCTCCCCTTCGAAAATAATCCTTGGACGCACGGCGTGCGTACCCGAACGCACGGCCGTGCGTTGCTCTTTGCTGTTCCTGACCGCTACTGCCACGCACGCACGCCGTGCGTCCCTGTACGCACGGCCGTGCGTGGCCTTTCTTCTTCATTTTCTTCGGTTTCTTCCGTTTTTAAGCCTCCGTTTGACCCCTCGATCGATCCAGTAACTCTTTCTTCATCAAAACATCATCGTGAATCTCTCGGTGGCCTCCAGAAACTCCGAATTCACTCTCGAATGCTTCTTAACTCGTCCCGATCACTTCTCAAATGCCGATGTCAGGTCTCAAAAACCTGATTTCAACTCTGAAAATACCAAAACTCATACCCACGCCCGGTACACATGACTTGAGCTAAAATTGAGACTTACGACACCCAAAAGCTAGGAAAACCATCAAAATCCGACTCCAACACGCATCAAATGCGTGTTGAAATACAAACTTATCACTTAGCGTTCTTGTAATCCAGATTTTTAGCTTTGTTTGCATTGAACTTGTCTGGTTGACCACGCATCAACAACTTATAAGTGCCCAAGGATATAATTTGAAGTTCTCAAAGTCACCGACCCAAGAGAAATGGTCAAGATTGATCTTCGTTGAGTGGTCTGTAGTAAGCAATACACCATCAACCAAGAAAAGTGAAGCCAACTTCACCATTGTTAAGGGGTCCATCCTCTTTTTCGGTCTCACTTCCTCCATTTTTTCCTTCAACTCTTGGTATGTGAAACGATTGTTTCATGCTAAGAACAAATCTGCCACACCACCTTTCTCATTCTTTTTAACAAATGTGGCCCGGCTGCCTGGCTAGTGTGCGCGGGCAGTTTGGTAATTTTACAAAACTCTTGAAAATGAACATAAAAATCTCCCCTCTTGTGGAAAACCATAGCTCATCCACGGGTTTTCGCCGCACCAGCCGCAACAATAACATGTGGATAATCTACCAAACAATGTAGGTCTGGAGTGTCAGCGAGATGTCCCCATGGAAGCTTCTTGAACAACTCCATTTGCGTAATGGACAAGGACGACTACAAGAGGTTTCTCAATACGCCAAAATAGGAGCAGAGAGAATATTGGGCCGGGAAATGGGACTCAATAGGAATGACCAGTTCATGCTTCTTCCTACGAATAACACAAACGAAGTCATATTTTTACACACATAATGACTTACACCAAAATCACTTGTAGAGGCCAAACCGTCTATGCACAGACGTTGTATTTCAATCTTGTAGACAATATTAAAATCCTACAATCTGGCCCCTTAACGACTACAAAACTCTATTACACTGTGCTTCTCATTTCATGAAATTCAATATTCCAACTTTAAACTTCGAAAAAACCCTAATGATTTCAAAAAAAAATTAATCACCAAGAGAGACAAACAACACATCACATATTACGGACAATAGGGGATGATAGTGAACAATACTACTAACAAATGTCTTCAAGAAGTGGATGTTACCCTTTCTTTAAATCCTCAGTCATGGATGAATGTGATGTACGAACCATCATCTTGATGTGGATGCTAGACGCCTGCTTTGGAAGTGAGATGAGGGAGGGGAGATGGTCGCTTGGTGATGATGAGGTTGTGTGTGACACCTGGGCGATAGCTTCCAATTTGGATGCTTGACGGCGAAGAACAACAACGAGGTGGGGTGAGATATGCATAGAGAAAGAGAGAGAAAACGACGAAGAAGATAGGTGGAGAGGTGGGATTTTAGGAAGAGAGTCGCACGTGGGGGGAGAGAGGTGGGAAAAAAATACCTGATCTGATTTTTTATTTACCTTTTATATGGTGTACAATTTGTGTACATCACATGTACACTAAGCACTTTTTAGGGTTGTCACGCCCAAAAAAATGAAAAATTCTTAGTGTATATGAGTTATACACAAAATGTACACAAAACTCCTCCAATTGTCTGTGTATACGGATAATTCATTTGGAAAGGTACAAAATTTGATGCCAAAATCTCTCTAATTGCTTGTGTACACAAACAATGTACAATTTATGTAGACACTAGTTGTGTTACGCGCGTTGCGCGATGGGAAGATGCCCAATAACATGCATGACTTAATGACACTATCATGGTTTCATGTAATATTTCTTCAAATTCACAATTTAAAAAAGTTGTAATCTTCACTCAAAATGACCTAAAAACATAAATTCAACATGAGAATCTAAATTAGACTATGAATTGAAAAGAAGTTTCATATTAACAAAAACACTCACGTAAACAAATTTACAAACATCAAGAGTGCTTTAGATAGAATTTCTCTTTTCAAATTAAATATAAACAAACAATAAAATTACAAATTGTGAGCCTCTCGATTTTGACAATTACATCTTAAGTTGCAATTTTCATATACAATGTAAACTGATTCAGAACTACACTGATTTTATGATTATTAGCAAGAAAACATGTGAGAGATGAATCGCTTCTCATGTTGAAATTTAGGGAGTGTTTGTAAGAATAAAAAAACGCTTTTCCGTCTTTTAGTTTTAGAAATTTTAAATGTGTTTTCACGTGACATATTATGTTTAAATTAAGTACTAAAAAACTAAAAATTGGAAGCTGGTAGATGATGCTTTAATTTACATTGTTTTCACGTTTTCTATTATACAAAAAGTATTTTTTACAAATACTGTCAACTTTTTACTTTTTCCAAAAACACATTTTTTCAAAACACTCCCAACTTTTATTACTAAGCACATTTTCTAAAATTACTTACAAAAATAACTTATTAAAAATAGAAACAATTGTGAATGCTTTATTTACCTCGTGGATATTGGACGTATGAATTTAGTAATCTTGGCATTCCATGTCCAGTTCAATTCAATAAACTCAAGAATAAACCCAATTCATTAAACTTAAAACCACTATGTTCACTTTCTATTAAAAATTGCTTGTATACCTAGCAATGATGAGGATTGCCTCATTGGCACTTAAATGAGATAAAATATACGGAGCATGATGCATAAGATAAAATGCTAGAAGTGAGTATGGCCTGAGAAGAGAAGAGAGAATCAGATTGGGAATAACATTTATATAACGGAGATATATAACGGAAAGGGCTTAAGTGAAAGGTTTTAAGTTTTAGTCATAACATAGATAGCATAAAGTACAATTAAGTATTGCCTTTATTACAACCAACACATTTTGCATTCCTAAATAACCCTAACTCTCATTCATTTTCATAAGTTTGTAAAGAAAAGATTTTGTATACTTGGAGGATGGCCCAAAAAATGTTTCACTCGAACCGCAACCCAACTCGCCTAGCCGCGTGTTTTCTGTTTGGTTTTCCAGCCCCATGGTCCCTCCTCATTCCGGCTTCTGTCCGAGTCACACCGTGGCTACCTCTGATACACCTTTTCCGCCGTCGTGCTCGTTATTTCCCGGCGGATCCGGGTGAGTTATTTTCTACGGATGAGCCCACGATACTCTACCAATCGTTATAGCCTCGTTTTTCATTTAAATTATTTTCTGTGTATGCTTCAGCGATAGGGTTTCTCCCCCCGTTTTTAATATAGGGTTGGTTATACATAATTACACAATAAGTTAGTACCATAGTAATTACTTCCTAAGAAGACGTTATCTTGATGCAATTCGTGGTTTTATATTATAGTATGTGCCTCTCTTTGACTCTTTGTATCTCTAGGTCCTAAACACAGTGTTTGCAGTCACGGAATAAGGTATAGTAACTAATCCTTCACCCCCACAAATCTGAAATTATGTTTTCCTTTTGTTCTAGTTTGAACCTTCAACGGATAACTGTGAGTTCAGTAGAATTTGGATTCTTATGCGTTTTTTAGCAGGGTTCTGGGAAATAACTGTAAAAGAATCCTGTTTTCATAGTTAACTTTATCTCTTATGACTTAGAACATTACAGTTAGCTCTTGAGGATACTGGGGTGAAGGAAATATGACAGTTTCTATTTTTGTGCCAATTAGAATAACCCCAATAATTTCAGATGCATGCCAGGGTGAATTGGTTTGACTTTATTTCTTTCCTTATATATGGATTTTTAATCCAATTTCATACTAACGTAGAATCTTTATAGTTGGCGTTGGTGGGTCTCATAGGCCCTTACTTTAAAAACATCTTTTCAATGTCCCAGTTTTGCTACATTTGGTTTGTGGATCAGGAGGGAGATTTGACTCAAACCAGTTAAATTACTTGAAAGCAAGTGCAACTTAACACCAACACATTAAACTGTTCTGTAAACATCCTTTTCAAGATACCATAGCGCATGTGAATCACATGACGCTAATAAACATTATGGAAACTTCTTGACAACTCACAGTACTTGAGTCGCATGTGTGGGATCCTAACCTATTTATGTGAGTGTTTTAGAGTTCATTCTTCCTGTGTGGAACGTAACTCATAGTACTCTTTTTCTTTCAAATTCAGGAAGAGCCCTTGTAGTTTTGCATTTCAAATCAACTTTGTTTTTAGCAAATACCAGAGTATACTTATGTCTTTTTGTGCTTTTGATTTTCTTTTCTTTTTATTAGTCTTGTGAAGCATTGATGAAAACTCTATGCTACATCTGTTTTAACTTTCACTCTGGTAATGAGCTTGTCTTTCTCTTGTATCCCGTATTTGCTTTTCAGAGGGTGCATTTGTTATAGACCTGTCTTGCTGTTTAAGGTTGGACACATTTGCTTTGGAAGTCATGGGCAGCACATTTAATCCTCAGATCTTAGTGGATAAGCTGGCTAAGCTCAACAGTTCACAGCAAAGCATCGAGAGTATCCTGGAATATTAGTTTAAGCACTCCCTTTGTCTCATTTCGTATGACTTCCACGAGTAACAAGGACTGCCAAAGTTATTGTATATATTTAATTAATATCATATTAGCAATTAAAACTATTTATTTTTAAAAGTTACATGAAATTTTGTACCTAAGCAGAACAATCAAATTTGGAAAAAGTAAAGTTTGTTAAAGGAAAACCAAGAGAGAAAGAATACTCAGTTTGATTGATAAATGCTAAAAAAATTATATTAGTGAGACAGGAGTAAGTTAATTTTTTGTAGTTTCTCTGTTTCTGCCAATATCATTTTTAGCATTTGATATATATCATTCCCGACTCCTGATATTTATGACTGTTATTTACATGGAGTTACTCATTTGGTAATTGGTATGTATTTAAAAAAGAAAATGCCCTTGACACCAACAAGCTCTATCGCATTGGTGTATTTTTCACATGAATAAAGCAAAACAAGTTGTTGAAACCTGGGAACGCCAATTTCATTGTTCCCCACGTGAGCAGCGTTTGGCTTTTCTCTATCTTGCAAATGATATTCTTCAGAACAGCAGGCGCAAAGGTTCAGAATTTGTGGGTGAGTTTTGGAAGGTTCTTCCTGGGGCTCTGCGCAAAGTAATTGATAGCGGGGATGAATTCGGAAGGAATGCTGCGCTACGGCTGGTATGAATTTATATTGTACATTGTTTTTTCTTCAGGATAAGTGTTCACACTTGTAGATTGCGTATTAAACATGGAAACAATATTTAGGTAAAAATATATGGACCGAAGCAGGCCAAATGTGTGTGTGTTACCAATGCCATATGAGTTGTGATGGTTATGGCTTGACATTGCTGTTTTGGTTTTGCCTAATTGTCAGTACACAGAAGAATGAGAAGATTGGAAAGATATTTACGATTCCAGTCAACCCTAGTTGCTTTTTCAGAATCACAATAGATTATAAAATTACCTTATGATTAATGTCAAGGTTGTTAAGATTTAAGACCAAGGTTGTTAAACTCAAGATCCTTGCTCAGATCCAAAGGGGTCTAGGAGATTGTAACTCGATGATCGTAATTCGAATCTTAAGACCCTAGAATCAAAGCTATCATGCACATATGTATATAATTATATGTCAATATGTGTGTGTGTGTTTGTATGTAGATATATATTTAGACTTAACACTTTTCAAATATTAATAACATAATGTCATTCTCTTAATGGTATAAAATAAAATCAAAAATACAAATATGGAAAACGAATTAAAAATACTCAGCTTGTAAATAAAAATTCTTAAGTCTTAGAAGATTATACGGAGAAGGGACAAATGTGTTTTCTGAGGAGAAGAAGAAAACAAGTGTTGCAGAATAGGAGAACGGAAGAAGGCGAACCTGAAGGTGTCATTTGGGTCTTTGTAGATCGTTATTTTTTTCAAACTTGAGTCATTTCTGCTCAATCTGCATCCTTTCCGATTTCTAACCCTGAGTGTCATTTTGGAATTCCGTCCATGTGTGTCGTATTCTTTCCCTACGATTCCGCGATCTAACGAGTTGACTCGTCGATCCGGCAATCTCTCTGCGATTTCTGATCCAAGCTACGATCCAGCTCAACCATATACCCACAACACTTAAGATCGTTCGAGTTACAAGTTAACTCGCGGTCTTGATAACCTTGATTAAGATGTTATTTTATGTTTGTTTTTTGGATGGGATCCTAGTTTCTTTCCATTTAAATGCTTAATCTTTATATGGTGTTGCTCTTGCCATAAATTAATTTAGCCTCCGTTCATAAGTAGCACATATGCAATCATTTGTTGTTGTAATAATTTGCGTTGAATAATACAACTATATTAGGAATGCCAATAATTTACTTTGTTTTCCATATATATGATCTTCAGATTGGTATTTGGGAGGATAGAAAAGTATTTGGCTCTCGTGGACAGATTCTCAAAGAAGAATTTGTGGGGAAACAGGGTGATAGTAGCTGTAGAATTGAGAAACCCTCTGGATTCAGATTGGTATATCAGTTTTTCTCTAAATACATTTTTTAGGATTTCGTTGCTGACAATTAAATAGATAACAGACCCAGCCATCTTACTTTTTTTTCTTTTTCTTTTATAGAGGCCGGTTGGAAATGGACTGGACAAAGTAGTTTCGTGTTATCAGGTGCTATATGGTGGCCAACTAGATGAGGATGCTTTACTAACTAGATGTAGAAATGCAATAAACTCAATTGAGAAAATCGATAAGGCAATTGAAGGTGACCTTAATTCAGGTATGTCCCTTCTTTACTTCCTTGCCTTGAGCATATATATGAATATATATATATATATATATATATATATTCATTTATCTATTAATTCACTTACTTTTCAAATTTATTTATTGTGTTTTGACTTTCAAGTTGTTCTTTGATAAGGTTTCGGTTTGGCATGACATGGTTTTTTATAAATCACTTTTGTTTTTCTTTTGACTTCCAAAATTTACCTTGTGATATGTAGTCGAGCGTAATTACTAGTTGGTGGTGGTAGTTGGGGATATTAAATGAGGCTAGTAAAGTAACAACTTTTTCTTTTACCAATTAAGGGGAATACTCTAATTGGGGTTGGCAGAAAAAGAAAGTACGTAATTTGTTTAGGGACAAAAGAGGTATATATGTATCCTGTAATAATTTTAGCCGTGTCTCGAATAATTGAGTTTCCGCTTTCAGTTTTTTACGCAAGTTTTGTATGTATGAACCATCCTTGTAATGTCTTATTATGTACGTAGTAATAATTTATGACATGAGATGTTTGACGTACTCTTGGATTGCCTAAAGTATTTAGGGACCATCTTTGTAAAATTTTAGCTCAAATTGTTATATTTTTTGTGTTTCTTTAATATATTGTAAAAGGACACATTCACGAATCTGGATGTGCACATGAGCTGAAGGAGCAGCAGGAAATTTTGAAGGATTGCATTGAGCAGCTAATAACTGTTGAAGCATCTAGATCAAACCTTGTGTCGCAACTTAGAGACACTCTAAGGGAACAGGTTGATTTCCTAGTTTCATCTTATTTGTATATAACAATTATTTGATATTTGTATTTTCACTTCTGATTGATGACGTTTATGTTTTATTAAACCAGGAATGTAAACTAGATTCAGTCCGCAGTGAACTTCAGGTAGCCGATAATTCTGATTTTTTATTATTAATATACATACTGCAAATTGAGTTCCCGTTTGGTATGTTTTTTTGGCTTTTTACCAAATACTAAATGGCCGACTGGTAGCCACTGTTTTGACTTATAAACTGGAGTTTTAGCAAACACTAATTTATTGACTGCTGAATTGGTAAACGATTTTAAAAATAGAGTTAGAGTTGTGTTTTTGGCTGAAGTTTCTGAAGATAGTCATTTTAGTTTTTTATGTGTCTTTTTGTCTTTATCTTGTGACTCTTGTCAGTAAAAACACATTTTAAATACCGTTTCATCAATTCCAGCCAAATTTCTCAGATTCTTCCATTATATGCCTTACCAAACGGGCTCTAAATCGGTTTAGGTACATAAAACATGAAGGGCGGGCCCGACACGAATGGGTACGTCCTTTTTCAGTACGCCTGCAGACCTTATCCATGTTGGTATAACAACTTGAAATGGTGGTGCGGTGTCTTGTTTGTGTTTGTAGGCTGCTCAGTCACGCTCAGAACAAGCGTACAATATAGGCAACCGGTTGCAAAATGGTGATGACAACATGCTGACATTGGGCGAGCAAGGTTGGAGTAGTGGTGGTCCTCCTTTCCCCCCTTCTCAAACGACTCACAACGGAGAGCAATCAGCTCCTGTAATGTACACCCGCCAGTTAGAAAAGCCCGCTCTCCACCTTGAGGAAGAAGATCCCAAGTCTGCAGCAGCAGCAGTTGCTGCCAAGCTGACCGCCTCAACATCCTCTGCCCAGATGCTGACCTATGTCCTCTCTTCTCTTGCGTCAGAGGGCGTAATTGGAAATCAAACGAAAGATTCCACCTGCAACAATTATTCTCCTGCTGAGAAGAGGGCAAGACTGGAAGTCGAATATGTTCCAAATGAACAACCTCCTCCCCCGTCATCTCCCCCGCCACCTATGCCCCCTCTACCCCCCATGCAACCCTACCCTCCCTACCTGGAGAACCAGAGTGCAGGTTATAGTTATCAACAGGTCCTTCCTCCTATCAATGGACTATTGCCCTTTTCAGCTCCTTCGGGAAATGTTTTTCAGGTTTATCATCCATCTGATGGTACTTTCTACGCTCCTCCACAACCGGCCTTGCCGATGGCCCATCCGGCAGCCGGCAATAAGATGTGATAGAAGTGTTTGTGTGTGGAGTGTGAGGACAAATTGACGTTAGGAATTTGAGGATGTATCTGTTTTGTCTTGTCTGACATATATATACACATTACACAGACACCCATTATTAACTTCTTTTATACTTACTGAACTGGCGGACATAGACTAGAAGTAAATATTTGTAGCTTGTACTTTGTATTGTTTTCATATTGTTGTACTTGATAGTTTTTTAAATGGAAACCGTAAGTCCGTAATACTCTATATATCCAAAATAATTGTAGCCACAACAACTAACAATTCAAATGATCGATGTACATTTTCGTGTTGGCCATGTACGCTGAAGGCTATGTTGACATTTCAGCCCATGAAGGGCTGAAAATTCTTAAATTCAGCTAATAGTTTGATAAGTAGCCCTGTTTGGCCAAAGAGCTAAAATCTGCTGAAACTGAAAAATATGGACTGAATTCAAACGTTTAAGCACCAAGCGTTTCTATTCAGTCTCTGGTTCACTGCATTCCTCTGACCAAACTATCCCTGATGACAGTAGACTTGGCATATTGCAGGACACCGCTATGCTCTGGAATTGGATTTTACCATCGATATTGTAATTAGAGCGTAGGCATACCTAGCTATCGATTGAGATGTACATCTAGCTTGAGTATGGGACATATGTATATCTTAATTGAGATGGGACACAGTTGGTCATCATCTGCAAGTAAATTGCACTTCCTGGCGGACCTGGCACATCCCTTTTTGGAATCTTCATTATATATGTGTACATATATTCATTATTTATTTATTTATTTACTATTTTTATTTTACTACTACTATTATTATTATTGATATTATTATTATTATTATTGCTTATATTGAGAGAGAGTGAAGGTAAAAGGAAAATGGTAGGGAGAGAGTGAAGGTAAACGAAAATGGTATCTAATGTGAGAAGTGTGAAATTTTCACTTTTATTTTCGTACGATAAGATTTTTTTATCCTTACTATATACTCCGTATTCGAATTCGTATAAGACCATTCGAATTCGGAAAATTCAAATACAAATACAAATAAGAATATTAAATTGAGAAATTACCCTAAATAGGACTAAAAGCACTTCTATATTCCAAAAATAGGACTGTCATGTTTCTATTCCCAAAATAGGACTAATTAATGCCATGTTTTGGCAGTACCAGGCTTTAAAGATGACATTATTTTCCAAACTTGACAGTAATTACTTCTATTTTGGGGAAAAAAACATGACAGTCCTATTTTGGAATTTTCAAACTTATTTAGTCCTATTTCGGGAACTTTCCCTATTAAATTTGATTCGAGTTGTTATCAAATACAAATAAGAAAATCAATGTATTCGATTCGAATATTAATCAAATATATTTGATTAATAATAGTGGTAAACTGGTAATATTAATAATAGTATTAATAATAATAGTAATAACACTATAATAACTTGTAAAAGATAGCAATACTCTCAAAGTATAGCCCATATATACATTTATGCATACAGATTCCAAGCCCATTTGTGATAAATCAGAATATAATTACAAATACAAATCATTTTTTTGGTTCAAAAGTCTTTCAAAGACAATATATATAATTATGTATTTGATTCGAAGAATAAAATTAGAGTCGTTTGACTTTAATATATACAACTATCAACTCATTTCACACATTATAAGTATATTTTCTAATATGTGTGTCAATGTGTGTGTGTGTGTTAGTATTTATTTCAAAAAGTTTGAAATAGATTTATATTTAGTAATCATAAAATTGATTCACTTTAGTATATCGTCACAATCTAAAAGCTTCCCATTCTCTTATCTTTGCATTCACTTTGTTTCGGACTGAGAGCAGATTCCTTGGAATAGCAAACTCTGCCTAGTCCTCAGTCAGCTTGCAATCCAGGTAGTTGAGAATTGCTTCAGATGGAGTTCTGCCAGGAACAATCTTTCTATCTGACCATTCAATGGCTTCTTTGAAAGAACCTCCAGAACCAATTTGGACAAACCAATCGTTGTCAAGATAGAGGTTTTCCTGTTGGAGAGGAGTCCGTTTCTTCTTCATTTCTTCAAATTTGACTCTTTCTTCCTTAGAAAGTCTGTTGTTTGCCCAGTCTAGAGAAAAACCACCAGACTTCTTCTTGGTTGGTTTTGGGATGGCAGGTGGCATTGAGGGGCCAACAACTGCTCTCTTCTTCAATCTGTGTTGCTCAAAGTAAGTAGCTGGGTCTGGAGTAGATGCTCTGGCAGGTTGGAGTTGAAGAAGCTTAGGTTGCTCAAGGTCCTCTTCCCCCTTTTTGGCATCATGGAGGTCCTGGTGGAGGATGAAGATCTTCTCGAACTCAGAGGCATGAGCTTTGCCTAAGTCTTCAATAGCAGTAGGAAGGATTTCTGTGACTTGAGCTAGAGAATCTAGCAAATCTTTCTGTTTCTCCACATCAGTTGCTATAGTCTTCGTGTTGCTCTCAAGTAGAACTAGTTTGTTGTAACGTTCTTTGTCAACAGCAGCAGCAACTTCTGTTTTCTTCATGTTTTCAGAGCAGAGGGCTTCTATTCTGTTGAGCTGCTCAGCCCTCTCGCTGTCAGAAGCCTTCAATACATCAACAGAAGAGGCCAGAGAGGAGATAGCCTTTTCTTGAGTATTGAGGATATCTTGAACTGAGGTCAGGGCCTTCTGAATTCCTTCTACAGAAGTGGTAAGAGACAGAAGATCAGAGTTGACCTTTGTTGCAAAACCTCCAGCAGCTTGCAAGAACTCCCTGAACTCCTCATTTGGAACTTCCTTTTCATAGCCCAGCATTTTGAGTCTTCGAATAGTAGGTCTTCTGGGATCATGCTCTTGGGCAGAGGAGCCAGACTTCTGTTGGTACCTGGGAGGGGTCTTCTCTCTTTTGGAGATAGCAACATTGGGGTTACTATATAAGAAACCACCATGTCCATAAACCCTTTGGAAGGTAGATGACTCATCATAACTTGGGTAGTAGGGCACAACATCCCTGTTTACCTTCTGCTTTCTTGTCATGGAAGGTTTTGAGGCAGTATAGTGCCTAGAGTAGCCCAGTGGTGCTGGAGTGACAGAAATGGTCTTAGGGTCACAGGAGTTGTTGCTTCCCTGTTGATGCTGGTTGTGAGGAGAAGGAGGTGGGGGAGATGGTGATCTGGATTTGCGAGGTGTGAGCTGTTTGCAGGGTGAAGGGTGTCTGGAGGAGGTCTTCTGAGGTGAGGGAGTTGGAGTTTTCTTTGGTGAGGTGTTTTTGGAAATGGATTTCTGAGGTGAAGGGGTTTTCTGGTTAGGTTGTTGGGAGGATTGAGTGCTTTGCCTGTGAAGAGACTCATTGGCAGAAGCATAAGGTGTTAAGGCTTTCTGTGGTGGTGATGGTGGTTTAGAAGATGATGAGGATGAGGGTTTCTGTGATGGAGACTTGGATTTTTGTTTGGGTGAAGGAGAGGGATGGGGTGTTGTCTCCTTTGGTGGTGAGGGAATGTGGACAATAGGAGATGCGGGAGGAGTATGAATAACTACCTCAAAATTTTTATGCTGAGCCCTTCTCCATTCTGCAATGAGTTCGGCAAGAACTACATTGGCATCCGATGGTTCTCCACCCAGACCTTTCTCCTGATGGTTAGGGTCAAGAGACTCCTTCAAGGTCTTCTCCATCAGCCAATCATCAAACAGAGGCCTTTCTGTGTCAGTCAGAGGAGCAACAACATCTACTGCTGGAGAGCTTGTGCAGACTGCTTTGCCCTTGTAAGCCTTCTTCTTTTCAGCTGGAACTGAGAGTAGGAAGTTCTTGTCTAAGCACTGCTCTACATCTTCCGTTCCCACCCATTTGAGGACTTTTACTTCCTCAACCTCATAAAATGGGAACATCCTCAGAATTTCAGAGAGGGGGGCAACTCTCCACTTCCTCCATGCTAGAACTCTCTCAAACTGCCTATCCAGGGCAGTGAGGTAATCAATCTGAAGTACAGAGGTCTCAGGGGTTCTGTTGGTGACCTCTTGGTGTTCTGGGGAAGAAACCACCAAAGGTTGTTGTACTTCTTCAACAGAGAGGGGACTATTCTGTTCCCCTGAGCATCAGCAAGTGAGGTAGAAGAGGAGCTAAACACTATCTTCTTACCTTGCCAAGTGGGTTGTTGAGGCTGTTCTGTTGGCACAGAAGCATCAAGTTCCTCCTGAACTTGAGGCTCTTCTTCAGACACATGGATGACAGGCGTCATCTGCTTCTTCTTCTTCTTCTTCTTAGCTATAGGAGCAGCAGAAGGAGTGGATTCATCAAAAACAGAAATGGGTTTCTTTCTCTTGGTGACAGGCTTCTTTGTCACCACCTTCTTCACCTTCTCCGGAGCAGCCTTCGTGGTGACAACTTTCTTCACGACCTTTTGAGCCAGAGGGATTTCATCCTCTGAGTCTGCATCAGAAGGAGTGGGGGCCTTCTGTTGCTTCCTCTTCTTTGGTCCATCAGGTTTCTTAGGCTTGATGGCCTTCTGTTGCACCTTCTTCCTGGCCAACTCAAGCTTATTCAAGCGTTTCTTCTCTGCCTTGAGGCTATGTCTCTATCCTTGGATGTGGTAAGGAAGAGGAGCTTGGAGAAGTCAGTTTTTATAGGGTCTCTCAGTCCCACGCCTGATTTGACTAGCAACTCTGATAGCAGAAGCCCATAGCCCATGGGTGTGTTGAATAGATTGGTTTCCTTGTCTTTCTTATTTATGAACTCAATGAGAGATTTGATTATCACCTGTCCCCAATTAATGTTCATTCCATGAAGAACTGCGTAGATAGCCTTTGCATTCTGAACGGTCAGGCCATCAGTAGACGTGCTCTTGCTCCATACACATCTGTGAAAGAAGTTCACCAGCTTTTCAAAGTCACTTTGAACCTGGTGTTTCTTGTTAAGCTTTGTAATTTGACCAACTTTTGGTTTGCAGTAGAGTTTCACAAAGTCCTCGATAAGTAACCTGACTTCATCTAGGACGACGAAGCCTTCATCATCCTCTTCTTGGTTCTCCTGTACTCCAAATAGTGCGTTGATGGTGTCCGGAGAGAGGATGATGTCATCACCATTGACATGTGAGCAAACAGTTTCACCCTCAATGGTGCCGTTGAGATAGAACTCAATGATGTCCTTGTTGTTGTACTCTGAGAAGTGATAACTGACCACTTTATCCAGCTGTGAGTCCTTCATGTCCTGGATAATTTTGTTCATGGTTTCCTGGTTTGCAGCCAGTTCAGGAAGTGCGGACAGGTCGCAGTTCATCCCGGTGTAGATATTTTCCATGAGGGTATCAATTTCCTTAGGGGCGAGGTCATTGATGTTGATGAAGGCCATTTCTGAGAAGGTTGGAAGTTTGAGAGATTGAGAGTTATGAAAATTCGAAGGCTTAAGAGAGAGTAGATTGCAGTAGCGGTTTAGGTTGAAGACGAGTGATATATATGATTTTGGGTTAGTGGATGTTTGAGATGATTTGGCGGTTTCTGAGGTTGCATTTAATGGAACATGGCCATAAATAAGACGTGGTAATAAAGACAACGTGGCGCAGTAAGTGTTACGCGGCTGTAATTATTTCAAGGGTATGGGAGTAAATGACCTTCAAGAGGTAACTAAGGTCAAAACTCGGATATCTCAAAATTTGTCAAGTCCACAACCTTCTGTTGAATATTTTCTGACCAGAGGGGTTCTGGCACAAAAGAGTTCCTTTTAGCAGGGGTTCTGTTACAGAAGGGTTCTGTAACAGAATACTTCTTCAGCAGGGGTTCTGTTACAGAAGGGTTCTGTAACAGAGAGCTTATCAACAGAATAGCTTTCCTTCAAGAATCTCTGGGGATATCATCCATCATGCCCATCTCTTCTCTCAGCTTGTTGAACCTTGCCTCAGTGAGAGGTTTGGTTAGGATATCTACTAGCTGGTCTTCTGTTGGAACATGCTCTATGGAGATATGCTTCTTCTCCACATGATCTCTGATGAAGTGATGTTTGACTTCAATGTGCTTTGTCCTTGAGTGTAGTATAGGATTCTGAGTGATGGCAATGGCACTTGTATTGTCATAGAGGAGTTTGATCTCCTTTGCAGAAATGCTATAATCCTTGAGTTGTTGCTTCATCCAGAGTAGTTCAGCACAACAGCTTCCGGCAGCAATATACTCAGCTTCTGTTGTACTCGTTGAGATAGAGTTCTGCTTCTTGCTAAACCAGGAGACAAGTCTCCCACCAAGCAGTTGGCAATGACCAGAGGTGCTCTTTATATCCATCCTGCAACCTGCCAAATCTGAGTCAGAGTAACCAATTAGCTCAAAGTTACCTCCCTTGGGATACCATAGGCCTGCATTAGGATTTCCTTTGATATATCTGATAATTTTCTTTGCAGCACATAGATGGCTCTCCTTGGGCTTTGATTGGTATCTGGCACAGATTCCAACAGCAAATGATATGTCTGGTCTGCTTGCAGTCAAATAGAGAAGAGATCCAATGATTCCTCGATACATTGTTGCATCAACATCCTTTCCTTCATCATCTGGTCCAATGCCTTGAGATGCATTCATGGGAATCTTAACAGAAGACTTCCCATCTAGTCCAAACTTCTTGATGAGTTCTCTTGTGTACTTCCCTTGATTGATAAAGATTCCTTCTGGAACTTGTTTGACTTGTAAACCAAGGAAATAGCTCAGTTCTCCCATCATGCTCATCTTAAATTTTCTCTGCATAACTTGAAAGAATTTCTTGCAGAGTTCTGAGTTAGTACTTCCAAATATAATACCATCAACATAAATTTGTACTAACAGAATATGGTTAGCAACATAAATCTTAAATAAAGTTTTGTCCATCTTTCCTTTAGTAAACCCATGGTTTACTAAGAATAGGGACAATGTGTCATACCAGGCTCTAGGAGCTTGCTTAAGACCATAGAGGGCTTTTCTAAGCTTGTAGACACAAGAGGATTGAGTATGAATGAAAAAACCTGGTGGTTGTTCCACATATATACTTCCTCTTCAAGATCTCCATTTAGAAATGCACTCTTGAAATCCATCTGGTAGACCTTGATATTGTTGTAGGCAACATAGGCTAGGAAAATTCTGATTGCTTCTAGTCTTGCAACAGGAGCAAAGGTCTCATCAAAATCAATGCCTTCCTCTTTGCTGTATCCCTTTGCCAGAAGCCTTGCTTTATTCCTTACAATGTTGCCTTTTTCATCTGCTTTGTTCTTGAATACCCATTTGGTTTCAATGACATTCTGGTGCTTTGGTCTAGGAACAAGTTCCCATACTTGATTCCTTTTAAATTGAGTGAGCTCTTCTTGCATTGCATTGATCCAATCTGAATCTTCTAGAGCTTCTTCAACACTCATTGATTCCATCTGTGATATGCAGCAGGTGAACATGGTTTCCCTTCTGGATAGGGATGATCTAGTTTGAACACCACTTGTGACTTGACCAATTACTTGATTAGAAGGATGATCTCTTGACCAAGTTAAGTCAGGTTCTGTCAATTGTTGTCTGGGGTTCTCTGGTTGTTCATCTTTTGACTTCCTTCAAGGTTTCTGTTACTTCATCAACAGATGTGTTAACATCAAACTTTACATGTATGGATTCTTCAACATGTAGAGTCCTTCTGTTGAGTATTCTATAGGCTTTGTTAGTACTTGAGTAGCCTATGAATACACCTTCACCAGCTTTCTCTTGAAAGACCTTTAGATGCTCATTTCCATTGTTGAGAATGTAACATTTGCATCCAAATATATGAAAGTAGTTGATGTTGGGTTACCTTCCTTTCCAAAGTTCATAGGGGGTCTTCTGATGGTTCTTGTGGATCATGTTTCTGTTCTGAGTGTAACATGCAGTGTTGATTGCTTTAGCCCAGTATCTCATTGGTAATCCTGATTCAGCAATCATGGTCCTTACAGCTTCCTTCAATGTTCTGTTTCTTCTTTCTGCAACACCATTCTGTTAAGGTGTTCTGACAACAGATAGTTGATGGAATGTTCCGTTTTGATCACACAAGTCCTTGATCACTTTGTTGACAAACTCAGTTCCTCTGTCAGATCTAATTGTTCTGACTTTCATGTTCTTTTCAGTTTGAAGTTGTTTCAACAGAGATGGCAGCTTCTGAAGAGTTTCATTCTTCTTGGTCAAGAACACTGTCCATGTGTACCTTGAGTAGTCATCAACCATGACTAGTGTATATCTTTTTACACCAACACTAGGAGTTTCAACTGGTCCAAATAAATCCACGTGGATAAGATTTAAAGGACTAGTGGAAAGATCTCCTGCAATCAGTTTGAATGAGTTCTTCACTTGTTTGCCCTTCTGGCAAGCGCTGCAGAGGGTCTCCTTCTTGTACACATGTCTGGTAGACCATCTACAATGTGTTCCCTTGCTATTTTATTGATTGTTTTGAAATTCAGGTGGCTAAGCTTCTTGTGCCAATCCCAGCTTAGCTTTGAATCTCCTTTGGCTATCAAGCAAACACCATCCTTTTTTGTCTGCCAATCTACAACATAGATGTTCTTTCTTCTGTTTGCTGTTAGAACCACTTCCTTTGTTGTCTCATGCTTGACATAGCAGAGGTCCTTTGTAGATTCAACTGTGTAGCCTTTATCACAGAATTGGCTAGCACTCAGAAGGTTGAATTTCAGACCCTTGACATATGAGACATCATCAATGATTATCTGGTTCATGATCAGCTTTCCTTTTCCTTTTGTTTGACCTTCTTTGTCATTTATGTTGGTCCCGATTGAGTGGGGAACAGTCTAGAGGGGGGGGGTGAATAGACTGTTCTGATTTTTCAGATTTTTCTCTAAGTCAAAGCTTGACTTATGAGAAGTGATCCAAATCTGAAAACAGAGATGGTCGAGTTCTGATGTCAGAGCTGGACCAGGCAGCGGATTAAGATTTAGTCAGGATAGCCTCAAGACAAGTACTAAGGGAAATGCCTTTCTGATAACTCTTCACACAAGATCTGTTGAACACAGATTCCAAGTCTTTAAGAGTTATACAGTTAGAAACCTAAGTGCAGGAATGAAATGCAGTAAAGTAAATGACACCAGGGTTTTTATAGTGGTTCAAGGAACAACACGTTCCTCTAGTCCACTGTTCCACTAAGATTATAAAGCAACAGTTACAATGCCTTAGTCCCTAGCACTTAAGAAGTTCTCCACGTCTTCTTCAAGCCTAGTTGTCACCCCGAATGCAGTCCTGCTTCCTGATGACTGGTCCTTTCACTCAGCTTCCCGGAAGTATCACCACTTCACTACTGCAGTTACTTGGACGCCCTTCTTTGCAGAAGATGTTCTGAAAAACAGAGTTTTTCTCCAACTTGCTTCGTTACAAAAGATTTGTTGTTGAAGATCTTGAAGTGTTGAAGAACTGAAGGAACTTTGCTCTTCGTTGGGGTTGAAGGATTTGAGTAGTTTAATCTTCCCAACGTAAGCTTTGTCTTGTAGAATGAATATGGAGTTTGAATCTCAAGAGAGCTTGTTTGAATATTTCGAGAGCAAAAGTTACCCGGTTGTTCTTCATGAGTATCCTTTTATACTAGGAGTTGCCTGCCCGTTGGAGGAGGAGACAACTGCATTGAATGCGCGTACTGTGGAGTTGACCGGTTGGACCCGCATATTTGGCAGGTTTCTATTTTTGTATAATATTCTCCAGAAATCTCGGTCAATCATCTGCAATAACTCCACAGCGTATCAGGCTCATTAAATGAGCATTAAATGCTTTCCTTTGATGAAATATCTCCTAGCCGTTAGGGAATTTCCCGTTAGTTATACGGCCGTAGAAAGCAGCTTCGAAATCTTCTAAGTGTCCATCCAGGTCCGATGAGATTCTCTGATGGCATTCTGACCTTGGATTCTGATGAACTTAGTAAGGGAACTCTGATACTTCTCTGAAGTTGAGTTCTGATGAAGCTTTACATCGAACTCTGATAGTTCTCTGATGAGCAACTCTGCTGGTAGCTCTGATGCTTTCCTGATGAGCAGCTCTCATGGATTATCAGACTTGTAGTTCAGCTAGCATCTCTCATAAATTGCCAAGAGCAACTCTGAAAGGCAATTCTCATAGCAGCTCTGATGCTTCTCTGAAGAGCAACTCTCATGGAGCAGTTCTCCTAGCAGTTCTGATCTGAAGTACCAAGAGGATCTCTGATCCGACGACTATGCTAATACTTACAAGGAAAATTCTAATACAAAATTTCTATAAGGGGGTACTTTAAAATTCTAATCTAACCTAGCATCATCAAAATCTAATTACATTTATTCCTTACAATTTCCTCCAAAGGTAACTCTAGGTCCATTTTTTTTCTGGAACTCTGTTAGGCAACTTTTGTCACTTGTCATGTGCCTGGAGCATCCACTATCAATAAACCATTGTGGTTCTGAGATAGCTCCAGCACATAGTTCCTGCAAAATTAAAAGGAAGATTTAGGTACCCAAGCTATGTTGGGTCCTGGGGGTAATGGAGTCTTGGTAGTTGGTACCACTTTGGTCTCATCAGGTGAAACCTTGGTGGCTGGTACCCATTATCCACCTGGTAGTCATAGTAAACAGCAGTATGATTCACCTTGGGCACATGCTTGTGAGGTTCATGCTTTCTGTTTGCATACTTCTGCATAGCCTTCTTTGTTGGAAAGAAGTCCCATATACTATTAAGAGCAGAGGGACGTTTAGCTTTGGGCTTCTGAGGTTGACCAGACAACCTCTTCTGCCTGAAGTTAATCTTCTTGATATTTGCCTTTCTGGTAGTAGTCTATGGCATAGTTATCATGAGGGTGTATGTTGAAGTTTTGCCTTTGATTATTATTTTTCTGAAAACCTCTTCTGTTATTAGGGTTTCTACCAGGTATATTGGTTTTCAAAATTTGTTTTTGTTTGGCCTTCAGCTTTAGATTTTCTGGTTTGACTTCCTTATGAACAACTTTAGTGCCAGAAGTGCTAGCATGACAAATGGGGCTAGACACCCGTGGCTCTATGACCTTATTAGCCTTAGCAACTTGGGTGTTAGGCCTTACAGAAGGCTCATCGGATTCTGTGAAGACACATCCAAGACCAGGGGTGACCTTATGGTAATCATCAATACCCTTCAGGGAAGATTGCATCTTTAGAAGGCTATTGTATCTGATTTCAAGGTCCTCAACTTCTCTTATTCTGTTTAGAAGAGAAACATTTTCAGCTTCTAGTTTATCTCTTTCTTCAATCAGGAGATTAAGTTTGCACTCAGTCTCTTTTCTTAAGTCAGAGATTTCAAACCTTAGCTTATTGTTTTCTTCTTTAACAGAGGAATAAGTGGTTTGGATAGTTTTAAACTCTTCCCAAAATGATGACATTGGATCATCATTTAAGGTTGTGCTTACCGAAGAGGAAATAGAATCAGCTGTAGAATATACCTCATCATCAGATTGTGCCATGAGACATAGGACTTCTGTCTCAGTGTCTAGGCAATAGAAGGCTTCATCAGATTCTGAGTCAGAATTGGATTCTGTCTCAGAGAGGGGGTCCTTCTCAGCTTATTCAGAGATGAATGCCTTCCTTCTTCTGGCATGATCATCATACTTCTTTTCTCTTTCATGTCCTTGCTTCTTAGACACTTTTGGATGTGGACAGTTGGCTTTGAAATGTCCAGGCTGTCTGCAGTTGTAGCAGAGGAGCTCTCCACTGCTTTTAGAAGACTTGGTCTTCTGGAAAGGTTTTCTGCTCGATGATGGACTCCTTCCATCTTTCTTCATGAACTTCTTAAATTTTCTGGCAAAGGCAGCCATATATTCATCAGATAATAAAGTAGAAGGGTCAAAATCTTTTACCTTTGAAGTGCTGGCTGTGAGGGCTGTGGTGGTCCTCTCTTCTGGCACTTCCTCCATATCATCAATCATCTCATACTCATAAGCTTTGAGATCTGAGATCAGCTTCTCTGTAGGGTAGGTCTTGACATCCTTGCTTTCTTGGACAGCAATCACTTTCATCTTCCAGACTGGGGGCAGACCTCTGAGGATCTTCAGGTTGACTTCTTTGACTGTGAGCTCCTTTCCTAGCTCAGAGATCTCACTGGTGAGAATCAGAAGTCTGGCATGCATCTCAGCTATGCACTCCTCAGGCAGAGTTATCAAACTTCTTCATGGCTATTGTCAGCTTGTCGTCTCTCTCCTGGTCATCTCCAGCTCATATGAGATCAAGTTTGTCCCATATTTCTTTGGCAGTTTGACACTTCTTGATCCTGTTGAAATATCTGTTATCAATGGCCTTGTAGAGGATATCCTTGGCTATGTTGTCAAGGTTAACTGTCTCTTCTCTTCTTTAGACCATTAAAATCTGGCCTTTTCAATCATTTGGGGTTGTGTGTTGTCAGTAGAATGTGCAGGGTTCACCTTCATGAATTTGGTGAAGGGTCCTTCTTCTAGAACTTCACACATTTCATCATGAAGAGCACAGAGATGTGCCTTCATTCGGATCTTCCAGTCATCATACTTCTGGTCTGAAAACATAAGATGTTTTGCAAGAGAGTTATCCATAATAAGAATTAAAGAGCCTAAAACAAGTGGATCTTTGTTCAAGGAGTAACCTAAGAGATTACAAGAACAAGGAGGCTCTGATACCACTTGTTGGTCCCGGTTATTAAGGTAACAGTCTAGAGGGGGGGTGAATAGACTTTTATGGTTTTTAACTTTTTCAAGTTAAGTACCAAGGTTAACAGATTAGCATGTTCTGTTGAGAACAGACTGGCAGCGAATGGTCTTCTGGTAGGTGTTCTGTCGGGATAGCCTCACAGAAATGCAAAGGAACTAGGCCTTCTGTTGACTCACAAGAGGTGTTCTGCTGAACACAGATAGCACTTCTTTGGAGTTAAGCAGTTTAAAAGTAAAAGCGAGTATTAAAAGCAGTAAGTGAATGACACCAGGGATTTTTATAGTGGTTCAAGGAACAACTCGTTCCTCTAATCCACTGTTCCGCTAAGCTTGTAATAAACCAATTACAATACTTAAGTCCTAGCACTTAAGAAGCTCTTCACGTCTTCTTCCAGTGTAGATGTCTCCTGGGATGCATTTTCTTGCTTCCTTTAAGACTGATCTTGTTTCACTGAGTCTCCTTGAAGTATCACCACTTCACTTACTCCAGTTACTTTAAGATGCCCTTCTTTAACAGAAGATGTTTGTGAAAACAGAGTTTTCTCCAACTTGCTTCGTCACAAAGAATGTGTAGATGAAGTGATTGAAGTGTTGAAGAACTGGAGGAACTTTGCTCTTGTTGGAGTAAGAAGATTATATGAGAATATGATCTTTCCAACGTAAGCTTTTCTTGTTGATGAAGATGGAGTTTGAATCTCAAGAAAGCTTTTTGAGTTGTAGTGAGAGCCAAAGTTGTTCGAGTAGTTCTTCAAGTGTATCTTTTATACTATGGTTGTCTTCCCGTTGGAGGAGGAGACAACTGCATTAACTGCGCGCACTGTTGAGTTGACCGGTTGGGCCCGCAAGGTTGGCGACTTGCTATTTTGGGATAGACTTTCCTGGAATCTCGGTCAATCATCAGCTTTAACTCCTCAGAGTATAGGGCTCATTAAATGAGCATTAAATGTTATCCTGTAGCTTTTCTGTTGAGAACCTCCTAGCCATTGAGGGAATCTTCCATTGGGTACTCCGGCAAGGTAGCTTGCAAAACTGTCTAAGTGTTAGGTCTTCTTGAGTGACAACAGAAGGGCTCACAGAGAGGTTCACACACAGAGGGCCCCGAGCACTTCTGTTCAGAGAACCTTCAGCAGAGAGACAGCTTCAGAGAGCCTTGAGCTCTTCTGTCCAGTAATATTTCAACAGAGAACCATGAGCACTTCTATCAAGCCTAACAGAGAGTCTGTAGGTCTTCTGTCAGTCGATTACTCTAAAATGCTTACACTTAGAAAAATTCTAATACATCAATTCTAATGGGGGTACTCTAATGTTCTAATTAACCTAGCATCATCAAAATCTAAATACATGTATTCCTTACAATGGACATTAAGTAAAAAAGAAATATCATGTAAATATATCAGCATCGTTACAGATATGTATGAAGATTGTATTACCAATGTTCGTACTAGTGCAGGGAGGACTAAATAGTTCCATATTACAACATAATTGCACCAATGATGAGCTCTAGTTATTTCTTATTTTCCATTGTCATGTAAAACGTTAAAGTGAAGTTAGAATTGTGTCAATAAAAGCGAGAGAGCGGGGATTTAAGAATTGTAAGGAATAATTGTATTTAGATTTTGATGATGCTAGATTAATTAAGACATTAGAGTACCCCAATTAGAAATTTGTATTAGAATTTTTCCTAAGTGTAAGCACTAGACTAGTCGACTGGACAGAAGATCCCCAGGTCCTCTGCTAACTTCTACGGGACAGAAGTGCTCAAGGCATTCTGAGAGTTATCCCTCTGTGAAAGGCAACAAGAAGTCCTCACACTTAGACAAATTCAAGGCTTCCTACCTAAGCCGGTTAAACTAACGGGATATTCCCTTAACGGCTAAAAGCCTCTCAACGGAATAGCTACAGTACAAGCATTTATTGCTCATTTAATGAGCTCCATTCATTGAGATATTAAAGCTGATGATTGACCGAGATTTCTGGAGAATATTATCCCAAAATAGCAAGTCACCTACTTTGTGGGTCCAGCCAGTCAACTCCACAGTACGTGCAATTAATGAGGCTATCTTCTTCCTCCAACGGGAAGAAACCCCCCAGTATATATGATACACTTTGAAGAACAACCGGATAACTTTTGCTCTCTCTACAAACATTCAAACAAGCATTATTGAGATTCCATATTCATCCCTCTCAACAAGAAAAGCTTGAAAGTTGGAAAAGATATTCTTTCACATTCTTCTCATCCAACTAGAGCAAAGTTCCTCCAGTTTTTCAACTCTTCAAAAGCCTCATCTATACATCTTTTGTGATGAAGCAAGTTGGAGAAAACCTTTGTTTTAAAAACAGTCTTCTTTTTAAGAAGGGCGTCCAAAGTAACTGGAGTAAGCGAAGTGGAGATACTTCCAAGGAGATTCAATGAAAGGACCAGTCATCAAGAAGTAAAGAAGTGCATCTCGGGTGACATATAGGCTGAAGAAGACGTGGAGAGCTTCTTAAGTGCTAGGACTAAGGCATTGTAATTGTTCTTTACAAGCTTAGTGGAACAGTGGATTAGAGGAACACGTTGTTCCTTCAACCAATGTAAAAACCCTTGGTGTCATTTACTTACTGTTTTTAATACTCGCTTTTATTTTAAACTGTTTAACTCTACAAGACTTGAACTCTGTGTTCAGCAGAACTAGTCATCAGAGTTAAGGTTCAAGAAGTTTATGAAGAAACCCAAAGATGGAAGAAGTCCATCTTCAAGCACAAAGTCATTCCAGAAGACCAAGTCCTCTTATAGCAGTGGAGAGCTCCACTGCTACAACTGCAGGCAACCAGGACATTTCAAAGCCAAGTGTCCACATCCGATAGTGTCCAAAAGACAAGGACAAGAGGGAGATAAGAAGTTTGATAACAGAACTAGAAGAAGGAAAACACTCATCACTGAACAATCTGAGAAGGACCCCCTCTCTGAGACAGAATCCAATTCTGACTCTGAATCTGATGAAGCATTCTGTTGCCTTGATACTGAAACAGAAGACCTATGCCTCATGGCACAATCTGATGATGAGGTATCCTCTACTTCTAACTCTCATTCTTCTTCAGTAGGCACTGCTTTAAATGATGACCCAATGTTATCATTTTGGGAAGAGTTTAGAACTATCCAAACCACTTATTCTTTAGTTCAAAGAAGAAAACAGTAAGCTAAAAGCTGAGATCTCTGACTTAAGAAAAGAGAATGAGGTAAAACTCAATCTCCTAACTGAGGAAAGGGATGAACTTAAAACCGAAAATGTTTCTCTTCTTGATAGAATAAGAGACATTCAGCATCTTGAGGTTAGATTCAATAGCCTTCAGAAAATGCAAACTTCTCTTAAGGCCATTGATGTTGATCAAATGCTTAGCCGTGGTTTAGGTATTGGATATGTTGCAACAGAATCCGATGAGCCTTATGTAAGGCCTAGCACCCAAGTTGCTAAGGCTGATAAAGTCATAGAGCCACGGACTTCTAGCCCAATTTGCCATGCTAGTGTATTTGACACTAAGGTTATTCATGAGGAAGTCAGATCAGAAAATCAAATGCCAAAGGCTCAACAAAAACAAGTTTTGAAAAATAATGAACCTGACAGAAATCTTAACAACAGAAGAGGATTTCAGAAAAATTATAATCAAAGGCAAAACTTTAACAGACACCCTCATGATAACCGTGCTAGAAATGATCACCAGAAGAGCAAATATTAGGAGAAAGTTAACTTCAGGCAAAAGAGGTTGTCTGGTCAACTTCAGAAGCCCAAATTTAACTGCCCCTCTGCTCTTGATAGTATATGGGACTTCTCTCCAACCAAGAAAGCTATGAAAAAGTATGCAAACAGAAAGCATGAGCCTCACAAACATCTGCCCAAAGTGAATCACATTGTTGTTTACTACGACTACCAGGTGGACAATGTGTACCACCCACCAAGATTTCACTTGATGAGATCAAAGTGGTACCGGATGCCCAAAATGTGTAACCCCCAGGACCCAACATTGCTTGGGTACCTAAACTTTCCTTTTAATTCTGTAGGAACTGTGTGCTGGAGCCATCCCTGAGCAAGAGTGGTTTATTGATAGTGGATGCTCCACGCACATGACAGGTGACAGAAGTTGCCTGACAGAGTTCCAGAAAATGAATGGACCCAGAGTCACTTTTGGAGGACATGAAAAGGAAGGTCAAACAAAAGGAAAAGGAAAGCCGATTAAGAACCAGATAATCATTGATGATGTCTCTTATGTCAAAGGTCTGAAGTTCAACCTGCTATGTGTAACACCCCGGCCCCGCAGGACCCGAGGTAGTTACTCCAGACCTCCCCCGGACCTCTAGTACTGTCCTCACAAACCGCCACTAGCCTTCTACTCGCACTTTGTCCTCACTCATGCGCGCCCTGAGAAACTTCCCAGGGGGTCACCCATCCCAAGACTACTCCCGTGCAAGCACGCTTAACTTTGGAGTTCTTAGCTGATGAGCTTCCTTAAAAGGAGATGCATCTTGTTGGTATGAGTAGTACTATTAATCCGTTTATATTAAATCTCAAGTGTTACACTATGTGTTAGCCAGTTCTGTGACAAAGGCTACACAGTTGAATTCTCAAAGGACTTCTGTTATGTAAAGCATGATACAACAAAGGAAGTGATTCTAATATCTAGAAGGAAAAGGAACATTTATGTTGTTGATTGGAAAACTGCAAAAGATGGTGTTTGCTTGATAGCCAAGGGAGATTCAAAACTCAGCTGGAATTGGCACAATAAGCTGAGCCACTTAAACTTCAAAACAATCAACAAACTGGCAAGAGAGCACATTGTTGATGGACTGCCAGACATGGTGTACAAGAAAGAGAGTCTTTGCAGTGCATGCCAGAAAGGGAAACAAGTTAAGAACTCTTTCAAACCCATTGCTGGAGATCTTTCCACTTCTCCTTTAAATCTCATCCATATGGATTTATTTGGACCAGTTGAGACTCCAAGTGTTGGTGGAAAAAGATACATTCTAGTCATGGTTGATGACTATTCCAGATATACATGGACAATCTTCTTGACAAAGAAGAATGAAACACTTCAGAAGTTGTCATCTCTGTTAAAGCAACTCCAAACAGAAAAGAACTTGAAAGTCAGAACCATCAGATCTGACAAAGGAACTGAGTTTATGAACCAAGTCATAAAGGACTTCTTTGATCAAAATGGAACCTTTCATCAACTTTCTGCTGCCAGAACACCTCACAGAATGGAGTTGCAGAAAGAAGGACTAGAACACTCAAGGAAGCTGCAAGGATCATGATTGCTGAATTTGGATTACCAATGAGATATTGGGCTGAAGCAATCAACACTACATGTTACACCCAGAATAGAAGTATGATCCACAAAATCACAAAAAGACCCCCTATGAACTCTGGAAAGGAAGAAAACCCAACATCAGCTACAACAGAAGGCCATGGAGAAGGCTGTCAAGCCTAAGAAAGCTAGTGAGAAGAAGCAGGAGAAGAAGAAGTCACAGAAGGCTCCTGTCAATTTAAGTGACAGAATCTGAGGACTTTTGTCCTCTGGTGAAAAGCCTGCAAAGAAACCTGTCGGAAAGAAGGCTGCACCATAACAACCCAAGAAGATGGTGACCAAGAAACCTATCACTAAAAGGAAGAGACCCTCTTCTGTCACAGAATAGTCCACTTCTTCTGCCTCTCCTGTCCCAAAGAAGAAGAAAATTGTGACCCCTACTAATCAAGTGTCTAAGGATGTACCAAATGCTCAAGGGGAACTTGAAGACTCCATTGCTCCAAAACAACCTATCAGAACCTCATGGCAAGGAAAAAGGATAATCTTTGATTCTGAGTCCAGTTCTAGTGAATCAGAAGAAGAGGAAGTGAGTAAGGAAGCTACTGTTCTAGGGGAACCAGAAAGTTCCTCTTCCTCTGAACAACAAGAACAACATGTGGTGATTCCCTCCCCAGAACATCACAACATTAACAACAAAACTCCTGAAGCCAGTGGAAATCAGGATAACATTCTCACAGTTCTAGACAAACAATTTGCTAGAGTGCTTAGATGGAGAAAGTGGAGGTTAGGATCCTTGACAGAAATTCTAAGGAAATTCTCATACTTTGTTGTGGAGGAAAAAGAAGTCTATAACTGGACAGGAACATATGACGTGTCCAGATGTCTTGATATGGAGTTCCTAGAATCTATCCTTGATGCGAAAAAGAGGAACTTCAAGGGTAAGGCTATCTGGTCCTTCAAGGAAACAGATGAGCATGATGTGGAAGGAGTTCCACCCCTTTATGAGAAGGATGTAGAAGCCTTTGAGGCTTGGCTGATGGAAAAGACCATGGAAGAATCTCTGGTTCCCCAAAGCCAGGAGAAAGGTCAAGGTGGTGAACCCTCTAACGCACAGGCTGTCTTTGCACGGCTTATTGTGGAATGGAGAAGATCTCAGCAAACAGCAGAACACCTTGAGGTAACCATTCCTTCACCTCCCCCCTCACCTCAACATCAATTCCCCTCCCCTCTAAATGACACCACACTGTTGGAACTCCACCAACTTCACCTGTTTTACCTAATCCCTCACTTTCACCCAAACCTCATCCTACTTCCAAACCCTCATCCTCACCAAAATCTTCATCCAAACCTGCATCTAAGTCTCATTCACCCTCACAGAAAACCTCATCCAAACAACCCTCACCTCATAGAAAGCCAACCCCAAACCTGCCGCACCTTATGCAACACCCTCTAAATCATTACATAATCAGAACACCTAATCTACCCAACCCTCACCAAAGAAAACTCCTTCACCCAAACCCCCCATCCAAATCACCCTCGCCCTGCAAACAGATACCCCCTCGCAAATCCAGATCACCATCACCTCCCCTTCCTCCTCCTCACACCCAAATACCTCACAACAGAGACCCATCCTCCTCTGATCCAAAGACAATATCAGCAACTCCTGCTAAGGAAGGCTTGTCTAGGCATTCTGTTGCCTCCAACCCCACTCCCAACATAAAAAGACTGTTTAACACTGAGGTCTGAGAACTCTCCTCAACCAGCATCTCTTATTCCAGCAATGATGGATTCCTCGTCAGTGATCCAAATGCAGCCACTTCCAAGAGGGAGAAAACCCCTCCTCTGGAACAACATGATCTACAACAGAAATCATCACCTGTCTGACAGCTTAGCTCCAGAAGGCCTCCAATGCACAAGTCTAAAGGACTTGGCATGCCTGGTTATGAAGATGAGTTGCCTCATGTCTATCTAAAGGACTTCATTCATGATGCTGGTGATTTTGGCACAACTCTCACAGCAGATCTAAAAAATTTGAAGTGAAGCAGACTCCACAAGGTATCTTCATCAACCAAGCAAAGTACACAAGAGATCTCATGAAGAAATTCAAAATTGAGAACAAGTCTACTGTAAAGATCCCCATGAACACCTCTCAAGGACTGACTGTAACACCCCGGCCCCGCAGGCCCCGAGGTAGTTACTCCAGACCTCTAGTACTGTCCCCACAAACCGCCACTAGCCTTTTCCGCGCACTTTGTCCTCACTCGTGCGCGCCCTGAGAAACTTCCCAGGGGGTCACCCATCCCCTAGACTACTCCCGTGCAAGCACGCTTAACTTTGGAGTTCTTAGCGGATGAGCTCCCTTAAAAGGAGATGCATCTTGTTGGTATGAGTAGTACTATTAATCCGTTTATATTAAATCTCAAGTGTTACAATCACCCCCACTTAGGATCGCAACGTCCTCGTTGCGCCCTTAAACCAATCTCAATCAAATCCTAGAATCTTTTCCCCTTGCTAGGTGTCTGCCCGATATCCAACGGATCAGCACACTGTCGCAGGGTTGCTCTGATACCACCTGTAACACCCCGGCCCCACCGGACCCGAGGTAGTTACTCCGGACCAATAGTACTGTCCCCACAAACCACCACGAGCCTTTACCGCGCACTTTGTCCTCACTCATGCGCGCCCTGAGAAACTTCCCAGGGGGTCACCCATCCCCTAGACTACTCCCGTGCAAGCACGCTTAACTTTGGAGTTCTTGGTTAATGAGCTCCCTTAAAAGGAGATGCACCTTATTGGTATGAGTAGTACTATTAATCCGTTTATATTAAATCTCAAGTGTTACACTGACTCCAGATGAAGATGGCAAAGACACTGATCATACACTCTATAGAGGTCTGATTGGATCTCTGCTATATCTTACAACTAGTAGGCCAGATATCTCCTACTCAGTTGGGGTATGTGCAAGGTTTCAATCAAAACCCAAAGAAAGCCATCTTCTTGCAGCAAAGAAAATCCTACGATATCTAAAAGGAAATCCAAACTCTGGATTATGGTATCCAACAAATGGAGATTTTAATCTATATGGATATTCAGACTCAGACTTTGCTGGGTGCAAAATTGACAGAAAAAGCACTTCTGGAACTTGTCAAATGATTGGAGGAAGACTTGTCTCTTGGTTCAGCAAGAAACAACACTCAATTGCCACAAGCACTGCTGAAGCAGAATACATAGCAGCAGGCAACTGGTGTGCACAAATACTATGGATGAAGCAGCAATTGAGGGATTATGGAGAAGAAACAAAGGAGGTTAGCATTCTGTGTGACAACACAAGTGCTATAGCAATAACTCATAATCCAGTATTTCACTCAAGAACCAAACATATTGAGATCAGACACCATTTCATCAGAGAACATGTTGAGAAGAAAACCATCAGATTGGAGTACATCCCCACAGAAAAGCAGCTGGCTGACATCTTCACGAAGCCCTTAAATGAAGCCAGGTTTAATTCTCTAAGACAAGACCTAGGGATGCTTGATGATCTGGATCAAGGTAGAGAATAAAGTCTGCAACAACTCAGGGGGAATTCCACTCAAAGAACTCCATTATGAGGGGGAATTACCAAAAGCATCAACTCAGGGGGAAAATGTACTCAAACATCTAACAAAATGAGCATCAAAGAAGTTGGAGCACAAAAGATGACAAAGACAAGGGAATGAAGCTCTATGGTCCTTATACAAAAGGTCTCAAAGGTGCATCAGAGGACCTCTTCCTACAGAAGGTCTCAAAGGTGCATCAGAGGACCTCTTCCTATCAGAAGACCCCAGATCAGAAGGCCTTGGATACCATCAGAAGACCTAAGATCAGAAGGTCTAAGAAACTATCAGAAGGTCTCAGACCTAACCAACGGAGAAGACCTCACAGACAATCTCTTAAGCTGAAACAGACGGCTACCTCAACCAAAGGTAGAATCACTATAACAAAAAGCGTCAGTTGAGTTAAAAACAAGGAATCTACGCATGCATGCAACTACGACACATGGTGATTCAATAAAATCTTGGGAAGCAGCATCATTAAATTGGTAAGTTCCTCCAACCAATTTTTCTCTTTTATCTATGCTGATTTTATTCTTGAAAAGAACATCAAGCCGTAATTCCATTAATACGCTTCGAATTCTCAACCAAGAATCCCAAACGATGCATGCAAGTATAAATATCCTCGTTGATCCTCAAAGAAACAAGCATCTTTTGCAACACAAATCTCTACTAAAAGGTCCTCTTCAAATACACCTTAGCCAAAACACTCCAATGGCACACCACAGACTCAACCTAAATCTCTCCTTAGCCCCCCCAAATGCTCCTGATAAGTTCATCAATGACCTAGAATCATGGATAATCTACACCACTGACAAAGATTCTCTTGACCAAGAGAGACAGAGAGTCCTAAAGTGGAAGTATTGGAGACTCGCTCCGATCGACCAACTTCTTCTTATGGCACCCCTCATCCCAATAGAAGAAGAATTTGCTCTCAAATGGTTGGGAGCAAGCTCCATAGAAGAGGCCCTTTACCAGGAGTTCATAGAGAAGGTCTACAACAAAAAATTAGACCAACTCAAAAGAACTCGAAGAAAAAGGAAACTGGATGAAGGAGAATCATCTAGGAGACAGAACTAATCTAGGTGTTAGCTGCTGCCAAAAAGGGGGAAAATAGAATCTAGCTCCTCTTTGTTTTATGTATTCAGAATCTAGTTTTTGGCATCATCAAAAAGGGGGAAATTGTTACGCCCCTCAGACTTTGATGAAATATAGTTTTGATGATGCCATCCTCACTTGATGTTTAGATTTTCTAAACAATATTGCATGATCATTGTGTGAACTGAAGTATGGTCCAAAAAGGAAGGTGACAAAATTAGGAATGTATAAATTGTGTCACAAAATAAATATACTGAAAATATAAAATGCAATAAGGTAAATCCCTACCTTTCAAGGATATTCAAATCCAATCAGTATATTTATTTTTGTTACAAAATTATTATTGTCACTAGTAAAATTGTGACTAATCTTACATGTACATCTTATGTACCAAATTAATTATACTGGAAATATAAAATGCAATAAGGTAAATCCTTCTTTACCTTAAAAAGGATATTTAAAATCCTACCAGTACAAATTAATTTGGTACACAAGGACCAAAGTCACAAATTTACTTGGTAAGCTGTATAATCACGAGACACTCCAGAGTTGCCTGTGAAGACAAAACCCCACTAGATGGTGAATAGTGCGTAAAAGACCTAAGGAATGGGTTTACATTTCCTGCGAAGCAAGTTGATCCAATTGCGTCTAAAGATAAGCTGCTCCAACACAAGAAGACGAAAGTACAAGAAGCCTCAACGACATAGATTAAAACCTCTCAACCAACGGAGGAGATTAATCAACCAGAGATGCCTATAAATTCAGGCATAAGCATGAGAAGAAAAATAAGCTCCTGGGTTCACTAAGCAGAGAAATCATACCACACAAAGAAGATATCCAGCAAAAGAGAAAGTGTTCATTAAATTCTGCTCTCTGCTTAGACTCATGCTTCACTAAACTTTCTAGAACAGAAATCCTCATTGATACACTCAGAAAGTTTAGTTTTTAGTTGGAGGCTAGAAATTTGTTTCATATTGAAACTGTTGTAAACACTTCTAAGGATAGCGTCATCTAAGTCCTTAAGTGTGGTAGAATAGGATAGAGTACCTTTTGATCCCCACTGGATCAATTGAGAAAAACCTAAAGGATTGAGTAGCTTGGAGTGGTGTGTACTCTTAGCGAAACACCTTAAAGTCTGAGCAAGTTGATGATAACAGCCAGACGGTCACTAATTGTATTGGGCTGAATACTTTAGTGGAAATCCATCTGAAAGAGGATGGGACTGGATGTAGGAGGATTACACCACCTCTGAACCAGGATACATCTTGTGTCAATCTATTTTCTCTGATCCGAAATCATCAGATGACCTCACTAAAGGGTCTCTGATCCAAGAACATCAGAGGACCTTACTTAAGGGTCTCTGACTCGAGGTCATCAGAAGACCTCACTGAAGGGTCTCTGATCCAAGATCATCAGAGGACCTCACTGAAGGGTCTCTGATCCAAGATCATCAGAGGACCTCATTGAAGGGACTCTGACTCTAGGTCATCAGAGGATCTCACTAAAAGATCTTCAAAGCAGAGCTTCCATCCTACTACACACTTCAGTCACTAAAGATAAGTTGTCCAAAGTACAAATACTTCTTCCCTCTTATCCTCTCATAAGAAAGTTACCATTCAAAGTGAGGTCATAACTTCCGCTGCGATCCTAAATCTCCCAAAAGATTTCTGATCGTCATACCTATGAGGAAAACTCTTTAAAAGTTCAAAAAGCCTTGAAAGTCTATTCACCCCCCCCCCCTCTAGACTTTCAGCTCTATCAGGGACCATCACCTTCACTGAATGGAGAATGGGTGGCTCTCAAACACTTGATAGAGCTCAGTTTGAAGAAATGAAGAAGAAAATGACACCCACACAACAAGAGAATCTCTACATGGATAGAGCTGACACTGTGATAGTTAGACATGGTGGATCTCTAGAAGAAGCAGAGTACTGGTATAACAAGAAGGTACTCTTAGGACAAACAGTTCATGAAGGAGTACTAAATTATCTGAACTGCATGTTCGCTCCTGTCTGGGCATCTTTTCAAGATTCAAGAGATCTCGCTGTGATAAGAGCAAGAGTGAATGAAGAACTGAAATCTCTGAAAGAAAAAGAAACTATAGCTCTGGCAGCAGCAATAAGGGAATATATGTAAACAGAATACCCTTGTTCTTTATCTTTTCCTTTCTCTGCTAATAAATTCTCTCTGCTCATATTTATGGTTTGTCTACTAACCCTTTTCTGCTCTGTGTTTCATTTGTCTCTGATTTGATGTATTCTTTAGATCTTAACTCTTACTGCTTTCTATGCAATTTGCCCACCAAGATTAAAAATTGGAAGTTTTTTTTTGTGAAAGACACTTATCTGAAAGTAGAAAAGGGTTTTGGCATCATCAAAAAGAGGGAAATTGTAAGGAATAATTGTATTTAGATTTTGATGATGTTAGATTAATTAAGACATTAGAGTACCCCCATTAGAAATTTGTATTATAAATTTTCCTAAATGTAAGCACTAGACTAGTCGACTGGACAGAAGACCCCCAGGTCCTCTGCTGACTTCTACTGGACAGAAGTGCTCAAGGCATTCTGAGAGTTATCCCTCTGTGAAAGGCAACCAGAAGGCCTCACACTTAGACAAATTCAAGGCTTGCTACCTCAGCCGGTTAAACTAACGGGAGATTCCCTTAACGACTAGAGGCCTCTCAATGGAATAGCTACAGTACAAGCATTTATTGTTCATTTAATGAGCTCCATTCATTGAGATATTAAAGCTGATGATTGACCGTGATTCCTGGAGAATATTATACCAAAATAGCAAGTCTCCTACTTTGTGGGTCCAGTCGGCCAACTCCACAGTACGTGCAGTTAATGCAGCTGTCTTCTTCCTCCAACGGGAAGAAAACCCCCAATATATATGATACACTTTGAAGAATAACCGGATAACTTTTGCTCTCTCTACAAACATTCAAACAAACATTCTTGAGATTCCATATTCATCCCTCTCAACAAGAAAAGCTTGAAAGTTGGAAAAGATATTCTTTCACATTCTTCTCATCCAACTAGAGCAAAGTTCCTCCAGTTTTTCAACTCTTCAAAAGCCTCATCTATACATCTTTTGTGACGAAGCAAGTTGGAGAAAACCTTTGTTTTACAAACAGTCTTCTTTTTAAGAAGGGCGTCCAAAGTAACTGGAGTAAGCGAAATTAGGGCTGGCATTTTAAACCGAAAAACCGAAAACCGAACCGAAAAAAACCGAACCGAACAATGAAAAAACCGAACCGAAACCGAACCGACCAAAACGGGACCCGAAAGTTGGGACCCGAATATAAATCGGTTCGGAACCGGTTCTTTGAGATGGAAAATCGGTTCAAACCGAACCGAACCGACTTTAATTAATTGATATTTATTTAAATGTATTCTGCAACTACATAGATAATAAATATATTCAAAGTCCGAATGTGTACGAAATGTTGTAGCGGCCTAGCGGTTAGGGGAAGGCATTTCCCTACGTGCATTTTTTTTCAGCCACCCAGGTTCGATTCCCGTCTCAGACTCTCAGCACCTTGCATTTAATTTTTCCTGAGTAGACCTGCACAAACACGGGCTCGGGCCGGGCTCGGGCCGGGCTTATTCTAAAAAATCTGCCCACTTGTAGTGGGCGGGCCCGGCCCGGCCCGGTAAAACGGGCCTCCTCATATGTCCAAGCCCGCCCATGAGAGCGGGCCGGGCTGCCCACCGGGCTTTTGGGCCCGGAAAATATCCTTTTGTCAACTCTGGTTAAAAAAATGAAAACATTTATAAAATAACATCACAACATTTTAAATGCAATTAAATAATTAATGTACTCACAACACATTTTGAACACAAGAATACGTTTAAATGCAATGCACAAAACGATTCTGGAAAACAAAAAGCATCCAAATTCCAAATAAGCATCCATATTCCATAATTAAAAGCACAATCATAGATTCACAATGTGCAGCGGAAATAGTCATATACTGTATAATTATATATAGAATAATATATATAATATAATATATATAATATGTTTACGGGCCGGGCTTTTAGGCCCGACCGGGCCTATATTACAACCCAAGCCCGCCCATATTTTAAACGGGCCGGGCCCGGCCCGGCCCGGTGGGCTAAAGCATGTGTCCAAACCCGCCCATTTATATGGGCGGGCCGAGCGGGCCGGGCGGGCCGGCCCGGTTTTGTGCAGGTCTATTCCTGAGCCTTCAAACTTTTCCCACACCGGATGAAATGGAAGATATACTCCTCCTACGTTCCTATATATTCGGCCCTTGGCCTCAGATTTCAATTCGGAGTTCGAAGCATCGCATTCTTGCCACTCATTAGTCAAAATTTTAAAATTTATTTGGTTTTACCTTAAAACCGATAAACCTAGTCAAAATTTTAAAATTTATTCGGTTTTACCTTAAAACCGATAAACCGACCCGAATTTTCGGTATCCAAAAAATCGGGCTCCACTAAGAGTCGGTTCGGTTACGGGTTGGAGAAATTGGGGAACCGAATTTTCGGTTTCGGTTTTTCCTATATCGGTTCGGTTCCCGAACCGAATCCACTCCTAAGCGAAATGGAGATACTTCCAAGGAGACTCAGTGAAAGGACCAGTCATCAAGAAACAAAGAAGTGCATCTCGGGTGATATCCAGGCTTGAATAAGACGTGGGGAGCTTCTTAAGTGCTAGGACTAAGGCGTTGTAATTGTTCTTTACAAGCTTAGTGGAACAGTGGATTAGAGGGGTGATATCCAGGCTTGAAGAAGACGTGGGGAGTTTCTTAAGTGCTAGGACTAAGGCGTTGTAATTGTTCTTTACAAGCTTAGTGGAACAGTGGATTAGAGGAACACGTTGTTTCTTGAACCACTATAAAAAAAACCTGGTGTCATTTCCTTAATATTTTTAATACTCACTTTTTTTTTAAACTGATTAACTCTACAAGACTTGAACTCTGTGTTCAGCCAAACTAGTCATTAGAGTTAACAGAAGACCTACTGCCTTTGCACGTTCTAAGGCTATCCGGACAGAACCCCTACCAGAAGACCATCTGCTGCCAATCTGTTCTTCCAACATAACATGTTATTCTATTAAAACTGGTACTTAGCTTGAAAAAGTTAAACATTAGAACAATCTATTCACCCCCCCCCCCCCCCCCCCCCTCTAGACTGTTCCTTGTGTAACCGGGACCAACAAGAATGATTTGAAGCAAGATCTATTATACAGAGTGCAAGTTTAGTAAAGGTAGAAACAATGGTAACATTGGGATTACTAAGAGTCTAAGACGAAAATGCATCCCACAAAATCAAAATGGATGAATGAAATGAAAAAGTGCATCAAACTTTCTATGTCATCAAGGTATGCCAATTAGTCTGAAGGGCAAGTTTTATTGAACAAAAATAAGGCATGCATTATTGTATGACATAGAGTGTTTGACGGTGAAACAATGTCATATTTAAAAGATGGTTGTGTTTGAGATACGTATGTTGAGTTAGATGTGTAAACATCCTAGAAAACACCACTTGAGTGATAAGACAATTAGGCGGAAAGTGGGAGTAACACTTACCGAAAATAAAACGCGAGAATCTTGATTCTGGACCATACAAATAGAAGACTTGGAGATAAGAGGTACTCATAAAACCAAAAATAAAAAGAAGAGTACCAGAGAGAGAGAGAGAGAGAGAGAGAGAGAGAGAGAAGATCTTACCAGAATATGAAAATAAAATAAAAAAGCACGTGCAAAAGAGTCAACTGGATTTTTAACTAACATTAACCTCATCAAAAGGTTGCTGAAACTGGTCCTTAAAGTCATAATTTGAGCCTGCCGGTAAAAGCAAAATCGATCATATTATCATTCTCTACAACTTTCACTTAACAAGCACAATCAAAATAACAACGGTGTGATGCAAGGGACCCACGAGGGGCTAAAGGTAGTAAATTTCTACAAATGGGCAGGGTAAATAAAAGTACTTATCATTTTCGACCCTTTATAATCTATTTCAGAACCCTTCAATTTATTTTTAGACAATATTACATTATTGTAATGAAACGACAAGTAGATCCATGTACATAGGATGCATTAGTTGGCGGCCGATACCTTTATTCTCTAATAATTTATTAAAGATGAAGATCAATGGTAAAGATCTGTTTCCAATATTCAGCCATACCAACTAATTCAGAAAATATTTGCAGACCTCACTAAAACACAAAAGGTCACAACTCGTGACACGTGAAGACAAATGAGGCCACATCCCTACACAGTCACCTAGTGGATCAATGAACGACTCAGATTGGATATCCTTAACCAACAAGAGATATTCAACACCCAAGTTGTTGGTTTACCCAGTCTCGTAGATGGATGCACTATTAAGATTGAACATATTAAATAGAAGAATCAAACTAAAAAAGAAAAGAAACAATCGAAAATGATGTTCATTGGGGCCGAAACCATCAACTCCTTGATTCAAAGATACAAGGGGACATAACAAAGGGTTGTGTAATACGTAAGCAAGACCCTTTGGGATGCAGAACTACAATATTGTTTCATCGAGAAGATGTATAATTTCCTTGTTCAAATTTATTTATCATAAAATAAAAAAATCAAAATTTATTTAATTTTTCAAACCCAACATAGTGAGACCGATTAGCCGGTTTGTAATCCCATGTACTATCCTCCGTTCTATAATTCTTGCAACAGTTTGACTTTCACGGTTGCCAATGTACAACTTTGACTGTAATTATATTTAATTATGTATTAGTAAACTTTATAAAAAGTTGATATTTTGGAAATTCACATTGATAAGAGTTCAATAACATTTTATACATAATAATTTGATTATGTATATTAGTAGAAAATCATGGTCAAAGTAAGATCTGTGAATAGTGTAAAAATCACAATGTTGCAAGAATTATAGAACGGAGGAAGTATATAATTAGATAAATCTAATCTAGTTATGGAACATGATCTATGTGTACTTGTGACAAGGAGATGCCAAAAGAAAAAGTCTATATTTGGTGAGGAGAAGAGAGAATTGTAGATAGTTATGGTATCAAAAATGGGAAAATTTTATTGAGTCCTATATGACTCCACTATGGAGTCATGTAACATATGTGGCTTCACACAAACCACTCATTTTTAGAATGAGATCCTACACTATGAATGCGTTATAAAAATAAATGGCTATTGTGAAGCCGTATAGATGATATGATTCCATAGTGGAGTCATATAGGGCTCCATAAAATTTGTCGCTAAAAATGAGTTAAAATTCACGAGTATCCATGATTTAAAAGTGCATTGAAATGAATGAAAATTTGAATACACCTAGACATTTTTAGACTTTTAAGAGTCTACATTGAGAGTATGTTTGGCACAACTAGCTAAAAAGATACTTCAGTGGAATTTTTAGTAACCGTTAGCTTTTTGTAACTGAAAAGATCTTAAAAGGAAAAAGGTTGTAGTTGTTTGATAAAAAGTCGATTGTTTGATTTAGTTCTGTTGGAATAACAAGTTGTTGTAACTCATTAATGCTAAAAGTTACAAACTTTCTTCTAGATGTTACAAACTTTGATGCCGAACTACGGGTGGCTGATTTGATTAATATGGAGACAAGCGCGTGGGATGAAAGCAAGTTGTTCGAGTGCTTCCCCCCTGAGGAGGCTGCAGTAGTAAGAAGCATTCCGCTGAGCTCGAGACTCCCTCAAGATTCCCGCTATTGGTGGCCTACGAAAAATGGAGTCTTCACGGTGAAGTCCGCATATTGGTTAGGACTCTTGGGACCAAAGAGGCTAAAACGTGAGCGAGGAAAATCAATTTGGCAGCACATTTGGAATCTTAACATACCCCCCAAACTTAAACATTTTATGTGGCGAGCTATTACAGGATGTTTGGCAACGAAAGAAAGACTATGGATAAGACACATTGCCCAGAAACCTCAATGCCCAGTATGCAATGCTTCGGTCGAGACTTCTAGCCATATGCTATTCTCATGTAAATTCTCTAGAAAAATATGGCAAGATGAAACATGGAGAAGACTGTTTGAGGTCGCGCCGATCCATTCTGTGGCTGATGTAGTGTGCTGGGTCCTAGAGAATATGAGAGAGGAACTATATGACTTCATTAACAATTGTTGGGTGGCGTGGACATGTAAAAACAAGGCTGTTTTCGAGCTTGGTGAACCAAAGGTGGAGCTGATTCATGCGGGGTTTCAACAATATGTTGAGGACTACCAAAGATACGCTGCTAAAGTTTATAAGGCACCAATTTGTCCTGCTGGTCCAAGACTCGAGAAATGGCTTAAACCTCCGCCAAGTTTCATCAAAGTGAATTGTGATGCAGCCATTTTCAAAGGAGGTGTGGGTCTCGGGGCTGTTTTAAGAGATGAAAATGGCCAAGTTCAGGCTGCAGGTGTAAAGAGAATAGATGCTAGATGGGAACCTGGTATGGCTGAATATGCAGCGGCAGTTTATGGTCTGAATTTGGCTCACCATATGAGAGTGCAAAAGATTTTGATTGAAAGTGATGCAGTCAACTTCATAATTGCAGCAGAGTCGGGGAGGGAGGACCGAACTGCTCTCGGGCTTTTTCTTGACGATATCTACATTATGAAATCTAAATTTGTAAAGCTTAAATTTTCTCATGTAAAGAGGAATGGTAATGCGGTTGCGCATATGATAGCTAGAATGGTTCCTAATTATGGATCTAAACAAATTTTTGTAACCAATCTACCAGAAGATATATTATCTCTGGCTGAACGTGATTTAAATTGATATAATAGTAAGGTTTCTTAAAAAAAATGTTACCAGAGCTGTTAACGAACCGAACTTTTATCGAACTATTCAAGTTCGAGCTCGATTTTGAACCTAACGAGCCGAGCTTAACGAGCTTTCGAACTCGAACCCGAGTTGAGTTTTAAGTTCGAAAAGTTAACCGAGTCGAGCTCAAACATAGTAGTATTCGGCCCAGTTCGAACTCGAGCCTATTGAACACCGTTAAATTATAAATATAATTTATATATATGTCAAAAAACAAATATAATTAGTATTATTTTATGAATTTAAATATGATTATTAACGAACCGAATACTTGTCGAATCATTCAAGCACGAGCCTGTTAACGAGCATCACCTAAAATTTTAAATTTGAGCATATTTATCGAGCTTATTGAGCGCTCGGTTCAAACATCGAACGCCTATCGAACCGAACATGAGCCTCATTTGTAAAGCTCGCCGAGCTTGGAGCTCGAATCCGAACACTACTAATTCCTTATCAAGCCGAACTCGAGCTTTGTGTGTTCGGGCTTGGCTCGTTAACAGCCCTAGATGCTACTTGCTATAGTTTCTCAAAAAAATCTTCTTTTTGAGAAAAACTCTTAAAAATTGTCATGTCGAATATACAATTAAAATTTTTTAGAGACTTTTTAAATAGTACAAAAATTAGAAAAGATAGGAGATTATGCTTAACAAATATTGACCATATACAATTCTATACCATTCGTCATTCCGAATCCCCACTTTCGCATTTTCCCTTCATCGTCTATGATATTTTCTTCGAAGGTAAATGTGTTTCACATACACTAGCGGGTGAAATATTTACAAGGTCGGAGACGCCCGTTCGTAATCTCTGGTAAGCTATAGCTCGAACTAGGGGGCGACCGCCGTGAGGGCAAGGATGGGCTCCAGCCCTTCCCAATTTTTTCTTTTTTTAATTAGTATAAGTATAAGTTGGAAAATTCACAACCACATAATTTCTATTCACAGCTTATAAAATTAATATAAATAAATAAAAGCAATTCAAATATCAACAATACCTTATACCGATAAATGCAATTGCCATAACAGTTCGCGCAAGTCTAAAATTAATTCTGCATAATAGGTTTTACACATGGAATGTAACTCTCTTCAATGAATCTCCTCAAGCAACCATATTTGCATCAAGACAACTTCTCCACGGTTGACCGCAATCCCTTAAGTGCATACATATATCCACAATCATGGAACTACTAATTCAAGCCTGAATTAGTAACAATATGAGAAAAACTATTGCTGCAATTTAATTTTAGTTCGTGTTGTTTAATTGGTAAGGATGTGAACTTTAATGGGAAATAAAATATAAAATGAAAAAGCAACAAGTATGTTCTTCTATGTGACATTCCAAATCACACACTTCACTCTGTTTTTGATGTAAGGAACTAAAAGAACAAATAAATGCTAAATCACAGGTGACATGATGGACTAGTGTATCCAAGGAAAACCTAAAAAAAACACAATCAATCTATCATCATTCCCCCTGTGTCTCAAAGGCTCCCACCTACGGTAGGGTAAGGGGAAGTCGGATGTACACAGTCTTACTCCTGTATTAAAGCACAGAGAAAATGTTTTCAAATGACCCATAATGAAAATCGCATCCAAAATTGCATGGACTGCTGCTGATTCATAACAAAAAAGATCAGATAATTTGGTGAGCCATTTTGGTGGCTTAGGGTGGAAGAAGAGAGTCAAGGGCAAAACAGACGTTTTAAAATATAATTCATTTAATAATCTTAATATTGGGGCTATAATTAGTAATGATGTGACCGAAAATAGAATTTTCCGTATAGGGTTAATTACCGGCCCATCCCAAAATTAATTCCCAGCGTCTCCTTTGCGAACGGTCGGAAGTGCGAAGACGGATGAACGAAGGTCGAAGAACGAAGAGTGAAGACGGAGCTTCCGACGAACAAGCTGTGAGCTGCGAGCCTGCGACGAAGAAACTGTGAGCTGCGAGCCTGCGAAATACGCGAACACCAGGCCACCATCCGCTCCGCCTGCCGCCGTCCACGGCCCTGCACAGGCCGTCCTTCCTCTCCGGACTCCGGCTCTCACCTCTCCGATTCCGGCTCTGCCAATCTTCCTGCGGCTCTGCCTCCAGCAGCCGGCTCCACGCCTCCACTGCTCCAGCCTCCAGGAGTCCAGGTATACTCTAACTCTAATATTCTTTTAGATTTTTAATCTATTATTTTGTGACTTTGTGTTATTGTGTATTATTATTTTTAGCCTTTAAGGGTTAGGTAACAATGTGATAATTAATTGAATTTTTTAGTACATATAAAATAGTGTTTAATTCATTATAATATAATGATTAAAGATAGAATTAAAGATTAGAGAATAATTTGTTTATTATACAATTGAAAATTAGAGAATGATTTATTTATCGTGTGGATGTGTAAGAAAGAATTGAAAATTTCAATTGAATTTTGAAATTGGGAAAAATTATTAGTTTTATGTACAACAATTGTTTTCTCTCATTAGTTTTATAATTTTAAAGATTTTTTTTAATTCATACCTATATTAAAAATGTTTTTCAGAATGGATAATGAACATATTGCCCAGACAGGAAAATGAAATGAATATTTACTTAGTACGAAATTGAGCTTGAGTTTGGTTCGATTTTAACACACGATAAACATGCTTGAATGTAGAAGTTTAGACTATACTCGTTAATAGATTCATGTTCGAATTATTCAATAAATACTCGAATCTTTAATAATTTTATAAAATTGCAGGGAAAACGTTTAAATTTTAAGATATACTCTGTATATAATTTATTCCTATAATTTGTAAGTGAACAATAGGCTCGAGCCTGGAACAAATCAAACATCACGATGTTCAAACTTGGCTTGAATTATTATTCAAACTCAAAACCTAGTATGCGTTCGAGTTCGAAGCTCGTTAAACTCGGGTCATTAAATTAGAAGCAAAATCAAGCTCGAGATCGAGTATATAATTAAAAAAAGCTCGATTCGGTAACAGTCCTGACCTAAAAATTTTACTGCTTAGCCCATCCCACATCTCAATCCTGGATCTGCTCCTGGTTCGAACATCATCTTCCCCATTCTGAATCACCCCTTTCCCAATTCTTGAGTTCTTCGATGATTTTTGCTTTGTTAATAAAGCTTTGCCTCTGAAATCGGTAGTTGCTCGTCTGGAGTCACTCGGGTTGTAATATCTCCGGTAATATATTGTTTGAACTTGGCAATTGCTATTTAATTTTTACCTTTCTACTCATCTTTTTGATTTCCTTGTGTTTTATATCCACCACTTATATTCTAGAATTTTACTACGTGCACTTCAATCTTGAAAATTAGAAAATTAGTCTATGTTTGAATATGTGTTTGTCTTAGACTTTTTGTTCTTGCATGTTGTGTTATTTCATTTTTATTTATCTGAATATGGTGTTCATATGCGACCAATACTGTCATTGTGATGTTGCTCCTGTTTTTTGTAGTATTTTATCCTTTTATATAATCTAAAACCGAGCAATCACGTTGTACGTACTAAATATGCTGCTCTATTTGGGATGTGGGAGTGACTCAATAAATTTTAGTGTTGTGTGGTGTACGGGCAGTACGGCGTAGTAGTCACTGGACAGGTTCATGGATTAGGGCCATTGAATTTCAAATGTGTTGGCCCTAATCATTATTTAATGTAGGTGAAGCTGTGCTTGGTATCTTTATCCTTTCAGGCCACCGGCTTAGCAGCTACACCAAAATAAATTATTTGTTACATTTTGAGATTTATTTGTATTGGTGGATTTAAATGGAAGTAGACTCAAATGGATCAGAGTGAAATTCATAAAAAAACTCCTTTGTGACTGGTGAGGTCAAGTCATCGCGATCCAAGGGGCCAACACGTTCCCTTGGGCTTTTGTTGGATCTTTTGTCATTATGATGTACTTAGTGAGTCATTAATTAATAATGAAGGCAAAAACAATAAGAAGGGAAGAAGGTAAAGTGCATCAAGCTCTATTAATCGATTTAGAATGATTACAGCACACCCTTACGGAGTCTGAGCCCCAATCATCTAATTATAAGTTGAGAGTTTACAGGAGAATCTAGAGAGAGAGAAGCAAAGCTTTTGAATGCAAGTTTGCCAACTCTTTACAATGAAATAAATGCAAGTATTCCATATGTGCATTAAATGTGTTTCATGTCATTTCCTTGATTTCCTGCAATCCCGCCAACTTCTTGGTTGAGTGGGCTGGGTGCCCGAAGATAGCAATCCAGGAATCTCATCAAGTGTTATGACCCACTCGACCCATGTCGTTGGTGGAGTGGCCTGGGTTTGCTCCTTGGGCTGTTGGGCCACCCGGTCCGTTGGGGGTATATGGGTCTGCCCTCTGCTGGGCCCAATACCCCAACAATGACATTACTGTGTCTTTTTATTTTTAAAAGAGATAAAAAATATAAGTCAGAATAACAAATGGAGTAAATGGAAGAAATAAAAAACTAAAAACGGATGGGAGGCCCAAACCTATTGAAGTGAAGTTATTCGGAGTACTGTTTTCCACTTGATTGAAATTCATTCAAACTAGAAATCAACCAGCCTAAGCCAAACTCGAGCTCAAATTAACACCCTAGCCCCTAGCCTTGACCAACCTTTAATCTGCAAACACCCGCAATACCTAATTCACCAGCAATCAAAGAGATACCAGATACCAGCTCGTCCCATCATTTGCTTGGATTCCCAGATTCAATAAACATATTAACAGTCTGTTTGGTGACCATATTTTTCGGCTTATCAGCATTATTAGCCAACTTTTTCATTAAGCACATAACCTTTGATTTCACGCGCTGGATTGTATATTAATCAAAATAAGTTACTGGAAATGCCATTTTAGTTATTTTTCATATAATTTTTCTTTATTTATTACTACCTCCGTCCCTTTTATATTGGTACGGAGGAGGGTGGCACGATTATTAAGAAAAGTGGGTTTGTGTGGTTGATATTAATTGATAAAGTAAGAATAAAGTAAGAATGATTTAGAGCCACACAAACTTTACCAAACATGGTATGGGACAATATTAGTGGGACTTCCCAAAAAGGTAAAACGGGACAATATAAGGGGGACGGAGGGAGTAATAAAATATGGAGTATGTTTTACAATTTACATATAATTTTTTTCTTAAATCAGCAGAATCAGCCGATTTACGTCAATTTGACCCCTTACCGAACAGGCTTTTAAAATAGGAATGCTTTCATTCATTATTAGTTTGGATCCAAACAGACTGAAGCATTAACAGAGCAGTGAAAGACGCCGGTTGAAGCAGCTAGCCAATAAGTTCACGCAGGTGTGGACACTGGAAAGGGGTTGCTGGCTCGCCGAGAGTTTTGTAGCTGAGATATCACATGAAGAACGAGTAGATGCAGGATGGATAACAAAAACGTCGTCGTCTGCGACAATGGCACAGGGGTAAAATTCTTATATTTTATTGTGCAATCTTCTCCTTTATTGCTTAAACACTTATATCCAGTTCTATGATCTCTTGAGACACACTGTTGAATATGTTGTCGGGTATACTTGATTAGCTTGTCATCTGCTGTGTTACTCAGAATTGTACATAATGTAATTATTATGTTGCTCTAGGTACTTAATTTGCTTATGATTGGTCAAATCTGATGTTACGGACCTAGCCCATACTAGGCCCATACCATTGCCATAAGCCCAGGTGTAGAACTCATTCCTAAAAGACCAGCCCATTAGGAGGGAACACCTTGCTTATAAATGAAAGACCAGCCCATACTTGATCAGTGTGGGATCGTTACATCTGATAAATGAAACAACACATGGCTTCATTAGAAACACCTTGTGTTTGAAAAACAAATGATTTTTGATGATTAATGTGTTGTAGATTTCTCACCTATTGCTGTTGATTAGTATATATGGAGTATGCTTTTCATTTCTGCGGAGTGCCTAGTGCCTACTTACATACTCTGATTACCTCTATGTGAATGCAGTATGTCAAATGTGGCTTTGCAAATGAGAATTTCCCCACGTCTGTTTTCCCTTGCGTGGTGGGGAGGCCAATGTTGCGATATGAAGAATCCCTTATGGAACAAGACATCAAGGTGGAATGGTCTTTCTACTATTTGTTACCTTTAGGTTTTAGAAGTCTCAATGGATGTATCTGTATCTCCTCATTTCAAAATATTACTCCCTGCGTCATGGTTTCATTTGGCAGTTGGCACAAAGTTTAAGAAAATAGAAATTATGTGGCTGAGATTTACATAGAATGATGTTGACGAATATCTCAACCAAAACGTTTTTACTTACAAGGGAAAATGAAGATTGTTTATGGGCAGCCCAAAAAGCACAGTAGGATGGTAAAAAGGCGAGGGAGTATATTTATATCACTGCTTACTAACACTTATGGTAATTTGAGTTCTTCTTTGTTTCTTAAGAATTTAAACATCCACTTAAGGTTACACTCCCATGACATGAGTACATGTGTTAGAATTTAAAACCATCCTGGTATCCGACTTCTTAAAAATATAAAATACAAACCAACGTATAAGGTCTTGAGCTAGTCTTTCTATAGGATTGACCTTGGAGTGAGCCTTAAAACTTAGTATGGTATCTGTGATGTTATATTACCAGCTACTGTTATAGGATATTGCTGTTGGAGATGCATGTTTAAAGTTGCGGCACCAATTAGATATATCTTATCCTGTCAACAATGGGATTGTGCAAAACTGGGATGATATGGAACATGTCTGGGACCATGCATTTTTCAATGAGCTGAAGGTAGTCCTGATTCTCATTTCCACTGCAAATTAAATTAAAGTTTTTTTAATGAAATAACTTGGTGTGTTTCAAAATAGTTTCTACATCATACTATTTATTGAACACATTTGTTTCAACATTTTAATCTCTTTGAGATTAGAAAATGGTGTCTGTGCGAAAAGATGAGTTTTTTGTTTTTACTGACCTGTAGACGACATCTTGTTGTACTTTGTATGAATAAAAATCGAGTCTATGTAAACAAAATTCATGTTGTATAAATTAGTTGAACATCAAGCATCACCCTTGTTTATTTAACTGATGGGGCTTTACTATTTTATCTCTTATTGAAGGTCGATCCAACAGAATGCAAAATTTTGCTCACAGATCCACCTCTCAATCCATCAAAGAACCGTGAAAAGATGGTTTGTCCTTATACCTCTTCTTATTCAGATGTTTTTTTATTTCTTTCGTAATACATCTGACTCTTGCTTTGTAAGTATTTGAATAACAGGTAGAAACAATGTTTGAGAAATACAACTTTGGGGGTGTCTTCATTCAGATTCAAGCTGTCCTAACATTATATGCCCAAGGTGCTTAGTTTAGAAATGAATAACTCAAAAATATATGTTGTAGCCCTTTTATTTTTGGAGTAGACATTTTTTTTATATTTTTTTAAAGGAAAAACAGTTAACTATTATTAATCAAATCGTGGTGAAGAGACTTGAATAAAAAAGAGTTCTAAGGGAGAGAATAATTTTCTGGTTGTGTGTCTATCCACAACCCTGAACTCCTTTATTTATAATAATGAGAGTACAAGTACATTAATGAGCGAAAGGAGGTGAAAGGTCAAATGAAATGAAAGGTCAGTTCTAGAATAATACAGTTGAGTCTATTTAGCTACCAATAAATCTAGATAAATCTAACACTCCCCTCTGAGCATACAAATTGTATGTACCAAGCTTGGAACAAATGAATTCAATTCAAGGACCTCTCAAAGATTTTGTCAACGCATCTGCAAGTTGACTATTGGATCCAATAAATTCGGTGCTGATTTCTTTAGACATCAGCTTTTCTCGAACAAAATGATAATCGATCTTTATGTGTTTAGTTCTCTCATGGAACACCGGATTTGAGGCAATGTGAAGGGCAACTTGGTTATCACAATAGATCTTCATTTGTTGAACCTTACATAACTTTAATTCTTGAAGAAACTGTTTTACCCATATGAGCTCACAAGTGGATAGTCTATCCACAGGGCTACTACATTGCCCTATATTCAGCTTCAGCGGAGGATAGGGCTACTACATTTTGTTTCTTGCTTTTCCAAGAAATAATATTTCCTCCAAGAAAGACACAATATCCTGTGGTGGATCGTCTATCCACAGGAGATCCTACCCAATTAGCATCACAATACCCAAGGATTTGAGTATTCCCTTTGTCTTCATGTAGCAAGCCTTGTCCTGGAGCTTTTTTTATGTATATTAGGATGCGAATGACAGCATTCCACTGCATACACCTGCTAGAATTGACTAACACCACCAACTGCAAACGATAGGTCCGGTTTAGTGATAGTGAGATAAATGAGCTTCCCAACCAACCGTCACCTCTCTGGATTAGAAAACACTTCTCCATGTTCTGGCATTAACTTTTGGTTTGGGTCCATAGGACTATCTAAAGGCTTACAATCAATCATTCCTATTTCTTTTAGCATATCAAGAACATATTTCCTTTGAGAGATTCAACACCTTTTAATTCGGCCACTTCAATGCCCAAGAAATATTTGAGACTCCCGAGATCCTTGGTCTGGAAATGACTGCCCAAGTGTTTCTTCAAGTGAGATATTCTTGCAGCATCATTTCTTGTGATAACAATGTCATCCACATACACTATCAAGTAAACACATTTTCCAGGAGACGTGTGGCAATAGAACTAAATTTTCCAAACCAAGCTCGTGGGGATTGCTTTAGACCATAGAGAGAACGGTGTAACTTGCACACCAAACCAGACTCTCCCTGAGCAACGAACTTGGGAGGTTCCTCCATGTAAACCTTCTCATCCTGATCACCATGTAGGAATGCATTTTTTATGTTTAACTGATAAAGTGGCCAATGGCAAATGGCTGCCATGGCAAAAAAGAGACGAATTATAGTCATTTTGGCCACTGGAGAAAAGGTATCACTGTAATCAAGGCCATAGATCTGGGTGTATCCCTTGGCAACTAACCGAGCTTTGAGACGATCCACTCCTCCATTAGGACCAACTTTAATGTCATAGACCCATCGACATCCAACTGCTTTCTTTCCTGGTGGAAGAGGAACTAATTCCCATGTTTATTATGTTCAAGGGCCTGCATTTCTTCTGCAATCATGGCTTGTCGCCATTCAGGATGATCAAGTGCTTCATTCACATCTGTAGGAATTGTGATTGAGGAGACAAAGGATATAAAGTTACAATAAGAAGGAGCAAGTCTATGATAGCTAAGGAAATTGTAAATGGGATGTGGATTACGGGTAGAGCGAGTACCTTTCAGGATAGCAACCGGCCTGATATGAAGCGGGAAGAGCATGGGGCGGGACGGGCTTGAGCCCACCTTCGTGGGCTGGCTGCGAGCAATTTAATTAATTTTAATTATTCCTTTTATTTTGTTTCCTAATTTATTTTGTTTCCTAGTATGATTTAATTAGGACTTCTATTAATTAGATGTTTCCTATTTCTATTTAGTTTCCTTGAATGGTTTACTTAGGACTCCTATTATGTTTCTTACTAGGATTTAGTTTCCTATTCATTTTTGGATGTAAGGGTTATATAAACCCCTGCCTAGGTTTATTCAAATCAGGCATTAATAATATTGGTTTTAGCTATTTAGCTCTGGGCAACGGATCCAGCCGTTGATTATTTTGGGCAACGGGTTACCCCGTTGATTTTATTTTTCTGTTCTTATCAATTGGTCCGACCTGCCGGATCCCGTCCCGCCAAGATGACGAGATCTCAGAATGATCGATTGACAGAGCTGGAGAACGAACACACTCGTATGAGAGAAGAAGTGACCCGGATAAGGGACGAACAGGCAGAGCATGGTGGCAAGCTGTCGAAGATCATCGCCTCACTAGCGGCGTTGACCCAGGTGATGGTCCCGCCGGTCACACCGAAGAAAGCCGCGGATGACGTGGGTCGAATCCCGGCAACCGAGCAGCATGGAGAAGGCGTGCTGAGCAATCCAACTATAACGCTGTTTCCGTCGTTCGATGGGGGAGACCCAATTGGGTGGATCGCTCGGGTAGAGCAACAGTTCGAATTACACAACACTTTACCGGAAAAGAAGGTGGCTGCCGCGATGGTAGCTATGGAAGGAGGAGCGCTTTACTGAGTGACCTGGCTGAGATCGCGCAGGCCCGGGATGACTTGGGCAGATTTCAAGCAAGCCTTGGTGGACAGATTTGATTCTCGATTTCAGGGGAATAAGTATGAACGATTGTCCGGAGTCAGGCAAATTGGGTCTATAGAAGATTACAACATCTTGTTTGTTCAGCTAGCAAGCCAAGTTCTAGGGTTACCCGATGAGCACTATTTGGGATATTACATGAGCGGTCTTAAGGAGATAATCCGAAGCTCGCTGCGATTGCTCCGACCAAACAACCCGGAGATGGCTATGGAATTAGCTCGCGAAGTGGAGTATAATCTGTCCGTCCAAAGGGGAGAAAGTGGCAGCCTGAATTATCATTCATCAGGGGTACGTTCTATGAGCCTTTTAAGGGCAAACACAAGTTCCCCGTTGACTGCCATTGGTGGCAGCTTACAGGGTTCGGAGGGCAGCTTTGCGAAAGATAGTGGACAGCCTCCGGGGACGAAGTCAGGGTTGTCTGGGCAGCCTACGACACGCTCTCAGTTCACTCGACTTCCGCCGAAAGAGTTTGCAGAACTACGGGCAAAAGGATTATGCTTTAGGTGCAAGAAACCATTTACACCAACACATGACTGTCCCTTTAAGCAGCTACGGGTAATGATAGCTGAGGAGGATGAAGAGTTGGACCTCAAGCAGCATGAATTCTGTGTAATAACCGGCCAGTAAAAGGTCCGGAAAGAGAAGAAGGATATTTTCCAGGCTATACTATGTCTGGAAATTTCAGTTCCCGATCCGCGAGTTTTCAACCTTGAGGACAAGGTTAATTTGAAGGAGGATTGATTGATATGAAGCGGGAAGAGCATGGGGCGGGACGGGCTTGAGCCCACCTTCGTGGGCTGGCTGCGAGCAATTTAATTAATTTTAATTATTCCTTTTATTTTGTTTCCTAATTTATTTTGTTTCCTAGTATGATTTAATTAGGACTTCTATTAATTAGATGTTTCCTATTTCTATTTAGTTTCCTTGAATGGTTTACTTAGGACTCCTATTATGTTTCTTACTAGGATTTAGTTTCCTATTCATTTTTGGATGTAAGGGTTATATAAACCCCTGCCTAGGTTTATTCAAATCAGGCATTAATAATATTGGTTTTAGCTATTTAGCTCTGGGCAACGGATCCAGCCGTTGATTATTTTGGGCAATGGGTTACCCCGTTGATTTTATTTTTCTGTTCTTATCACGGCCAAACCAAATTATCATTATGAGGAATTGTGGCAGAGGGCGATGATTGAGAAGGATCTGATGAAGTGGGTCACCTTGAAGAATTGGATTCACTTGTCGGGTCCTACGTTGGTATGTAATAAGAGGAGGACCTTGGCTGGAGGTTGAGTCATCTACTGAATCCAAAGGAGGTTGGCTGGCAATAGAGTCATTTGCAATAGACAGAACAAAGGACTCAATAGATGGTATAGGGAGAACTTGCTGAACAGATTGATCTCTAAGTGAGGAAAAAGGAGTTTGTTCAAAGAAAGTGACATGGACAAACATATAATATGTCTTGTTCAAAGAAAGAGAGTAACAACGATACCCTTTTTGAAGGCGGAAATAACCTAAGAAAACACATTTGACGGCCCGAGCTGAGAGTTTATCTAATCCTGGAGACATATCATGAACAAAACAGACACAACCAAACACATGAGGGGAAACATGAAAGAGAAGTTCATTAGGAAACAAGACAGAATGAGGGGTTTTATTATTAAGAGAAAAGGATGGCATTCTGTTAATAAGAAAGCAAGCGGTTAAGACAACATCTCTCCAATGATGATTTGGTACATTGGCACCAAGTAATAAGGTATGAGCAGTCTCATTCAAGTGCCTATTTTTCCTTTCAGCTACACCATTTTGTTGAGGTGTATGAGGGAAAGTGGATTGATGTAAAATGCCATGTGAACTAAGGAGGAAGGAAAAACCAATGGAGAAGTATTCCTTGGCATTATCACTCCTTAAAATTTTGATTATTGTTCCAAATTGATTGCGGATTTCATTAAGAAAGCAGGAAAAGATAGACAAACGTTCAGAACGATCCTTCATTAGATAAACCCAAGTACACTTAGAAAATTTATCAATGAACGTGACAAAATATTTAAAACCAAAAGAGGAAACCCGACTTGGTCCCCAAACATCAGAATGGATAATAGAAAAAGCAGAATCACATCTAGACTCAGAATAGCTAGGAAATGAAGACCTAACATGTTTCCCGAGTTGACAAGACTCACACTTTATGGTTTGAAGACCGCTGAGTTTAGGAACCATTTTCTTCAGTTTTGCTAAGTGTGGATGTCTGAAACGTTCATGCAAGAGTTTGGGAGAAGGTGTTGCTAGACAAGAGACTGATGATTTACTTTCAAAATAATAGAGACCTCTAGATTCATATCCTTCTCCAATCATCCGACCCGTTCCACATTCCTGTATAACAAATGAATTAGCATCAAAGGTTATTGTACAGTTCAATGATTTTGCTAATTGGCTTAATGAAATGAGGTTAAACGGACATGTGGGGACAAAAAGAACAAATTTTAAGTTCAAGCCCTTCAAGGTAGGAGAGAGGGATACTTGGCCAATTCCTTGGGAAGCGGTTTTGGATCCATTTGCCATGGTTATAAGATATGGGTGTTTAAGATGTGAGAGAGAAGAGAACAAAGAAGTATTACGAGAAATGTGGTCAGAAGCACCTGAGTCAATTATCCATGGATTTTGACTTTCCACTGATTGTGAAACGCAATCAGTTGACGTATGCGGGGTTTTAGAAAATTCTGCTGAGTTGTTGGACTTTAATCTCAAATACTCTGGGTATTCCTCACCAGACAGTTTCGGATCAGAAACTTTAGATTTGGAGAAGTTGACAGTTTTATTAGGAAACCCATGAAGAAAGTAGCAGTTCTCATGAGTGTGACCCATTCTTTTGCAATGGGTGCATTGAGGACGTCCTCTTCCTGCACGTCCTCCTCTGTTTCCACGACCCCCTCTTCTATGAACTACCATAGCTGAAAATTCTACAGGTTCTTAAGACTTGTCTCCTTTAAGTGTGGGAATCCGAAGGAGACGTGTTGTTAAACTGTCCTTGGTCGGTACCTCAGATCCAGTGAGGATTTGATCTCTAACGTGATCGAAATCTGAGTTCATGGCTCAAAGGATCATTATGATAGGAATCGTTGGGTATCTCTATCACATTACCATATAAAATTTGTCCAGTTTCTTCTTAGTTTCCTCCAAAGATTCAGCTTCTAAGGACATTTTCAGTTCTTCAACAGCAGCTTGCGCTTAGGCAATGAAGGACATCATATCATGATCTATCTGTTTAAGAGATGCCAACTTGTGGAAAGCATCATACTCCCTCCGTCCCAAAATTAACTTCTCACTTTCCTTTTCGGGCAGTCCCGAAATTAACTTCACACTTCAAAACTTTCCTTATTTGGAAAATAATCTACATAAAAAAAGTGCCAAACAGTGCCAAACAGTGTCAAACAGTGTCCAAACAGTGCAAAACAGTGCACTCCACGGTAAAGTCAAATTTATTTTCTTAATCTGTGTGAAGTCAAACTGAGAAGTTCATTATGGGACGGAGGGAGTATAGACGTTGAATATCATTTGCAAAGATCTCTTGAACTTTCTTCCAAAAAGTCTTGCAAGTTGTGAAGGTTCTGAGAGTCCCTAAAATATTGGGTTCTACGGACTGCCACAATAGAGCACACAACTGGTTATCTAATTTTTTCCATTTTTCGGGTTCTTCCTTGATCTCACTTTCATCTTTTCAAGATGGTCATGGTACCCTTGTCCCAGAAACCAAAGTTCCACAACAGCTGACCAAGACATATTTTTCCTATTAAGCTTTTCTGAAGTGATAGAAGGACATCCTGAGAAGAGTTGGGTTGGACTGGAAGCCATATGAAAATGACAATGTTAGGTCAGCGGCAATGAGCAGCGGACAGGGCCGGATAGAGATGGCAGGAACCTGCTTTGATACCAACTTGAATAAAAGAGAGTTCCAAGGGAGAGAATAATTTTCTGGTTGTGTGTCTATCCACAACCCTGAAGGACTGAACTCCTTTATTTATAATAATGAGAGTACAAGTACATTAATGAGTGAAAGAAGATGAAAGGTCAAATGAAATGAAAGGTCAGTTCTAGAATAATACAGTTGAGTCTATTTAGCTACCAATAAATCTAGATAAAATCTAACAAAGAGCAATGAAATGAAAATACATAAAGGCGGATTATCAATCCATAAATTATGATCAGACATAGAAACAACTGCTGTTCGGGCCAACTTGTGGGGCGTGGGCAACTAGGTTGGCAGACCACTTAACATAACTAAAAGAGATACAGGGGACTCAATCTTTCATAGCCATTATATCCCCCACTACGAGATCGAAACTAGAATCTCCTTCCTTGAAATGAATACTCGAGATAACTTGTAACGCATTAGATTCAAGCTCAATGTCGTACCACCCTTCTAAAAGAATTCAGCTAGGAGCCTCCCTTACACTTAAAGCTTCCGCTTCCTGTGATAAGCAACTATCCCGTCAAGCAATGGCCCCGCCTGCCAAAAAAATGTCCATACTGTCTCAGGCCACCCACCCTAAACCGCAGCCATCTCCCCCCGCCTTGCATCCCTCATCTGTATACCCCAGCAGCTGGCTTGGTTCACTGCACTACACGGCTCTCCTCCAAACACTGTTTCTTCTTTCCCAGTTGCTGTGCAAACCTCCAGCTCTCAAGGAAAGAGACAGTCTGCCAACAAATCTGCTCAGCCGTTGACTCCAACATCCCACACCTTCAGGTTTCTATCTCTCCAAATTGCCCAACGATCATCACCAACTCACACCATATGTCCTCATTTTTGGCCTAGAAATTGTGCTCAACCCACCTAAAAAACGAGTCACCATCTATCAAGCCCACTCCCCACCCTAATCTGCCCCACACTTCCCTTTGCTTGATTGCAACTGCTGAACAAATGAGCTGCTGATCATTACACCAGCTGCATGCCAGGGGAACTTCTACCTCCTACTCAGATTTTTAGCCGTTGGTAAAAGCCCTGCACACAGTTGCCAAAAACGTTTTTTTTTTTACCTTTGGAGGTATATGCAGGCCCCAAATCCTCGTCCAACCTTCCCAGCCTGCTGCAGCTACTTCGCCTACCAGAGCTCGATAACATCTTTTAACAGTAAAACCTGCCCTAGCCTCCCAGGCCCAAATTATCTTATTGGGAACTTGGCGATTGCTCAAAGGAATATTTTTCACCAAATCTTTATCTCTAACCTCTAAAATATCCGACACCACATCTAAGTCTCACTGATCCCCCCCACAGCCATTAGTCCGTCCATTGTCAACTCTTCAAGACCCTGCGAGTCTGCGACATAGTTGTACGAATCCTGAGATCAGCGTCTGGCAGCCCCTGGCATTTCGCGCCCACCATAAACGGGCAAACGGCTCGATCCTAAAAACCTCAGCCACACCCTCTCTATAACCTTCTGCCACATTTCCGCTGAAGCCAATCATAGATTTTGCAAAGTTTATAACCTCCCCAGTAGCTTGTTCATACTCGTGCAAAGCCTCCTTCACTGCCGAGCAATCCCCATGAGCCACCTAGAAAAACAGAAGAGCGTCATCTGTGAACTGTAATTTGGAAACCCGGGGGCGTTTCTTGCAACAGCAACTCCTTGAATCTCCCCCTCAACCCTGTCTTCGTAAAAGCAGGCTTTGGCCCTCAGCAACAACAATAAACAAATAAGGGGATAACGGATCTTCTTGTCTAAGTCCGCAATGAGGAATTATCAGCCCAATTTCAGTATCCTTGAAAGGAATAGAGTAGCTGACTGTCTGACACATTCCATCATCAAGGAAATCCATTTATCGACATTCCTTCCAAAAAAATCCATTCCACCTAGTCGTATGCCTGTCTCATGTCCAGCTTCCATGGCACGAAATCCTTTTTTCCTTGCCTCTTCCTCTTCAAGAAGTGATGAGTTTCAAACGCTACCATCATAGTATCAACAATCGAACGCTCAAGAGTAGATTTCATCTTGTTAGCCAAGACCTTAAAGAAGATCTTACAAGCCACATTATACATAGAAATCGGTCTCCAATTTGCCAGAATTTCTGGATTTTCTTTTTTCGAAATCTATATGGCAAGATTTCTCTCTGGCAGCCTCCTTGAGTCTAAACCTAACCTGCAGAAACTGACCACGTCCTGTTCAACCATTTCCCAGAAGTGCTAGAAGAAACCCGGGCTCATTCCATCCGGGCCTAGGGACTTATCCGGATGCATGTGGAACAAGCCGCAAAAGGTCCAAGTTCATCTGGTCCGTAACCTTTTGCTCCACTTCACACAGAACAGGTTCCATAACTCCTTGAAAAGAAGAAAACAGGTTAGAAAAATACTCCCCAATCACAGACCCCACCTCCTCTTTTATCTTTAACCCATCGGGCATCGGCCACCCCCTACACGAAGACCCTCCAAACAATTTCTCCTTCTTTGATGGACTGAATTGTGAAAAACTTCGAGTTACATAACTTACATCTCCATTTTTCAACCAAAATTCTTTTTCCGTTTTTCTCCAAAAGCAATTTTGCTTTTCAAGTAGTACAAGGTACTCACTCTTCACCCTTTCAAAATTTCCAAGATTACTGCCACACATCGGGCATCGGCCACCCCCTACTCGATTAGTCCCCCACCTCCCCACCTCTTTAGCACACAGCTCCAGTTGAGAATCCACCCCTAAATTCCTCCCCAGACCCCAACTTCTTTCCACAACCTCCCTGCACTCTTCCTCCCAAAGCCAGGTGTTTTCAAATTTAAATTTTCTGCGCGTATCCACCCTTTCAGAAATAAATGGAGATGGTCACTAGGAGCCCCCCCAGTGACATCGCAACTGCACCTCCGAACCCTCCACTCTTCTGACACTAAAATGCTGTCCAATTTTTCCTCAACCCACCTAGGAGAACCTCGCCATCTTTCCCAACTGAATTCCACTCAAACAGGAAGTTTTTTAACCGCAAGCCCAAACTACCTCTCGAAAGGCCTGAAGCAACCATTCTGGGCGGGGAACCGACCCTCTTTTCTCCCCTGCAAACATAAGGTCATTAAAGTCACCCATGACAAGTCAGGGTAAAGTAGATACCTCACTTAGTTGTTGCAGCAACCTCCAAGAATCCATCCGCTTACGTCATTCGGGATAACAACACAAACCTGTGAATTGCCACCAAGCCTCATCCACTTCCAACTTGACTTGGGCGTTAATGTAGTTGTGTGAAGAGCTTGTCACTAATAAATGTACCTCCCTTGTCCACAGAAGTGCCACCTCTATGATGCCAAATGCCCCTCACAATCAACTGAAAAAGCTTGATCAAAACCAAGCCGCCTCCGAATCTCCTGAATCCTACTTGATGATGAAAAGTTTCCATAAGAAAAATTATGGTCGGCCTCTTAGAGCGGACAATATCCACCAAAACCTGAACTGTCAAAAGGTTGCCAAGACCTCAATAGTTCCAACTCATGCAACTCATAGCCTACAGCCTACAGCCTCCTTCGTTTACCCATACCGCAATTTGAGCTTCCTCCCTCATCTCAAGTTCACCTCATGAGCTCCCCAGAGCCGCCACATTCGCCCCCCCTCAGATCCCCGCTCGAAAACCCCCAGCTCCCATCCCTTTCCCCCCCTCCCACACCAGAATACATTTCATTCTTCCTGTAAGAGTCTCTTTCCACTTCTTCTGTCCCCACTACTCTCTCGGTTTCCAGAGAACCCCCTGTGACTCCCCCCTAACTTCACTTCGTCTTTATCCAGAACCAGTAAGGTTTTTCACGTCCCTCCTGATATCCCTCAAAATGTGTTAGACAAAAGCGGTCCATATGGCCTATTCTGCCACAAACAAAACAGATCGGCAGTCTCTCATACTTGAAATCCGCCCATTCTCATTCCTTGCCTCTCTTGAGCTTCATTCGTCTCCTTCAAGGTTGCTCTACACCGAGAAGGACTCAAATCCTCATAAATGCCTGCCACGTACGACGTTCCAGTAACGTTTTCTTCACCCAGTGCATTGCCTACCATCTTAGTGACCTTCTCCGCCACCGAGATCATAGGTAAATTATGATGGACCTAGATCCAGAATTCAGTCTTTGTCAGTTGATCCTCCATTGGATTTTCCATAGGTTTGAGCCAGTGTAGAATTAACAAATGTCTGTCAAACAACCATGGACCCTCTGATATGATGCGATGAACATCAAACTCATGATAGAACTGAAATAAGAATCGCTGCTCGCCAATGTTCTTGATCATAAGTTCATAACCCCTCGAGACGGTCTCTATAAGTCTGCCACGGTATCTCAGAAGTGAATGAATTTAACTGGTTTGCCCGATAGGAGTCTACTCACTACCGACAGATGCAAATTTTATGGGATCTCTTTCGTCCCTTCCAGCCCCAGTCCAGACTCTTGTTTTCTTCTTCCTCGGTAGACATATGGGCGTACAAATCTTCAAAGGATGTGTGGTTTGAAGCCATAATACAGTATTCTAACAAAGATTGATCGTCCAAAGTGTGTGCAATATGATCACCATCAAAACCCTAGAACTGCTAGGGGAGAAAACTGAGAGAAAACATATCGATATGTTTTAAAATTTTATGAATTAAGTTTGATGGTTTGATTATAGCCACTAAGTTAGCCCTTCTTTTAATGTATCTGTTAAATTACAATTTTATAAACGGTGTGATTATTAACATCCAGTGTTTTCACAAATACAGGTTTACTAACCGGATTAGTCATAGATTCTGGTGACGGTGTTACTCATGTGGTAAATTATCATAATCACGCCTTTGACACAATATATTTGACTCTTCGCAAGAGCCTTTTATAAATGTAATAAATAATGTTTTTTTGTTAGCCTGCTTGTATGATGCTTTTTGGTGCAGGTTCCAGTTGTAGATGGTTACTCATTTCCTCACCTCACAAAAAGAATGAATGTAGCTGGACGTCATATAACTTCTTATCTAGTTGATTTGCTGTTCCGCAGAGGGTAAAACAAATTGATGCATTTCTTTTTCAAATGGTGCTTCTAAGTTGATATAATATCACAAGTTTTTTTTGAAGGTATGCAATGAGTAGAAGCGCTGATTTTGAGACTGTCAGGGATATAAAAGAAAAGCTTTGCTACATTAGGTGAATTGACTCTTGTCATATCAGATGGGCTCATCTTTTCTAATCCTCTTGGTTTCTGCTGAAAGGTTAACAATTATTTTACTGCAGTTATGATTATAAACGAGAATATCAATTGGGCCTTGAGACCACTATCCTTGTTAAGAATTATACAGTGAGTAAATTCCATTTTGAGCATTTTGATATGCTTTAGTGAGCCCTCTTAGTTTGTACATTTATCTTTATGCAAATAGTAGCGCAACATAAATTTTTCTTTAATAAAATTCTTTTGTATATTACCTGTGTGCTATCCCAAAATCTTTTGGGAGTACTTGGATGTTGTTGTTGTTGTATTATCTGTGTGCTGGATTTTTTTACTGGTTTGTAATGGAGGTGCTTTAAACAGCTTCCAGATGGGAGGGTAATCAAAGTAGGCACTGAGAGGTTTCAAGCACCTGAAGCTCTGTTTACCCCGGTAAGAATTTACACTTGTGTTTTGTTTTAATTGTTCCAAACCAAAGTTGTAGTCTTGTAGAACTTATACTGCATCCCGGTGACATCTGAAAAGGTGCAGGACTTTGTAGTTACTCCGTTTTTTCCGTGTTGTGACATAATAAAGCTCACTATATGTGGCATTAACTTATACTACATAGCATGCTTAATTGGGTTGGGGTCGCTCCACTACATTGGCCAAACCATACTAAATATTAAATTCAATCAATTAGCTAGTCTAACTCAAATCTTTTTAGACCAGTGTGTATCTCTTTAATACTTTGACCCAGTACTCTTTACATTATCTGTGTTGAACTTTTCATCCTTTTTAAGGTAAAGGAAGCCACTTTTTTTCTTTATTTACACATATACATTTACATACTACATGTTTTTTCTACATACATACACCACACACATATTTTCCACTGGTGGAAAATGGTCCTTTGTTCTGTGTCATGACTCAACAGTGTCCATCAGTGTCCGCTGGAAGGGTCCCATAAATGAAACTTCTAGCGTTCCTTGCATCACTTCATGCTGTAGAGGAACCAGCATTTGACTGCATACTGTTTTGTGGATACTAAGGGCCCATTTGGTAGGAAGTATTTGGCTGGACTATGGTGGCTAAACCGGCTTAATTTTATGAAAGGAAAAGTGTTTGGTATATCAATATCAGCTAAATAAATAAGTCAAAGGTAATACATGTTCGGCTTATTAGCCAAATAAGCAGAATAGGCGAGGAGAAAATGCAACCAAAAGGAGTAGAGATGGCAATTGTGACCGATCCGATGGATACCCGCACCGAACCACCCCGGTCAAAATGGGGAAAAACGCATTGACCGGGTAATGGCTACGGGGCGGGGAATACTCGTTTTGTTTTTACGAGTAACGGGGCAGTTACGGTTTTATGCATGCCCGCCCCATTACCCGCCCCGTACCTGCCCCGTTTATTTTTAGTTATATTTTTATTACTTTTTTATCTATTATTTGTCCCACAACTAATAAAAGATGAGATTTTTAATGTTCATTGTGTATATATGGATAATAGATGTACCAACTATAGTGTAAGAATGAAAGTTCTCAATAGAACTTAATAGCCTTGTTTGATTATTCTATGATTTTTTCGTGATTAATTATTTTTCAGATTAAGTATTTTTAGGTTCAAATTAATTTAGGTTGTCTTCTTTCTCGTCGTATAGATATATGAAGCTTTAAAGTGGCGTTTGAGTCTAGCGTCGTCTAGGTGATGCCATTTTTCGCCTTTTAAAATATTATTTTTTAATTAAAATATCAATGATTCATTTAATAAAGTGATTACCCGCGGTTACCCGCGGTTATAACCGTTACCCGTTGGGGCGGTTATGGTTTGGGTAAAAATTACCCGTTGGGTAATGGGGCGGTTATGGGGCGGGGGAATTACCAAACAGGCCGGGTACGGTTATATGTAAAACCGTCCCCGATCCGCCCCGTTGCCAACCCTAAAAAGGAGCCTAAAAATTTCATTTTTCTTGCAGGATCTCATTGATGTTGAAGGTGATGGAATGGCTGACATGGTATTTCGTTGCATCCAGGAAATGGATATTGATAATAGAATGATGGTATATAACTCGAAATTCTAGAATTTGTAAATAATTTTTTGGAAAAATTGATAGTAATAATCCCAACTATTGATGGTCCGCCCATAATAATCCCAACTATCAATTATTTCAGAATAATCCCAACTTTAGGGACCTTATGCCAATAATGGTCCCTATAAATAAATTCTCGTAGTTTCTAAAGTGGATGAGAAGAGATATAACAAGTAATCCCTATAAATACTCTCAACTTTTAATTTTACGCTTAATTTCTATTTAAAGTTTACTTTTTATAGGAGGTAATATCTGGTCATGGACCATTATTGGCGGATGGTCCATATAGTTGGGGTTTTACAAAAATAATCAATAGTTGAGATTATTATCAGCGGACCAACAATAGTTGGGATTATTATTTTCAATTTTTCCTAATTTTTTGCTCATAGAAAATGGAATTGCCATTTTATGGAGACAGTTTCCCCTATTTAATAATGCAATTCCTTTCTCCATGCAGCTTTACCAACATATAGTGCTAAGTGGAGGGAGTACCATGTATCCTGGCTTACCTAGTCGGTAATGCATCTAGATGTTTTTGGACTGGTTTTCCAAGGTTCCGTTTGGAATTTAAATAACATTAGCGAAAGAAAATACGGAGAGAGCAAATTTGGAAGGAGAGAAAATCGGTACAAAAATAAAAAATGCTTCAAATTCCACAAATCAATTATAGATATTTGTGCAAGCTCAATCTATTTTAATAGTTTTATTATTTAAAGTCATAGAGATCTAAAAAAAGAATTTTTACAAGGTTCTATTTGATTTAGATTTTCCTTTTTATGTTATCCCTTGCCCCCCTTCGTCCCAACCATTTTCCGAGTTCCTAACATAGCCTAAGAGCTACTTTAGATAAAGGGATTTAGAGAAATTAGTCGGGGCTTCTGAAAATGAACGAAGGGTGAGAAATGTTAGATGATCACATGTTTTGTCTTCAGATTTATTAGATCTGGAATATGTATGTGTGTCAGCGTGTGAATTTGTATGTATGTATTTATCCATATATAGAGTTAGCCCTCGAAAAACCTTCATCCAAATTGACTACTGGCGGTAAGTGTTTGAGGCTTTTAGCTTCATTCAACCTGATTACTATTAGATATTTTCTTTTATCTATTAACAAGTATCCCCCCTGCTCGAAGCTTAGCTTAGAGAAGGAGATTTTAGATCGCTATCTTGAAGTGGTTTTGAAAGGAAACAAGGATGGATTAAAGGTATTGGTCTATTAGTGATCTATAGACAAAAGTGATTTTTTCGGTGGTACTTCTATTGAATCAGACAAACAAATGTTTATGCAGAAACTGCGATTAAGGGTAGAAGATCCACCAAGAAGAAAACACATGGTGTATCTTGGAGGTGCAGTTCTAGCAGGAATTATGAAGGTAATCGCATTTTCTTCACTAGCCGTGAAATCACAGTGGTTTTCCTGGTACAACAAAACTAATTGTATATTTAATTATTTATATAGTACCACTCCAACCCATGTTAAGCTTATTGCTTTCTGCGTTCAGCTAAAATATCGTGTTTTTTAATTAGGAAAGACTGTGTATTAACTCATCTGGGCGTGGGCCTCATCCCTCCCTTCCCCAAAGCAATACCTGACTGTAGGCTATATGAAAGTTTATTAAACGGAGCAAGGGTGGGCTGGGAAATACTTCACTTATATAAAGTTGTATAGCAAAAGGTTTACATGTAAAAAAAGGAGCGAACTTGGGTGCAAACATTGGGGACCAGATTCCCCACCCCCTTAATCCTTCTTGACTAGGTAGGTTAGTTATTTTGAAGGACAACAGAAAAAGGATGATTTGGCATTTGTGCAGGATGCACCTGAGTTTTGGATCAATAGACAAGACTATTTGGAGGAAGGAGTTGGCTGCTTAAGCAAGTGCGGGCAGGCATGATGATGGTTTTTATTTATATATCTTGGGTTCCACACAAATCACTTTGTTTCAAGCAATGTTAAAATCTGGATGCTAAAAGTGGTTAAGGATTTAATTTGTGGTTAAGTGACAGTGTGGCAGGTGGCTTGCTTAGGGAGAGACACTTTTTATTACATATACTATTATTATTACAACTCAGTGACATTACCATATTTATTTTGGTACCTCCTCCCAGCGAGAACTAACAAACATACTTCACATTACTTTAATGTTATTGCTAGTTCAATTGATTGGTGTATTCCTTGTGTTGGTTCCTTTGTTTCTTCATCACTTTTTATGCTCACAGAATATACCAAATAAAATAAATTGATTCGATTGTGGTTATGGTTAAAAGGCTCAAGGTTGAGGGGTGCCACATACACACTTTTTGTACCAAAGTGTCATATCCTTGGACAGGATTCAAACTGGTCAGTTCCTGTTATGGTTTCAGAGTCTAGACAGGATTAATTTAGTGACTGAGGACGTGCGTTGGAGACGGGATGCGGGAATCAAAGCTGAAAGGATGTGAAACATGTGTGCCACTATGCCCCCACCTTTCCCTACTCCAACTGGAGCTATATGCTCCTTCCCTCCGGGACTATAGCAGTCATTGTGTGTGAGGGTAACAATGCCCGTGATAATCTTATTCATCCTTCATGTTAGTTAAACCAAATGTTTTGGTCATTCTGAATTAGATAAGTTTCTGCATGCTTGGGGTGCAACCATGCAAATTCTGAATTTAAATTCTTAAATTCTCTAGTCTATTAATGTGAGAGTACATTTAGAGAGAATTGAAACCATGTTGACACACTAAGTATGGCATTATGACATTGAAGGTAGGACACACATATGCGACTCCTAATATAATGGAAGACCCACAGAGAGTAGCATTCCTAATATAATGGCGGGTCTGAATGTCAAAGCAATGAGGCTGTGGATACAAGTATTGGCAATGGTAGACTGGTAGTTATAGGCAGTTGATGGTGATGATGATGGGCCTTTCTGCACTATTAGGCTAGCCTGGCCAAAGTTTCCTTTCGATTTATCTCTTGTACACTCAATTCCATGATTCCCATCTACTGTGGATCTAGCTCTTTTATTTTAGGTGTTCAAAACTGAAATAAAATTTGAACTATCACAACAATCTTGTGTAATGCAATAATGTTACAATTGAATCATCATTTTCGCAAAAAAACTAAACACAGAACCACACAGCCTGTGTGGTTGACACAGCCACACCAAAAAAGAAAATAAATATACTATGAGGTCCGCCACCAACAAATTAAGGAGAATCCACATCAACCAGTTAAACCAAAAAACTCACCGTCAAACCAATAAGGGTTAAGGCACTAACAACCTAACCAATATTTCCAGGTCCCAAATCCCAATGTTTTCTCAATCTGAAATTTCAATTAACCATTTAGCAAAAGGCTAGCAGTAGAAGAAAAACGATGGTGCGAATTTTAGATTAGGTAAAGAAAATTAGGTTTTAATTAGTGCCTTAGTAGACAAGGAGGTCACGAGGCTACTATTGGAGGCGGTGGACTGGTAGAGCAGAGGAAGGGATCCGGATTCTAGAGGCGGGTGTGAGGAGCAAGCCAGCGAGGTCGTTAGCTACTATACTCATCAAGACTCAAGAGCCAGAAGCTGAAACGCCGAGTCAACTGTTCCCTGCCTACCGAGCTTATAGTGACTAGCGACACTGTGACAAACTGGTGAGGAGGAGTGAGTTGCGACTCTGCGAGTTGTTAGTCGGCTGTGGGTGTTCAGTAGCTTCTGCAACGCAGGTGAGGTTTGCGTAGAAACGACGGAAGGCGGTTTTTGATATAAAAATTTGAAATTTTTGGGTGTTCAGGTGAACACCTTTGAACAACATCAGGTCCGCCCCTGACTGTAGGTATCTCCAGCATGTATTTCCCTAACCTCTTTGTCGCGTTGTTCACCGAGAATTCTATTTGCTCTGTTGTTTTTGGTGAACTCACTTTATAGGTGCAGTCTATTCTCACTTCCACACCTATTATTTATGATTAAATAATATCACTGTCATCATCATTATCAGCCGTAACAATTTTTATTTTTCTTATTCTTCATCATTACCCTAGTGCCGCAAAGGCTCCCATACGGTGGGGTCGGGGGTCGGATGTACATAGCCTTACTCCCGTACTAAAGTACGGAGAGATTTTTTCTGAATGACCCGTAGTGAAAATCGTGTCGAAAATTACATAGACTGACTGTTACTTCATAACAACGGTTCAGTGAGTCGTTTTTCTGTATTTCATCATATTCCCAAGTCAAAAATTAGTGAGTCTTTGACTTCATTGCAAATGATGGAAAATAATAGTAATGGTGATTGCAAGTTGCAACCCCAATTCCTATGGTTTATCCAACTTCCTCTATTGAATGAGGTTTGTGCTAATCAGTAACACGACAACTTATGTTCAATTATAATGAGTAGTTCGGTTTTCCCGTTTAGATATATTTACACATTTTTGCAAACTTGTTTTATTTACCATTCTTTGTTACTATTTCTATTATGTAAAAAGACTAGGAAATTGAAATATATGTCAAGATTTGAAAACGATTATTACATATCTTGCGTACTCTGTATTTCTTTACCGTTTTCATGCTACCTTCTTTCTATCCTTAACATTCTCATTCCATAGATGAAGATTTCTATATCATCTTACTCGTATATTTTTTATCTGAAGCTCATTGCTACATACCATGTAGACACTGTCTCGGTCTATTCAGAACATGTAAAAGGCCACGGAGAAGAAGAACATGGAGGAAAACCTCAAGTAAAGGAAATTTGATGAATATTTTCTGGGAGGCGAGTGATACCTGGCATGAAGTAACTATGCGAGGAGAAGGAATTATTAGAGCAGATATCACAGTAAACCATCCCCATGACAATGATATGAGGATCACTGCCGTGGGAAGGGACGGACCCAGGGCACTGGGCCAGACTGGACCAGTACAAAGAATATTTTCAAAATTTTTTTTACCTTAATAATTAGGTCATTTTTTAAATTTGGAGTGGGTCATGGCCTAGGTACCCCTAGCTCCGCCCATGGCTGTGGGTGCCATGGAGAGGCATAGGAGATGATGAAGTGAAGAAGTAGAAGGAGCAGGCGAAGAAGTAAACATCAGCATCCATTGTAGAAATTCAAATCAAAAGAGACTGGGCCTGACATGAAGTAGTTGGGTGGGGAGAAGGAATTATTAAAGCAGATATCACAGTAATTCATCCCCAAGACAATGATATGAGAGGCATAGGAGATGATGAAGTGAAGAAGCAGAATAAGGAGCATACGAAGAAGAAAGCAACAGCAGCCATTGCAGAAATTCAAATCAAAAGAGACTGAGCTTGGCTGTAACAATCGTAGGCTCTATCCTTCCAAAGTCAACGTGTTTACCGTGTCGCTCCTAAGTTGACCTGGTTGACCATCTAGCTCCGAGAATTGACCTGCAGAATAATCACTAAAAACAACTAAAATACATTACTGGCTCGAGACGCGTCAGACGCTGTCCTAAGGAATTATTTTCGGCGTACGGAAATTTCCCCCAAGATATAACGAGCCCTTCGGTTATAAAACCGGTACCAGAACTAACGAGAAGAAAACAATATATGAACCCAGTAATAAAATTAAAGTGTAATTCATGGTATATTTCCAGTAGCTAAAATGTACACTTTCTCAAGTAATTGTTCCACCCCAAAAGCCATACATACGACATAACTATAGCTAATACTTATAATGTATATGTACTTCGTATGGTTCATCTTTCACTGGTACTTTTCAATCATACGTATAGTTACCAAAGAAATCTCACATTGAAATATCCAGGCACGCATGGGTTTTATAGTCTGATCTTCAACCAAGAGATAATAATTGCTCCATAATAAAGGAGATCAAATAATAATAATAATTGACAACGTATGAAACATGCATGCTGAAAAATGCATAGGGCCTCTGTAAGTACCGGGGACAGAGCCCCACTCTCTATCTGTCAGATTGTGATTATAGTCCAATTTACATCCTCCCATCGTGCCGTCCGGTCGGTGTTGGGGGGCCCTCGGGGATGGGGTGTCATCCTTTTTTGACAACGTATGAAACTTCCCAAAGTGATTGAATAGTCATAGTAAATGATTAACATTATCATTTGGACATGTTCAAAGAACAATCATTAATTAATATTTATCATAACGTATGAGAATATGTAATTTGTAGAATTGATTACAATAATAATATCATATAAGAGAGGATAAAAGGTCTTTAAAGTTTTCAAAACTTTTCTCATAAAAAAATGTAATATGTTATTCATTTGAAATACAATTATATTTCCAACAATCCCCCACATATTTCAAATGAATAATTTTTATGTGTTTAAAAATAGTAATTCCTTACTGGGTTTCATATATGGGGTGAGGTTTTTCAATCTGGTGTTCGTAGACTTGAACCAGACCTAGACGCCTAAGTCTTTAAATACCGAGTTTGTGAAACGTATAGTTTCTATGAACCAATAATCTACTTTGGTAAGCCAGTGTCTTAGTGGATCATTTTTCATCCCCACCTTTCTCGTCGTTAACGCCGTTGTGCGCCTCTAGGCCATGCGCGTGCTTGGTTTTCTTGAGTGCTCTAGATGCATTGTCAATGCTTCATAGAGGCGGCCCCACCTCACACTCATATAGGTGACCTCATCAAGTGTGTCCTGCACTTAACACACCACCCATATGGGATATGACAATCATTAAGAGCTTTAGCTCAACCTCACAAAAAAATGCAGTCTAGCCCTTCCACACCATAGAAATGGACATTTTACCAGGCTAGCAGAACAAACAGAAGACTTGTTATTACCCATATGAACTTGCTTCATTGGATCTCCAATCACACAAGTTGGGTTCCCATCCCTATTTGTTGTCAAAGTGACATTAGTCCATTTCCCTCGATGTTTAAATTAATCATTTAACGTCCTAGGGATTCTGTCAAAGGAGTAGCTAATTCCTTCTAACTTCACAAAATTAATGGAGATATTCCATTCCAAAGTCATTTAGACAGTTTATATTTCTCAAGCATCATTGCACCATTTTTTCATGGTGAATGGATATCCACTATTTTATATTATCTCATGTGAGTCGACTCAGATGTCGTCGTCGTATCCCGGCAATACAACGGATAACTCTTAATAAGAAATTTCATCGATGTGACCCTCTGGTACATCGGATAATTCTCAATAAAATATATACCGTCATTGTAATATTATAGTATGATTGGTAATTCTCATATAACATCATTGTACCGCTCTAGTACAATGGATATTTCTCGATAAAACATATCATCGTTGTATCAATCTATTACAACGGATAATCTCAATCAAGTACCTCTCAACTATCTCAATATCTTTTAAGGTATCTCAATCTTTCAACATTTTAAATTATGACGAGTCTCATACATTTCGTTAATTGAAACAATCTCACAATTTTAAAAGTGCATATTGAGCCTCAGAATCATATCTTTGTGTTTTATTTTTAAATTTATATTAAAGTCATAAGGGATATTCACATTATTAACACTAAAATGCCAAACTTCTTAAGAAGTATCTCAATATAATGATAGTAAAAAAAACGTCATTCTTCCTTATGGCTTTAATACTCAAAATTACATTTATTTATTTCATATATCAACTCAATATAGCTATTGAAATAAGCATATAAAAAAACTCTAGCAACACATAAACCAATAATCTCACATGCATCATTTAGTGTGTACACAATTTTTCTTCTTCAAAATTCATCACGCTGTTTCTTTAATATAAGAAAACCCCAGTATTTTAACATATGAATAAACAACAAAAATTATATAAGCCATTTATTAACTCAAGGTAGCTAATAAGCATAACAACACAATTAGAAACATATATGAAAAAAAATGATGATCCACGTCAAAATCAATTTTCACCAAATATACGTTTCAAATAATATAACTTTTCCCTTCACAAAAGTATTTATCGTCTAATAAGATTTTAGCTAAGCACCCCCACATTTTAAATATTTGAAAAAATTAGGCTCATAGACAATTCTCGCATAAAAGAAATGGTTCAAAATTATAGTCATCCAAAACTACATACCAGGTTTGCATGCACAAAAAATCCGTACATTAGGCAATTAAAATTGCGATAATAAAGATAATAAGACCATTCCACTCAAAAGCTCCTAATAGAAAGTTATAATGTGGACAAAATCTTTGCAATCTCCAGGGCCTATTCAGCACAGTTTGATTCTCAACGTATATTCACAATTGCAAGCAAAAATACATACTTCAATTAATTTTTAAATATAAAGATAAATAAGACTCTCCAATGACAAAATGTAATCAAAGAGGTCTGAACGCACCACTCAACCATGTATACACAAAAATTGATTTCTGTAACGGCATGCAAATTAATTAACGATAACCGATGCAATTCTCAATTTTCAACAATCACAATTAAATTAAAATTAATAGCAAGGATTCAAAGAATTTTAAAAATATTAAATACGACACTGTAACAATAATAAACAATAGAAACTTACAAATATAGCCAACATATACGGGCAATTAAATTTTTTTAAAGCAAACCAATAATTTAGAAAACTAAACATATACAATGTATGACATCCATTTTGACAATAGTCGTTTACAACCTCATGTCATGATAAAATTAATATTAATAAAATACATATAGTTCACCACACATTTCACAAATTTATTATTAATTTTTTTTCAATAATCATAATAGTTTTATCACATGAAAATAACTCTAACCACAGCATATTCAAAATTCAAACTCTTTAAATACGTCATTTAAAGATAACAATTTTTTCTGATGTGAGTTTCAACAAATTCTCTATTTTGCCATCTCCTATTAGACAATAGGAGGAAAACACTTTTGTATTCACAAATGAATTTGATAGCCTCAAAATCTACCGTCTATTCATTCCCACTTCACTCGTCAATTTGAAAAAATAACCGCACCAATTATATCATCACCGCTGATGGAGTTAAATCCAACTACGAGAGCTAAATATACGTAAAATATTCAATAATCTAGCAGCGTAAGGCAGTTTGTGTATTATTATTCCGGACTAAGAGGGTCAATTCGATCTCCCGAGATCCGTCCCCCCACGTAGGGTGTTTACATCCAATATTTATAGAGATTTGAGTGGTAGAGTTATGGAAGGAATCTACTACAATTAATGTTAATTAATGAACTATGATCTTGCTCAAGTTAGAACTCCTCGGCCTTCGTTTCTCACCCATTGTTTCCTTCTTTCGGTCGTAGTAATCCGGTTAAACTCTGCCTGTTGCCAAATATTTATCAACATATGGTAGCCTGCCACGTGGTCCTTGGGGATATCCTGGCCTTATTAAAACTCCGCCCAGGCTCGAGGCTTGTCTTCCAGCCCGGCCTGGCTACAGGTCCCTGTTATAGGCCTGGTTCCTCATGAGTCACGCAGCCAACTACTTATCTATCCCGTTTATGGGCTGATCCCGTTTATGGGCTAATCCTGTAATTAGGCTGATCTCATTTATGGGCTAATCCTGTAATTAGACTGATCCCGTTTATGGGCTGGACTACGCAGTTGGGCCATGGGTTGAATACATGGTACTATCACGAGCCCCCCTACTCTTCAAAATTAGCAGAGCTGAATTTTGAGGAGTAGATTAGGAGCCCGTTTGGAGAACTCTGTTTTCGGCTTATCAGGCTTATCAGCCAGCTTTTTCACCAAACACGTAACTTTTACTTTCGCGCGCTGAATTGTGTAATAAGCCGAAAAAGTAAGGTTGGAGTTACTTTTCTGGCTGTATTGGCTGAAGTTACTGTAGAAGACCATTTTAGCTATTTTTACATATAATTTTTTCTTTAATTTATTAATAAAATTTATTTTTAAAATATTTTTTTCTTAAATCAGCAGAATCAGCCAAAACAGCCACTCCAGCTAGAATATCATAAATTTCAGCAGAATCGGCCAAAACAGCCGATTTTGGTGCTACCAAACGGGCTCTAGATGTGATCCATTATTTCCAGATCTCAAATCTCTGAGGCGGCTATAGCTCTGCCTAGTAATTATTATGCTAGAATAGGCTTACAGTTTGGGCTCAAATTCCAACCCGCCTTTTTCCTTTTCCACAACTTCAAAGCAGTCTCACCCTTGAAACCTAATTCTTGGCCGTCTAAAATCTGACCTTATTTCGCATTAACCTTTTCACGCCCATTTCCTTTGCGCAGACGCTCTATACGCCATTGACGGGTTTTAAGTCTTCAAAGGATCTTCTCCAATCTTCCTCCTTTTCCTTCAGGTCAGTTCTCATGTCTTCTTCAAATTCCGTTCCCATTCACCAAGTTTTCCCAGATGGTGAGAACGCTCCCATTTGCCCCAAGATCCCCGTTGATGAAGACGGGGTAGAGACTCATTTTTTTCTTTCTTCTGAGCATGCACGGAATATTCCAGTTGTGGCGCTTTCTGATTCGGAATTCAACGAAGCCGTAGCCCTCGCGGGTCCGAGCGTAGTCTGTTCTCGCCCTTCGCCGGGCCAGAACATCGTTGATTCCCCCACTCCTCTTCATTTCGGCGTTCATATTTCAAGTCTCCAAGTAGGCCTCAGGTTCCCCTTACATGGCGCCTATCTTGGTATCCTGGGTTACTATGGGGTAATTCCGGGTCAGTTCACCCCTACTACTCACATGTTCATTGCTGGGTTTATCGCCCGGTGTATGCACTTGCAAATTCATGTCAACATCAGTCTCTTCCTTCATTTCTTTCATTCTGTAAGGCCTGGTGGCTCCGAATCCCCTGATTTCTTGTCCATTTCTAAGCGGGCTGGTCATCGTTTATTTGAACCCAAGTCCTATCCGGATTCCTTCAAGGGGTGGAGACAGAAATGGGTTTGGGTCACCCCTGTGGATGGCAAGCTTTCTTTCCCAAATAAATGGGGAGAATTAATCTGGAAATGGTCAATGCCCTTTTTGGGGGAAGGCAAACCTTTGCCGCTGAAAAGATTGCAGACGGAGCGCCATTCCTGATGGGGCATTATGTAGGTGAGGACAAGATTGTGATTCTGACCTATCAATCGGGTTGAATCATACTAGATTCGGGTTTTATTGCCTTTCTTTCTTCCTGTTTATAATTGTCTTGACTTCTGATAATGCTTCTTGACTCATGTTGTAGTGGGCGACAAGATGGCTTCGCGATTGGAATGTCTTGCTGCTAAGGCCAAAGTCATTCCTGGGAGCCCAACGCCCGGTGGGAAGATCTTCACCCGGGGGGCTGTCAATGCTTCCTTAGAGAAACTGGGGGAACCTTCTTCCGGAGATGGTATCGCCCAACTGCCCACGCCGGCCGCTGACCCTCAGTCCAGAAAGGGTGGGAAGAGGCCGGCACACCAGTCCATCTCCGGACCCCAAAAGAGGGTGAAAGTGGCCTTGAAGTCTCCTGAAGAGGTGGTTGATTTGGATTCTGATTCAGACGCTCATTCCCAGGAGAGTGGCAATTAGGGGAAATCCTCGGCGCCAAATCATTTCATCTGATTGTGCATGAAATCTGACTCTGCGTCTGTCTTTAATCACACTGTGAACCCTGTCTCCCTGGGCTTGGCGATTACGCCCCCTATTGATGCCGCAGAAATGAAAGAATTGCCAGCTTTGGCTAACCTGCGTCGAGGCATTCGTTCCATCACTGAGGTATATCCTTGGTTTTCATATCACCACATAAGTATTATATGTCACCTAACACCCCCGACGTTCATCCGTTTTCCAGGCTCTCATTCGGGCTTCCTCAAGCTTTCATTAGCTCGAGACAGACCATGGTGATTCTCAGGCCATTTTGCTGGCACTGAAGGAGAAAGTGGCCGAGTTGGAACGGCGACTGGGGGTGTCCGTGCAGCGGGGAGACAATTTGCAGAAGAGATTGGACGACGTGGAGGCCGCACACCGGGTGGTGGAGGAGGAGCTGAGGCAGAAGGCCATGGATGCAGTCCAAATTTATAAAGACAGCCTGGATTTTCGTTCTGAGTTGGAAAAACTGATTCAAGATCCTAGGGCTCAGGTTGCTGATGAATGGTTCCAATCTCCTGATGGCGAGGCTAGGTTGGACGAGGAAGGGGCCCTCTGTTTTAACATCGGTCAGTACGGGATGCAAAAGTCCCTATATGATCTTTTGCAGAAGAAGGATCCCACTTTCTCTGCCCAAGCCTAGGGTTTGCCTGAGCTGATGAAGAATCCTGAAGCCCCCCCCCCCCCCCCGGAGATTACGGGCACTGTAGTCGAGAGCCCGGTCCTGGCGATTCCTGCTCCTGAGATCCCTGCGCCTGAAACTTGTCCTCTTGAGTCTGGCAATTGACTTTCCTGAACTTATCCCAATCAAACACTCACTTTTCCGGGCCTACGTGCCTGTATCGTTTTCCACCCTCGGGGTGGTTTGTAACAAACACTTACTCTTCTGCGTTTTACCTTTGTATGTTTAATGCAACTATTGTTTATCACATCTTGCTATCCCAGGGTCGGCTGACTTGTTCTGTCCAACCTCCCTTAAGCTCGACCTGCACCACTCAGCCCTGATTCTGGGGCTGGTTTCCTCCTTGATTAATCGTCTGGGAATTTGACCTTCGTTCTTGCATCTGCGTTGTCACGCCCCGGACCTACCGGACACGTCAACAACCCGCCGTACAGTACGAATAGTCAACCGCAGTCCAACTCATCCATACTATACTAGGCGTCTTGAATACCATTCACACATAGTACATCCATAAACAATCATAACGTAAAATATTTAATTAAGCAGCGGAAACATAATTACAAATATTCAAGCCACACGTGGCAACCACGGGCATACAAGCCCCCAAATAAATATTCGAAATAATATCCATGAGCATTATTTAAATTGTTTTCAAAACAGAAACAGGAGAAGTACGAACCCCGCCTTCCTCCTTGAATTCCCCGAAGCAACGAGCGGTAGTAGCAAGCTCTACTCCCTACCTGAAACTGTGAGGTGGCCTCCCCCGTGAAGGGGAGGTCAGTACTTGGAAGCATTTGACAAGTACAATGACAACTATATTAAGTATAATCAAAGTTTCAATTTCCAAGACCCTCAATCCAAGATGTTATTCATTTGTACTTAACTCATGTTCCTTCATGCTACAGCTCGGCTCATAGTCATGCTAAATTGTGCTAGAGCTCGGCTCATAGTCACACTACATTTGCTAGAGCTCGGCTCATAGTCATACTAAAATTGTGCTAGAGCTCGGCTCATAGTCACCCTACGTTTGCTAGAGCTCGGCTCATAGTCATACTAATTTGTGCTAGAGCTCGGCTCATAGTCACCCTACGTTTGCTAGAGCTCGGCTCGTAGTCATGCTACCACGTGCTAGAGCTCGGCTCATAGTCACGTCAACTAATCCCTAAACCACTTCTTAGTCTAGGTTCCATCCATTTTGAGTAACCCTTAAGGCCTACTCCAAATGTAACTTAAGTTCATAATAGTTTGAATATCTCAATTAAATTCCACATTCAAGTATAACTTGGCTCTAATATCAAAATATCACTTTTATCCTTCCATGACTTCCTTACATGAGGTAAAAGTATATTTATCACAATTTAGTTTATAGTTTACACAACTATTATACCATTGTATTCATAACACATAATCATACACAATTTATTCATAAATTTGTATATTATGCATTTTTGCTTATGAACAATAAAAATCTCATTTAGGCCTTTTATTATTATAAATACATCATGCCAAACACATATAATTCATTTAGGTAATCTTATGAAATTAACCCAATAATTATAAGCAATATAGTCGGTCATCCTCACCTCGAGTGAGCTTAAGCGCGTTCTCCGCTTCCCGGTGGAACTTTGACCAACTCCGGTGAACTTTGACCAACTCCGGCGAAACTCCGGCGAAGCTCAAAAATACTTTAATCAAGTTCCTAACAAGGTTTTAACACCATAAAACCTTAATCAATACAAATAACCTCTAAAAGGTTATTTTCCGGTGAATCGGTCGTTTTGGCTTCTAAGTCCGTTTTTGGACATAGAACCACCTTCCAACCCATTATTTCACACTTAGATCATGTAGAACAGTCCTCAAGGTTCTCCATATGATATATATCTCATATGGTAGAAGAAAAAATAAAGGAGAAGCTATGATAAGGCCATTACCTCACTTTTCTCACTTTCCCCTAGCTTTTTCCTTCTCAAAACACCTTCTTTTGGGCTACTCCTTCTTGAGCTCGGTTCTTGGCTATGGAGGATGCGTTTTCAGAGCTCTTTCTCCCCTTTTCCTTGGTGCTGGCCGAAGTGATTGGGTGAGGAAAGAGGGGGTGTGTTTCTTTTTGTTTTCTTTGGGAAATTATGGGGTGAGAGGGCCCCTTTTGATGTCAAAGGTATCTCCCCCATCTCCTCAATAGTCTCCAGCCCACTTTTGGGCTCAATCAACCTTTGTTGGTTGACAATTTCGTGGGGTGGCCCCCACCCCTGTGGGAGGTCATCCCAATTTGTCCCGAAGTGTACAATTGGTCCCGAAAGTTGTATTTCTCGGGCTGTTTTAAATATATTTTATTTTATCGGGTCAAATAAAATATATTATGTGCTCTTAACCATTATACCCTTTATAATGAATATACATTCCCAAACTTTAATTTATAAGTCCCCGAAATCCAATTTCGGGCTTTTATCGGTTAAATTACCAATACCGGGATTTGGGCCTCTTTTGACCAATCGGTCAACTCTGGACCTTTCCATTGCTCAAATGAGATGCCCACCACCATATAAATATTATCTAGACCAAGGTGAATAAAATATATGGTCCCGGGAATAGCGGGCGGCCCCCGCTCCCGGTGCGGGCCTCACGTGCGAATTTACGATTCACGCAAAAACATTAATGAAAATTCACAACTTCGAATATTCGTTAACCGTTCCATAAGGTTCAATACTTTATTCACTTAAAAGTAAATACATTTGGGGACGGTGTTACAAGTTCACCCCCCCCCCTTATTTGGGATTTCGTCCCCGAAATCCACGTGTCTAATCGAAAAGAAACGGGTATTGCTCCCTCATTGAGACCTCAGTCTCCCAGGTTTCTTCTTTGACTCGATCACTCCTCCAAAGAACCTTTACCATAGGAATCTCCTTGTTCCTCGGTTTCTTCACCTGTTGACCCACAATCCTTACCGGTTCCACCGCATATTGAAGATCTTCACGTATCTCCACCGGTGGCTTCTCAAGAATATGAGATGGATCTCTCACGTATTTCTTGAGCATCGATACATGAAATACGTCGTGTATCTTCTCAAGTTCTGGGGTCAACTTGAGACGGTATGCCACAACCCCTATCCTTTCAAGGATTTCAAATGGGCCAATATACCTGGGGTTAAGCTTTCCCCTCGATATGAATCGAATGATACCCTTCCAAGGAGAAATCCTTAGGAAGACCTTATCACCAACCTCGAACTCCAATGGCCTTCGTCGTTTGTCGGCATAGCTCTTCTGCCGATCTTGGGCAGCCTTGAGTCTATCCTGAATGACTTTCACCTTAGCCTTGGTGATTTCAACAAGTTCAATTCCCTCGAGCTTGGCCTCGCCAACCTCATCCCAACATAACAGTGTTCTGCACTTCCTCCCATACAATGCCTCGTATGGAGGCATGCCAATACTCGCCTGATAACTGTTGTTGTAGGCGAACTCGACTAGAGCCAAATGTTTGTCCCAACTTCCTTGGAACTCCAGAGCACACGCCCTAAGCATGTCCTCCAATATCTGTATCACTCGCTCGGATTGTCCATCCGTCTGTGGATGAAAAGCCGTGCTGAACTTCAATCTAGTACCCAAAGATGCTTGAAACTTGGGCCAAAATCGAGATGTGAACCGTGGATCCCTATCCGAGACAATGGATATCGGGACTCCATGTAGTCTCACAATCTCCTCCGTGTATAGCTTTGCCAATCTTTCAAGAGGGTAAGTGATGTTAATAGGCAAAAAGTGTGCACCCTTGGTGAGCCTATCAACTACTACCCATACCGCATCATAGTTGTTCACGGTCCGTGGCAACCCCACCACGAAATCCATAGTCACATGCTCCCACTTCCATTCTGGAATGGAAAGTGGCTGTAGTGACCCAGCTGGATGCTGATGTTCTGCCTTGACTTGCTGACAAGTAAGGCACCGACTGATGTACTCGGCTATCTCTCTCTTCATACCGGACCACCAGTAACTTTCCTTCAAATCGCGATACATCTTCGTGCCCCCCGGGTGCATGGCATAAGCCGATGAATGAGCTTCCTCTAAGATGGACTTTCGGAGCCCATCATCTGCCGGCACACACACTCGGTCACGAAATAATAAAAGACCGTCGTCTCTTTCCCTGAAGTCCTCCACCGGTCCCGCTTGCATGCGTTCCCTGACCTTCATGATTTCATCGTCAGTTTCCTGACCCTTCTTGATCTCATCAAGCAAAGTAGGTCTCACCTCAAACCGTGCCAATAAGGCACCATTACTGGACACCTCCAGTTGGGCTCTTAATGCCCTCAAATTAGCTATCAATACCCCAGATGAGCTCTTCCGGCTCAAAGCATCTGCCACCACATTTGCCTTGCCTGGATGGTACTCAATCACTAGATGGTAGTCCTTTATCAACTCCATCCACCGCCTCTGCCTCATGTTTAACTCTTTCTGAGTAAACATGTACTTCAAGCTCTTATGGTCAGTGTATATGCGACATGTCTCTCCGTAGAGATAATGTCTCCAAATCTTCAGTGCGAACACCACTGCTCCCAACTCTAGATCATGGGTGGGGTAATTTACCTCATGCTTCTTCAACTGTCGTGAAGCATAGGCAATTACCCTCCCCTCCTGCATTAACACACATCCAAGCCCTTGGATGCTCGCGTCGCTATAGACATCGTACCCCATACCCTGTTTGGGTAATGCAAGTACCGGTGCCTCGGTCAATTTCTTCTTCAGTTCAGTGAATCCTTTCTCACATTTGTCATCCCATACAAACTTAGCTCCTTTTCGAGTGAGCTTCGTCAACGGTGATGCCAAAACAGAGAACTTCTCCACGAACTTTCTATAGTATCCTGCCAATCCAAGGAAACTACGAATTTCCTTGACGTTCTTTGGCCTCTCCCATTCGGTGATGGCTTCTATTTTCTTGTTGTCAACAGCAATTCCCGATCCCGAAACCACATGCCCGAGAAAACCAATCTCCTTAAGCCAAAATTCACATTTAGAAAATTTGGCATAGAGTTGCTTCTCCCGTAGTGTCTCAAGAACGAGTATCAAGTGCTCCTCATGCTCTTCCTCACTCTTTGAGTAGATCAAGATGTCATCAATGAACACAATCACGAATCGGTCCAAGTATTTGTGAAATACTCGGTTCATCAAGTCCATGAATGCCGTCGGGGCGTTTGTTAACCCAAACGACATAACGAGGAACTCAAAATGCCCATACCTCGTGCGGAAAGCACTCTTCGGTATGTCATCCTCCTTAATCTTCAATTGATGGTACCCCGACCTCAAGTCAATCTTTGAAAACACGGTTGCTCCTCGTAGTTGATCAAACAAGTCATCAATCCTAGGCAAAGGATACCTATTCTTGATTGTGACCTTGTTCAGTTGACGATAGTCAATGCACATTCGAAGTGTTCCATCCTTCTTTTTCACAAAAAGAACCGGTGCTCCCCACGGGGAGTGGCTTGGTCTAATGAAACCGTTATCCAAAAGCTCTTGCAATTGGGTTTTCAACTCGTTAAGTTCAGCGGGTGCCATGCGGTACGGCGGTATGGAGATTGGTTTGGTGCCGGGCTCGACCTCGATCACGAACTCAATCTCCCTATCGGGTGGAAGTCCCGGTAAGTCTTTTGGAAAGACATCCGGATACTTGCATACTACCCTCACATCATCAATGCTCGCCTCTTCCTTGGTTTTGTCTATTACATAAGCTAGATAAGCGTGACATCCCTTTCTCATCATACTCCTAGCCCTTACGGCGGATATGATACAACTATTGGATTTGGCCCTATCCCCCTCGAAGCGTAAGGTTGCCCCTTCGTCACTTTCGAGTTCAAGTATTTTCGTGTAGCAATCGACCCTAGCATGATGCTTCTCAAGCCAATCCATCCCCAGGATTGCATCAAATTCAATCATACTCAGCGGCACGAAATCACACGACAAGTTTTGGCCCTCCACTTCCACCTCACACGATGGATAGTGGCTATCTCTCTCGATGTCTTCCCCTAGGGGTGTGGATACCAATAGGGCTTGAGCCATCGGTACCAGGGGCACGTTGAATCCCCCGGCGAATGCCTCACTCACAAATGATCGTTGCGCCCCGGTATCGATGAGGATTCTCGCACATCTCCCATTAATCTTTAGTGTTCCTACATTTATAAGCCATGTAAGATACCTCTCTAACATACCGACCAATCCTACGAAGAACATAGTGCGAAATTATGTCCTTAAAGTGGGCAAAATCCCCCAATTATGGTTGACGTTCGCAGTTGAGATATAAATTGACACTGTCTCACCGTTTTGATCATATCTCTTCACATACTTAACCAAATCGTTCGGTTCAAATTCCATCATTTAGACAATGAAAATATCTACAACTTTCATGAAGACAACTTTTTCATTTGACGAACACTTCGAGGTGTACCCGGTCGGGTAACATACTATACCCGGTCGGGTATGAGTTCCAGTGGGTTCGGGCAGAAAATATTTTGACAAACCCGGTCGGGTATACCACCATACCCGGTCGAGTATGTGTTCCAGTGGGTGTCGGGCAGAAATTTTTGACAAACCCGGTCGGGTATACCACCATACCCGGTCGGGTATGTGTTCCAGTGGACCTATGAGTGCAAAAACTTGGCCTACCCGGTCGGGTTCATTACCAAACCCGATCGGGTATGCGATCCAGAAGGTTTACGAGGGCAAAACTTGTCCTACCCAGTCGGGTTTATTGCCCTACCCCGGTCGGGTAGTAGCATGGTTTCGCTCTCCTTTCCCATTTCAATCTTACGTCCGCTCCCACCTGGATTCTAGGATTTATAACTTCAATTTATGGATGAGGAATGGGTAAAATACGGGAAGTTAAGCGGTCGTACCTGCAACCGAATCTGGGTTAGCTCGGGCATCCGCCTCCGTCATTGCGTAGACTCTTGCTTGGGTCCTTCCTTGGTTAACGGACGGCGCATTGCTCGTGCTTGCTCCCCCTTGGCCCGTACTGGCATGAGGTGCTCCGGTTCGGTTCCTACTTGCCGTAGTAGGGCCGCTTGATCCCGCCCCTCGGTTCCCACCAAGTTGAGGGCAGTTGGGCTTGATATGCCCTGTGCTCCCGCATTGGTAGCACCGTGGTGGATCACGACACTTACCGGCGTGGCTCCGGTTGCAATTCCTACACCTTGGCGCAGTTGACGCTTGTGAGCCCGAGTTGTGCCCGCTGAAGGCCGGGTTCCCTTTTGATGGCGGTGCCGGTGCCCTGAATGATCCGCCTCCCCCATGGTTCCCCTTCTTGTTGGAACCTTGGGGGCCATGGCTTTCCCACTTCCTTTTCTTCGCCTCCTCGGCATTCCTTAGCTTTCTTTCCTCCCACTCCTTCTCTCCCTTCAGGCCTTGTTCAACCACTTGACTAAACGTCATATTAGGCAATTGTGTTGCCCTCTCACGTATGTCAAGGTCCAAGGCATCCCAGAAGTGGTTCACCATCCGATTCTCATCACATATGTACTCCGGTATGAATTTGGCAAGCTTTCTGAACTTGTGCTCAAGTTCCTTCACCGTGCATGCACCTCCTTGTGTCAAGTTTGTATACTCCCTCCTCTTCATGTTTACCTCGAAGTCGGAGTAGTATTGGTTGAAGAACTCCTGCCGGAAGTTCTCCCAAGTGACGGCCTCGCCGTACTTCCCTTTGACTCCGTCCCACCATGTGGACGCCATGCCTTCAAGCAATCTTATTGCCACCCTCAGTTTCATGTTGGGTGGCAGCTGCATGTCAAGGGCCGCTTCGTTGAATCTTTTGATCCACTCGGCCGCCACGGAGATGTCCCCCGTTCCGTCAAACGGTTTACATCCCAAATCTCTTGCTTCCTTGACAAATTTGGAGATCCTTATGGTTGGACCTCCAGCATTTTGGCCTCCATGGGGTTCAACATGGACCCTAGAAGCACCATGACTTCCCCCTCTTGAAGCCATGCCCGAAGGTTGCCCCGCTCGGCGCCTTCGGCGTTGTCTCCTCTCCTCACGCTCCTGGTGGTATTGTTGGAGCAGCGCCTCGATTCTCCCAAGAGTGCCATCATCTTCACTCTCTTCACTCACATCATCATCCTCCCCATCATATGGGGTTTCCACCGGCTCGGTTTCCGGTCTATAAGTTGAGTCCTCATAGGACCAATAAGTCTCACTCTCGGTGTCCACGTGGCCATCGCTCACGGTCTGTTGTTGGCCTCCACGGCCCCTTCCCCTTGACACCCTAGTGGACCCCCGGCTGCCGCGTTCGGACCCACCCGGTACACGGCCCGTCGGGTTCCTCCTAGTGATTCTACCAATTGGCTCCATTTCTGAAAGAAGTTTAGAATGAGCCATTAGACTCGTATCAACTGTCAAGTGACGGATAGGTACTTAAAGACATCTTTTGGCTTAAATCACCGCCATACCAATTGTTAAGGGTACCATCTTAACAATTAGAGACTTTGCAACTCAAGTACCAAAAGTTCTATAAGTACAAAACTTTTTATGCTCATGGTTTTCAAATTCGTTTTCAAAAGAGGTTTTGAAGCTTCATTATGAAGTTTACGGACTAAGTCTCTGATACCAATTAAATTGTCACGCCCCGGACCTACCGGACACGTCAACAACCCGCCGTACAGTACGAATAGTCAACCGCAGTCCAACTCATCCATACTATACTAGGCGTCTTGAATACCATTCACACATAGTACATCCATAAACAATCATAACGTAAAATATTTAATTAAGCAGCGGAAACATAATTACAAATATTCAAGCCACGCGTGGCAACCACGGGCATACAAGCCCCCAAATAAATATTCGAAATAATATCCATGAGCATTATTTAAATTGTTTTCAAAACAGAAACAGGAGAAGTACGAACCCCGCCTTCCTCCTTGAATTCCCCGAAGCAACGAGCGGTAGTAGCAAGCTCTACTCCCTACCTGAAACTGTGAGGTGGCCTCCCCCGTGAAGGGGAGGTCAGTACTTGGAAGCATTTGACAAGTAAAATGACAACTATACTAAGTATAATCAAAGTTTCAATTTCCAAGACCCTCAATCCAAGATGTTATTCATTTGTACTTAACTCATGTTCCTTCATGCTACAGCTCGGCTCATAGTCATGCTAAATTGTGCTAGAGCTCGGCTCATAGTCACACTACATTTGCTAGAGCTCGGCTCATAGTCATACTAAAATTGTGCTAGAGCTCGGCTCATAGTCACCCTACGTTTGCTAGAGCTCGGCTCATAGTCATACTAATTTGTGCTAGAGCTCGGCTCATAGTCACCCTATGTTTGCTAGAGCTCGGCTCGTAGTCATGCTACCACGTGCTAGAGCTCGGCTCATAGTCACGTCAACTAATCCCTAAACCACTTCTTAGTCTAGGTTCCATCCATTTTGAGTAACCCTTAAGGCCTACTCCAAATGTAACTTAAGTTCATAATAGTTTGAATATCTCAATTAAATTCCACATTCAAGTATAACTTGGCTCTAATATCAAAATATCACTTTTATCCTTCCATGACTTCCTTACATGAGGTAAAAGTATATTTATCACAATTTAGTTTATAGTTTACACAACTATTATACCATTGTATTCATAACACATAATCATACACAATTTATTCATAAATTTGTATATTATGCATTTTTGCTTATGAACAATAAAAATCTCATTTAGGCCTTTTATTATTATAAATACATCATGCCAAACACATATAATTCATTTAGGTAATCTTATGAAATTAACCCAATAATTATAAGCAATATAGTCGGTCATCCTCACCTCGAGTGAGCTTAAGCGCGTTCTCCGCTTCCCGGTGGAACTTTGACCAACTCCGGTGAACTTTGACCAACTCCGGCGAAACTCCGGCGAAGCTCAAAAATACTTTAATCAAGTTCCTAACAAGGTTTTAACACCATAAAACCTTAATCAATACAAATAACCTCTAAAAGGTTATTTTCCGGTGAATCGGTCGTTTTGGCTTCTAAGTCCGTTTTTGGACATAGAACCACCTTCCAACCCATTATTTCACACTTAGATCATGTAGAACAGTCCTCAAGGTTCTCCATATGATATATATCTCATATGGTAGAAGAAAAAATAAAGGAGAAGCTATGATAAGGCCATTACCTCACTTTTCTCACTTTCCCCTAGCTTTTTCCTTCTCAAAACACCTTCTTTTGGGCTACTCCTTCTTGAGCTCGGTTCTTGGCTATGGAGGATGAGTTTTCAGAGCTCTTTCTCCCCTTTTCCTTGGTGCTGGCCGAAGTGATTGGGTGAGGAAAGAGGGGGTGTGTTTCTTTTTGTTTTCTTTGGGAAATTATGGGGTGAGAGGGCCCCTTTTGATGTCAAAGGTGTCTCCCCCATCTCCTCAATAGTCTCCAGCCCACTTTTGGGCTCAATCAACCTTTGTTGGTTGACAATTTCGTGGGGTGGCCCCCACCCCTGTGGGAGGTCATCCCAATTTGTCCCGAAGTGTACAATTGGTCCCGAAAGTTGTATTTCTCGGGCTGTTTTAAATATATTTTATTTTATCGGGTCAAATAAAATATATTATGTGCTCTTAACCATTATACCCTTTATAATGAATATACATTCCCAAACTTTAATTTATAAGTCCCCGAAATCCAATTTCGGGCTTTTATCGGTTAAATTACCAATACCGGGATTTGGGCCTCTTTTGACCAATCGGTCAACTCTGGACCTTTCCATTGCTCAAATGAGATGCCCACCACCATATAAATATTATCTAGACCAAGATGAATAAAATATATGGTCCCGGGAATAGCGGGCGGCCCCCGCTCCCGGTGCGGGCCTCACGTGCGAATTTACGATTCACGCAAAAACATTAATGAAAATTCACAACTTCGAATATTCGTTAACCATTCCATAAGGTTCAATACTTTATTCACTTAAAAGTAAATACATTTGGGGACGGTGTTACATGCGTGATTCTGGAACTTGGTTCGACCTCAAGGTCTGGCCTTCGTTACCCGGTAGGGAAGTATGTTTTCAGCACTTTTGTCCTTGTAGTTCAGCCCTGATTTTCCGGTCAGGGTCGCTTTCCTTGATTCTTAATTTCTGAATCATTTTGGAGAGCTTTACCAATTATAACCCTAAGTTCTTACTTTCTGAACCGTAATAGGGTGGGTTTTTCATCTTAGGTTATTTGAGCCTTAAGACGAACCACTTCAATTGGCGAGGCATAATAGCCCCTCCGGTGCGAAGTCCATTCCTTAAATTCATCCTTAGCCTGTCGTAAATCAGTCTTGGCCTTGAAAAAGGCCTTCTTTTCCTGTTTGAGGAAATTTGATTTCTATTTGTAAGCCTGTCTGATCTTGAAAAAGATTTTGTGTCCCTGCTCTTGTCTTTTAGTAAGACTATGTTGTTTGAGTTGCGGAACTTGGATGAGGAATTTAGACTTCGGCTTTTCTGCGAGTACCAAAATTAGGCGTGATAGCCTTTAGGCGTGATAGCCTCTAAGCGTGATAGCCTTTTTTTTTGGCGGTTAATAAACCTTCGCAATTTTACAAGGACTTCGGGTGAAAGAAAACAAACTTTATTGAGTAATTCTTCAAATTCGAGATTACAAACCTACTGGTAGAATTTCATCAAGTGCTCTGAATTCCACACTCTTTCTACTACTTTTCCCTTAGGAGTACACAGCTTGTAAGTCCCAGGTCTGATGATACCTTTAATTTTGTAAGGTCCTTCCCAGTTCTTGGCAAATTTCCCCCCTTCCAAGGGTTTGCTGGCAGACCTCCTTCGCAAGACAAAGTCCCCAATTCGAAATAGTCTAGGTCTGACCTTTGCATCATTGTATTCTTTGACTTGCCTCCTATAGTTTTCAGCTTTGATGAATGCGTTATCCCTTCTTTACACACCAATGCGGAACTGATAGCACCTTGTGTCACCCCTGGATAAAGGGTGAAGGTCTCGCCGGGCTCTGGCTTACTTAGCAGTAGATCTGTCTGTAAGTATTTTTTTTAGGTCTTTGAAGGCTGCTTGGCATTCTGGTGTCCTTTGGAATCCATTGCTTTTCTTGAGAATCTGGAAGAAGGGCAAGGATCGTTCTGCCGACCTGGATAAGAATCTTTCCAGGGCTGCTAACCTTCCAGTCAAGATCTGGACTTCTTTGACACTTCTAGGGGGTTCCATGTCGAGGATGGCTTTTATCTTTTCTGGGTTTGGTTCGATTCCTCTGTTTGTCACCATGAATCCCAGAAATTTCCCCCCTTGAACTGCGAAAGTGCACTTTTTAGGATTAAGTTTCAGGTTTACCTTACTCATGATACCGAAAATCTCCCTGAGATCTTCTGCGTGATCAATGGCTTTCTGGCTCTTCACGATCATGTCGTCGACATATGCCTCCATGTTCCTGCCCAGGGTTCTTTGGAATACTTTGGACACCATCCTTGTGTAAGTGGCCCCCGAGTTTCTCAATCCAAAGGCCATGACCAGGTAGCAAAAAACTCCTTCAGGTGTGATGAATGAAGTCTTCTCAGCGTCGTCCGGATGCATTGAGATTTGATGGTATCCTCTAAATGCATCCATGAATGAAAGGAGCTCGCACCCGGCAGTTTGATCTACCAGCTGATCTATGCTTGGCAGAGGGAAAGGGTCCATTGGGCAAGCCTTGTTTAGGTCGGTATAATCAACGCACATTCTCCATGTGGGCGGTTTGGGTGCCAAAACCACATTGGCAAGCCACTGCGGATATTGTACCTCTCTAATATGCTTGATGTTTAGCAGCATGGCTACTTCCCCTTTTACAAATTCCTTCCTTTCCAAAGATAAGTATCTGCGCTTTTGCTTGACTGGGGCAGCTTTCGGGTCCACGTTTAAGCGATGGACTGCTATGCTGGGGTCGAGCCCTGTCATATCCTCAGGTCCCCATGCGAAAATCTTCCTGAATTCCACCAAGACCTGGATTATTCTTGCCCTCAAATCGGTCTGGAGCCCTGTACCGATTTTGACCTGTCGTTCCGGCCGGGTCGGGTCGACTCCGACCTCTTCGAGTTCTGAGGTGGGCTGGGCCCTGAACTGCCCCTCCTCGTATTTTGATAAATCCTGCTCAATAGCATTCACCCTGGATTCATTCCTTCCGTGGGCCTTGCAAGCCCTTACGTAACAACTTCTGGCCATCTTCTGGTCACCCCTCACGGTATCTATTCCTGCAGGGGTGTAGAATTTTAGGCACAAATGAGCTTGGGAAATGATGGCCCCTAGGTCTTCCATAAGAGGTCGGCCAAGAATGGCCTTGTGCACACTTGGTAGCTGTACAACCACGAAGTCCGTCTCGACAGTCCTTACACAGGGTTCCGATCCGAGTTGGATCTTGAGGGTGATAACCCCCTCAGGCTCAATGGAATCCCCGGTGAATCCTGACAGCGGAGTTCTGACCAGTTTGAGGTCTGCTTTTTGTAGGCCAATCTCCCGAAGTGTGTTCATGTACATAATGTTTACCGAGCTTCCATTGTCTATCAGGACTCGGTGAACAATGGTATCTAGTACCTCCATCTTTATCATCAACGCATCTCTGTGTGGTGGGGGACAAGGTGGCAAGTCATCATTTGTGAAGATAATAGCAACTCGCTTATGCTTTTTATCTGGAGGAAGGCGGCTGATTTCCCCTACAAAGAGTTGGCGATTCCATTTTTTCCTTTCTGCCACCATGTCTCCTCCCACGGGCCCGCCGTATATCTGGTTGACGTGTGGGCATTTCTGCCGGCCCGAATCTTCCCCTTCCTCATCTTCTTCGAACTGGGCTCCAACCTCCCTTTTCTTTGAGGTTGAGGCTGGCTCATCTTTTCCCCGGTTCCAAGTGTACTTGTTCTGGGGATCTTGGCTTTGGCGTGCTTTCTTTATGAGCTGATCCAATTGTCCGTCGCGGGCCATCTTTTCCACATACCTTCTTAGGGTGTAACAGTCGTCGGTCTCATGGGTATCGCTCCTGTGAATTTTACAGTACTTACCCTTGGCGGCTTGACCGTTGACGACGTTACACTCCTCAGGAACTGCAATCAGGCCTTGCTTTGCTGCACAGCTCAAGACGGTGTCGATTGGAATTCAGGTTGGCTGGACAAAGGCCCTTCTGGAGCGTGCGATCTGTTCCTTCCCCAGCCTCTTTTCTTCTTCTTCTTGAACCCATTCCCCTTTTCCGGGTCATGGGCCTCCTTATCCGTGTTCTTCTCCTTTTCACCATCGGTTTGAGATTTTCCTAATTCTTCATCCATCTTTCGCTTTTCAGCTTCCTCGACTTCGGCCTGCGCCTTGGCACGCAGTAGGGCTTCCTCATGGAAGGTCGGGGGCTTGCGTATGAAATCTTTATGCAGATCACCCGACCTCAGGGCGTTGGTGAGGATAGCCACTGCAGATTTATCATCGAGGTCTTCCACCTTGACCGTTTCTTCCCTCCATCGGCCTAGGAATTCAATTAGGGTTTCTTGGGGGCCCTGTTTGATTCCTAGGAGGTGAGAAATATTCTTCTTGGAATCTTTAGAAGTGGCAAAACGCGTGACGAACGCGTGAGCCAACTCCCGGAAACTCCTTATTCCTCAATCTGGTAAAGAATCATACCATTCCCGGGCTAACCCATCCAGGGTTACCGAGAATCCTCTACACTTTATAGCATCGTCATACCCCATCATGACCATGTAAGCCACGTACCTGGAAACATGATGTTGAGGGTCTGTTTTTCCTTTATAGGCCTCAATGTTGCATGGTCGATATCCCTGAGGCACTGGTGCCTCCATTATTTGTCTGGTAAAAGGCTCGAGGATTCGTACATCACGTTCGAGACCTGACCTTTCTTCGATCTCCCTTCTGAGCTCGTCCAATCTCCTTCTGAGGTCGATGTTATCATGGCCGACCTGTGGGTGGACCGGTGAGCGGCGGTCTCTTCGGGCCTGCCTGTTTTCATTGATCTCGTTTCTGAGATCCCTCCTTCGCGCGCTTTGGCGGCGGGATGAAACGGCGGCCGAGGACGCCCCTTCACTGTGCTCAACCCGGGAAGAGAGTCTATCATGGACAGAAACCCGGCGTTCGCCTATCCGATCTGCTATCGGAACCCTGGGAGTCGCTCTTGACTGGTGGGAATGTTGAGATTGGGCTGATGGAGAATTCCTTGTGCGCAGGAGAGAGTTCTCTCCTCCCCGTGGAGCCATAGAGGGAGCTTGGTGGGGAGGAGGAAGTCTCCTAGCGGGATTTTAAATAATACCCTGGAACACGGTTGTTAGCGTCTCCACCGCCCTTTGGAACGTGGCCAAACTCGCTAAAGCTTGTGTAGGATCTATGGCGGGGATATTATTCTCCGTTCCTGGCGTCTGGAACTGCGGTGGACGCACCGTAGGGTCCCTGGGGTTTCCTCCACCATGAATTTGGTTTCTTAAATCGCCTTGGGCGGTGGCGCGATCGTTGCGCCTCCTAAAATCGCTCCGTCAGGATCTCGACCCCTCATCGTCGATCGTTACCTGATTGAAACGATCTCCGCCTTGATTGCTACCAACACGGTTGTGGCTATTTGATCCAACCATTGCAGCTTCGTATACTCGGCTCTCAACGAGAGCACCAAATGATGGAGTTAAATCCAACTACGAGAGCTAAATATACGTAAAATATTAAATATTCTGGCAGCGTAAGGCAGTTTGTGTATTATTATTCCGGACTAAGAGGATCAATTTGATCTCCCGAGATCCGTCCCCCCACGTAGGGTGTTTACATCCAATATTTATAGAGATTTGAGTGGTAGAGTTATGGAAGGAATCTACTACAATTAATGCTAATTAATGAACTATGATCTTGCTCGAGTTAGAACTCCTCGGCCTTCGTTTCTCACCCATTGTTTCCTTCTTTTGGTCGTAGTAATCCGGTTAAACTCTGCCTGTTGCCAAATATTTATCAACGAATGGTAGCCTGCCACGTGGTCCTTGGGGGATATCCTGGCCTTATTAAAACTCCGCCTAGGCTCGAGGCTTGTCTTCCAGCCCGGCCTGGCTACGGGTCCCTATTATAGGCCTGGTTCCTCATGAGTCACGCAGCCAACTACTTATCTATCCCGTTTATGGGCTGATCCCGTTTATGGGCTAATCCTATAATTAGGCTGATCTCGTTTATGGGCTAATCCTGTAATTAGGCTGATCCCGTTTATGGGCTGGACTACGCAATTGGGCCATGGGTTGAATCCATGGTACCATCAACCGCCAACAAATTTTACACTTTATTTGGGTGGATTTCCCCAAAAACTTTCATTATCTAAAAAATGACTTTTTGAACAAAAGCTATAAAAAAATACCGTAATTTTGACCATCGTTGGGAACTAGAAATGTAGCCATACTTTTGGCGTCACTAGTCACATGAGGTGTATCCGCCACGTTGACTGTTTCGTAGGTGTAATTTTTATTCGCCAATAATTCCTTAAATTGTAGGCTCTATCCTTCCAAAGTCAACGTGTTTACCGTGTCGCTCCTAAGTTGACCTCGTTGACCATCTAACTCCGAGAATGGACCTGCAGAATAATCACTAAAAACAACTAAAATACATTAGTGGCTCGAGACGCGTCAGACGCTGTCCTAAGGAATTATTTCCGGCAAGATGTAACGAGTCCTTCGGTTATAAAACCGGTACCAGAACTAACGAGAAGAAAACAATATATGAACCCAGTAATAAAATTAAAGTGTAATTTATGGTATATTTCCAGTAGCTAAAATGTACACTTTCTCAAGTAATTGTTCCACCCCAAAAGCCATACATACGACACCACTATAGCTAATACTTATAATGTATATGTACTTCGTATGGTTCATCTTTCACTGGTACTTTTCAATCATACGTATAGTTACCAAAGAAATCTCACATTGAAATATCCAGGCACGCATGGGTTTTATAGTCTGATCTTCAACCAAGAGATAATAATTGCTCCATAATAAAGGAGATCAAATAATAATAATAATTGACAACGCATGAAACTTCCCAAAGTGATTGAATAGTCATAGTAAATGATTAACATTATCATTTGGACATGTTCAAAGAACAATCATTAATTAATATTTATCATAACGTATGAGAATATGTAATTTGTAGAATTGGTTACAATAATATCATATAAGAGAGGATAAAAGGTCTTTAAAGTTTTCAAAACTTTTCTCATAAAAAAATGTAATATTTTATTCATTTGAAATACAATTATTTTTCCAACAACAATTAACAAGGAGAAGGCTGGATAGATAGAAGATAAGTAAAGGAAGAAGCTAGTGAGTCCATAGATTAAATTTTTGGGAAACAGAGAGCCAAACAAAACAATTATGTTTGTGTACAATCAGGCAAAGTATGAGGCACCCATGTGAACTTTTTTTGGCAGAATGTGAAGTTGATGCACCCTTTATCGTTCTTCCAATTCTTCATTCATTAAGGCGAACATAGTGAGATGAAGAAGAGTAGAGTAGTGAATGTCTCGTAACGATTCCTCGTAACGATTCATCTATGGTTGAGGGTCATCACCTTTTGTCCATAATAGGGAGGTGCCTCGTTAAAAACCTCACTAAGTAAAACTCAGTGGGGAAAATCCTAGCGAGGGAAAAAGAGTACACCAGATGCCCCCAAGATGAAGCAAAACGGTACACCTGATGCTTCGGATCTGCCATATCTGTGCTATGTAAAGTGGCCTCAAATTTTCAAACTAGATTTCCATGCTATGTAGAGCATGACTCATGTAGGACTAAACTCATCACTCGGGTTGGTAGTTTGAATATGATATTCGGGATGACCACCCAAGATCGGAGTGTGATGTTCAAAGGGAGGAGCACACATGACTCGTACAAAACAGAGGAACGAGAGTATGTAATATGTGATATTATCATACTTAAAAGATGTTCTCTTCGTCTTATTCTTATTACTTATTGCTTATTCTTATTTTATTCAGATCAGATCAGAACAGAAAGATTCAGATCAGATCAGAACAGAAAGATTCAGATCAGATCAGAAAGATTTAGACCAGATCAGAAGCATTCAGATCAGATCAGAAAGATTCAGATCATACCAGATCAGAAACATTCAGATCAGATCAGAAAAGTTCAAACATGATTTGTCACTTTTATTATTAGTATATTAATTATAATTATTAATGGTAGGGTTACATAGCTACATAGCATATATAAATAGGAGTTCAAAGAATAGCTTCTTTTTTGATAATTTAAAGACATAACATATTTTGCCCATAAACAAATAGTCAAGAGAGCATTTTGTTAAGAACACTAACTGCATACCACATTTTTAGGAGATATTCTACTTTCATTTTAATCTAATAGGCTATATGTTTTATTTATATAAACTTATAACATTAATTTCACTACACCTATTTAAAGTTGTATATACACCTGATTATTTCTTAATGGTATTAATAATAATAATATAATTATTATTATTATTATTATATTATAATAATAATAATAATAATAGTATTATTAATATTATTATTATTATTATTATAATATTATTATCATCATCATTATTATTATTATAATATTAATATTATCAATAATATTGTTTTTTTTGTTGTAATTATTATTATTATTATTATTATACAGAGTAATTATAAATTCTATAAGTAATTATAATTAAAATATAATTACAATTATAATCGTATCTATAGTTATAATTAGTGTAATAGGTATAATTATTACTAGTATAATTTTAATTTTAACTTTAATTTTAATTATTATATTTTTTTATAATTATGATTATAACTATAATTTTTATTTAAATTATATTTGTAATTACACTTATGATTATAATAACTATAATTATAATTATAATTATAGAAATAATCCTATTAGATCAGAAACATTCAGATCAGATCAGACCAGATTAGAAAGATTCATATCAGAAAAATTCATATTAGATCATAACTTAACAAATTCAGATAAGAAACATTTAGATCAGGTGAAGAGAACAACTTCTTAGAACCTTGGCAGTCTTGACATTGTCTGATAAAACTACTAACATCCCTATTCAGACCTTTCCAGATAAACAACTTCTTGATCATTACAAGTGTAGCATCTCTACCTGTATATTATTTAGGGTAATTCTATTTGCAACCACCTTTTTACTATTCACAACCACAATATTTTTAATTACCTATACTACCCTCCCATTCATTCATCGGTCTTAGAGAGAAAATATGAAGGCTAGAATTCCGAACAAATGTGCGGCAGATTCAATCCCTAAAAAAAGGATTGTCTTTGAGAAATTTGCTTCATCTTTGACAACTTGGATCTAGTTTGGGGTCAGAAAGGTTATCTTTGCCGTCACATATATTCACTCACAGTAGTTCCTTTATGGATGAGCAGAGTAACCATCTCAAAGAAGAGATGGGTTTGATGGAGACGGTGCTTGACAAAATGCAGGGGTATGGATTGCTCAAAGTGATCAATTTGGCAGAACTGAAATGAAAATGAGAGCACCGGAACAATCAATCCCAAAGCCATGTTTATTTTGTGTGGTGCATAAGAGCATCTTTAGTGGTACCATCCATTGATGAAAAATGCATTGCCACATCACAATGAGATAAAAATTATCTCTCCAATGGAAATATGGATAAGGATGTGTTGCTGACTAATGGAGGCCGTCTAATTCGCGTTCTACTTCCAGAAGGCCTTCTAGCAGGCTGAGTCAGCATATATTATTTATTTCATACGGTAGTACTCCGTATTTTTTCCCGTAACCGTAAATTTTACTTCCCTTCCGTCGACACACACCGGATCACACCGGATGTAGCATCTAGTACAACGGTAGTAACCAAACGCAACTAACGCCCACTATCTAGCAGCAGCGCAGCCCCTTGTGATGCGGCCGCAGTCCTCTAGCTAGGCGGCAACGGCAGATGGATATCCCCTTTTTCCGGGCTCTTTCCGGCAACAGAAAACCAGCGTGGCTTCCAATTGAATGAGCATTCTGGAAGCAGCAGGAAGGTCAAGGATGTATAATCCGTCAGTAGCTTGTACGTTTGAACTCTTCACTGAATATATATCTAGCCTATATATATACACTAAATACACCCACATACTGGCACACGTGAGATGATCAAGACAGTTTGCTAGGTTATTTTTGCGAATAAGGACTGGAGAAGTTGGGATGATGGTGTAGGTTTTGAATATGTATGTGCTTCATCTCCTCCCTGGTTGAGACTGGTACATTGTTGCATTTGGTCTTTTTTTTATTTGCAGAATGCAGGTGGATCTTCTTCTGCTGCACTTCCTCTGGTTAAGTGGTTTTGTCCTTTTCCCATGGCATGTACGTATAACGTATGCATATATCTTATGCTAATGTGTGTGTGTGTGAGAAACATAGTACATACTTGACTTCGTATAAGAATTAGTCGTGAGGCATGAGGGATGAGTTGGGTATGATTCATCCCGTATGAATGATGAATTATATATTTTTATTTAATTATGGAACGGATGAGACCATTGGAGATGAAATTTGATTTTAATGGTCTATCTGTCCACGTCATCTCCACGGGCTATATATATGGATGACATGTCCATTTTTATGGGATGCAATCCACGTTACCATTAAAGATGCTCTAAATAGTTAGTAATTATGAGGCTGCATATAGAATTACCCTATTGTTTATACTTTTGGGTTAAAAACCCAACCCAACCCAAATGTGATAAAATCGGCCAGTACCGAGATAAAGGTTGTGCAGTCCAATTTGGGCCAAGAGCGAAAGATTTGGGCCAGTAGAAATGAATGGGTTCGGCGCAAAATAAATAAATTTATTTATAGGGTTAATGAGCAGCAGCATTGCAGTGCTATAAAAGAAAAGAAAGGCTATTGTGCTTCTTCCGCCGTTCAGAGCAGCAGGGATTTCGATGGTATGTGACTTCCTCTCGTCCCCCCCTTCTTCTTGCTTCGTTTTCTGAACTTGTGTATTTACGATGCCAAGGCTCCGAAGAAAGGTGTGAAGCTCCCGGCAAAGAAGAAGTCGGAGAAGGTGGTGAACCCACTGTTCGAGAAGCGCCCTAAGCAATTCGGAATCGGGGGCGCATTGCCGCATAAGAAGGATCTATCCAGGTTCGTCAAATGGCCACAAGTTGTTACCATTCAGAGGAAGAGGAGGATCCTCAAGCAGCGCTTGAAGGTTCCACCCGCACTCAACCAGTTCTCCAAGACCCTTGATAAAAACCTAGGTCACCTTTTTTCTCTTCTCTTCAAGTTTAACATTTTTCTTCTCATATGATGATCTCTACACTTTATTTTTCCCTCATACACTTCAAAATTTTCCAGTCTCTGTTTCTTATATCTTATAATAATGTCGTGCATTCTAAATATATTGCTAGGCCCTTTTGTTCAAATACGTTACTGTTTGTGGCGTTGGATTATCGGGCAAATCTGTATTTTCTTCTCCATAGTTTAGTAAATATATGGTCCGTGATTGGTAAATGTGTATGGACTGTATTTTGATAGGCCCTATAATTAATGATTTGATTTTGTATTCGCTTTCCACTCTCCAGCAACAAACCTCTTCAAGGTGCTACTCAAGTACAGGCCTGAAGATAAAGCTGCTAAGAAGGAGCGTCTTCTGAAGAGGGCCCAGGCCGAGAGTGAGGGAAAGACCCCTGAACTGAAGAAGCCCATTGTTGTTAAGTATGGGCTCAAGCACGTAACCTATCTCATTGAGCAGGTTACACACTGAATCCTCTTTTATATAAGAATCGCCCTAATTGGTTATTGAATTTCCTGCCCATGTTTGAAGTATATCATTGCACAACAAATACACAACATTTGAGAGAATTGTGTTCATTTGGAGAAAATGGTGGCCAAACCATTGCAGTATATCATCTTACAACAAATGTCAATCTTTTTTCAGAATAAAGCCCAATTGGTGGTTATTGCTCATGACGTGGACCCGATTGAACTGGTTGTCTGGCTCCCTGCTTTGTGCAGAAAGATGGAAATTCCTTATTGCATCGTGAAGGGTAAAGCAAGATTGGGTGCTGTGAGTACTAAGCCTTTGATGACATTCTTTTATTTCTAAATCGTGTTGGCTTCACCGTGTCCTTAATTACCTTCTAGACCCTACCTAATTTAGGCGTGTACACATTACTTTTGTAAGTCAAATGTAGAAGTACCTTGTTTGGATATGTTTTTATTTTTGAGATTACTAAAGCAACCTTGTTTTATATCCCAAAGTACAAATCTTTTGTTATGTGAAGTGATAGTCTGTATACTTCAGGTAATTTAGTATTACTATTACTATTCTAACATTTCCTGACTTTGTGCTCTACAACATGACCACATACGTAATATAACATGCTGTATGAAAAATGGCTTAAGTTACTCTTACATATATGAGAACCCTCGATACTTTTTCGGAGGTAATCTTTTTATTATCTTAATCTTATAAAATGGCTATATCTGCTTATGGTTCTTCAGATTGTCCACAAGAAGACTGCATCTGTTTTGTGCTTGACCTCAGTGAAGAATGAGGATAAGTTAGAGTTCTCTAAGATTTTGGAAGCAATTAAGGTGCGAACTTGTATTTTGTAAACCAGTTTTCTAATGCTTTATGTTATTTATTAATATGAAATGTTCCATTGCTTTGCAGGCCAACTTCAATGATAAATATGAAGAAAATCGCAAGAAGTGGGGAGGTGGAGTCATGGGCTCTAAATCCCAAGCCAAGACAAAAGCGAAGGAAAGGGTTCTCCAGAAGGAAGCAGCTCAGAGAATGACTTGATTGTTAATCCTTGTAGTATCTTCTATTTTGACATGGTGTTATTTGTTGTTATTCGCAATTTTCAGGAAAACAGAACATCTTCTTTATCATCAAAGCACTATTATTATCCTCTTATATTATCACTTTTCAAAACATGAGAGCATCAATTTTGTCGTTGCACCAAGTGCATGTTTGTGTGGTATGTTGTGGATAGTGATGGACCCGGGCCGGGTCGGGCCTCGGGTCTGGTATAGGTTGGCCCGGGACCGGCCTGGGCTATGGTTAGTTCCGGTTTGGGCCGGGCCACCTGGCCGGGTCACGGGTTGGGCCACCTGCCGGGTCGGGCTGGTTCAATTTTTTTTTTAAAATAATTATATATTATACAAATTCTTATTAAAAACAAAGTTCAAGTGCATTTATTTGAAATAAGAACTACATTTGAGAATTGAGAAAAAAATAACAATACAAAATACATTTTATAATAAATATCAATTGGGATTTCCGTCGACGTTGGTTGTTGTTTTCCCTTTTTCACAGGGCTTCATATGTTTTATTGGCATCTCGTATCCGTGTTAACGCCACAAGCAACACTCTTTCTTGCACCACTTGCAAGTTGTTCACCATAGTCCGGTCTTCGGGTCTTTTCACTTATCAAAATTGTTTTGCATAAAGACGATGTACTTTCCATCTTTAAAATGGTATATATGTATAAGTAGGAATGTAGGATAATAAGAGAAGATGGAGATGGAGAAGAGTTGGAGAAGAGATGTAGAAAAATGTTAGAAAATAGACGTATTTCTAGATATTTTTGAACCTCACTCCCCACACCACCACCCCCGGAACCCCCCACCCAAAGCCCCAACGGCTATATAGCCGTTTGGGAGGTTTTGTTTGAAAAAAAAATCATTTTTTTTTTAAATTTATATATATTGTAAAATAAGTTAATTAATTTAATGAATTAAGTAAAGCTATTTGTACTTAGAAAAGTAGTTTGATTTATAATTCACAAATGTTACAAAATAGGTGTATAAGTATTTAAACAAATTACATATTGTAAATGTATTTTTAATTTAAAAACCGGCTTTAGATTTTAGAAAAATAATTTTAAGTCATAAGTTTGTAACCAATTAATTAATTTGAGAAGTGCTACATATGAAAAAATGAACGCATATTTATTTGAAATATGAAGTACAAGTTTACAAATTAATTTGAAGTACAACTATAAATTTACAATTTTGAAATATGAAGTACAAGTTTACAATTTTGAAATATGAAGTACAAGTATAAATTAATTTGACAAGTGCTACAAAATACATTTTATAATAAATTCTAAAATACTAATCAATCGGAATCTCCAGCATAGGTAGAGCCACCATCGTTGTTGAGTCATCCATAAAATCTTGGGAGGGGGTGATGCTCATTTCTTGAGTTCTACGTGCGGCCTTCAACCAAACGTGGTAGCATATAAGCGTCTCAAGGGACTCCGCGCTCAATCTCGATCTAGATGCCGTTAGGACGTTGTCGGCCGAACTAAATTCTTGTTCCACAACAACTGTTAAATCCGGCATTGATAGTACTTGCTTAGTCATCCGTGCTAAAATCGGGAACGTTCTTTCTTTTGACTTCCACCAGTCTAGAATGTCAAAGTCATTATTTTCTTCAAAATCAACTTCATATGTTAAATACAAAGTAATCTCATTCAATGCGCTTTGTTCAGTGACGTGAGTTGTTTTAGTTTTTTTTTCATAAGATTGCCAAATGCAGATTTAAAAATCGGTTTTCCTTTAGATGAAGATGTTCGTGACAGGGGAGGGGGAGCATTGCTATATTGTGCACGAAACTCATTAAATAAGGCATAAAATAAAGCACTAACCTCGTTGTATTCCGTTTTCGGATCTATGGGGTTATCGTCATACATTGGAAATTCACCAAAAAACGCAAGATAATAGAAGTTGAAACAATCTTCCAAATTAGCAAGTCTAAAACGAGGATCGAGAATAAATGCAATACCATAAATATGGGGAATATGCGCATAATATTTTAAAAACTTTTCCTTCATATAATCACAAAAATAACTCACGAAAACGGCATTCTCAAATTCTTTAAAAGCACCGGCGAGATTAACAGCTTCACGAATAAATTGGTTTGCGGTAGGTTTATAAACATGACTAAAAGTTTCAGTTGCATTAAAAAAAATCAAAACATTACAAATTTTTTCGCAAGTGTCGATCTCAGCCGAGTTTATAATATAATTATCATGTTGTTTTAAAAAAGCAGGAAAATGTTTTTTATATCTAAGAACAACTTTAAGTAATTTATAAGTACTATTCCAACGAATACTCAAATCTTTAGGAAAAGCAACATATCTCACACCTCTTCGGTCAAATAAGTTTTCCATTTTAATCTAAGTTGACTATTACCCCAAATACGTCTAATCCTCCCCTTCACTACCTCCATAGCATCTCCTAACGCTTTTAGACCATCTTGCACACATAAATTTATAACATGACATGCACAGCGTTGATGAAAAAATCTACCCATCAAAGTATTGGCACCACACAATTCACGCATTCTAGGTATAACAGCAGTATTATTAGTAGCATTATCGAAACCAATAGCAAACACCTTATCAATCAAATTATACTCAATTAAAATACGCTCAATCAAAATATAAATATGTTCAGCGGTGTGACGATCATTAAATTCACGAAAAGCAAGAACATGTTTATGCATATTCCAATCCTCATCAATATAATGTGCAGTCAGACCCAAATAATATAAATGATGAAAATCATCCTCCCATATGTCAGAACAAATAGTAACACGTCCATCAAAGTTTGAAAAAAAAAATCGTAACCTTGCCTTTTCCGCATTATAAAGCCTTATAATTTCTTTCTTAACAGTTTTGCGACTATAACTTCTAAATTGAGGATTTAAACTACCTTATGCATAATCTCTTAAAGCAAGACTTTCAGAAAACATACAAGGCAAATTTTCTTCACAAATTAAGTTAGCCATACCAGTCAAATTTTGTGCATCATTGTAGGAGAAATTACCAAAAGGTTGAGAATTCGCAAACCTCGATATTTGAGTTTGCTTCCCCGTTCCGCCGCCTAATTTTGCATACTCCACGGGGTGCTTTGCCTTAAGATGCCTTGCGGCGGATCCGTATCCGCCGGAGGTCCCCAAGCTATAATTGTTGTTGCACCACTTGCAAGTTGCGTGCCAATAGGCGGTTTGTGGGTCCTTTCACTCATCAAAATTATTTTACATTAGTTCAGATTTACTTTTTTTATTACCGGCGGCGGTTTGGGATGAGGCATGCTCGTTGGCGTCGTGGCTTCCGGCACCCTCCTCCTCAGCCGTCTCCGGTTCCATTTCCTCCGCATCTTCATCCTCAAGCTCCTCTTCGTCAATGGTCGTCAGGATTTGTCGTTGTAGAAAGCGGTTATTATGTCAGGCCAATTCTTGTTGTAGTTGTTTTTCGGACATCGCATCTACATCTCTCGTTTGGTAACCCGTTTCAAAATCATCTCGGCTTTGAGATGAAGAGCCGGCAAGTTCTTTACCTTTGCGGGATTTCTTCCTCCCAATCTCGTTCCTTCGATTGCGCTGGAGGTTACCCAAATCAACCGAATATCTACCATATTCCATCTTAAAAATGTAACAAATATTAATTGGCAAAAATATAATAATGAATACAAAAGTAATGCAACTAATTAAAACTATTTTAATTAATACTTCAAACTAATTTAATGCAAAGTAGAATTAATGTGTGACTCTAAAATTAAAATTATAGCAACTTTTCAAGTACTTTAATTTAGTAAAAACTACTTCAATAAAATGTTAAGTACTTTAATTAAATGATTCAACTACTATTTTTTCGTTCAAATATAAATTGAAAATATTATAATGTGACTTTAACTATAATGACAATTAACTAGTTTTTTGAAGTAGAGTTGTTTTAGCAATTAATGGGAATACTAATGAACTAATTAACTAGTATAATGAAAAATGTAACAAAAATGCTAATGAACTAATTAACTAGTTTAATGAAAAATGTAAAAAGAATACTAATGAACTAATTAACTAGTATAATGAAAAATGTAACAAAAATGCTAATGAACTAATTAACTAGTTTAATGAAAAATGTAAAAAGAATACTAATGAACTAATTAACTAGTATAATGAAAAATGTAACAAAAATGCTAATGAACTAATTAACTAGTTTAATGAAAAATGTAAAAAGAATACTAATGAACTAATTAACTAGTATAATGAAAAATGTAACAAGAATACTAATTAACTAATTAACTAGTATAATGAAAAATGTAACAAGAATGCTAATGAACTAATTAACTAGTATAATGAAAAATGTAACAAGAATGCTAATGAACTAATTAACTAGTATAATGAAAAATGTAACAAGAATGCTAATGAACTAATTAACCAGTATAATGAAAAATGTAACAAGAATACTAATTAACTAGTATAATGAAAAATGTAACAAGAATACTAATTAACTAATTAACTAGTATAATACTAGTTATAGTAACTAATATATAATATAATGTTTATAGTATATAATATATAAGTATACTACTATAAGATGAGTAATACACTTATATTTTATACTTTAATATATAAACTATATATTAAGTAGATGTAGAATGTATGTATTAACTATTAAGTGGATATAATAATTGTATAAGAATTAAATATTAGAGTATAATGGAGAATTGGAGATTGGAGAATAAGAAAATAAGTATATATGAAATATAAGTAGAGAAGTAGATATTATTATGTATTATGTATATAGTAATAGTTTATAAAGTATATTTAATACTTTAATATATAAAGTATATATTAAGTAGATGTAGTATGTATGTATGTATTAAGAGATATAAGTAGAGATTAAGTAGATAAGAAATATAAGTAATATAGTATATGTATTTATAAGTAGATAATTAATATATATAAGTAGATATAATAATTGTATAAGTATTAAATAGTAAAATAAAATATAATGGAGAATAAGAGAATTTGAGAAGATGAATATGGAGATGAGTAGAGAGTAGGATTTAGGAAGAGTTGGAGAAGAGGTGTGAAAAAATGTTTAAAATTAGGAGTATTTATAGTTTTTTTTAACCCCCCACCCCACCCCCACCCCCCTAAGACCCCGGACTCCCCCTGGTACCCACCCAACGGCTATATAGCCGTTTGGGAAGTGGGTCAAGTTGTCAAAAGGCTTTTTTAATTTAAAAGGATTTTTTTTAAATGGACCGTTAGGCCCGGGCCCGACCCGGCCGGGCCGGGTCGCCAAAAACTACACCTGAGCCCGGACCCGCCACCCCCACCGGTTTGGTGCCCGAACCGGACCCGGACCCGAGAACCGGGCCGGTTTCGGGCCCGCACAATAACGGGCCGGGCCGGTCTCGGGCCGGGCGGCCCGAACCGGGTCCACCACAAGTTGTGGACATCGTTCTCGTGTTTTGAGTATGTGTCATGTTTTTGTCATTCCTCTTCCTGGATTAAAAAAAAAATTGAATGTCCGTGGGGCGCTTTGGGTGGTGGTTTAACTTTTGGGGGGAAAAAGAAATTGACTGAGTTAGAATGTCACTAAGGATGTTTTTACTTTGATTGTTTTCAGTCCTAGACTAGATAGTTATAAAATACATTTAGACGAGACATTTATTAGACTAGTTTAGACCAGTTAGCAAATTATTAACTAGACATTTACTAGACTAGAAATTATTTATATTATATAAATGATATGAAAATGTTTTTTATCAAAAGCATTCTCATGAAGACTAATACTCCCTCTGTCTCATTATGATTGTCTCATTTTACCATTTCGGTCCGTCCCAATATGATTGTCTCATACCTTATTTGGTAAAGTTTGTGTAGTTCTAAATCATTCCTATTTTATTCTTACTTTATCAATTCAATATCAACCACATAAACTCACTTTTATTAATAACTGTGTCACATTCTCTTGTCACAAACTTAGGGGGACGGAGGTAGTATTAATTATTAATAACTTTTATAAGTCTAAAAGGTCAAATAGGCCCTCAAACTAATTTAAAAAGTAATTCGCCCTTTATATAAGAGGTTTTGTCTGGACGTCGTCATTTGAAGTGGTTTCCAGTGAAATTTGTTGATGAAATTTGTTGAACGTCTTCTTCATTAAGTCTAAATTACTCATTTCCATATTTCAGGTAAATATTTAAACTGGAAGGCAGTCAAATGAATTTTTGAAGATAAATGCGCAATTAAATAGCGCAATGCATTTCAGAAAATCATTTGACTGTCTTCCTGGTTGAATTTTTATCTGAAATTTGGTATGGGTAAACTAGACTTAATGAAAAAGATGTTCAAAAAATTTCATCAAAAAGTTCCACGGGGAACCGCCAGAAATGGCGACGGCCGATCAGAGCCTTCTATATAAGGGGTGAATTGCACTTTTTGAGTTAGCTTGAAGGGCTATTTGACCCTTTAGCCTTTTCATAATGTTATACTTCCTTCTTCCGGTCCATAATAATATTTTTCATTTTTTTTTATCTGTTCTACTAAATTTGTTTTATATCATATTTGGTAATATTTGTGTTCTTCTAATTCATTCTTATTTATTCCCATTTTATCAATTTATTATCTATAACATAACTTCACTTTTCTTTAAAATTGTATCATTTTTCTTTGTCTCAATCTTAGGGGAACAAAGTTAGTACTATCTTGTCCAAATTTTATGAAATGATAAAAGTTTTTTAGGACGTGGTAGAAGTATATTGATCTTTATTTGAGAATTATTTGTAGAGTTATTCTTAGTATTCAGTTATAAACTTAATATCGTCAGTTTGACACATAATTAGCTTGTTTTCTAAGATATCATAATAAAGATGTTCTATATATTACATTAATTTTCAGTTTATTTTTCATGAAAATAAGAGGAAAAATACGGGTATATGACCATAAGTTAACCCATTTCCCAAAGTATGACTCATGTAGTTTTTTCCCCAATAAATGAGTAACCGTGTATTAATTAAAACGATACATGGCTACATGATTGCATTGAAAGAAAAAATTAACCTCTACTTACGGGCATAACGGGAAGCAAAAGAATAGGATTCAATTTTCAAAATCCTCATTATGTCGATTAGAGCTAAAAGTTCGGCCGGCCAGTTATGGTAAGTAGTTCAATTAAGGAAGGATTCCTAAACCTTGTCCCTAATTTTCCCCAACCAGCATATATCGGAACGAGCGTAAATCGGCAAGGCCAGTCGAAGCAGTGAACTAGCGTAAATCGGCAACCCCAGGCGAAGCAGAGAATGTGCGAACCGGGAAAATGGTGAAGAGGAGAAGCAAAGAGATAACAAGTATGAATGAACAGTCAACAGTGTGGTGAGTTTTGTTATGTTTTATTGCAATAATTTCCGGAATTGATTGTCCTTAAGGATTGAGTGTGCCTTCGAAGTATGAATGAACTGTGCTTGAAGGTGGAGTGTGAATCCGGTAGTGTAGGTATGTGCAGTGTATCGAATGCACTGGTTTCGATTTTTTTTGAATGATGTATACATGTGTTGGAATACATAGGGCCATGAATGTAATGTATTGTGCCATGAATGGCAGTAATATTAATAGGGTTGTTGGTAAACATGCATAGATTGATGAATATGTTTCAAAAATTGTATGAATCTGTAAATTTGTTGAAGAATATTTTGTGCCTTTGTGGCATTATGTACCATGTGGACTATTTGTTGTTATTACATTGCAATGACTTCTAAAAATATGTAGGTGTAGTATGGAATACGGGCTGGTCTTTTTTTTTGCATTTTATTAATTGCAGTAATATGTTTGTTGTAATCGACACATGTAATGTTGAATTACAATATGTTAATGCAATGATGATTACATGAGGTGTATGTAAGTTTAATGCTATGTTTGGTATTGTAATTGCAATGAAATTGTACAAATTGATTCATGGCACATATAGTAATATATGTTTTGAGGTTCTGCCGTTCTGGTGTTCAGAAAGTTATGTCTTGAACATATTTAGATGAGCAAAACAGAGTTCAATTTTTAACTTAGTAATATATGTTTTGGTAATGAAGAAGCAAACATTGTGAAAACGTGTGCAATATTGATTGGTGCAGGTATACAAGAGGTTTTGTTCAACAAGCATTTTGGAGGGGATGGATGAACTACATGTAACCTGTTTCTGCAACCCAATCAAGGTCGTACAGAGCTTACAGAGTATCTTGTCAGAGGATGATCTAAAGGAATTTAGAAAGTCCGCTTTTGGGTATATAATGGATGTTGGAAACATGCCATATGTGAATGGACAACTAATAGTCAATCTTGTAGGCAACCATGTGCAGGAAGTGAAGGATGGTAAAAAGAAAAAGGAAATCAAGTTTTTGATACAAAGTATAATAGTGAGCATGAAGAAAGAAGACTTTGCATTGATAACAGGTTTGCCATTTGGCACTGCGAAACCAGAGTTGAGTAATGAGTGCGAAGGTGACACATGGAAGCGGTATTTTGATGGCAAGAAAATTGTTGATCGGGGCGATGTGAAGCACATGTTTGAGTCCCTGAACAACAGAGTTGAAGGTGTTCAAGCTTTGGATGGAGTGAAGTTAGGCTTGTTGAAAGTTCTTAGCAGCTACATTATTGGGAACCAAACTTCAATAAAATTTCCAGCATGCTACATGAACTCGTGGATGATCTAGATGCATTCAATGCATATCCCTTGGGTGATATAGTATGGGAAGATTTGGTTGAAAAGGTGAAAAAATGTGCACTTTTAATTGATGAAGGCAAGAACACGAGGTTGGTATTCTCGGGCTACATGTTTGCATTGCAGCTTTGGGGGTATGAGACATTCCCCGCTCTGAGACGTGGAAATGTGTGCTGTAAAAGACCTTCAACTTACTTTCCCAAAGCGCTACAATGGGCAGCACCTTCAACTTAACTCTGCATTGCTTGTGTTCCACAATGCAGAGGTAAGACAAATTTAATGACATCAATCACACATGTTTTGAATTAATTTGAATTCACATTAAGCAATCTTGAGATATTTGTTTTTTTTATGTAATGGCAGTTTGAGTGGGAAGCGATGAAGCCCACAAATGAGGAGTTGAAGATTGATGCACTATCTAATGCATTGGAAATGATTGCAAAGAAACCTATTGCTTCAGAGACATGTCAGACACCTGTGAAGAAGGGAAAGGTGAAGATTTCATGCCAAGGGGGGCATAACAAGAAGGCTGTTAATTGGGAAGACAATGAGAAGTGGAGGAGGATGAGTTATTTGATATGGAGGGTTCTTCAAAGAGCCAGGGAAAGAAGACAAGAGATGTGATTGAAAAATTTCTGAAGGAACTGATGGTACAAGGCAAGCACATTGGAAAATTGGAGGCTACCATTTTAAAATTATGTCATTTGTAGGTGAAGCAAGCTTCGATGATAAAGAAAGTCATCACGAGTGCCAAGAAAGGGAAGAGTGTTGTGAGTAGGAAAATTGTTTTTCAAAGGAAGAGAAAGGGTATGACCTCAATATTACGTATTATATGGGAGAATATAACACTAATTTAATTTACAAAACAGTGTGTGAAAGTATTATATGGTTTTTGATACTTATACAATTTTCTTATATTGCTTGGTATTTTATAACTTCATATATTACTTGGTATTATATGGCAGAATATGTTGTTGATTCTTGGAAATGTTGATGGTTTAAGTCTTATATGATAATATGTAACCTCATATTACAATAAATGGCAGAATATGAGTTTACGCATTGCATTTATATGGCAGAATATTACGTATTATATGGCAGAATATAGCACTAATTTAATTTCCAAAACAGTGTCTTTAAGTATTATATGGTTTTTGATACCTATACGATTTTCTTATATTACTTGGTATTCCAAAATAGTGTGTTAAAATTCTAATTTTAATTACTACGTATCTTATTACTACGTATCGAAAAGGAACAAAGGACATGATATGCCTTTGTTTGAGCTAGACGGGGAGTTGAATGATGAAAAAGAAGAAATGGAGAAAAGCAGTGATGTTAGAGGGAGGATGGTGAAATCAATGAAGAATTGGAGAATCGGCCAAAGGGGCTTAATGAACATGTGGACGAACAAATTGAGGAGATACAAGAGGCTGTGGAAACTGATTGGGGAGATGGCTATGAGGACCCAATCAACACTCAGGTGTTGGTTATGGAGGTGGATAAGATTTTAGAGAAAGTGCAGGGGAGGATTGAAAATGAAAGCACTGAATCAACCATCAAAATGCATGTTCAAGGAGGTGAAGATGAGGTAAAATGTATGCACGTATACTGTCATTAATATTTTTTTGATTTAATATGTGTTTGGTTTCAGGTGACTGCTGAAGTGGATCAATCAAGTACGAGAACAATAATTGGAGAGGAGGGAATATCAATGAATGTAGAAGGGATGAAAACTGAGGTAAGATATGTGGATTGTTTTGTTGGAAAAATAAGAGTATTTCAAATGAATAAAATATCTAAAATTATTATCTCTTATTATATAATAATATTACCTTATAAATCAATATTATAAATTAGATATTTTTGTATAGTATTAAAAATTATTTTAATGTTCATTGAGTTCTTCAAAATAATAACCGTAAGCACATTAATTGTTATTTACTTTGGAAACGTTAAACATTATTATTAGACTTCATTGGTTAATGATGAGCTTTTGAAAGTGACTGTTGAAGTCCTAATTCTCTCAACGTCCATGGGAGTAAAGTTAATTAATGGCTCAACATTAAACTCAGTTAATATAGTAACGTTATCATCTGAGAAGCAAGGTTGAAGGTTCGGTACTACCAGTAATATATATGTGTGTGTTCGGCCAGAAGTGTTTTTTTTAGTGTGACAATAGATTATTTTTTAGATAAAAATATGAGCTAAAACTCCCTCACACTCAATTACTCTGCTGGATTAATAATATTTTCTATTCTCGTTGTTCTATTACCGGCTTACGCCGAAGAGCTCGTTTTATCTTGGGGAAAGATTTTCGCTAGTCGGAAATACTTTCTTGAGGACAGCGTTTACGCGACTCGAGCTATATTATTTTTCTGACGATTTTTTGCAGGTTTATCTGGCTGAATTCCTCCAACATGTTTTGTGCGGTGAAATGTTGGAATGTTTGTTGGTTTAAGTATTATATGGTTTGTGTTTATTGTGTGAGGTGTTGTTGTTTTTTTCTTACACATGTGAAATGCAAATAATCTATGGATTTTGTTAATCTTTTTTTTTTGATAAACGATTTTATTCATAAAAATAAAATGTGACATTGTGCAATACATGAGGATACCTCACTGCAGTAATGTGACATTGTGCAATACATGGCAGAATATAATGTTACACATTGCACTGATTTCATTACACTAATTTCCAAAACAGTGTGTAAAAGTATTATATGGTTTTTGTTTAAGTGTTATATGGCAGAATATAGGGTTACTTCTTGGAATGTTAGATTGTGTAAGTCTTTTATGGTAATATGTAACTGCATATTAACATAAAGGCAGAATATGAGGATACACATTGAACTAATTTAATTTCCAAAAAAATATGTTAAAACTAGAATTAATATGATATTCATGTCAGGTACTTGGGGTTGATGGAACTCCAAAGAGACCAAGAAGAGAGACAAAAGTTCCTGACAGGTTCGTTGTCAGGACATGTGTAAGCATCCTCCTCGAGCGGACTTTCAAGAGTTGACGACATCTTTCATGGTAAAAGGCTAGCCGAAAAATCATAAAACGGAAGCAGTGCGGAAATACAAGGCAGGGTATGAAGATTTTCCATTTACGAAATAGCAAAGAACTTTGGGAAGATGGCAGAGTGTCCAAGAAGTCATGGTATTATGCATTTTGGTTTGATTTCAATTGGATCAAAGACACGGTAATTTTTAATACATGTGTATTTATTTTATTATTCGTAGTTGTGTAATTTATGATTGCATAGAATATGAATTTAATAGTCGTGGTTGCTATTACATTACAACACATTGATGTGGCGCTCTACTACTTGCGCGTAAAGGGTAAAGAGTACGGGCTAAAGCAGAAATTCAGCACTACTGAGTGTTATTTTATGGCCCTAGTTAAGCAGCAGTCTGATGACATTTCTAAAAATAAATGTTCTTTTGGAGATTGTGCACTCAACGAAAACATAAGGAGTGTCATTCTTGGGACTAGTGTGGAATATGGACTTCCGTGGGCCGAGTGCGAATATGTGTATATGCCAATGGACTTTGGACATCACTGGGTCCTTCTAGTACTTGACATTGGCCAGAAGCAAATCCGGGTTTATAATTCTAGCAATCGTACCGGAGGGGTTAGTATTAAATGGGGTCAATACATGCAATGTATGGAAGTACACTTAGTTAAGTTGATGGATTTCTTCGGGGTGTACAATGATCGAGTAGAAGGACCCATTAGAGATGGAAAGTTGGAACTCACTTTCGTTCCTCGGTGCCCACGAGGAACAAAGATGGTTAAGTAAGTGAATGTATATAGCCTAAGTAGCACACCAAGTGTAAACAAACATAAGTGATACATTTTTGTATGTGCAGGTACATTTGCAGAATTTTCATACTCAAAATGGTAGAAAATTTGATGATGGGAAGGGATGTTTTAGAAGTCAAAGCAAGTGATGTGGGGCTATACAGGAAGAAATTTACAATTGAGTTGTGATAAGTCCGTATTTAGACACACATTTGATGCTTGATTGGGATCGGCTTTTGATGGTTTTTCTAGATTTAAGGTGTTGCAAGTCTCAATTTTAGCTCAAGTTATGTTCACCGGGCGTTGGTTCGAGTTTTGTGTCATTTGGAGTCAGAATCAGGAATTTAAAGTTCGGCACCGGTGCTTGAGGAGAAATCGGGATGATTCGAGATGCATTCGAGAGTGATTTGAGAGCTTTAGAAGTCACCTGGAGGTTTACAAGGAAGATTTGATGACAAAAGATCTCTAGGATTGGCTACGGGGTCAAAAGAAAACGAATAGAGCTGGAAAACGGCGATTAGGATGACCTTCTGTCAATCGTTCAAGAATATATCTTTGTAGAAGCATCTAAAGGACAGGATTCAAGTTGAATATGAAAGCCAACTTCAAGGGCTACAAATCATATGAAGCCATCATTCTGAAAATCTGAGAGGAGCAAGGTGAAAACAGACGATGAAGTCAGATGATCTCTATTACGATTTCAGAATGACACCTTCCACCATTTTATTCATATCTCTTCATTGGATGATTCAAATCCAATTCGGAAAGTTGGGGTGGATAGAGGACTTCATTATCTACAACTTTCATAGAGGAAGTTTTGTCAAATTCGGAAGTTTGACGCACGCCGTGTGTAGGGGAACGCACGATCGTGCATCCGAGGCGAGAAAGCAAGAGAGCCACTGCCATGCACGCACGATCGTGCATGAAAAAGGACGCACGATCGTGCGTACATACGGAATGGGGATTTCAGCCTCTTTTTAGTCTCGGTTCAGCCCAAACTTCTCTGTTTTCTATAAATAAGGTCTCCCTTGTCATGTTTAAATGGTTACGAACATTACGGAGAGGCCTAGGGAGGAATTTACTTGCATTTTTATGATTGTTTACTCCAAGACCCTGAGATTATTTGTAAGTTCGTCTTTTTAATTAATGACAATTATTTCTATTCATCCCAATTCCGTTGATTCTTCAATTATGAGTTGCGAGTAGTTTTAATTAGGGATTTGGGGTTGATGAAGGGGTTGATCATGATGTATGGCTAGATTCTTGTTGGATTAATTGCATGAATGTCGTTTAATTTGTGTTTGAATAATTTAATTGATATCTCTTGTAACCTAGAATGGCCGCTAGAATTATAATTGCTTGTAGAATAAATTAAGAGAGATCTAGTTTATTCTAGGACACATTCACACACACACTTAATCGTTCGCTAAGAGATTAGTAGCGATTAAGGGGCCGTAAGCTCGCTCGTCTTGGCAATAATTTAGGATCCTGTCGCATGAGAGATCAGCCTGGTCCCCTAAATTATTGTACTCTACGCCGCGAGAGCGGTAAGAACTTAGTAATGATTAGCTAGGCTCAATTAAATAAATTTCATGTAATTAGGCCTGATCTGCCAGAAATCTGGTTACCCCGGAATCAATCCCTATTCCCTTCGTCGTTAATTAGAGAGAAACCAATCTTTTATTTTTAATCGTTCATTCGTATTAGTTTAATTTCAAATCAACCAATCTCGCACGACGCATATTTTATATTTATTCTTTTTAATCGCTGAATTTAGTTAATCTTTAATCCCCTTTTGTCCGTCCCTCTGGAGACGATACTCGTACTTACACCACTATATTACGATCTATTTTAAGTGCGAGAAAACTCACATCAGTTTATGGCGTCGTTGCCGGGGACGGTGTCAGTTTTAAGGGTTAATTAACTTCAGCGAGATTTTTTTAGTTAGTTTTTCAGTTTCTCGTAGGATTTTTCTGTGCTAACTTTTCAGGTATTTTTCTAAGAGGCATGAGATGAACCCATTCAGCCAAATTCCTGGAGGAACACCTCACCCTCAAACCTCCACGGAATATTCACCATTTGCACCATGCCCTCCTTACACTCCTCCTCCTCCTCCTCAATTCTACACACCTCACCAATCTTATTCTAAAACACCACAAAATTTTCCATCTTCCTATTCTTACCCTTTTCCAAATACGCAATACTCTCAATCTCATTCTCCTAATCATTATCCTTATCCACAATATCCTCAGACAAAACCAGGCTCCATGATGGAATTTCTCGTTCGAACTAAAACTCCCGAGGAATTGGTTGATTGCTTTCCTAAAAATAGCATTTGTTCCTTCTGTGGAGGTGGTCACCATTCATGTCTTTACCCCATTCCTCCATACGACCATCCTTACTGGGCAACTGCATACCCCACTTCGTCCTCCCCACAACTTACAAACACAAATGTTTCAGCCACTCCAACGTCCTTGCCGAGTTATGAGCCACAGAATGAATTGGAAGAGACAATTTCAGAGAAGCTTTCTTACTTTGAAGAGGGACTCATGAAGCTCACAGTCAAAATGCAAAATATAATCAACATGATGGGTCAGCCGGCAGAAGCCCAAACTGAGAAGACCGATAGGGATGATCATGTGAGTGGGTCAGACGACGAAGGTGGGAATATGATGGATGATACACTTCCTGATGCATTTGAAGATCCACCTATGTTTGAAGATGAACAAGAAGATAGTAGTGTCGAGTTGTTTTTTCAAGAATACAGGAAAAAGTTTGAAACGGTACAAACTGTAACTGATGAAGTCACAAATCACTGTGATTTTCATACAGAAAACCCCCAGCCGTTTGATTTACCATTAGTCTCAACACCGGAGGAGGGCAAGGAGAAGATCAGTCATGATGATGGTGCTACTGAGGTAGGTTTGGGTATTGAAGATGAGTTGGGAAAAGATGATTACATGCTCCAAGAGAGTGGGGGCGATGTAGATGATGTCCATAATGAAGAAGTCCTGCTCCAAAAGCAAGAATTCCCCTCTTGTACACATGCACCGATCCACTCTCACGTGATTTCAGATTTGGATGTCTTTGATTCACTCCCTGATGATGATATTTATTTATATGTGGAGAATGACAACATCATCCGGGAAGATATTGATAAGAACTATGTTAACAAGAGTTGGGATGATCACATGGGGAGTGATACAGAGTCCAGAGGATAGGTTGTGAATTTTCCTGATATTTGTGAGGAAGAAGAAGACTTTTCTATGGTGCAGTTTGATTACGGTGTTGCTCCTACTCCTTTCTTTGAAACATCTTTTGAGCTTCCGGTGATACCTAGAGTAATCAAAGTTTTGAATCATGTTCTCTGTCCACCCGAAGAGGATGAGAGTTTCATCCTTCACGTCTGTGCTGATGAGGGTTATGAAGACCATATGCTACATTCGTGGACTGAAGAATTTAAGAATCTGTGCCACTTAAAGGCATTTGTTGAGGGGAAACTGGAAACGTTGGCTATTAGTGCACCACTACAGTCTATGCTATTTGAGAGTTTATGAGGTATCGTCGGGCAAACGACGTTAAAAATAACGCTGCTTGGGAGGCAACCCAAGCTTAGTTCTACACTTTTGTTTTTATTTGTTTGCTTTCAGAAAACCCCCGAAAAAAAAAACAAAAAAACCGGGGTGTTTTTTGTGTTTGTTCTTTGTGTTTTGTGTGTTTTGTTTTTGCAGCTCAGGGTCCTGTTTTGGGAATGATGTGCCGAAGATCACTTGGCTCAATTTAATTAGTTTTGCACCGACCAGCGCCTTAGGAAGTTTTCTGCGACTCTTATTATCGCTTGTTTTGTAAATGTTGACTTGAGTTGAGATTGAGCACGCATGAACCTTTCCCCTTTACCCCCTTGTGCATAGTACATTTTTGGTCATCGAGGGTGATGCCAAAGTTTAAGTGTGGGGGAGTGAATTGGGCATTCGGGCAGTAGTTGTTACATGTGATCATTAGAGTTAGCATGCGCAGGTGTTAGTTGTATATTCATAGGAAATTCATGTCAATTTTTTTGAAATTTTTTCTTTAAACTGTGTCTTTGTGAGCTGGCTAACGTTTTGACTATGCTTTTAGGACATCTTTGAAGTGTTTAGGCTTAAATTGTTGCATAGTAGTCTAGTTGTTGAAAGGATGAAGGCATTAATCACCCATTGAATTAATTCATAAATCATTCACCCTACTTGAATAAATTCCTTTAGGAGAAGCCACTTTTATCCTGACTGTTTATTGTTTACCCAATTAATCAAGCTCCATAGCTAAATGGCATGTGCTTCCTTACCCGTGAATATTTCTGACATAGTCTTGGTGTTTAGGGAACTAGGGGATTAATTTGCTAAGTTTAGGGAATTTGGATAAGAGCCATTTTTGGCACTGTTCCTATGCCCCAAATGGGGTAAGAGCAGTCACTCTTTAGGAATTTGATATTTTCGAGGATTGCATTGTAGGCATGGATTCACTTTGAGTAAATGAACATTAATTGCTAATTTTTCCTTGGTGAGGCCGAGATTAGAATGAGGTAATGTCTAGTAAAAATCTGAAAAGTGAAAAAATTATTATAGCTAGACCTCTTACCTTGCGAAAAAGAGAATGGGAACCCCGGTCAAAAAGCGTAAGTGATCGCACAATAAGATGAGACTTGGGTATCTTTAGAAAGAAATGGCGTTCTCATGCCAACATGATAAGGAAAACTGAACCTAATTAATTGAACTTGGAGGCTATAGCAAAAATTAGCTTTAGTCCTTCACGTACTTCAAGTATACGTCAAAGCACAAATGTGCCGCGGCGGTTTAGCTTAGTTGTATACCATGTCTACTCTTTGCATAGGTTTAAATGATTATTCCTAAATTGTGGCCTACTAAGTTCTTTGATCCTAAGAATAACCCCGAAATTCCTGAATGCATTGAATCTTTGTTAGAATGTTCCAATCTCTCAAAGAAAGGGACTAATATTGTTTATCCATAGACCATCCACCACCACCTTCACAAGTCCTTCTGATCGGTAGCTAGTTTATTAGTGCTTGCTGTCACTACTTTGAGGATGATGTGAATAATTTTGTCATTAATTTTAGTTTGAGTACAAAGATGTAGTATGTCTGTTCTGTGAATATCCCTTTAATTACGTGTGCATGCTAATTGTTTTAATTCCGTGTGGTGATTATCGTAACTCCCGTTGTTCAGTTTGCTTGAGGACAAGCAAAGGCTTAAGTGTGGGGGAATCTGATAAGTCCGTATTTAGACACGCATTTGATGCGTGATTGGGATCGATTTTTTATGGTTTTCCTAGATTTAAGGTATTGCAAGTCTCAATTTTAGCTCAAGTTGTGTTTACCAGGCGTTGGTTCGAGTTTTGTATCATTTGGAGTCAGAATCAGGAATTTAGAGTTCGGCACCGGCGCTTGAGGAGCAATAGGGATGATTCGAGATGCATTCGAGAGTGATTTGAGAGCTTTAGAAGTCACCTGGAGGTTTACGATGAAGATTTGATGACAAAAGAGCTCTAGGATTGGCTACGGAATCAAAAGAAGACGATTAGAGCTGGAAAACGACGATCGGGATGACCTTCTGTCAATCGTTCAAGCATATCTCTTTGTAAAAGCATCCAAAGGCCACGATTCAAGTTGAATATGAAATCCAAATTCAAGGGCTACAAATCATATGAAGCCATCATTCCGAAAATCTGAGAGGAGCAAGGTGAAAACAGACGATGAAGTCAGATGATCTCTGTTGCGATTTCAGAATGACACCTTCCACCATTTTATTCATATCTCTTGATTGGATGATTCAAATACAATTCGGCAAGTTGGGGTGGATAGAGGACTTCATTATCTACAACTTTCATGAGAGAAGTTTTGTCAAATTCGGAAGTTTGACGCACGCCGTGCGTAGGGGAACGCACGTTCGTGCGTCCGAGGCGAGAAAGCGAGATAACCACTGCCATGTACGCACGATCGTGCATGGCAAGGGATGCACGATCGTGCGTACATACGGAACGCGGATTTCAGCCTCTTTTTAGTCCCAGTTCAGCCCAAACTCATCTGTTTTCTATAAATAAGGTCTCCCTTCTCCTGTTTAAATGGTTACGAACATTACAGAGAGGCCTAGGGACGAATTTACTTGCATTTTTATGATTGTTTACTCCAAGACCCTGAGATTATTTGTAAATTCATCTTTTTAATTAATGACAATTATTTCTATTCATCCCAATTCCGTTGATTCTTCAATTATGAGTTGCGAGTAGTTTTAATTAGGGATTTGGGGTTGATGAAGGGGTTGATCATGATGTATGGCTAGATTCTTGTTGGATTAATTGCATGAATGTCGTTTAATTTGTGTTTGAATAATTTAATTGATATCTCTTGTAACCTAGAATGGCCGCTAGAATTATAATTGCTTGTAGAATAAATTAAGAGAGATCTAGTTTATTCTAGGACACATTCACACACACACACACTTAATCGTTCGCTAAGAGATTAGTAGCGATTAAGGGGCCGTAAGCTCGCTCGTCTTGGCAATAATTTAGGATCCTGTCGCATGAGAGATCAGCCTGGTCCCCTAAATTATTGTACTCTACGCCGCGAGAGCGGTAAGAACTTAGTAATGATTAGCTAGACTCAATTAAATAAATTTCATGTAATTAGGCCTGATCTGCCAGAAATCTAGTTACCCCGGAATCAATCCCTATTCCGTTCGTCGTTAATTAGAGAGAAACCAATTTTTTATTTTTAATCGTTCATTCGTATTAGTTTAATTTCAAATCAACCAATCTCGCACGACGCATTTTTTTATTTATTTCTTTTTTATCGCTGAATTTATTTAATCTTTAATTCCCTTTTGTCCGTCCCTGTGGAGACGATACTCGTACTTACACCACTATATTACGATCTATTTTAAATGCGAGAAAACTCACATCAAGTTGCTACATTACTATAGAGTTGACTTGAAGTGAAACTTGAAAATTATAGTTCTGGGTTATTAAATTTGTGATGTTGAAGGGATTCCTGAATTTTTAATGATGAATATCTTTGTTCTGAATTTTTAGAATTTGATGAATATGTGGAGTTTTTGTGTGGTGAACATGGAATTTTTCAATGATTTTTAGAACTATGGAATGTTTAATGAATTAATCTTTAAATGGTGTTGGGTTTAATGGTTTTGGAGAAGCTTGAATGTGTGATGCAATGAAGAAGTGCATTTAAATGTTTGGTTATAAAAGTTCATTGCAGTGTATGAGTTATGGCGTAATCTGAATATGTTCATGGCGCTGAATTTAATTTTAACTGCAATGATTGTAGATTAAAAGTACTGCAATGATTGTAGATTTAAAGTATTTTTTTGCAATACATTGCGTAATATGAATTTTTGTGTGTGCAATACATGGCATAATCTAAAAGTTCACTGCAGTGTATGAGTTAGGGTGTAATCTGAATATGTCAATGTCGCTAAAGTTAATTTTAACTGCAATGATTTTAGATTAAAACTATTTTTGTGCAATACATGACGTAATATGATTTTTTTTAGGTTCACTAGTTTCAATTTTTTTAGTGCACTAGTTTCAATTCAAAAATTAAAGTAACACAACACATTACATTACAAACTAACGTTGCGGAGTACAAGGGACAACAAAGTCCTAGACGTTATAGCTCAAGAGACGTAAAAAAAAAGTGACTTTAATGATTGTTATTTGGCGTCATATGAGATTGTCGTAGGCGTAATACATGGTGTACTAATAAACTAGATTTTCACCCGCGCGATGCGCGGTCCATATTATCGAATAGTTATATAATCTTATTTATTAACGTTATTAGTGCATGCGGAGATGAAATCTTTTTATATGCATATAATATATATGAACAATATACAATAATTGTAGAGAAAATTATAGTTATCACTAATAATAGGTACGATTTATGTATTACGATAACAGGGAAAAACGAAACACACATTACATTTCGAAACACTTGTTTTTAAACATTTGAAGCATAGAATCAGATCTACAAAGACTAAACATTTCGAAAGACTTCTTTGTAAACAACATTTGTAGTACGGTCAGTGCTTTTCCCATCTTCACCGCAAATCAATATCTTCAAACCCAATATCTTCTTTGTAAACATACTATTATATGATCTGATATTCTCTTGGAAATGCTTACTTCTACGATCGGTCCCGTTAATCAAAGCATACAATTCAGGTGGGGGGTTCTTCACTTTCGGCAAAGTAATTTTACCTTTCTTGCAACAAAGAGAGTACTTGGGGTTTGTTTTTGTAGAACTTCGAAGCGTCCTCTCCTCAAACCAAAACAGTGCTCCACAGGCGGCACAATTATGTGATGGATCACCCATATCACAATACTCCACACTCATTGTGTCTAGAAAAAGACATTTGAAGCAACATTAATTAATACAGAGGAATAAGAGGAAAGTTGTGTTCTTAACAAATATTGAAATTGGGATGTAAAAAAAATCATAACAACATTGCACCTTCAACGTGATCAGATTCTGATGGAAGCACACATTGCATATCTGAAGGTTGTGCTTCACCATTGACATTCATCGTCCTCATACCGCGAGAAGAATTAAATGGCAAGTAACAAACTACAGAATGTTAACAAAAATTCCAAGATATCAAAACTTATATATATTAATTAACTTGATTACTATTGCAAGATTAAAATTATTAGAGTGAGAAGTACCATTCGTTTTGTCGACCAAAACATTAGATGAGCTATCACGATGAGGCAAGGGAACTTTGTTAACATTTTGACCAACATTTTCTGTCAACAATGGAAATGTGTAAAATAAGTTCATAATAACATTATATTAATATTTTTTATGGGAAATAACATTAAATTAAAATGCTAAACCTACAATACTTAATGTCAAGATGTGAAATAAATAAATTTGTGAAATTATTTGGGGAGTATTTAAAACCTTCTAAAATAAATATATACATTTTGACTAAAAATAAATAAATGAGATGACAAATTATTTTTGAACGAACTGAGTAGAATTTGTATATACCATACATTATAATAATTTGAAATGATAATCGTGCTTACGTTGCGGACCAACGAATTTTTATGTTGACTTAAATTACATGAAAATAATGTTTTTTTGATCTATGTTAATACTATAAAAACAAAAGTATTTATTCAAACCCTTTAAAATATTTTTATGACCCAACTAAATCTGACCAAAGCATTGAATATGTACAAAAGTCAGTAATATCCATTAAATTTCAGACCCAAATATCTGACATTTCGGATCCAGCTTAATACCTTCAGCCAGCCTTAATTCTACCCGGCCCATTTAATCGTACCCAGCCCAGCCCGTTACTTTTAATCTACCCAGAACAACCCTGAACAACCCTAAGTATAAATACCCCAATACCTCTGCGATCCAACCTATTATCCAGCGTACCCTATTATCTTACAGACCGTTCAACGCCTAACTCCCTCTGCGATGAACCTACCATCTTCAATGCGATTCAACCTCCCTCTGTAAAACTTCCCCTCTAAACCCCATTATTCAGATTGTTCTCACTTCTCTACTAATCGATGGATGGCCTGTCTTCTACGAAGCATATTTCTGGCCACTGATGGATGGTCTGTGTTTCCATCTCATACAATCCGAATGATTGTTATGGACTCCGATTGAGTTGTTGGTATATTTCTTAATTTCTTTGTTTTGAACACACTTGTTTTTATATATTCGATTTTCTGTATTTTGGTTTCCTATACAAAAAATATTGAAAACATTCAATTATTTCGTGTTTCTACACTGCGTTTCATGTTCATTTGATATTTTTTAAAAAAAAAACTTTCACTGCACGTACAGTCCGTAACAGATCTTTGTAGATCCATGGATTTTGGTTCGTGTTTGTCTGAATCTCCGAGATCTGTCATCATTTGGGATTTAGTTTTTTTTAATGCATGATTATGTGGTTGTACACGTTAATATATCAGTTTTTCATTTTGATTTCATAGTGACTAAGGGTTATACTGAGATTTCTTCAAAGTGAAATGTTCGGTCATCCTTTATCATGAAATGGAACTCCGTATGTGTCTAAATATATGATTTTTTTTTGTTTCTACATGCTTAAATATAGTCAGAAATGGACTTCCAGTTGTATGTTCTTCTTAGTTGTATGTTCTTCTTAGTAATCATGATTCTTATACCTCAACTAAAATATTCTGAAGTTATTCTATGTTTTTAATATGTCATGTAGTACTAATTTGAAACAAAACCAACCTGTCACAACTATACAAAACCCTATTAAGGAGCTATTTTTGATAAATGACACTCTGTTTTTACAATTGATATACCTATGGGTCATACATATATTTTAAGGTCTATATACCCATGAGAATACCTATTTTTGTTCCAGTTTAAATCACTTTTTAAACAATATGGATTCAAAATAATTCTAATTTTAAACTATGTGACATCCATGTTAAATACCGAAATTGATATATTCCTAAGATATTCTAATTATTCTTTTCTGTCATGTAGTTGTATTTGAAACAAATCAAAGCTGTCTCACTTCTATAAAACCCTAAGATTAAACTATTTTGGATAATCAATAATCTGTTTTTTGAACTGATACACCAAAGGGTCATACATATAATCTATGTCTAAATACATATTTGAATACTTATTTGTGTAACAGCTTTGATGTTTTTTTTAACAATATGGGTTCAAACTTAATCTGGTTTTCAAACCATGCTGAATTTATCTTAAATACTCAAATTAATATATTCCCAAGTTATTCTAATCATCTTTAATATTTCATGTATTTCTGATTTGAAACCAATCCAAGCGGTCATACCTATTTTAAACACTCTTATTAAACAATTTTTTGATAAATCTCTAGTCTGTTGTTACAAATGATATACATATGTGTCATTCATATATTCAAACGTCTATATACCTATTTGAATACCTATTCAGTAACAGTTTGGATCATTTTTAATCAATATTGGTAAAAACTATATCTGACTTTTAAACTATGCTACATACATCTTAAATACTCTGTTTTAGTGCTGCTTTTAATGTTGTTTTGTTTTATAACCTAAATGTGTTCTTTCTTTCAATACTCATTTAATACTTTATTAATAGTGATTTCAGAACACAATCATTTTTAAAACAAAACTGCCATACTTATTCTTCTATAAAAAATCCTATATTTTGATAAATTGGACACTTAATCTTTAAAAATATTTTTTCATAAAACAGATATACATGTATATATGTACATGAAAACTTTATGTTTTCTGAAGTAATGTTTGCAGCCATATCTAAATGGATGTTAACTATTGTCTATCTGTGTCAATTGGTAGGTGATGTGGCATTGACCATAGGGTTACCTGATACTCTGCCAGCCACATCAGTGGCCTTCGGAACTGCGTGGTCGGGTAGCCCGCTAAGCAGCAATCTTCAATTCTACCTTACATCACCTTGATATGATAATAGGAGTTCACAAATGTTTTTCCCAAAAGTTTTTTGTGTTATGAACATAATTCATTCCAGGTTTTGTATACCATGAGAAATCTGAAGTTAGCAGTAATACCTTGATCAAAAATCTCTCCTGCCAGCCTCTTACGGTTGATTATTGTTGATTTAGTAAGCCTCCTCATTTTTTAATGCATTTGCTATAAGTACCCTGTATATCAATCATATCAGGTTATATCTCTGACCTCTCATATGCATTATGATTTAGCCAAACGTATCCAAAAATGTGTATTTCATAGGTATATATCTATCATACATATAAGTTCATCCTAATCATATTTTGAAGTTACTGAGTTTTGCACATGATTAAAATGTATTTTTTCAAAGATAGCATGACAGAAATGAAAGCAGAGGGTAATGTTGTAGCAAAAATATGCATTCTTAGTGCATTTAAACGAAGCTTTCATAGCATTTCATTACATTCAATGTTCTGATACATTTCAGGTAGCATAAAGCCACACTTTTTGTGAAAAGCATAAACTATTTTAACTAAGTCCTTTTTAACTATTCAATGTTAAGTATGAATATCTACTGCATAAAATTTGACATAGCAAAATAATATGAAACTGACCTTTTATTGCTCTTTAATGGCAAACCCTTGCACTCTTAGACTACATTCATGGTGATGGATTCTCTGAATTGCTATTTCGTTTCTAGCTAATAAATGAGGTTCTTGTAAATTGTTGGATTCATTTATGTCTATTTATAATAGGATTGTGAGACTGGGCAATACCCAGAGGTAAATATCTTAATCTGACAGCATTGATTTAAGTAATTGGGATGGCTCCGTTTCATTACTTTACACAGCTGCATTTCTAATTTTCATTGGAAACAATCCATTTTTAATAAGTCTGTCAACTTTGAATGACTACATTTGAGAGCTACGTTTCATTAAAAGTCACAGACTGGCATCAAAACTTTTTTTTATAGGGAACAACCATTTCTTAACTACCACACTCTTTTTGACCGCTGAATGACTACTGTACTTGTGAACCACCATGCATTTGTGATAATCCAAGTGAACCACCTTTGTCTTGCTCACAAACTCCAAGATGTAAGGGTGAGAGGTGGTTTTGTACAGCTGGTAGTTGTCGTGTACCATGAAATTCTTCATTGCATAGACATTGTCTTCCATTACTTGAGGTCTGAACAGAGCAACTTGTGGTCGTTTAACCACAGCATGAATCCGGGTGCCCTACAAAAATGGCACATATAAGTTTGGAAAATAACTGAAAAAATGTATGAATATGGAAACTACAGTTCAATTAAGATATACCTCTTCATCATGGAGCACCATTTCTAGGGTGTTACCTCCCCTAGCATGAGCTGCTACTTCAAATACCCTAACCACTCTTACTCTCAAAGCCCAAGAGGTTTTGCTGTGGTCAATCTCATTTATGAGAGACCACATTCCTGAACTCTTGGTGGCAGCCATAGGTTTAGTTGGAGTTGGGAAGTATAGAGTGCTGAGAGTTTGTTGTGTGAGAATGGATGTGGGAAGTGTCCTATTTATAGCAGAACTTTGTGGCCCAATAGTATGTCACAACTAAACTTAAGTGCTCGTTTCACAACTAAACTTAAGTGCTCGGCCCAGTAGGTTTAAAAATTTTGAATTGGAATATAATGAACTACATCATCTGCGAATAGTTTTTGCTCTACATTAATTGTATATCTTCATTGGTGTCTCACCCCTCAACTACATCAAAAGTGGATTCTACTTTAAACGCAAATGGGATGTGTTGTCAAAATCAAAACTTTGATTCTCGTGTAAGCATTCAGAAGATCAAATGCATTTAATGCTTATCTTGGATTCTTTAGCATTCTGTAGATATCTAATTAATTGAACATCTATTTTTGGAACAACTTCCAACTACCCAATTGTACTATTCTGGATTGTGAACTATAATGGTAATGCAAGTCAACCGAAATGAATGAATGCATTTAATGTGATCTTCAATTTTTGGCATAAATTTTTAGAAGGCATCGGCATTCAAAGATATTTACCTTTATTAATGAAATATGACTGCTGCCACACTCAATCTACACGTTGGACCCAGTGCACCCGACCCAATAACTAAACCCGACCCGAATACAAAACCCACCCAGACCTGTAAACAGAAGTTTGGGCGGGAAAACAGGCTGCCTCTCCACCTCTTTTTATATAGAGGTAGATTGCCACTGCACTTATTTTCGAGAACATGAATTTTGATCAAAGCATGGCATAATCTTCAATTGTACATAACACTTGTTTCAATAAAAAAAAATAGAGTAACACAACACACTCCACAACAACTTAAGTTTTTGTAGTACAAGGATTTGACATAAAACGTAACGTGAGATGTCATGGTATTTAATTGCATCAATTACAGTGAAGAAAAATAAATAACATGTGAACTAAAAACTTAAAAAAGTCGTGTAATGAATAACATCCAAACGTAACGTGAAATGTCATGGTATTTAAACGCAAATGCCATAATGTATTCAAAGACAAAATGCGTTGCATTTATTAATAAATACTTATAAAAGTCATGTAATGAATAACATCCAAACAAAAAGTAAATAACCCAAAACAGTATGGCAAAGACAAAATTTCCCAAATAGTTATCCATAACAAATTTCATATTCATTTTGCGATTGTGACCAACCATGAAGCACCTTGTACACTTTTTTCATCAGACGTTTTCCGCCGTAGACGGTATCCTCCTTTTTGGGTCTTCCAGGTGGCCTCTTAGAACACGATGGTGGTTTACAAATAACTGCAGAAACTTCATGTGGAACAACCCACCCATCTGGACTACCAATAGGATGAATAATACCCTCATAGGCTACAACCCATTTCTTATTAGTATAATAATCTAAAATGTAGTCGTAGCACGAAAGACCTGATCGATAACGGATGGCTGCCACCGCGTGAACACATATGAAACCATCAAGGTGAAATTCACGGCAAGTGCATTGCCTTAAGTTTACAACATGCGATCTGCATTTATCATCAAACACCTCAAACTCGTATCTACATGAAGGCTTCACCTACAAAGTACAAAAATTCAAACATGTAATATATATATATATATATATATATAGGGTGCGGTTCCGGTGAGAACACTTCTTAACGTGAGAAATGAGAACGATCCAAAACGATGCACTTTACCGTTCACGAAAATGCACATTTATCGTTAAAGTGATGCAAAATTCTAATGTGCACATTTACGTTTAAACTTTTGCACAGTTGAAATGCACATTTTTCAAATTTTCATATGCACTTTTATGTTTTACATGATGCACGACACCGAAATCCGACGCTCCAGAATCATTCTCATTTCTCTTCTAAGATGGTGTTCTCATATGATCCTTACTCTCTCTCTCTCTCTCTATATATATATATATATATATATATATATATATTGTTAGGTCCCTCGGACTTTGATTGTTTTGATGATGCCACCCTCTTGTTTGGTTCAGACTTTCATTCATGTACTAGACATATCTACTACTTATCTCACACTGTGTAAATTATAGTATGCTCCATTTTTGTTAGATAAAAGTACTCAAAGTACCATAAACAAAAGGAAACAAAAATATCAAATTAAGAAAAGGTACGAAATTAAGAATGCACAATCTTTGTACAAATAAAACATACTGGAAGTATAAAATGCAATAAGGTAAATTCTTTTACCTTACAAGGATATTCAAATCCAACTAGTATAACTTTATTTGAGATAAAGATTGACTTGTCACTAAATTCAACTAGTAAATTGTGACAAATTTACATGTACACTTTCCGTACCAAATAAATTGCACTGGAAATATAAAATACAATAAGGTAATTTTTCTTTACCTTAAAAGGATATTTAAATCCTACCAGTACAAAATTATTTGATACAAAAAGACTGAAGTCACAAATTTACTAAGTCCACAGTATCTACAAAAGCACGGACACTACACACGCAGAGTTGCATACAAAGCCAAAACCTATAAATAGGTAAACAGTGCGTAGAAGGCCTAAGGTATGAGTTCACATATCCCACTTGCAAATTGATCCAATTGCGACTGAAGAAGATAATCTGCTCCAACACAAGAAGACGAAAGTACAAAACTTTGGACGTCAACGATTAAATCCTCTCAACCAACGGAGGAGATTAATCAACCAAAGATGCCTATAAATATAGGCATAAGCATTCGAAGAGATACCCAACATAAGAGAAAGTGCTCGTTTAAACTTTGCTCTCTGTTTAGACTCATGTTTCACTAAACTTCCTAGTCAGAACTCTCATTGCCATATTCTGGAAGTTTAGTTCTTAGTTGGAGGCTAGAAATTGTACTACATTTGAAAAGGTTGTAAACACTTAGAAGGACAATGTTATCTAGTCCTAAGTGTGGTAGAATAGAATAGAGTACTTTTTGATCCCCACTGGATCAATTGAGAAAATCTAAGGACTGAGTAACTTGGAGTGGTGTGTGTACTCCTTGTGAAACACCTTCAGGTCTGAGCTAGTTGTGTGATAACAGCCAGACGGGCACTAAGTGTATTGGGCTTAATACTTTAGTGGAAATCCATCTGAAAGAGGATGAGACTGGATATAGGAGGATTACACCACCTCTGAACCAGGATATATTGTGTGTTGATTCATTTTCAGTCAACAAAGCACACACCAAACACTTCTTCAACTTAGCAGAAACCTGAGCAGTAACCTCAGCAGCAATCTACTTCCCACCCCTCTGCTCACCTCTCTGCTAAAGCATACTGCTTATCTATACACTTATCTAAAGACATCTCAATGCTTTAGAAGTCTTCTTCACTCTTCGTTAGGATCTCTTTCTTAAAACAGAAGTCTCTAAGCTACTATCACCTTAGAAGTCCAACAGAAGACCTTGTGAGGGATTCTGTTCCAAGGTCAACAGAAGACCTCGAGAAGGGTTCTGTCACGAATACATCAGAACATCATTCCAAGGTATTCTGATTGAGACCTTCTGTCCGAAGCATCTCTGCCACTAAGCACCTCTGTCTTTGAAAATAAGGAACGCTCATTTTACCTCACTCAAACACTTCACTCAGGTTCCTTTGAGATCATGAAACTTATCTGATTATCACTCAGACTTCTCCTTGTCCACTTACTAACAGAAGGTTGTTATATACATAGAGGTCAAGACTTCCGTTGTGGATCCTTAATCTCTCAAAAGGTTACTGATCATCATATCTGGGAGGGAAACTTTTTAAAGTTGAAAAAGCTTTAAAAGTCTATTCACCCCCCCAGACTTTTACCTCTATCTGGGACCATCAGATATATATATATATATATATATATATATATATATATATATATATATATAACTTTAAAAGTATATATATATATATATATAAAATTCCAAAAATGATGTGCAATAAATAACTTGCATTATGGCAGCGTTGGTCTGAGACAAATATAATTGAGACTCAAATTGCGCAGAGAGAAGGGAGTTGTTGGATGTTGAACTTTCCCGACGCTCACAAAACCATTTATGCATGGTTCTCACAATGAATTCTATCAACTTGCAAATTGGATATTCACGAGCTTTGACAAAAACTGCATTCAATGTCTCCGCATTGTTAGACATCATTACAGAATACCGATTGCGGCTAGCATAAGCACGAGCCCATTTGTGATGACCGATATTCTCTAAAAACTTTCGGATTTGAGGGTCATCATAGTCAAGCATTGACAAATACTCTTCACACTCATAAACAGAACCCGCACGGGCTGCCTGCAAAAATTTCCATGATATAGAAGATGCATGGCCACAAAATTTTGATTTTATATTGCCAAGGATGTGATACACACAATACCCATGTTCTGCATGAGGAAACACTACACGAACTGCATTTAAAATCCCCTCATGGCAATCCGACACAACATATAAACCATCCCTATGTTTAAGAGACTGTTTTAGCATTGTAAAAAACCATGTCCAATTAATTGTGTTTTCAACACTACAAATAGCAAATGCAAGAGGTGTTTGTGTCTTGGGTGCATGCAGTCAGTAAAGTTCCCTTGTAATACGACTTCAGAAAAGAGTCGTCAACAATCATTACGGGAATGTAATGCTCCCATCCCGACTGCCATGCATCAAGAGACATAAAAAAATATTCAAAATCTCCGTTTTCTTTGCATGAATATGACACAACAGAACCCAGATTTGCTGATTTCAACATATGACATAAAGAAACGAAGTCTACTGTACGACTCTTCTTCAGATCCCATTGCCAGTTTCATTGCGACTTCCCTAGCAAGCCAGGCTTTTTTGTATGACATGTAGATGCAATAAATGTTCTTCATGTCATCCATTATTGCTTGAGGTGGGTAATGTTTTCTACCAGTGTCACCGTAATGATGTTTGATAAGCTCAGCAATTAGAGATGAAGTAGCTTGGCGACTATTGGCTTGCCTTACATCAATTGAACATGTATGCTTCTGATCAAACCTGCCAAAATTAGATGTTCAAATTACAACTAACAAAACAAAATAGGGTTCAATGAAGTAACTAGTGTGCACAAAATGAATGAAAACAACAACCTCTTAATTTGAAATAAACCACTGTCATCCAATCTCACACCACGTACTGACCATTTGCATTTTTTCTCCGAACAAACAACGTGCAACACGTTAGGCGATGATGATTTGGTTCTATATTGGAAAAAATTGACGATAACATACATCTTCAACTTTAAAGATAGCTCTTTCTTAGATTTGAAAATAGCATTCATTGTTATTTCAATTGGTGCAGAATGTGATTCAGAAGATGGAATAACACCATCAAAAGAACCCTCTTCATACTCATTAAAACAAGATTCATTAAAAAAGATTCATCACTGGAAGACTAGTGTGAGTATTCATCACTGGATGGGACTACGGGTTTATTATCAACAACAAATTCCTGCGCATATCCAAAGGCTTCCATATGTTCAATGATATTATGATATAAAAAATCCATATACGATAGAATCATTGCAATAAAACAATAACACAAACCAACAAATATTAATTTACAATCTAAAACAAAAGTACGACCTTAACTTACCTTGTCTATCTCCAACAATCTCCACACGCAAAGAAAGCTTGTTAACATCCGCTTGAAGAGTCTTCATTTGAAGATAAAACAACAAAGTACTATCATCATTGACAACAACAGGAGGAGGACAGGGCTCAAAAACATAGGAAATGCGAATGAGTTTATTTGTGTAGTTTTCACCTAAGGACTTATACACAATTTCGCACAACGAACAAAATGATGACTACAAAGGGATGTCAACGAAAGAAACATATGAACTATGGAAACATATGTTAGACAACCATTGACCATCTAACTTCAACATGACTGGAACTGTTGAACACAATTGAGAAAGAGGAACAGAATCCATGATTTCCGCAAACGAAAATAGAAGAAAGAGATGGAACGGTAGAAGACGAACGAAAACGAATAAGGAGGAGGGAGTAGTGGAGAATTACCTTACGCAGAGGGGAATAAACATGAAAAGCGGTTACCTTACCTTCTGGAGTGGTCTCTTAAGCGAAAAAAAACGTAAAATGTCTATTCCAATAACTGCTTAGACGATTTACTCAGGAGGGTAAAAAGGGAACGAATTTTTATCATTTAATGACCGCATGATGGTAATCGATGGCATGAGATATCATTTTGAAAAAAAAGATTGAACTCATAGATTGGGAAACACATAAACTCTAGTCATATGGGGGGTCATTTTTTCATAAATAGATTGATTGTTAATTTTCAGTTCACACTTCACGAAAATCCTTGCATATTCAGATTGAACATGGAAACGTATAAGTGTTTATTTAAAATATAATTAGCTTGTTTTCTAAAATATCCCAACAATGATGTTTTATATGGTGTTAATTTTCAATTCAATTTTCATGTTAATCCTTCTATTTCAAGTGAGTGGTTTCTGGTTAATTGCTCCAATTTCCCGCTTGTTTTCCCTCCATGCACCCGACCTTTTAGAAGTTAGCTTCTTTTGCATGCAATCTAATGGGAGAAGGAAGGAAGAAAATAGTTCATGAAAAGAATGAAACACATAAAACCATATACAACTTGTTTATTATTTTGTTCCGCGCATATGGAAATGATCGAATTCTCAAGCTATGCGTGGAATGACTTTCCGATCCGATGTTGCTCGATCCACTATCGAACAACATATACATATTGGGTTATTTTTTCCTTCTTTTAGGTAGGTGCAATTCGAAACGAATGCCGCAAGTCCACTTTAATTCGACTCAAGTAACATACTTACTTGATTGATCTAATAAGTGATCATTTTATTGGTAAGCTCAGGCGCAACACCGCTTATCTTTCATTCATAATCAAACGAGATTGGGAAACCCAAACAAATCATATAATAAGTGAAACGACAAAGTATGATCACTAGTAGAAATATAATGTACATTAAGTGGTAAACTATGACCAAGGTCAACTAAATAGTCAACAGGCTGGTTGCATTCACAGAGAAAAGTGATCCAAGCTTAAAGCTGAGCTCCTCAAATCCTAGACATAAAAGATGCTTCTTGAAACAGAAAGCTCACTCAATGGATTTAAGACGCGGATGCTAACACTAGGTTACGTTCTCCCACTCTTTTGCGAGAAACATACGAAAAAGACAGACCACTCTTTCAATCCTTGATTAAAACAATAACATTTATATTCATATGAATCAGAAGAAGATATGACCAATATTCTGCAACATATACATGTGTTAGTAGGATCAATTGGATAATGATGTGATCCTAAATCTTCCTACCAAAGATGAAATCAAATATGCTATTTGGGATTTTAAAAAATGGGGATCCTGGCCCTGATGGCTTCAATGGCAAGTTTTATAGACAATGCTAACATATAGTGGGTGAGGATGCTACTTTGGCCATTCAAGACTTTTTACAAGGAAACAAAATTCAACTTCTTATGTCCAGTTCACGGATCATTCACATTCCCAAGGTAGAACGACCTAAATCTTTCTCAGACTTTAGACCTAGCTATTTGTGTATCATCTTTTTTTTTGCATAAAGTGCATGCACAACTTTATCCACCCATACTAAGTTTCAATCTTTGGCAAATGTGAAATATTCTGCGTTGCTTTCCTTGAGAGACAGCTAAAAATTAGTTGTATGTTTGAGACAAACATTTTGGTTCATGAGGTAAGGAGAAAAGGACCACCATTCTAAAAAAACAAGTAATTAACTATAAGTTCATGTTGGCAGATTAACTACTAATAACTCTGGCCTTTTCATTCCAAATTGTTACAGAATATTTATGATGTCCAATCATGTTATGTTATGTATTTGTGTTTGTGTTGATATTACTTTAGTTATTTTATATGGGCCAATCATGTATTCCCGCCCTTACCTATAAAAGGAAGGCTAACTTACTTAAACCCTAATAATCATAGGCATCCTACGAAATAGACTAGATATTCACGCATATTTGTAGAGAGAGAGAGCGGTGTCGTTTCATACTCTGTACTGAATTTCTACGTCATTGTGTTGTTGAATCAAAGCTCCATTTCTTCCATATTCTATTATATTGTTCATTTGATTGTTGGAATTTCATTTTACAATTGGTAACAGAGCGAGGCGTGAAACATGTTGAATTTTCTGTGTATTTTTTGACCTGCCAAAGACCAAACTACTCGAAAATCTCATTTGTTGTGATTTCTGGTTTAACCGGTCTGCAATGGACAATATATTATAACTACTAGAACATTTAGATCAAAATTTGATACAAAACAACCTGAAATTGTGTTTCTGGAAAAGTTTATAATCATTGTTTGCAAATTCTCGAACTTAGGATTTCGAACTCAGGATCTCGAGCCTTAAGTTTCGAACTCAGGATCTTGAGCCTCAAAGTTCGAACTCTAGGTTCTTGAGCTCAAAGTTCGAACTCTAGGTTCTCAAATTCAAAGTTCAAAATGCAGGTTCTCGAGCCCAAAGTTTGAACTCTAGGTTCTCAAGTTCAGGAGTTCGAGTTCAGGGTTTTCAGGGTCAGCTGTTCGAGCTCAAGGTTCTCGAGGTCATCTTCTCGATAAAACTTCTCAAGGTCATATGCTCGAGGAAACCTCTTGAGGTCTTCATTTCTCAATCAACTTCTCGACTATGTTTAAAGAACTGGGCCGGGGCGCGACTCGGACAAATGACCGGGTCAAGGGTCAACCCGGACCCGGAGGGTCAACCCGGTCAAACCGAATAAACCCTGTCAATGCGGGTTAGTTCCTGTGAGAACTCCCTCTTAGGAGAGGGAAAAAGAACAAAATATAACCATTGATATGATTGATCTAATGGACATAAAAAAAGATGATCCTAATTCATTAGCCCCATTATTCGGCTAATTTAGTAGATTTGGAAGGGAAAGTCTAATATAAATTGACTTCAAGGGTATGAATGTCTAATGATACTCAAAACCGTTTTCCACGTTTGGCTCTTTCCTATTATTTAGCAAATATTAATACGTATGCAGCACTATAATAGGAATTCATTCTAAAAAGTAGGCTAATGATTAGTAAGGAGCAACGTGCCTCCCTCTTATTCCATTAATTTAATTTTCTTTCCAAAATAAATTTAGTATTATCTCACATATAATTCGGATGAATAATTTGATAAACAATATTTATTCCAATTGTGCATTTTTCACGTTTAATTGTCTTTTCAGATGCAATATTTCATCTACTTAATTTTGTGTATTTGCGGGCACTTAAATATTGAATACTTGCACTTTTATTTGAAACATATTGCAACATCAATTTAATTACATATTTATATATTTTTGCAACCTACAGAGAAATACAAGTTTATTAGGTTAATTTGGAGTATTGTAAACTACACTTTAATGTTATTAATTTGCACTTTTTAGAACATCAATATACACTTTAAGCATTTAGTTGGACACATCCATACATGTCTGCAAAAAAACTAATATAAATATACAAGGGTTAAACTATCAACTACGTGCATTTAGAATAATACAAATGTGCACTATTACATCACACTTTCTAAACTTCTACACTGACACTCTTTTACAACATAAAATGCACTTTTATCATGTGCACTTAAGTATACATAAAAGTGCATTAGTATATCACACTTTTCCAATAGTTTACATTGACACTTTTTACAAATTGAAATGCACTTTTCTTTTGAAATCATCATAATTTCTATTATGGTAGTGTCTCTTGATGCCACTTTTATCTGCAAAATAAAAAACTAATGAAAGGTGCATGAACGGAATACGATAAGTGCATCTAAAATTTAATAAAAAAAATTATCATTAATGTCTTATTAGAAGTTAATAATTAACCGTTAACAAATCAATTTGTTAGACATTAAACATGTTAAATGCATTATATGATAATGTTAGTGCACTAAATTATTAGTGCAAATCTACCAATCTAAGACTATGGTAGTACACACACAGATATGCAACAATAACATGTAAAAGTGCAAGAACAAATATATATATATATATAGTAGCATCAACTTCAACAATCAACATTTCAATATCTATTAATTTGCCAATTGCAGAACCAAATTAACGTAAACATTAAAACAATAAGGGTGCACAATTGACAAACAGTAAAATCTATCGAGAGCATATAAATTGTAAGAAATAAACTTGGACCATAAGAAAATTGGATTTAAGAAGAACTTAAACCATGCGAACAAAGGTATATATTTTATATGCAAACTTCCCAAACTAAATTCTGGAATACCAATTAATTTTTTATCATGATCCATGTAGAGGATAGGAGATGATACACTCTAGAGAGGAAATACACACACTCTTCATCGATATAAGAAAAAAATAGAAACAGGGTTTGTAGGAAGAAGATGAAGAATAAGGTGGAGATCAGAATTAAAATTTATGATGATAAAAAAGTGGGGTGGGGATTAGAGTGGAGGATGATGATAGTGATGGAAAAGGGCCGATGAGATGGAGAAGAAGATATGAAAGCAATAGATAATGAAAGAAATAAAAAAATTTAAAGAGATTGAAATCAGATATGGCAAGGAAAAAACGTAATGGAAGTAATATTATCACTCCTAAATTAAAGGGTGTCGGTTATGGAAAGAAATTAGAATTACTAACTTAGCCTTATACGGATTATTTAATTAATTAATTAATTAGAATAATGGTGCAATCCAAGGGTCCTCATTTATTCTTTTCCTCTCTCCTAAGATTAAGTTCTCACATGAACGCATATATATATATATATATATATATATATATATATATATATATATATATAGAATAGAGATCAAATACAAAGCCTTCTTAATTTACAAAGTACAAACTCATCTTGACCGTCCGATGAGTTGATCCAAAGGACATAAAGGCAAGGTGGCATTTTTGTAATAAAACCCAACTTTTTAGGGTGCAACTCGTTGCACCTTAATGTGCAACTGTTATTTTTATGACTTTATAATGTGCAATACTTTGAACCTCAATATGCAATGCAAATAACGTCAAGGTGCATCGTACAAATATTTGCACAATAAGCACACTTTGTACTTGATCTTTCCCCTATATATATATATATATATATATATATATATATATATATATAGGATCACATACAAACTAATCCTAATTTACAAATTGCAAACTAGTCATAGCCATCCATAAGAATGAATTAACGGTGTAGATGATAAAAACTAATCCAATAATTGCATGGTCCGCATTTAATGAAGAGAGGATTACAAATGGAAGCACTAATATGGCATGATATAGTGGTTTAAACAAATCCCACCCTTGATTTTATAATATTGAACGAATGAGATGATTTTGCATTTTGTATGGGAAGCATAATATGACACACACACACACACACACACACACACACACACACACACACACACTCACTCACTCACACACACACAGGAAAAAGATTCTGTCCATCCGGATGGACAGGAGCCTCCGTCCGGCCGAGGCCATCAGAGACCCTTCCCGGTGGAATTTTTTGATGAATTTTTTTGAGCATGTTCTTCATGAAGTCTAGTTTATCCATACCAAATTTCAGCTAAACATTAAACCGGGAAGGCACTCAAATGATTTTTGGAAGATGACTGTGTTTTATATGTATATAAAGTGCGCAGTTAACTTCCAAAAATCATTTGACTGCCTTCCCGATTGAATTGTTAGCTGAAATTCGGTATGAATAAACTAGACTTCATGAACAACATTCTCAAAAAAATTCATCGAAAAAATCCAACGGGAAGGGCCCCAAACAGTAAAGTTCGGACAGAGCCTCCTGTCCCTCCGGATGGACCTGAGCATTCCCCCCCTCTATATATATATATAAATATATAAAGTTAAATTTTTAAAAGTAAAAATAATCCTTCCTCATTAAAAAATATTACTTCGTATTTGTTGGTACACGAGTTGGGCGGCCTTGACTACATTCAAAAATGGTTGACCGTGGCAATCAATGACGCATTCATTGGGATTAATGCTAGCTAATTAAATCTGGGCAGTTTTATGTATATAATTAGAGTAGTTATTGTAATTATGACATAGGTTACTCAAAGGGCTGGCCAGAATTGATGATGCAATAATGACGATATTGATGTCGTCGTAACGGTCGGACATGTCGTCGTAACGGTCGGATCATGTCGTCAACGGACAAAAGTGCATTAAATGTATCTCTTATAAATATCTAGAGGCTCTATGTAATCAGCACATTGAGTTACGAATACACATACACTCAGTCTCTACATTGTAATTCAAAAGCATATTGTGAAGATCCTTCTTCTTGATCATCATATATCAAATTCCTTTCTTTACCAATTCTTCCATAGTTGATTCTATATTGCTTGATTCCCATTTTTTACTCCGTTCTAGGATAAACTATTTCTTGTTTAAACAATTGGCGCCGTCTGTGGGAAATTCTTGCAAAACAAGAGTCAACGATGGCTGGAAGCTCTAATCCCCTATTTGATGAGATGCAAGCGCAGCTTGATGCTGTCCGAAAGGAGCTCCGCGCGGCCAAAAGTGCCGAAGCGGCACAATTGGAAGCCCTCCGGGAAGAATTACGTGCGGCCAAGGAGGCTAACCAGTCAAAGGAGGATACTCAAATCCAGCTAGAGGCCGTAAGAGAGGAAATGCGTCAACGAATAACTCTTCTCCAAGGAGAAAATGACGCCTTGAGATCCCAAGTTCAATCGGTGGCGTCCATAGCGTCAAAATCACGAAAAGGGAAAGAGGTAATGACTGCCGCATCAAAGTCGGGCGTAGATTCCATACTAGTCCCAACCTCAACAGTCACATTCACGTCCGAAGCTTTCCCGGGACTTTCAAACTTTGATCCATATGCTAAAGGTGTCCCGGCGATCTCGCAGCTCATACCCTATGAACCTCTTGTCTCAGCGACAACTCCAGAAGCAAGCATCCCCATGTGCTTCTTCCCGGATTCATTGCGAACTAAAACGACGACATCGGGGATGCAGACCGTCAACCAGCAGATGCCGATCCCTATCCCTGTGTCGACTTCAACGGAGCCCTTCATTCCCCTTTCGCTGGCCGGTTCAACAGGTGGAAGGGGGCAATCATCTCGTCCTGCACCACTCCCCAGAAGGAATGTGTTTCGCAATTTGTTTGCTGAACATCAAGGACGACACATTTCCGAGCGTGACGACATGATCGGAGATGTCGACTTCGGCAATCCAAGACGGCAACATCCGGAAACTATCGTCATACGCTCACCATCCGAACAGAGGGTGTCTCAGGCGGGAGCGTATTTCGAAGCAGGAGGTCCGCAGATGCATATGGACATGGCGGAACCGTTGGCCTTTATCATGCAAGAGTTGAAAGAGTTGCGAGAAAAGTATAATGGCATGCCAGGGGTTCCTCGTCCTCTTGACATGGCAACACGAACCTGCTATGCGGATTCTCCATTCGGACGACATATAACAGACGTCGAGATCCCAAAGAAATTCGCAGTCCCATCTATGAAATTGTTCGACGGAACCACAGATCCGGTAGAGCACGTCGCTCAGTACAAGCAACGGATGTTAGCTATTTCTGTCAGGCCGGATCAACGGGAAGCGTGCATGTGCAAGGCGTTCGGGACAACACTGACGGGTCCAGCGTTAACATGGTTCGTCAACTTGCCGAATGGCGGCATCGACTCCTTCGCAGATCTGGTTAACTTGTTCACCCAGCAGTTTGCGAGTAGTCGAGCATTGGAGAAGCAAACCAGTGACTTATATCGTGTAGTACAAAGACATAACGAATCCTTACGTGACTACTTGCATCGATTCAACAAGGAGAAAGTGTCGATTCCGAGATGTGACACGCCAACGGCTGTAGAGGCTTTCAGAAGAGGATTGCGCGAAGACTCAGACTTGTATAGGGAATTGACCAAATTTCCTTGCAAGACGTTTGAAGATGTCCAAGCCATGACTTTGGCTTTCATCCGGCTCGAAGAGGACGAACAGTCCCGACTTCGTGCGATTGGCTATGAAGGAGGACAGCGGAAGGCCAGCACCTCCAGAAAACATGATTATAGGGCTGGAAAGCCTTATGCGAAGAATGAAGAACGGCCCGTTGCTTCGACGACTTCCTGACTCGACGATCCCAGTCTGCCGCCTGCCATTCCGACATATTGTTTTAATGTCACTACAACTGGACTTATCAATGCTTTGGACAAATTGGGAGACAAGGTTCGGTGGCCCAGAAAGTCTGACAAACCCAATGGGCGACGGGATCCTAGCAAGAGATGTGACTTCCATGATGACATCGGGCATAACACAGAGGATTGCGTCGCTTTGAGGAAGGAGGCCGCCTACCTCCTGAGGAACGGTTATCTGACGGAAATCATGTCGGAGCAAACGAAATCAATGTTAAAAAGAGATCCGAAGTCATCCACAGAACATCAACGACCTCCTACACCTATAACACCTCAAAAGGTAATCAATTTCATTAACGGTGGTTCTGATTTATGCGGACTAACCTATTCTGCAGCCAAGAGACAGGCTCGGGAGTACTCCCGAGACAAGTCGTCGCAGGTACACCAAGTCGTCCAAAAAGGTGAAGCTTGGAAAAATGCGCCCATCACCTTCGATGAATCAGATCATACAAGTCCTACTGATGCCCATCATGACACTCTAGTCATTGCCCTTAGGGTGGCCAATTGTGAAGTGAGACGAGTTTTGGTGGACAACGGTAGCACCGCCAACATCACCACTTTGAAGACGTTGAAGCAGATGGGGTACAAGGAAGAAGACTTAGCTGCTTCCGGCTCCACTCTTGTCGGATTCAACGGCGAGCCCAGTCAAACAATCGGTAATGTATCTTTACCCGTACATGTTGTTGGTCTTAATTTGCAGGTAAAGTTTGATGTTGTCCAAGACTTGCCCGCTTACAACATGATTCTTGGAACACCTTGGCTTCACCAAATGGGAGCGATCCCTTCAACGTACCATCAAGTGGTAAAAGTTCCAACACCGTGGGGGGTGCAGTCCATTCAGGGTGATAGGGCCACCGCCAAGTCGTGTTACCAAACAGCGATGAAGTCGACCGCTTCTGCTACAACATCCGCATAGCAATCAAAGGGCAACTTTATTCCGGTTGGGGAAAATGACAGCGAAACAAAGGACATCAGCATTGATTCAAACCATCCGGATAGAGTCGTCCGCATCGGGGGCAGCATGCCGATTCAATTGGAAGAAGAACTTGTAAACCTACTCAAAGAACATAAAGACGTCTTCGCTTGGGATCATGCCGACATGACGGGTATCGATCCGCAAGTAATCACCCACAAACTTAATGTCAACCCCTTACACAGGCCTATCCAGCAAAAGAGGCGACGCTTCGCCAGAGAAAGAAACGACATCATAAATCAAGAAGTCGAGACGCTATTGCGCACAGGTAAAATTCGTGAGGTAAAATATCCAACTTGGCTTGCTAATGTCGTTGTAGTGCAGAAAAAGAAGGGACATCAGAAAGGCAAAAAACCTAAGTGGAGAGTATGCGTCGACTTCACTGATTTAAACAAAGCATGCCCGAAAGACATGTTTCTAATGCCTCATATTGATGTGCTCGCGGACGCCACAGCAGGACATGAAATACTGACATTCATGGACGCTTTTAGTGGCTATCACCAAATCCAACTGCACCCCGACGACCAGGAGAAAACCGCATTCATTACAGAGACAGGTACGTACTGTTATGTTGTTATGCCTTTTGGTTTGAAAAATGCAGGAGCTACCTTCCAAAGGTTGGTAACAATGATATTCAAAGATCAAATCGGGAGAACTATGGAGGTATACATCGACGACATGTTGGTTAAATCCAAAAAAGCGTCAGACCACGTCGAACATCTGCGGGAATCATTCCTGAAGTTACGAGAGTACAACCTGAAACTTAACCCAGCCAAGTGCATGTTCGGGGTGTCGTCGGGAGAATTCCTGGGCTACATTGTCAGCGAAAGAGGAATAGAAGCTAGTCCAGGACAAGTTCGAGCCATACTAGAGATTGAATCCCCAAAGTCAATCAAAGATGTCCAAAAACTGACAGGACGAGTTGCGGCACTCAATAGATTCATATCAAAGTCGTCAGACAGGTGTCGACTTTTCTATGATGTCCTCAGAAAAAATAAAAAGTTCGAATGGACAGAACAGCACGAAAAAGCCCTACAACAACTGAAGGAATACATGACAACACCGCCACTATTGACCAAACCCAAAGATGGCGATGAGTTACAGTTGTATCTTGCAGTATCAGAACATGCCGTCAGTGCATACTAACGCGGGAAGAAGACGGCCAACAGACGCCGGTTTACTATATGAGTAAGTCGTTAAATGGGCCGGAAACCAGGTACGCACTCTTAGAGAAATTAGTACTTGCACTAGTGACAGCATCAATTAAATTACGTCCTTACTTTGAATCGCATTCTATTTGTGTCCGCACTAACTATCCCATGAAGTCTATCATGAGGAAACCGGAACTCACAGGTAGGATGATCAAGTGGTCGATGCAACTGGGGGCATACGACATCAAGTATGAACCCAGGACAGCTTTGAAATCACAAGCTCTAGCTGATTTTGTGGCGGACTTCAGTCCAAAACTACAAGTAGAAGCAGAAAGAGAGATATGTTTGTTAATTGGTGACCAACGTCAACAAAAATGGACTCTGCACACCGATGGAGCCTCTAACATGCATGGAGCCGGACTTGGAGTTGTACTGCAGTCGCCACAAGGGGGCAATATAGTACAAGCTGTCAGATGTGATTTCAACGCAACAAACAACGAAGCGGAGTATGAAGCACTAATTTTCGGGCTGAACTTAGCTCAAAACATGGGCATAAAAGCAATCGAGGTAAAATGCGACTCCCTTTTAATTATTAATCAAGCCAACGGAGTTTATGCAGCTAAAGATCCAAAGATGTCGGCGTACCTACAAATCGTCACCAACTTAGCTAACACCTTTGACGACATCACCTTTGAGCAAATCCCAAGAGAAGAAAACGTCCAAGCCGACGCCTTAGCAGCAATCGGATCATGTCTGGGGGCAGGAAACATTGATAACATACCACTTGTCCACGTGATAGAACCAGCCATTGAAAGGACGGAAGTGGTCAACATCATTGAATCAACCGCAGACAACAACTGGATGCAGCCATACATAGATTACCTAAAACACAACATCTTGCCAAGTGACAAAAGAGAAGCAAGGGCACTCCTGTCAAAGGTAACAAAGTTTTTATTAATTGATGATGTTTTGTTTAAACGTTCGAAGGCAGGACCATATCAGAGATGTTTAGCCCCACACGAAGCTGTCAAAGTACTGAGAAGTCTCCATGAAGGAGAATGTGGCAACCACGCGGCAGGAAGGAGTTTATCAAACAAAGCCTTGAGATTTGGCTATTATTGGCCAATGATGAGACATGACGCCATTGCATACACTCAAGCTTGTCAACCGTGCCAAAAGCATGCACCAGTGCAACACCAACATGCAGAAGCACTACATCCTGTCTTATCTCCATGGCCCTTCATGAAGTGGGGGATGGACATTGTAGGTAAGCTGCCCGAAGCACCCGGACAAAAGGTCTACATGTTGGCAATGACTGACTACTTCTCAAAGTGGATTGAAGCTGAACCTTTCCGACAAATCCGTGACACTCAGGTAATATCTTTTATCAAAAGAAATATTTTGAGCAGGTTTGGCATCCCGTCAGAGATCGTCTGCGACAATGGGTTACAGTTCATCAGCATCAAAACCAGACGATTCTGTGAGAAGTACAACATCAAACTGGAGATGTCGACACCACGCTATCCACAATCAAATGGACAAGCTGAGTCAAGCAACAAGATCATCATCTCGAATCTAAAGAAGCGGTTGGAGAAAGCACAAGGAAAGTGGGCCGACGAGTTACCACTCATATTATGGGCAGACCGGACAACACCAAAAAATGCCACAGGACAAACGCCTTTTTCGTTGGTGTACGGATGCGAAGCTGTCATTCCAGTCGAAGTCGAAGTGCCAACATCCAGGTACGGACTTATCACAGAAGAAGCAAACAACGCAGAATTGGTTCATGATCTTGACACTATCGACGAATTGAGAGAAAGAGCTAAAGTACAAATGACAGCCTACCAACAAAGGGTAGCAAGAAGCTATAACAAAGATGTCCGAGCCAAAGTATTCAGGAAAGGCGATTGGGTACTCAGAAAGTCCTTTGGCAACGAAGCAAGTGGAAAATTCAGTCCCAACTGGGAAGGCCCATACCAAATTACAGATGTCGTCGGGCAGGGGGCATACCGTCTGACAAGCATTGACGGTAAACAAGTTCTAAGGAGCTGGAATGCGGTACACCTAAAGCCTTTCCACTTCTAATATAATTATCTACTTAAGTATTCATCTTATGCTTTTTGAATCTCTTACTAACTTGACCGTCGGAGGGCCGTTGGCCTCAAGCCAACGGCCAACAAAGTATTCGACTGAGTCACAGATTGACAACATCAAGCTAAATCCTATATGACAATATCATATAGACTTCTGAGGACGACATTAAGTCAGCTGAATTAAGGTACTCGACAATAGTTTGCTCTTATTTTATTTCAATGTCATCTTAATCTACTCACCCGCCTTGACAAATGAAAATACATCTGACTCCTGATAATACACACCTACAATCAATGTAAAAGTATTAGACTATTTTACTAACTTTAGCATCGGAGGGCCGTTGGCTTCAAGCCAACGGCCAGGCCCCAGCTATGTGTCTGATTAGGTTGCAGACTAAAGGCGTCAAGCCATTTACTGATAGACAACATGAAACTGAGTGATGAATGACGACATCAAACTGAAAGTTAGACGATGACATCATTTAACTTGAAGTCAACCGAGATCGCCTAATCAGAACAGGAAAGTAAATAAAGAAGCAAAGGATCAGGACACTATCAGGGTATGCAACAGCAATTTACTCATCCCTCACTTTAATATTTTCTTCATTCACTTCGACAAGTGCAAAATTACTTTTGAAACATTAAGTTGAAATGACGTGAATTTGACTAAGTAGTTTCACAATGTTGAAGACTAATTTTTTATACATACCTATTCACAATTACTGACTTTAGCATCGGAGGGCCGTTGGCTTCAAGCCAACGGCCAGATCCTGACAACATGATTAAGTGCAGGCTTAAGCATAAGGACAACACTAATGGTTGAAAACATCAATCAAGCCACGTAAGTTTCTCATAACACAAGCCCTTAAATACATCACTAAGGGACATCAGGGATTGCATGGACTCGTCATATGAAAAATATGAGTACCGAATCCATACACCCTGCACATTTTGGCCAAAACAACAGACAGATCATACATCACAAATGCTGACAACATCAAAGTCAGACAAACACAAAGCAACAACAGTACACGTACAAATGACATCGTCATGTGGAACAACAACCACATTCAAAACGACAAAAATACGCAACAGAAGTGTGACGACATTAGCTCCAAAACATAAGGAGACACTACGAATGACATAAACACTCATGTTGACAATATTGATAAAATTACAAACGAAACGTTATTCAAAGTTTTTGCAGGTTATGGACTATGTTCACACAACACAACTCGTCATCTTTAACGACGGGTGATGTTCCCTTTGCCAGCTGAGGTGTCGACATGATGCTGTTACAAATTTTTAATCGTCAGCACAATGCTAGGGGGAAAGCATTTAAGTTAGACAAGTTGATCAACATGTCATGATGGGATAAGTCAAGGTGCGAATAATACTTTCAAATTTTCGACAAGTTGTTGCTGAATATATCAACATGAGTATCATTCACCTCAACTTCTCGAAAAGGGGGCAATTGTTGGTACACGAGTTGGGCGGCCTTGACTACATTCAAAAATGGTTGACCGTGGCAATCAATGACGCATTCATTGGGATTAATGCTAGCTAATTAAATCTGGGCAGTTTTATGTATATAATTAGAGTAGTTATTGTAATTATGACATAGGTTACTCAAAGGGCTGGCCAGAATTGATGATGCAATAATGACGATATTGATGTCGTCGTAACGGTCGGACATGTCGTCGTAACGGTCGGATCATGTCATCAACGGACAAAAGTGCATTAAATGTATCTCTTATAAATATCTAGAGGCTCTATGTAATCAGCACATTGAGTTACGAATACACATACACTCAGTCTCTACATTGTAATTCAAAAGCATATTGTGAAGATCCTTCTTGTTGATCATCATATATCAAATTCCTTTCTTTACCAATTCTTCCATAGTTGATTCTATATTGCTTGATTCCCATTTTTTACTCCGTTCTAGGATAAACTATTTCTTGTTTAAACAGTATTATATATATATGTGTGTGTGTGTGTACAATTTGAGTTTTTTTCCTAATTAATGTTAATTAATTAATTATTTACGGAAATAATGCTGGAAAAAAAGTATTTACCAAAATACTGCTGGGCCTTAACCGTGGTCAGGACAAAGTCGCCCAACCGTTGGGCGACTTATAAGTCGCCAAACCGTTTGGCGACTTATAAGTCGCCCAACGGTTGGGCGACTTTGTCCTGAAATATGGTTTCAAGCGAGCAGCTACTGCCAGCCACGCACGATCGTGCCTATTTCCTTAGGCACGATCGTGCCTATTACCTAAAACACCAAATCAGCTTGTTTTTCGCCCCGGTTCAATCCAGACCGATCTGTTTGCTACAAATAAGGTCTCCTTTCTCCTTTTGAAGTGTTACAAACTAGATACAACACATGATAATCACCTACTCTCAACAACATAAAAAACACCTTATAAACAGCGCTAAAAAACTTTCAAATCATAACCGGTATAACACAGTTCAATCATCATATATGCCATAACAAATAATCATGTAATATTCATACTTGAACACATCAATACAACATACAATACTTAACAAGAGAAAATACATCAAAACTTGTAAATTGTTCCTACAACATCTATTGCATAAGAAAAACTACAATACAAAAGACAAACTACAAGTTCCCATCATCAGCTTCGTCATGGAGATGTTGCTGCTCATGTCTACGCCGACGGTGTTGTCGTGGTTGAAGAACCACTCTCTCATGTTGCGTCTGGGATGATGAACCCGCGGCTGCACTAGACGTGGATGCCATCTCCTGAGATGCGGGCATGTGTATAAGATGTCCGTAGTCTACTCGACCCAACACATCTGAGCATAACGAGGCAATGCCTGTCAGAGTCTGTCCATACATGTCCACATCAGGAATATCAGTCACAGTGGCAGTAGCCCGCTGATGTATGCGCTGCAAAGCTCGGGTCTGCAATACGAAACACAATTACAATTACATTCAAATACATACAAGTATTACATAAATAAAATGACTTACTTTACTAATTAGTAATATACTCACCGTAAGATGCAATGCCAATGAGCTAGGCTGATAATGATGAGTAGGGAGTCTGAACGAAGGAGACACAAACAACCGAGTGATGCTGTAGTACCATCCCATGTAATCTCCTGAAACTGATGGCACATATGTGGGTGTCCCAGCCACGGCTAGCTCAGCTCTCCTATCCCACATAGTCACGTATCGGACATGTCTGAGTGCCCAATCCTCTGTATGCTTCCCACGCCTATCCAGCTTATGCAGCTCTACATAAGTGTCGATAGGACGTGGAATGACCTGCTCAAACCCAAACTGTCGCATGACTCTATCAGGCAAATGAAGCTCAACAATGTCAAAACATATCAGCGGCACACGTGCTCGCCATATGTGAGTCTGCTCTCGTCCAGCTGGGGGCAACTCTGCTAACATATCAGGTCTATACGGCATCCATGTGATCTGTTTCGTAAACATACAAAATTAGTATTTATTCTACACCTATTCTAGTTACTGTTATACTACACACACCATACCTGGTCCTCTGACATCCGATCCAATGCATCCCTGTACACACCGAGGCCAGTAGCGGATGACATGCGAGATAAACCAGCATATAGCCACCTAACCATTAATGTTACAATATCAATAATATGGATTTTATTAATGCATTTACATTCAACAAAAACTAACACAAATACAAACGACTGAAAACATACCGACGGCCTAGAGGGTCCACGCCCCGTACATGATGTGGTCCTAGCAGACGTGGAGGCTCATCAGGCAGTGGCTGTCCATCAATGCCATGATATCCAACTATAATGGGACGGCCAATGTGGATATACTCCCATGACCAAATCTGGAGGAGTAGTAAAAATCCCCCCAGCTCTGTGCTCCCTCTCTGGCACCCGCGACACAGCTGCCTGTAGAGATAAGCCAGGGTGGCACTACCCCAGCTAAACTGTGCTGCTACATCAAACCTCTCCAGCAAAGGCAGGTGTAGCACCTGAACCTCATTTCCGCTCTTGTCAGCGAAAATGGAGGCTCCCATCATCATCAATATATACGCCCGAGCATGCTGCTGGATGATCATCTCATCAGCGTCGGGAGGAAGGGCCTGGAAGTGCTCCCTCAACCATGGCATCCTAAGAGATGACCCCTGAAGGTCAGCCCTAAGAACGGGGCGGATGCCTAACAACCTCTCACACTCATCCACCCACTGTCGACAAGCAGTGCCTGTAACAGCTCTCCCATCAACCTCTAACCCAGTCAGTACAGCCACATCTCCCAATGTCACGGTGACCTCACCAACAGGGAGGTGAAATGAATGTGTCTCCTGCCTCCAACGCTCAAGTAGAGCAGTGAGGAGGGCTCTATCTAAAGGCACAGTAGCCACTAACCTGTGCAGTGTAAAAAAACCTGCTGCACGAACATATGCTAGGACTCTGGGGTCGACATGTAAATGGGACAAACCCCGCAGATGCTCGCGGCACCTATCAACCTGCACATCCATGCCAAGCCAAACATCCTCACTCCTGTGTGAGGCCTGTAGTGTCAGGACAGAAGGATCACTCGGCCCAGGATCCGCTATCACCTCCATGCCTACAAACAAAATTTGTATTAGTTCTTATTGTATTAGTTGTAATTGTATAATGTATTACATTTTTTTTAACTTCCTTTTTTGAATTTATTAATTTTACTTGCAAGGAAATAATGAATTATGATTGACTCTAAATATACACATACCCGGCGAACCCCCCCTCTTGTCTAGATGATCTCTTTGCACATGTCGCTCTATTATGGCCGGTTTGGTGGCATCTTCCACATCTAACCGTTCCTCGTGGGCCTTCATCCATCTCATTCTTAATACGGGTCGACTTTGGTCTTCCCTTTGCCCGAAGCATGGATGGATCGTGCACGATTTCGGGTCCATTGTAATTTGGCCAATAATCACGATCAGGAATCGGTTTGAACACCCTATGATACGTGGCGGCGTATTGGTCAGAAGAGAAGAACTTATCCACAAATGGAGCATAAGACAAACTACGTTGTCTACACACGGCTAATACATGGGAGCAAGGAATCTTGTATATCTCCATCTTTTTGCAAGTGCACGTTTTCCGTTGTAGATGGACAGTTTGTTTTCTCCCACCCTTTCCCAACGTTCTGCCACCACAACCGGTCTCCACCTGAAATATACCTCGCCCTAAATCAAAAGGAGTGACAATGTGATGCTTTGCCTTCTCTCTATTTTTTTCAATTAAATCTGTGATGTATGGGGAGTACTCGTGGCCTTGTGTGAGCCTCAACTTACTAGTTTCACGCCTATTCACAAAGTACGCATTAACCCGGTAAAAAGACACCTGGACCAAGGCTGTAATGGGCAAATATCTAGCATTTTTCATGACTCTATTGAAAACCTCAGCCAGATTTGAAGTGATGGTACCGTATCTGTACCCGCCATCATGGTGCAGCGACCACATTTCTGGAGGAATGTTGGCCAAAAATTGTCGTGCATCCCTACTCATTTCACCTATCTTCTTGAACCCACCATCAAATTTTTTTTTCTGATGTTGCCGTGCGGTCCACACAAATAGATTTTTTAAATGAATGTCTTTGAAATGAGTGTGCACATTTGAAGCAAGATGACGGATGCATAGCCTATGATGCGCATAAGGCTCCTCCCAATTACTTCCAACCTCATTCATTGCCCTAACAATACCTCCATGTCTATCTGAAATGACACACAACTCCCTGTTAGTCACAAAATGCCTAATACATGCCATAAACCATGGCCAACTGTCTCCATTCTCGGATTCAACAACTGCAAAGGCGACTGGGAAAATTTGGTTGTTCGCATCACAACCCATGGCCACGAGCAATGTGCCCTTGTACTTTCCATACATGTGTGTGCCATCAATAGTAAGTACGGGTCGACAATACTTAAAACCAGATATTGATGCCTTGAATGCCCAAAAAACTCTTTGAAACATCATATAACCTGTCGCACCATTGGGGGGTGGGTACCACTGAACAACAGTTCCTGGATTAGAATGTTGGAGCGCTGTCATGAAACGGGGCAATTCGAAATATGACTTTTCCCAACCGCCAAATATTTGTGCTATGGCCTTTTGCTTCCCCATCCATGTTCTCCGGTAAGATACCGTATACCCATATTTTTCCTTCAACATCTCGATGATAGTATGCACTTTAAGAGAAGGATCAGTGCGAATAATGTCAACCACATCTTTACAGATGAATTCTGATGTCAAGGCCACGTGATCTGTAGTGTCGATGTTGCCTACACAAGAAGCAGAATGAGGTCCAGAATAACGCACAATTGTGAAGGTATCAAGGTTGCCTTTGTTCTTTGTGGCGCGTATTCTCCAGGGGCATTGACATTCTTTCTTCCTTTTGCATTGTGCCACCCATTTGTGTTTGTCAGACTCTATCACCCGATAGAATTGGTTCCGTTTGATAGAATACAAGCTCACCATATTGATGACTTGTTCTTTGTTGTCAAACTGTTGACCGACCTCAAACTCACCATCGGGGGTAAACCTTTTCTCACCTGATCCACTCATCCACGCATCAGTAAAACCTTCAGGGAGATCATACATTCTAGTGAAGTGGCTAGACGGGGCAGTTGATGTCACAGTATCACCATCATCTTCATCAGATTCTGTCATGTCGTCACCATTGATGTTCTCGTCTGCATCATCATCACTTCCCTGCCCATCCACAAATGATGCACCGTTGTGCAAATACATGCCATCCTCCCGTATAACCATGTCTAGTACAGGAACCTTTGACGACTTCCCTGCATTCACCCCTGTAATGACATCATGCCTAGATACACCAGCATTTGATGTCGATTGAGTAGCATTAGCGTCAAAGCATTCCTCAATGTATACCTCCAGCGACGACATATCCTCCATCTGAATTATGCCCCACATATTTGTTATAGCTAGCTCATCAATGAGCGGCATAAGCATGTACTTTCCCCCGTTCATGGGAAATTTCATTTTCAACCGCAATGAACGGCCGGGATGAATCATTGTCGCTGCATGTATTTTTTGAAGGATCTCGACCATGCAAGCGCCACGAGAAACCATGACAAAGCTCGTTCTGCCACCTTCATGGCATATTTGCCCACCATTCTCATAATAGTTCCCTCCCCAATGACACACGAGTGGGAAGCTTGAGAAATCCATCTTCTAATAACAACTCATTGTCCAACATTCATGAGTAGACATCAATATACACACTTTATACACATTCACATTTTTAATAGAAATTGCTTCCAAAATTGTAATATATCATTAACTCCAAATTCACAAACAATTCACATTTCAATAACAAACTACCCAAATTTTGATATCTACATTCAATGTCTACCTTTGAATACCCAAATTTAGGTACATTCAACTATACCCAAATGCTCAAATGTCAAAATACACATTATAATTTACAAACAATTTAAAATCATATTTCAACATTTCATACATATTCACATTTCACAACAACTTCATTCACAATCAATTCATAATCCCAAAATTAAAAAAAAAATTAACATTCTAAACCCTAAGTGCAAAATTATATGAAATGGATTTGGATTTACCTAGAATAAGGAGTAAAGAGTGTTGAAGATGAAGATGGAGGGTTGCCGGAGTGGAGTCGCCGGAGATGGAGGAGCGCCGGAGTTGGAGATGGCGGTTCGTCCGTCTTCTTCTTCGTCCGTCGCAGCAGCTATTTCAGTTGGGGAGGCTTCTGTGAAGTGTTCTGTTTGGGGCGAGACCCGATTTTTACTTAAGGGAAAGTCGCCCAACGGTTGGGCGACTTATAAGTCGCCAAACGGTTTGGCGACTTATAAGTCGCCCAACCGTTGGGCGACTTACCCCCGACCATGGTTAACCCAGCAGTATTTTGGTAAATACTTTTAACCCAACCCTATTTTCGTAATTAATTAATTAATTAACATTAATACGGAAAAAAACTCGTACAATTTCAATGTAAACCATGAATGTATGCAAAAAAATATAAACATAAAATTAATCACATATCTTAAAAATCTTGTATAAATATGTTTTGTACTTATGTTTGGAATATTTTATACTTATAAGCAGTATATAATAACAATACGGAGTATTATGTATTATTAGTTTTCATATTATTACTATTATTAATTGCGGTTTTGACATGAATATTACTTAAAAATAGACAATAGACAAAAAAAGAGAACTTTTTTAAAACTTTCCAAGAATGTGACTAATAAGCACTTTACTCTCTAAATTACCCTTCCATTCAGCACTGCATCCGCCTAACTATCGTAACAGACGCCGCACAATAGTTGCACCAAAGCATTATGTGTCATTGCATCCTCTAATAATTAATTCTTCTTTGTATTTATAAATTATTTGCAATAATACATAATTGGACTTAAATATTGAAATTATTACATGAAAATAAGTGTGAAAATTGTTCCACTTACTACCGCCGCTCCAGTGATCACCGTCCCAGTTACTACCGTCGGTCCAGTGACTACCGTCCCATTTACTTTCGTCCGTCCACCGACCACCGCGTCCCAGTTACTACCATCGGTCCAGTGACACTGTCCCAGTTACTACCGTCAATCCAGTGACCACCGTCCCAGTTACTACCGCCGCTCCAATGACCACTGTCTCAATTACTACCGCCGCTCCAGTAACTACCATCCCAGCTACTACCGCTCCAGCGACAACCGTCAGCGATAGTGACTAACTGAGCACCACAAACCAATCCCGCTGGCAACAGTGACCACCGCCACCAGAAATTACAGTGACTTGCTCACAATGATAGTGACCTCAATCCCTGCCCCAACAAACTGCTAGCACACTGCTCCTGACCGGTTGTCGGAATAGTAACCTCCGTCCTCGGCCACAGTGACCTCCTGCGGCTACAGTTACAGTGACATGCCCTTCAATTCCCTGCCCATCCCAATTACCCCTGCTCCTGCAACACCGCCTCCTCCACGGCCATTTCCAACCAGCCCGACATGTCCTGCCCCACCAGCGAACGTACCCCGTCATCCTCCCCAACCAACACCCCCTAGTTACCCCCACAAACAGCGTAACGACCCCGTTGCCGCCCAACGACCCTGACCCCGTCTAGCGCCGCATCACTGACGTTCACCATCAACGCCACTTTCAGAGCAAAAACATTGTTCGTCTCCGAACAGTATCGCCGGATGCGGCACTCAGTAAGGTCGTCGTCGCTGTGAGACAAACCCTAGGCAGATCTGTAGTCCGTCACCGTAATCAATCGTTGACGTCTCCATCCTCAGCAATTTCGTCATGGTCTGGTGCAAGACTGCCATCACCGGCGTCCAACGCAAGGTCGTGGTCGTTGTCTGCTGCAAATTCGTCGTCCTCAATCGGGTCTCCGTCGCTCTCAGCCACGCCGCCGTCTTCCTTCAGCCAGTCCGCCATCTTCCTTCAGCCAGTTCGCCTCCACTTTCATAAAAAAAACCTAGTGCAGAGAAAGGATATAGAAGAGAGATGGGCAATTCGACGGGTGGGAAAGGAAGGGTTAAGTGCATGGGTGTTTTTGTCTTCCAATTCTATATTACTCACTTTTGTGTCCAATCTCAATTCTATATTTTTGTCTTTGTAAAGTCCTACGATATTATTTATGCCATTCTTTCTTATTAATTACTACGTATTAATTAATAATGGAGGTTTAAGCTGCAACGACATTTCATGTAGAATAACTACTTTGAAGAAACATTTGATGCCATGAGTTGCCAATGGAAGAGTTGTTGGCGTTGTGGAGTGGTATGCATTAGGTTTGGGGTTCGAATCCTCTTTCGCACAAAATTTTCTCTTTAGAAGCGGGTTTTGCCGGGTTATCCGGGTTTCCCACTCCAGGCTGGGCGCGTGTTTCGGCCGGGCCATCCAAGTAATTCCGGTTTTAAGCATTTAGTAGCGGCTGTGAGTACAACTAGACTGGATTTGTTGCTGGTTCACCGGGTTTCGGGCTTCTCGAGCTCCCATTTGTCAAAACTCAATTTTTGCAAACGTCTTCACTGTTTTGGACATAACTTTTTACGCGGTGGTCAGACTTAAGCTGTTAATACCTTTTCGGAAATTGGAAGAAGAGATCTACATGACTCCCTGGACATCGGGATCTTAGCATAGATCCATTGGAGTATTTTAATTATATACTAATAAAAAATGGAAACGTCAATCCTAGTGACTATCTTTCTATCCGGTTTACTTGTTAGTTTTGATGAATAGACCAGACCCTCAAACACTATTCATGGATTAACGAAAATGCGCAAAGGCTCTATTTGACTCTGTCATTCTATGAGTCTCTTCCTTTTTTGGATTTTTATTTATTCCATCTCTACTACAGAACCAGATGTGAGAGTTTCTTCTCATCTAGCTCCACACAAATTACGAATAAAGGCTTTACAAAATGAGCTCAAAACAGTATATTTGTGAAGAATGTGGAGATTATTTGCAACTGAGGGGACTTCAGATCGAATTGATTTTTTGATCGATGAGCGAACATGGACTCTTAAGATAGATGCAGTCCCCGAGTACCCCGACTAAATCTCCCGCGCTGTCACTCTCCCTCATTGTTTAAGATTTCTTTTATTTTCTGAGAAACATTGTGAATCACCAAGGTCAAGGTCAAAACAGAGCTCAGTTCTCCCAAATTCAAACCAAAGGTCAAAGCTTGTCTAAAACACACTCCCAAGGTCCAGAAAATTGCATATAATTCAATCAACAATGGATGCCTCCTCTAGCTCATCAACGATGTGTAATTACCAATGTGCTGAAATGTCAACTGATGAGCTCAATGTAAGTACTTCTTATTCGAATTTCATTGATCATATACGTTCTTCACAAGATAAAACCTCTTACTTGAGTGATGAACGTATAACTATTAAGGAATTAGAATCTCATCTCGCCAATAATGAAAGTGTTCTTAGAAAAGACTTGATCGAAAAATATTTTTTCAGTTTTCACGGTTCGTTTAACCAATTTATAGAATAAGAGCACCAAGCTTAGTTTAAATTAGAACACTTGGAAACACGACTATGTGACTTAACTAAACAATTGAAAACTTCTCAAATTAAACACATCACAATAACAACCAATTGTGAACATCTTCAAACTCAACGTTGCAAAATTATATTCTAAGATTAAGGAGATCTAAGTGGATCAAGAAGGACCATGCAGGTGCGGGAATCAAGGCCAAAACAGTCTGAATAGCCTTCATCTACACTATATACTGGATTTGGAGAGTGCGGAATGCAACTATATTTGATGATTCCCAAGCTCATGAGGAGGATGTTTTTGCTAGGATCCAATACATGGTGTATAAGATCCAATACATAGTATTTACCCCCATGAACTTATTGCTTTTTGACTCTTAATGTGGTGAAGGGGTTCACCACCCCTATATTGTGTCTTTTTTGGGCGTGATTGTATAGCGCTTAGGTTACGTTATATCCCATGTTGGGATAGCCCCATTTTTGCTCCCCCTTTTTCTGCTTTACTTGTACATAAATTCTTTTGGTTGATTTATATAATTACCCTTTACCAAAAAAAATATATATTCTAAGATTAAGGAGTTGGAGGACTTACTTTCTAAGAGAGGTCAAACGGATCAAACCATTTTGTTAAATGAGCCAAAAGACACCACTTTCTACAATCAAATGTCAAATTTGATAATTCGTTGTGAGCTCTTTATTGTCTATGGTGTATTTTTGGACATATTCGACTTCCAATAAACAAGTCTATCGGCCAAGAATTTTTAGTGCCGTATGATAATAGTATATTATTCACATTATAAAGTTGGAATAATATAGTATTCACTTTATAAAGTTGGAATAAAGTGAAAAATTATTCTAACATATTATTGGAATAGAAATTTGCACTAAATGAGATTAAAACATTGAAGTATTACACAAACAGAACTCCATATTTTATCTTCCCCGAATAGGAGTACTATGGGAATCAGATGTCTAGAAAGAAGGGGTTGGATGTAAACGATTCTTCCTTGAACATTTAGGTTCAACAAATTTATTTTCGTTCAAGCTTGATTTAGCCCTTTAAACAAATAATGCTTCTTTAATGAAAATTGATTGAATTTAGAAGATTTTAGCTCTTTTTTGGTTGAGTACGCATGCCGAACACAACCACTATTGTGTTGAAAATAATAACAGAATTGTGAACCTGAAATGGAGAAACTATATTAAGTATAATTTGATAGATTTAACCAAGTCAACCAGCATTTCATCAATTTTGACAGATTAAGTCGATTCAATCAATTTCAATGTTACAAAATAGAGTAAGACTTATTTTCATTTGTTCCAAAATCTACATACACACATTTTTATATGTTAAAAACACAATATTTATAAAATAATAAAAGTATGAATTCCACCTACAGTGTAATTTTCTTAATTGCCTCTAATTTAATTAAAAAGATCCTTTAACACACAATATATATGTCCATTACGAAAAAGGTTAATCAAGAGTCATAAGCTTTTGCCACATGTCATTCCTTCAAACATTTGCCACGTGTCACTCTTACAAACATCCATTCAGTCTCACGCTCCATCAATATTACTTCTACTCCACATAAATGGTAATAATATAAATTAGTGTACATTATTATTAATTGGTAGTAAAAACTTACCATGTATATATAAAATGGTTTCTATAAATATTCTAGAGAACTATATCTATATCTATATCTATTTATATATTATACATTCAAGAGTCTGAAGAGTCATATTGGTGGAACTTTTTGCCACATGTCAATCCTTCACACATTTACCACGTGTCACTCTTATGAACACCCATTCACTCTTATGCTCCATCAATATTACTTTTACTCCACATAAATGGTAATAATATAAATTATTGTATATAATTACTAATTGGTAGCAAAAAACTTACCATGTAGAGACAATTTGGTTTCTATAAATATTCTAGAAATCACAACCATTCAATCACCCGTGATTCATGTTACTTTAGACTCCATATAATTGGTAATAAAATAAAGTAACATTAGAAAATCAATATATATATAAAAGATGAACTTTTTAAGAGCATACAAAGAGCCACATAATCACGCCATGTCATCCATTATTTAAGTTTTTAATATTCCATATCTTTAATTTATTTTATTAGATTCTATTTTTTATTGCATATTGATATGGAAACAAAACACTTTATGATAAAAATTCACCTTAATTGGAAACTTTTTCAAAACCTAATACGTACTTATCAATTATGAAATTGGTTACATGAAATCACAATAATTAATGAGACTACATTTTATATGGAGTACTTTTTATAACCACGTATATATTTTTTTGATTATTTTTATACTTCTTATTTTTATTACATTTTATTGAAGAAATAAAGTATCTTTGTTTTTCTCACTTAACAGATAAATCAGTTCCTTAAACAAATAGATAAATCAGCCAAATTGCTATTTATTTTGTAATCAAAATTATTTATATATAAAAAATGGTGTTAAAGTGTCATATTTCCTAAAATGTTATACTTTATTCTTCTAAACTCAATGTTGAGATCATAATTAAAATTTTAAGCTACTGATTTGAAACTATGTTAATACTTCGTGTTTTTCTACATCTTCATATATTATGCACCTCAATTTCGGAGTAATTTAGAAGACATGAGATTAATTAAGAAGCTTCTTTGTGAATTTTATAAAATTGGGTTCACCACAATTATGTTTAGTTGAGATGCTTATGTAAAAAAACATTTTGAATATTTTCCATATAATGGGTTCTTTATTTTACAAGTGAAATTTTTTTTAATTTTTTTTGTGATTCGAGAGATTCTGCCTATTCAGCCCATTCTACTTGAATTTAATCAATTTCAGTAAAATAAGCTGATTCCGCTAATTTTACTATTATCAAGCGAACTCTATATTTAGATTGAGTTTATTTTGCTTTTGCATCACATTATATATAATTTCGAAAAAAACAAATTTAAAATTAGCTAAATTATGTACTGCCCGTGCATCGCACGGGCTTGAAACCTAGTTTAATATAAACTACTATTTGTACTAAAAATCTTAGCATGTACATATAGATTCGTTTCTAAATTTTAAAAATTACAATCAATGACACAAAACCACTTTTCTTAATAAACGTGTCACTCCCTTCCGTCCCAATATCAGTGGGACGGAGGTAATACTATTTTGTAGTGGTTAAAATCACATTTAGAAAGCTTTTGCATTGTGTTTACTTAGCTTTTGTATAATTACAGTGTAATCTTTACTTAACTCTTTGCTAGACTGGTGTGCAAGCTCTCGGCCTGGCTGGTAGGCCAGATCCTGGCTAGGTTGGCAGGTCAGCCGTTTGGGCTTTTAGGCATGCTTTAGACCAGACTGGTAGATAGGCTCCCGACTAGATTGGTAAGCAAGCTCTCAACTAGAGTGATAGGCCGGCCGGGAAAACAGTAGGGCTGAGACCGGTTCGGTTCCTATAAGAAATTAGATGAACCGTTACAAAAAATTTAACTAATCAAATCTGTTCGTTTCTTATCTAAAAATTCAAGAACCATTATAGAACCGAACCAATAGTAAACGGTTCGGTTCTTACTTTTATCGGTTCCTAAACATAATTTTTTGCATAAAAAAAATTAACACATGCAACTTACTTTCTACAACGCAAAAACGTCAAAAATTCAAAGCACAAGCAATAAGTACTTTTTGAAGCTCTTATAAGTTCAAGTATCAAGTCCAAACTTAATTAATTCAACACTTAATAGAAAGAAAGAATTTTAAAAATATAGTATTAATAACAAAGTCATAGTATTTATTAAATTATAGTATTAATAACAAAGTCATAGTTTTATTTATAATGCAAACATAAATATAATAAAAATATTTATAAATTTGTCATAAAATGCATGAGTCGAATAAAATTAAATAGAAATAAAAAATTAGAAAATAAAAAAGGTAAAAAATAAAAAAAAAAAATAATAAAACACCTAATATGTATGTCTCTGTCACTTCATTTTCCACCTCACAACATGTCATATCCGATCGAAAAAATGTCATCTTACATTAACATGTCATCTTTCTATGAAAAAATCATAAAGATGACTCTTTACTATTTAACAATATCAAATTTTGCTTTACAATATGCCATTACAACGACATTTGTTTTTGCATATTGGCATTTTCTTTGGCTGAGGCCTATTTTTTTTATTTTTATTTTTCATTGGAATAACTTTAATTTAGGGATCAGAAAAGGCCTATTAATTAATTAATTAAAGTATGATAAGAGAAAGGAAAGATAAAAAAAAAAGCTGCTGGAATCCATACTTTTAGAGAAAGGAAAGATAAGGAAGAATTGATACTTGTCATTACAATTGCCGGAATCCACTGGAGCATCTATAAAAAGCTGCTACATAATTGCCGGAACCAGTCCGTCCTCTGATTTCGGTAAACCCCAATTCAATTCCAATTTCTACAATTCGTCTTCGGAATCGAATCACATCACTCCGTCTTACACTGCTGCAGCAAATGAGAGTGGAAGATTTTCCAGACCGTGCATGCAACGACGCCGTCTTACCGATGCCCGGAGTGCCGGAGACGCCGCCGCAGACCGTGGAACTGCACAGAGTTTGTGTGCCCCCGCACAGGACAACCGCCCGGAAACTAAGGCAGAGATTGGGAGATATCTTCTTCCCCGACGATCCTCTCCACAGGTTCAAAGGCCAAACGAGGGTTAAGAAACTGCTTTTGAGTCTCCAGTTTTTCTTCCCGGTTCTGGAGTGGGGCCCGAATTATAATCTCCGGCTTCTGCGTGCTGATGTCGTAGCCGGCCTCACAATTGCCAGCCTTGCCATCCCTCAAGGCATCAGTTATGCAAAACTTGCAAATTTGCCACCTATCATCGGACTCTGTAAGTATATATAAGCACTCGAGTTGTTATTGCTCGATCTTAATTCTCAATGCCTGCCTTTCTTCCTTTTTTGGTTGGTTGGGCGCATGCAGATTCCAGTTTCGTCCCGCCGCTGGTATACTCTGTTCTCGGGAGTTCTAGGCATCTGGCCGTGGGGCCGGTGTCCATAGCCTCTCTTGTCATGGGCACAATGCTTAGTGAGGCACTTCCATATGGTGAAGACCACCATGTTCTCTACCTTAAATTGGCTTTCACGTCCACATTTGTTGCTGGAATATTTCAAGCTTCTTTGGGCTTCTTCAGGTTTTTTCTTATTCCTTAAATCTTTCTTATATGTATAGACGGTCTTTGTAGCAAATTACAGATCTTGCATCCCCTACGCTTGAAGGTGGCCTTCCAAGCATGTTTTAGAGCGCTACCTCGAAAAGTTGATGGAATTCCACCACCATATGTGTCTTACTTTTAGGAGTGTTTTCCTTTAGCTTAGCAACAGAGTGGTTTTTTTTGCAGGTTGGGATTCCTTATAGATTTTCTATCAAAGCCCACTCTTTTGGGGTTCATGTCCGGAGCTGCGGTCATTGTTTCTTTGCAACAATTGAAAGGCTTGCTTGGGATTGTCCATTTCACTAATAAGATGCAAATTATTCCTGTTTTGTCCTCAGTTTTCCATCGCACGGATGAGGTAATAATATGAAAACCAAAATTGAATTGGATGGATAAGCCTAGGCTGGACCCTGTGGTTTCATACTTACTTACATGTACTGGTCTAGTCTTTGATTCAAGTTTTTTGAAGTTTCCGATTCCGGTCTAGACTCGTCCAAACCCATAATATGTAGGTCCAAACGGATGGGCTTAAATTAATTCATATAATTATTTTTAAATATATTTTCCATCTAAAATGTATTACTCCCTCCGTCCCACTATAATTGTCCCACTATAATTGTCCCATTTCCTTTTCCTTCCCACTAAATTTGTCCCATATCATATTTGGTAATATTTGTGTGGCTCTAATTCATTCTTACTTTATTCTCACTTTATTATTTCATTATCAATCACATAACTCTAGTTTTCTTAAAATTGCACCACTCTCATTTGTCCTAATCTTAGGGGGACGGAGGTAGTAGTATGTAACAATTATTAAAAATTATTTTTGATTTAGTTTTATTTGAATTTTTATTCAAAAAAGTTCTATGTTTAAAAAAACTAATAGCCATCCAAGGTTTTCACTATCGTAAGGCGTAGTGTAAAAAAGTCTTAATGTGTAAAATAAAAATTAATCTCAGTCGTCCAAAAAGTCAATATGATGCATAATAATTCTTATCTGATGCACTTTTCCAAATGGAGGCGTTCTAGACGGCAGTCCCGATCAGGAAGTCCTGATAGGAGGTTACTATATATATAGCATTATTTCACCAAGTGTACAATTCAGTTTCACAGGACACAATCCAACGGTCTAGATTCGTTCTCATTTTCTCCTAGAAGTCCTTTCTTACCGGACCCACTCTAGGGATGAGTTCAAATGAGAAGACATCTTAACGTGTAAAATGAGAATTAATCTCAGCCGTCCAAAGTGTCGATCTGATGCACAATAACCCCTATCTGATGCACTTTCGAATAGACCTTATTTGATGCACTTTTCGGAAAGTGCATCAGATAAGGGTTATTGTGCATCAGATCGACACTTTGGAAGGCTGAGATTAATTCTCATTTTACACGTTAAAACTTTTTTTTATTTGATCCAAATTATATATATATATATATAATATATACACACACACACACACACATATATATATATATATATATACGCACACAAAAAAAACCCTATCCAGCCATCACCGCCGTCCGTTCGCCGCCCGGCCGCCGTCATTTGAGGTGGTTCCCAGTTGAATTTTTTGATGAAGTTTTGTAAAAATGTGCTTCCTGTAGTGTAGATTATGTCACAAAATTTCAGCTCAAAATTCAATCAGGAAGTCAGTTAATTAAGTTATTGAAAAACACTGATTTATTTTGGCACAATGTTTTTCAATAACTTATTGAACTGACTTTCTGATTGAATTTGAAGCTGAAATTTGTGGACATAATCTATTATTCATGATAATCATGCTCACAAGTTTTCATCAAAAAAATCACCGGGAACCATCTCAAATGGCAGCGGCGATTTGAACGCAATGGCGGGACGGAGGTTCTGTCTGGACAAGATCATTCCTCTCTATATATAATTATAGGTTTGGATCAAATAAAATTGATTTTAATGTGAAAAATGAGAATGATTTTCGTGCAACGAGTTAAGGATCTAACGTCTCTAAAATTGACAACAATGCACCATATTGTATTTAAAACGCGGTGACATTTGTGTAAAAGTGCAATGTAATGAAGTGAAGTGAAATTTCGAATTTCTCATGTCACACTCTTCTTATTTGAACCCCACCCTATAGATATATATAGATGCACATATGTATAGGAAAATATCCATGTAAGATAGGCCTAAAAGTTACAATTTTAGGCCTCTTTTAGTTGAGGTGTTTCCGGGACTAATTTTTTGAAGAAATTTTGTGAGCATGTTCTCCATGAACTGTATATTATGTCTATCAAAGTTTAGCTTAAAATTTGATCGAGAAGCCAATTAAATAAATTTTTGAAAATCGTTCAGTTTTTTGTACATAAAACATGCAATTTTTTTCAATAATTTATTTAATTGACTTCCCGATTGAAATTTGGTGGACATAATCTACACTTCATAGAGAACATGCTCACAAAATTTCGTAAAAAAATTCGACCCGAAAGCACCTCAAATGAAAGAGGCCTAAAAATTGTAATTTCATATTCATATATTCATATATTCATATATACAAAATATATATATATATATACAATATTCTATTTAAATCAAACTTATACGTTTAAAAAAATCAACAAAGAATTAGGATATGTTTACTTTGCAGGTTATTAAACTTAAGACATGTGTTAGTAAGCGGTGCATAAAATAAGCTGTACCATAAGCACATGTCTATTTTTTTTAAATACTCCAGGGGGGTCTGGGGGGACCTGGAGTAATGAGGGCTGAAACTCAGCCCATTAAGTTTCAAGCCCCTATGTGCCTAGCGGGTTTCGAACCCGAGACCTTAGCTAGATACGGTAACCTCCCATCCAGCGAGCTGGAATGCTTGGTTATAGGTCTTTGTGTTAATCTATTATTAATATACCACCAATACTCTTGTGGCTTGTTTAAATAGAACTACTTCATTCATTAAAATATTGTTAACTAGAATGTGAAGTTGATAATTTTTTCATGTATAATCTCCCAATCAGGCTCTTAACGTAACATCATCATCGTTTAGAATCACTAGTGCTACTTTTGATTGGAGCCAAGAAATTAGAGATAATGAAAGAAGAAATAGATGCAAAGTAGAAAATGTTGTTTGGCAGGATGCTTTTCTCATAATAGATGAAAAATACTGCAATTCAGGATCCACCTTTCCCATTTTTTTTCTTTTTTTCTCTTTATCCTTTTTTTCCTGTTGTACGGAACCAGAAAGAAGTTTATTTCTTCATTAAACCAGATAAGAGTCATGGAAGGATAATGATCCTTTGATTGAAGCCTTGGAGGAAAGTAACTTGTACTGGAAAATATATGCAAATGTTTTTTGAAGGAAAAGTTGTTTATCTGTATGCTAATGTTGTACTAACAAATATGAAAAACATACCACTGTTAAAGGAGAATAGCTCTTCTGTTTTCAAAACGGGAATTCATTTTCCACAAAGGTTTAATGAATCAAAGTAAATATCTTCCTTCAGTGAAAATTTGCCAGAAAATGTTTTCCCTTGCCAACACTGGAAAGTCGTATTTTGTTCAAGTCACACCCTCAAGAAGTTCAATCAGTTTGGCCAAATTTGACCCTCACAAAATGGACTGTGGATATAACTACGTAGAGAAGTCTAGTTGAGAGTCAGAACCATATGTACGGACGACCATAATGCAAACTAATTCTGATGTTGATGTTTTGCGTTCAGTGGTCTTGGCAAACTATTGTGATAGGAATGCTTTTCCTCATACTCATGTTGACAGCGAGGCAATTTGTGAGTAAGCTATTCTCAATTAAATTCCTCATGAAACAACCAAATCTGCAGTTTTAATTGAGTGCAGTTTGTTCACTAGTTTTTGCCTGTTTTGTTCTGACTTATGGGTTTCCTCATGTTTTTACTCCCAACGCAGAGCATTTGGAAACCAAAATTCTTTTGGATTTCAGCGGCAGCACCACTGACATCAGTCATTTTGTCGACTGTCATAGTCGCACTTCTTGGGGCTAAGGCTCACGAAATTGCTACTGTAAGTAATACTGCATTTGCACTATTAGATATACTAAGGTGGTTTATGTTGTGATTGGGTAGGGAGGAGAAACATGAGTGGAAGTAGGTTGGTGAGAAAATAAAAAGAGAGAAATAGGTGATAAGAAGAGTTGTTTATATGAAGTGAAATATACTCATGAAAGAGAGCAATACTTGAACTAAAGTTGTTTGGTATTAGGAAGATTGTACTAAGTCCAAATATTGTAAATAGCCTAGTCTTTGTACCGAATACACGGTTAAGTGGTTAGCAGTTTGGTCAACTGATCAGTCTGTTGATCAGTTTGTTAAACTCATTAGTCTATAAATACTTGTATCATTCCCTTAATTGAATAAGATTGATTTTTCCTATTTCTATCATGGTATCAGAGCACTGACTCGTTCCTCCATGACGAACTCAGACTCGAATTCCGTTTCTTCCAAAACTTCTGGTAATACCCCAACTCCGATCACATTCAATCATCCCTTACCTATCAAGCTTGATTCAAACAATTTCCTCCTATGGAAACATCACGTTCGTTCTGTAATTCGTGCTCACAAGCTTCTTAAATTTGTTGAGAAGCCTGAGATTCCTGAGAAATTCATCGCCGGTGAGGAAGCAGGTACGAAAATCGAGAACGATGCCTACGCAACTTGGGAACAACAAGATCAGATGCTTTTTTCGTGGCTTTTGGCATCGCTCTCTGAATCTCTTCATACACGAGTCATTCACTGTCAACACTCATACCAACTATGGAATGAAATCGATAAATTCTTTCAGGCGAATATTGTTGCCAGAGCTAGACAGCTCAAATCTGAGCTCTACTCTACCGGGAAGGGTGATCGCTCGATCACAGAATATCTTCTTCGAATTCAGAATATTGTTGACAGCTTGATGAACATTGGTGAGCCTATATCAACCAAGGACCATATCAATGTTATCCTGGAAGGACTTCCGGAGGAGTATGAATCGCTTGTCTCTTCTGTGGCTTCTCGAAGCATCTTGGATCCAGTAACTCAGCTTGAGTCGCTGTTACTGGCAAAGGAGTTACGACAAAAGAAGTTACGTGAATCTTCACAAACACTTTTTTCTGCTAATTTGGCTCGCGCGGAAGTTCCGACTCCAAACACTGAACCTGTTTCTTCACAAATTTCAGAAAATTCTTCTGCAAATATTGCTCAATTTCAAAATCAGATGTCTGCTCCTCCCTACAGGGGACGTGGTCGCGGAGGCATCACCAGAGGTCGTGGTGGCCGTTTTGGAGGTCGGAATTCTGTTTCTTGTCAAGTCTGTGGTAAATCTGGCCACAATGCCTTGAATTGTTATCACAGGCATAACCCTGCCTATGCTGCACCTACTCCCAACTATAACAATTCAAATTCTGCAACCTCTAACCCTTGGAACCAACACTCATCATCCTCAAACTATACTAATTACCCTTATCCGCCACCTGCTTACCCAAATCCAACTCAATTTCACTACCCTAATTACCCTCAGTTTTCTCAGCAAACTGCACACTCAAATCCTCCAAATCATTGGAATCTTCAACCTTCTCACTCCAGATTTAACAACTCTACTCCAGAAGCTCTCAACTGGAATATGCAGTCTACAAACCCTACACCAACTGCAGCTGTTGCTACTGCTCATTCATCCATCCTTGGACCAGGACCATCATCTCAAACCTGGTTTCCTGACTCTGGAGCAACGCATCATGTGACCTCAGACCCTTTAAACCTTCAGCACAGTGAGCCGTTTGCAACAACTGATAAGCTTTTTATGGGCAATGGCCAAGGTTTGGAAATAAAGTCCATTGGACACTCTTCCTTTTCCTCACCTTTTCACTCCTCTCAATACCTTGCTTTAAACAATATTCTTCATGTCCCATCTATCACCAAAAACCTTTTGAGTGTTAGTCAATTTGCAAAAGACAACAATGTATTCTTTGAATTCTATCCTCATGAGTGCTTTGTGAAATCACAGGTTTCTAAACAGGTTCTATTACATGGCACTCTTGGTGAAGATGGTCTGTACAAGTTTCAAAAGTTTTCAGTCCTCAGTTCTCCTCAGTCCAGTCCTATTACTCAATTTACAAATATGTCCTCCTATACTTCTACTTGTAATAAATCTCAATCATGTACTCCTTTAGTTGATTGTAATCTGTGGCATTTGAGGCTTGGTCACCCTCATCTTGAAGCACTCAAATCTGTACTCAAACATTGTAATGCTGAACCTATCAATAAATATAATGTTGAGTTTTGTCCTGCTTGTTGTTTAGGCAAAGCACATAGGTTGCCATCCCACACTTCTATTACTGAATACCATTCACCTTTTGAATTAGTGTTTACTGATCTTTGGGGTCCAGCTCCCATTTTATCTTTTGATGGCTACTCATATTATATTTCATTCATTGATGCTTGCACAAAGTATACTTGGATCTATTTTCTTAAAAAGAAATCAGATGCACTTACAGCTTTCCAAAATTTCTATCAATATGTGCTTAATCAGTTCTCTGTATCCATAAAATCCCTGCAATCTGATTGGGGAGGAGAATTTAGTTCTTTCACTTAGTTTCTAACACAAAAAGGCATCACACATAGACTGATTTGTCCACATACACACCACCAAAATGGTGTTGTAGAAAGGAAACATCGTACTATAGTTGAAAAAGGTTTATCTCTTCTTGCTCATTCTTCCTTACCATTCAAGTTTTGGGATTCTGCCTTTGCCACAGCAGTACATCTCATTAACAAAACTCCATCTAAATCCATTAATAACTTTAGTCCTCATTTCAAACTATTTGGATCACTACCTGACTACTTCTTTCTTAAAGTCTATGGTTGCTCATGTTATCCATTCATAAGACCATACAACAAGCACAAAATGGACTTTCATTCTGAAGAATGTGTCTTTCTAGGTTACTCCTCTCAACACAAGGGCTACAAATGCCTTTCTAAATCTGGAAAGGTTTATATATCCAAAGATGTCATCTTTCATGAGTCAAAGTTTCCATACTCCACTCTCTTCTCATCTACTAAATCACAGCCTATCACAACTTCATCCTATAACACTGCTCCTCTTACTGTTCTTCCACCAAATTTATCCTCCAGCTCCCATTCTCCTCCAACCAACTCACACTCCCATCAATCTCAGTCAACTGATTCCCAAAGTGTTTCTACCAGTTCATCAACACCTCTTTCAACTCACTTTAATCAATCCACTCAGCCTGATCTATCATCATCTTCTTCCACATCATCTTCACCATCCCCTTCTCCCATCACTAACACCCATCCCATGACTACAAGAGCTAAATCTGGAATTGTGAAACCAAGACTACATCCAACCTTGCTATTGGCCCATACTGAGCCTAAATCAGTTAAGCAAGCACTTGCTTCTCCTGATTGGTTTGCAGCTATGAAGTCAGAATATGATGCCCTTCTCAATAACAACACCTGGACTCTAGTTCCCCTGCCACCAGCCAAACAGGCTGTAGGCTGCAAATGGGTATTCAGAATCAAGGAAAACCCAGATGGTTCATTAAACAAATATAAGGCAAGACTTGTTGCTAAGGGGTTTCACCAGAGGTATGGGTTTGACTTTAGAGAAACATTTTCTCCAGTTGTCAAACCAATAACTATCAGAATTTTACTTACTCTAGCTGTCTCTTGCAACTGGTCTATTCAACAGCTAGATGTAAATAATGCTTTTCTCAATGGGGATCTAGAAGAAGAGGTGTACATGACACAGCCCCCAGGTTTTCAGGTCCAAGATACTTCTCTAGTCTGTAAACTTCACAAGTCCCTTTATGGACTGAAACAAGCTCCCAGGGCTTGGTTTCAGAAATTGACTTCAGTTCTCTACAATGCTGGCTTTAAACAGAGTAAATGTGATCCTTCTCTGCTTATATTTGTATCTTCTGGAATACAAATATACCTTCTAATCTATGTTGATGACATTATAGTAATTGGAAACTGTGAACAAGTATTGTTGTATTTCATATTCTTGATAATAAAGTGCTATACAAGAAGCTATATTTATAGCTATATTTAGAGTTCTAGGGTTTTCTATACAAGATATACAAATGGGCTAAGCCCAATACTACTAGGGTTTTCACACTCCCCCTCAAGCTGGAGCATATAAATCATATGTACCAAGCTTGTTACAAATATATCCCACTCTAGGACCTCTGAGAGACTTAGTTAAAATATCTGCAAGTTGTTCAGTTGTGTTCACATATTTGGTGATGATATGTCCACTTGTGATCTTCTCTCGGATAAAATGACAATCAACTTCAATATGTTTCGTCCTCTCATGATATACCGGATTTGATGCAATGTGCATTGCAGCTTGATTATCACACATGAGTTGAACCGGTTTTGTGTTTCCATATTTTAACTCTTGGAGGAGATGCTTCAACCATAAGATTTCACATGTAGCAAGGGCCATTGCACGATATTCTGCTTCAGCACTAGATCTGGAAACCACATCCTGTTTCTTACTTTTCCATGAAATTAAGTTTCCACCAATCAAGATGCAATATCCCGATGTGGAACGTCTATCCATCGGACATCCGGCCCAATCTGCATCACAATATCCCAAAATATCGTGATGGCCTCGATCTTCGAACAACAATCCTTGCCCTGGACTTTTCTTGATGTATCTCAAAACTCGGATAGCTGCATCCCAGTGTCCAGTACATGGTTTATCAAGAAACTGACTAAGGACACTTACCGCAAATGAGATATCTGGTCTCGTGATGGTAAGATAATTCAATTTGCCGATCAATCTTCTATATTTCTCCTTGTTGGGCAAAAGATCTCCCTGTTCTGATAAGAGTTTAACGTTCGGATCCATCGGTGTATCCACTGGCCTGCAATCTAGCAACCCTGTTTCCTCAAGAATATCCAAGGCATACTTTCTTTGTGAGAGAGCAATTCCATTTGCAGACTGTGCGACCTCAATGCCAAGGAAGTATCTCAACTTTCCCAAGTCTTTTGTTTGAAATTTGCTAAAGAGATGTTGCTTGAGGAGCACAATTCCTTGATCATCGCTACCTGTAATGACAATGTCATCAACATACACAACAAGATAAATACATTTGTTGTCAGCAGAATGTCTGTAGAATATAGAATGATCAACATCACTGCGAATCATGCCAAAGCTGCAAACAACGGCACTAAACCTCCCAAACCATGCACGTGGAGATTGCTTCAAGCCATACAATGAACGACGCAATCTGCACACCATACCAGACTCCCCCTGAGCAACAAACCCAGGTGGTTGCTCCATATAAACTTCCTCGTGTAGATCTCCGTGAAGGAATGCGTTTTTGATATCCAATTGGAACAATGGCCAATGGCTCATTGCTGCCATGGATAAAACCAAACGAACTGATGCAATCTTCGCCACAGGAGAAAAAGTGTCGGTGTAATCCAAACCATATATCTGAGTATACCCTTTTGCCACAAGACGTGCTTTAAAGCGATCAATCTCCCCATCAGTCCCAACTTTAACGGTGTAAATCCACCGACATCCCACCACTGATTTGTCAGCGGGAAGGGGAACTAAGTCCCATGTCCCACTAGAATGAAGGGCCTCCATCTCAGCCATCATAGCTTTACGCCACTCCGGGTGTGCCAGTGCCTCACGTGTGGTTTTAGGAATGCATATATGAGACAGGTGAGAAATAAAAGCATAGTACGGGGTAGAGAGGCGGTGATAACTCAAAAAGTTATATATGGGATGTGGGTTCAGTGTAGAACGTGTACCTTTTCGGAGAGCAATGGGCAAATCATCCAGAGTGTTTTCAGGTGGTGATGATGGTGCGGTAGGTGGTGATGATGATGCATGAACCGGCATGGGGGAATCAACTGGCGTGGCCATGATAGGCTCAATGGCAGGAGGTCGAGGACGACGATGATATACCTGTAATGGAGGAGGGTCTACGACAGGAGGGTGGTGGGGGTGCTCGTCAGATGGAGAGGAAATAACCGTTTCTGTTTGGATGGGCCGAAGATATGAGATGAAGTCCAAACAGGATGGAGTATCAGCAGACGATAAGGGGTAATAAAAAGAGGACTCCATAAAAGTGACGTCAGCAGAAATAAAATGCTTCTTAAGTAATGGAGAATAACAACGATAACCCTTCTGGACTCGTGAATATCCAAGAAAAACGCATTTTACTGACCTAGCTGACATTTTGGATAATCCAGGTGTAAAATCATGGACGAAACACACACACCCAAACACATGAGGTGGTAATGGAAATAACTCACGACTAGGAAACAAGACAGAATAAGGAATTTCATTATTAATAACGGAGGAAGGCATTCTATTTATTAAATAACACGCAGTGAGTACAACGTCTGCCCAATACTGAGGTGGTGTATGTGAATGTAATAACAAAGTACGGGCAGTATCAACTAAGTGTCTGTTCTTGCGTTCAGCTACCCCATTTTGTTGAGGCGTGTGTACACAAGAAGACTGGTGAAGCATACCTCGTGATGTCATGAATTGATTAAAGGGTGCCGCAAAAAATTCTTTAGCATTATCACTGCGTAAAACTTTGATAGAATGACCAAACTGAGTGTGTACTTCGGCACAAAAAGTCTGAAAAATATGGAATAATTCAGAACGTTCTTTCATTAAAAACAACCATGTGTAACGGGAAAAGTCGTCCACGAAAATAACAAAATAGCGAAATCCTAAAGTAGAAGTGACTCGATACGGACCCCATACATCTGTATGAACTAAATCAAAAGGGGACGCAGCCCGTTTATTAGCACGCCTTGGAAAGGATTTACGAGGTTGCTTTCCAAGGTGACATGACTCACACTCTAAAGACGAAAGGCTTGAGAAACCTGGAACCATACGGCGAAACTTTGAGAGGCTAGGATGACCCAAACGGTTATGTAATGTTAATGCAGGTTCAACAGAGACACAAGCGATTGGATCAACAGGATGAAGATGATACAAGCCTTGAGATTCATGCCCGACGCCAATCGTCTTCCCCGAACGACGGTCCTGCACAGTTACAGAATCAGCAAAAAAGGTTATAGAGCAATCAAGAGCACGCGTGATTTTACTAACAGAGACAAGGTTAAAGGGGCTATCAGGAACATATAAGACTGAATGTAGTGGTAAGGATGAAAGTGGTAGTGCTTGCCCAATACCCATGGCCGAAGTTTGATGGCCATTAGCCAAAGTAATTAAAGGAAGGTGTTGGTGCTTGGTAATATGGGATAAAAGATGGGGATTACCAGAAATATGGTCTGAAGCACCTGAGTCAATGATCCATGAGCTTGTGGTGTTTGAAACACAAGCGGTAGACGTACCAGGTGTAGATAAAGGCACATTAGCAGACTTAAATTTCTGATATGCAGCATATTCGTCAGGAGGTAGAACAACCGGAGATGGCGGAATCTGAGCAACAGTGGCTGAGCTAGAAGGTCTCCCGTGTAGCTTCCAACATCTATCTTTAGTATGACCAAGCTTATGACAGTAGTCACATTTAGGTCGGCTTCGACGCAGATATCCTTTGTTGTTTCCTCCGTCGGACCCCACACCTTGTGATGCAAGAATTGTAGAATCAGTAGAACCCAATTCAGCAGATATCGGGGCCGCACGAAGAATTCGAGAAAAGGCGTCTGTCATAGTTGGAACAGTAGAGCTAGAGAGAATTTGTTCACGTATAGATAATAGCTCTGGGCGAAGACCCGCCAAAGCTAAAACCATAACAAGTTGTTGTCGTTGTTCTAGTTGTTTCTCTCTATCTTCTGTGATAGGTTGAATGGTGTTATACTCAAAGAGTAAAGCCTCAGCCCGGCCTAGAAAATCCTGGATGTCCAATTCTTGTTGCTTGAGCGTGGCAATTTTGGAACCAAACGAAAACAGACTTTGAATATCATTAGTGTAATTAGACTTGGCTTTTTCCCAAATCTGTTTACACGTCCGATATGATTGATATGTAGGATGAAGTTTGGAGTCCATGGATTGCCACAAAACATTGCACAACAGTGCATCCATATTCTCCCATTCCGTTTTGTTATCCTTGACTGAATTGGCATCTATGAGCAAGTGATCAATTTGTCCTTGACCTTTGAACCACATCTCCACAGAAATGGCCCATGATTGATAATTAGCACTTCCAACCAAACGGTCCGTTGTAATAATAGGAACTGAAGCAAATGAAGAAAAACCAGAAGACATTTTTTTTTTTTTTTTAAGTAAAAGAGTAAATATGAGTAATAATATTACTGCTGCAAGGAAATACTATCGCAAAGAGAGAGCAGCAGTAGCAAACCATAGAACTGTGAAGACCAACCAGAGTAGCAGCGACCAGCCAGAGCACCGGCGAGCCACCGGCGACGACCAATCTGGGCAGCGTGCGAGTTCGGCGGCGGCGCGCGAGTTCGGCAGCGGCGCGCGAGTTCGGCGGCGGCGGCGTAAATTACGTTGTGCAGGTCGCCGGAACCTCAGGAACGGCTGGTGGTAGGAGGTGTCAACACCAGATAAGCAGAATGATACAGATCTGCAAACAGATGTGAAACTGTAGGTGTGGACTTGAGCGACGTGTGGCGGCGCGTGGGTGATGCGGCGCAGGTGCTTCCTCCGGCGGTAAGTCGCGATGAAGCCTTGAGCACAGCGGTAGGCTGATATCACTACCAGAAGCACTCAATTGAAAGTCGCGCTACTGTTCACGCCGGAATACTGGCCGGAAATGATGCCGCCAGAAAAATCATAACACTACACTAACAATTGCCATAGTGGCTCTGATACCATGTGAACAAGTATTGTTGTATTTCATATTCTTGATAATAAAGTGCTATACAAGAAGCTATATTTATAGCTATATTTAGAGTTCTAGGGTTTTCTATACAAGATATACAAATGGGCTAAGCCCAATACTACTAGGGTTTTCACAGAAACAATTCTGCTGCAATCCAGCAACTCATTCATAAGCTGAATTCCTCATTTTCTCTTAAACATCTTGGGGACATTGACTTCTTTCTAGGAATAGAAGTAAGGAAACTTCCTGATGGTAGTCTGCATCTATCTCAAGGCAAATATGTGAGAGATCTACTTAATCAAGTGGGCATGATGGACTCCAAAGGTGTGAAAACACCTATGATCAGCACCTGCAAACTCACTCATCAGGGCAGTGATCCTTTGCCAGACCCTTCTTTCTACAGATCTATTGTTGGAACACTACAATATGCCACCTTAACCAGACCAGAAATTAGTTATGCTGTTAACAAGGTGTGTCAGTTTATGGCCTCACCCTTGGAAGATCATTGGAAAGCTGTTAAACACATACTAAGATATCTCTCTGGAACTATAACACATGGCATCCTCATCAAACCTTTACCCTTAACCACCTCTTCCTTACCTATATTAGCCTTCTGTGATGCTGATTGGGCCTCTGACCCAACTGACAGAAGATCTACCTCTGGGTCCTGCATTTTTCTTGGCTCTAACATCATATCTTGGTGGTCCAAAAAGCAAGTACGTGTAGCCAGATCCTCAGCAGAAGCTGAGTACAGGAGTCTTGCAGACACGGCTGCAGAACTGCTATGGATCTAGTTTCTATTGAAAGAACTCCAAGTTTCATTTTCAACTCCCAGAATCTATTGTGACAACCTAAGCACAGTTCATCTTGCACACAATCCTGTGCTTCACTCAAGGATCAAACATATGGAAATAGATCTATTCTTTGTCAGGGAAAAAGTACAATCTAAACAGCTTGAAATCTATCACATTCCAGCCCCTCATCAGCTTGCTGACATACTGACTAAGCCATTATCTGCAGCTACATTTTTGGATCTAAAAACCAAACTTAGTGTGATTGACTTTCCAAATCAATCACCCTAATTTTGAGGGGGGAATATTAGGAAGATTGTACTAAGTCCAAATATTGTAAATAGCCTAGTCTTTGTACCGAATACTCGGTTAAGTGGTTAGCAGTTCGAGAGTCAACTGATCAGTCTGTTGAAGTTTGTTAAACTCATTAGTCTATAAATACTTGTATCATTCCCTTAATTGAATAAGATTGATTTTCCCTATTTCTATCATTTGGTATCTAGAAAAACTAATTCTAAAATAAATAAAAGCATGTTATGTGCATTTAATTTTAGATTAGAACCAAGTCAAATACTCCCTCCGTATTTAGTTGTTCTCTACATTAGGTTTGGGCACAAAGTTTTAGGATAAAATAGTAGGGGTAATGAATAGTGTAGAAAAAGTAGGAGAGAGAGTGTAAAAGTATGAAAGAGAAGATAAAAAGTGGAAAAAGTAAGGGGTAGTTGAGTATTTTTAAAGGAAAAAACTTACCAAAAAGGGAAAGTGTAGCAAACTTTTAAATACATCCCAAAAAGGAAAGTGTAGCAAACTTTAGAATACGGAGGAAGTAAGTTTTTCATTACCTTCATTTAGCACTGAAATATTTTGGCATGGGGCGTAACATGGCCCCAATATGTTTCAAATTTTCTACCATATTTCCATGGAAATGTTTTTTCCCCATCATTTGCAATGGAGCCAAAGACCCACTACTTTTTGGCTTGGGAATATGATGGAGTAAAGCAAAATGACTCTCTAAACTGTCTGCGCTTCTTTGTTACGAAGGAGCAGTCAGTGAGTCAGTCCATTCAATTTTTGACGCGATTTTCATCATGGGTCACCCGAAAACAGTCTGTCTGTGCTTTAGTAGAGGGGTAAAACTACGTACATCCGACCCCCTTAACCCACCGTAGGTGGGAACCTTTGCGGCACTGGGATAATGATGATGATGATTTCCATGGAAATGTTTTTCCACCATTTTTCCTTCCATGAACCAAACATTTTCCATCATTCGCAATGGAGCCAAAGACTCATTATTTTTTGGCTTGGGAATATGATGGAATAAAGCAAAATGATTCACTAAACTGTATGTGTTTCTTTGTTATGAAGCAGTTGTCGGTCCATGCAATTTTTGACGTAATTTTCACTATGGGTCATCCGGAAGCAGTCTTTCTATGCTTTAGCCTTTAGTGCCGGGGTAAGACTGCGTACATCCGACCCCACCGTAGGTGGGAGCCTTTGCGGCATTGGGGTAATGATGATGATGATGATTTCCATGGAAATGCCTTGGACAATCCTAATTTTCCTTTATCTCCTCTTCATTTCTCCATCCCCTCTTTCCTACCAAATAGACACCGAGTTAGGATTTTTTTGACCTTTTATAAAAATGTTCCACCAAACACTTAACGCGACAACACTTTTAGGAGCCATAGCAATCCCAAAATGTTAAGCCGAACAACTTCTAGGATGAGGTACTAATGTTATTTATTTACTCTGCTGCAGATTGGTCATCTACCTAAGGGTCTGAATCCACCTTCATCAAAGATGCTATACTTTGGTGGTTCTTATCTGATTCTTGTTATCAAGACTGGCATTGTAACCGGTATCTTATCACTCACGGAAGGAATTGCAGTAGGAAGGACATTTGCTGCTTTGAAAAACTACCAAGTTGACGGGAACCAAGAAATGATGGCTATTGGTCTGATGAATATGGTCGGATCATGTTCTTCGTGCTATGTTACGACAGGTAAAAATGATAGACTCCAAAAATTGACTGTAAATTCAGTGTATTACTGTAGAACATCTGAGAATTACAACGGCAGAAAACAAAGGAAAACATAAAAGAAACGGGAATGGTTCGAGAGCATCCCCTATCCCAAGCAACTACCCAATTTCTGCCTACTTCTTATTTCTCCCTGCCCTTCTATTTATGCTACCAGTACAATTATTATTACCAATATTTTATTATTATCATTAGCCCGGTTCCTATCATATCTCCCTCCTTAGACAACCACCTTGTCCTCAAGGTGGGTGATAGGAAACAACCCTGACCATCATCTTCATCCTTGTGGCTCCCCCTTCACAGTACCTCCCCGTTTGCTGGGCCATGAGCTTAATTACTTGACCTTTCATCGTCACCTCTTTCACCCTTGGACTACCACTCCATCCCGGTAGTTCGTGCATCTCAATTTGGAGGTTTATCCTGGTATCAGGATCAAAAGAAACTTCACCAACAGAGTTAATGTCATCCATTGGTACATCCTTCAACAACAGTGTAGTGAGTGTAGTGAGAGTTGAGAGCTGTTCTCTCACTAAAATTCTTTCTAGGTTGCTCTACTACCCTCCGGCGCCGCCACTCGCGGTGGTCGCCGCCGCCGGAGCCCTCATGGAGTCATGGCTTCGGTGGGCTTCATGGCTTAGTTGGAAAACTGTTGTTTCGGCAGCTTGTTTGGGGTCCTGACTCAGCTGGTTCGCAGCTAGGAAGGAAATCCGGCAGTATGATACCTCCGTCATCTTCAACAGCCATGGACAAAGCTTTGAGGGATTGACCACGCTTGGAGGGTTTGGCAAGTACGGTGGCTGGAGATGGTGATTTGTGGTGGTCTGGCGCTAATGGAAGACCTGGATGGCTGTGTTCTTGGTGGTCTTGGCTGAAATTCCATGGCCTGAGAACAGGATGGCAAGTAAGTCTTGAGTTACTAGTTAATGATTCTGTACAGGGTCTGGTGGTCTCGATTGCTGATTTACGCTTCAGGTACTTACCGTTGTGCTCCACCTTCACCTTTCCCTTTTCATTCACAACCAGGGTGAAAACCCTCCGGTGATTGTAGCTCTGCGGTCTTTGGACGGGATGCCGGAATGGTTGGGGAACTTCAAAGCGTCGGTGGATAAGTGGATGGAGACGCTTGTCATCGACTCTTTAAGCTCCCAGAATGTTTAGGACCCTGCTTGTCCTCTTCGCTGCAAATGAGGGCTCGCAGGTGACCATCTTCCACGGGTATTGGTGTCTTCCCTGGCAGTACCAGGGGAGGAAGGTCCTGGTACAGTTCTCTCACGCAGCCTTTACTTTGAACTGCTTCGTTACGGATCCCGGGTTGGGCCAAGACCGGGATTTGGAGTTTGCAGACACCGGCGACCAGTACCTGAAAACGAGAAAATATTTATTCCGGTATGGTGTTCTTGTTCGGCGACCTGGATGGAAGGAGAGCCTTTAATTTGAGACGAACTCTGTTAACCTTGTTTCTTCGCGCTGGACGATTTGATAGCCTTGAGGGTTGGGATCTCAGAGATGTCATTGAAATATGGATCGGAGAAGATGATCGGAGCTTTGGAAGTTTTGGAGGTTGGTTACTTGGTTTCGTTTTTCCAGCTGCTGCTAAGACGCCATTCAGCTACCTTCTCACCTATGCTGCCGGGGTCACCGGGGCTCGACGGGGGTGGGGGCGGTGAGTGGGCTAACGGATTACAGTTTCTTCCGGTTGGGTGCGGTACCCTCATTTCCCGGCCACCGGACGGTCTGGTAGATGCCGGAACCATGATGGGGTGGGTGGGGGTGGGTGGGGGTGGGGGGCACGTCGTTACAGGCTGGATCGGCGCTGCATGCTGATTGGACGCCTGGTCACTTCGGCACTGTTCTTGGTTGACTTTCTTTTTGGATTCCCGCCCTTGGCTACGGCGCTCAACGTACGGATGCACTGGGCTAGGGTTTGGGCTGGAACTTTTGTAACCGTAGAGGCCTGGTGTGCTTGGATGGGTTGCTCGCGTGACTCCCTGGGTGGATTGGGCTTCAGATGGGCTGCTGCTTGGATGCGGGCTTGACCGCTGTGGAATTGTGCAGGAGGGGCGACATGCCTTAATTTGCCCTGGGCCCAGGCTTGCTTTTAGCTGTGTTTTTCTAGATGGATTGTGTTGGAGTTCTTTATCCTTGGATTTTTTGGATGCTGAGCCGGGGAAGCAGTCCCATGCCAGTTTATTTTTTTTTGGACCTACTGAAATCTCCTCTCCCCTCTGCCTTTCACTAGGTGGTGGGGGAAGGTTGGATACTATTTGTAATTAGTATAGACTAGTTTAGATAGTTTTGATGCATTATATTTTGCTACTTTTCTGGATACATACATTTACATTTTATCCAAAAAATTCAACAGTGTCGGAATATATAGTGAACCAGCTACTAAACCTTCAAGCTGCTGTTGTGGTTTAGTCAACACTTGCCCAACATAAGATAAAATTCGAGAAACCAAAGGCTGGATGCAACTTGGAGCTGTTTTCATTGCCTCAACAACTTCTAGAGCATCAATACAAGAGTTTGTGAGGTGAAGTCCACACATTAAGAATGCTAGGAGAAAGAATGGACTCCACGGATGACAATAGTTCCGGACTGCCCTGACAGCACCCTGTAGTGTCACAAGCACCAGATGCACATTTTGCTCCAATAGGTTGGTGAGTGATGAAATTAAGTCTCTGATATGTGGCCACATGACTCCAGAATATGCATCAGTAAAAAACGGTGAAAGTGCTCGACCACCAGATGCCCAAACAGCAATTCCATTTGGCCTACTTTTTTTGGATGGTGACACTCCCGAGGACTTGGAACTAGTAGTTATCAAAAGAGGGTTCATGGTAGAACCAAATTTCTTTTTGACAGATAATGGTGCCCCTGCAGTTCTAGATCTGTCAGTCCAGGTTGGGCCAGCTACACTTTCTTGCCTCCGGAGCATCGTGATGGCCGCAATGCTTCTGTAGCTCTCTGTGCAGCTTGTCAGGCTTGCTCCTCTAGCTTTAGTTTCTATTCATTGTGAGCATTCATAACAGCATCATGATCCAGTACACTATGAATCCCATTTGCATAAAAACACTTGGCAAGATACTATTTTCTTCCTCTACTTCACCTTTGATGATATAAGCTTTCTCCTCTTTGTCATTGCTTCCTGAGTCGTTTTCTTTTCCCACAACAGTGTTCTGATATGCTGGATTTGTTTGAGTATATGTACCCATTTCCTGGTCAGGGTGTTGAGGCCCAGTAATATTTATAATTTGATATCCTCATTTAACTGACTGCTGATACTAGATGTTTCTGTAGAGCCATTCTTCCCATCCTCATCTCTTTTCTTGAGTATCTTGATCCCTTTACCAGCAATAGCCCTGTGTAGCAGGTAGTCAAAACCTACAGCTCCCTCTTGAACCGGTATACAAACTTCTAGCAGCCCCCTAACATCTACACCAACTATTATGAAATCTTTGAAGAGACCAGGAAAGAGATCATTGACCAGCATCAGATACACGTCAGCTTTAGTCAACCGGTTGGAAGAAAGTACAACTACGTTTCCATACACTGATCCTATTTGGCTACCTAAACCATTTAAATTGGAGACCTCCTTTGAGTTGTACGATCCAACCATTAGAGCTCCCTTTCCGGTAGAACAGTTTTCACAAACATTTTTTTTCACATACAGAGCAGACGTAAAATAAGGACTGTAAGTCAAGGACTCAAGGCAGATAATGCTGTAGAGGGTGCAAGAGCTGCATGCCCTGTTTCATCATGAATCTGACATTTGCCTCCCAAACCACTTACACCAATTCCAGTAACATTCAGAAAGCTATAGCAGGTTTATGCATATTGTCAAGCCCAATAGATGCAGTGAGTTTATCATCAATGGAAACCTGTCCAATAAGTGCAATGGCGTTTGCTACCCCACACAATCTTCTCATCTCAAAAGCATTAATTACTACTAGTAGATTTTTTGGATTTATACTGGCAGACTCAACATCGATTGATAATAAAACTCTTTTCAGTAGAAGTGAAATAACCTTTAGGTTCAACGATAACCGACGCTTTCTCCTTGTTTTCATCATCGCCCTTAGTGCACTTCTCTACATTTTCTCTGAAAGGCGAAGCACTCCTCTCGTCACAGGGAGGTCGCCGCCTACTCACAGACTCCTGCCGGACTGATGAAACCTGTGAACTCAGCGAATCTGATAGCGACGAAGCTGGCGAACTGGAAGAAGCTGTTGGCAACTGCAAGCTGAGAGTTTCTTCTCTCGATCGCGTCGTACTTGGACGAGAACTGATGGTGGATGAAGACGCCTGCAGACTGAGAGTATCTGCTCACGATGAAGCCATAGAACTGGAAGGAGTTGCTCGTGACTGAGAAGAAACCTACATACTTAGCGATGAACTGGGAGACGCGGTTGGCGACCAAACTCGTGAACTCAGAGAGTCCGATAAGGACAGAGTCCGCAAACTGGGGAACTCTGCTCGCTGTGAAGCTGATTGCGACAAGCCTGGTTTTTGCGATTGCCGATGACGTCTAGGGTTCCCTTATCGGTGTCGACGATGATGTTGACGCACACGGTGACACATCTCGTCCAGCCTCTTGTCCTACATTGTTTTCATTTCCTTCAAATGGCGTTCAATATTATTCATACTCTTCTCCCTTCGCGATGACACATAGAATTCCTCCATCATTCTAGTTTGTTGATGCTCTGGTGATGATCCGATTCAGTCTCTCTGTCTCCAGGAGCAAGGGTGCTCTGATACCAATGATAGAGACCCCAAAAATTGACTGTAAATTCAGAGAACGTCTGAGAATTACAATAGCAGAAAACAAAGGAAAACAGAAAAGAAACGGGACTGGTTCGAGAGCGTCCCCTTTCCCAAGCAACAACCCAATTTCTGCCTACTTTTTATTTCTCCCTGCCCTTCTATTTATACTACCCGTACAATTATTATTATCAATATTTTATTATTATTATTAGCCCGGTTCTTATAGAAAAAGATCCCCAAAACTTTGGTTCTTTAAAGAGAATATCAGCATAACAGGAGTGTAAGCTGCTAGTTACTTTAATTTGTTTTTCTAAAGAAGAAAAAGAATCCCCAAATAGCCAAAACCTCAATTTTAGAATATATAGTATTATGTGTATAGAATTTTTAAATTTTAACATGTAGCTTTATATGTGTAAAATTTCTAAATATTATTTTCATATCTATTTAAACACACATATTTATTCGTATAACTTTAATTTGAAGAACGGGATCCTTAGCGCCCCAGTTTCGGTGTTGCTGTGTGATTCCCATTTTTGTATAAATTATTCAAAAGAGTTGGGATGAATCGTTGGGCCTTAGGCACTCTTAGGGCCACAGGAAGTCGCCGCTGGGAATCAGCGAGTGGGATCGCCGCTGAGAATCGTTGGGTGGGATTGAAGTTGGGAATTGATGGCCTACAACCATGGAATCACCATTTCGATGCGTCGAACAGAGGATATCACAAATTTGGAGGCAAGATTGATGAAGTCAAGAGGGTAGCCTCACAACGCTGGACACCGCTTCATCCGCATCGTAGAGATGGACGGATTGGAGTCTCTTTCCTTTAACAGAGGCAATGTTGTTGGTCTGACCATGAATCTTTGCAGCCGCAAGGCTTTTCAAGGGATGAGGCACGCAAAGTTAATCACTCTTGGCAGAGGGGAGCTTGGTCGCTCCAGATTGGTCGGAAGTGAGGACTAAGTCTTCACGGCAAAGGGATATCAATGAGGATTTTGATGATTTCAGTCATCGTAAGGGGGTGTCGTAAGGGGGTGTTACAGGTATTGGATGCTTGTGATCATGATTATAGGGAGGATGATGTATTCAACACCAAAAGGGATTGATACAGGTCTAATAATCCGCTTTTTGCCTTTCAGAAGGATGATTACAAGGATTTGGTTCAACAACCTGCATTTGATTCAGCTTCTTCTTTAGAATCTGGCATTTTTAGTGAAAGCAAAATTTCTTTTTAATTGCTTGGACAAATCTGTTCGTATTTCTGAGGTCAAATCAGGTTTTAATTCTTCAATTGTGTTTGATCTAGATAATTTACTATGGCTGAGGAGTTCTAGATTCGAGTTGAGCAGCTTTATAATTCTCTTCAATTCAAATTCTTATGGTGGTTTTTCGGATCATTGACAAAGGGATTGATTCTATTTTTTTCTGAAGAAAGATATGGATAAGGTTTCTGGGATTTCTTTTCAAGATTATTCAGAGCCATTAATTTGTTGAATGATTTTTCAGAGCCAATGGAATTTGTGCCGGATTTTTTGCTAAGACTTGAAAGGGTTGGTAAGATTAATGACTTTTCAGTCTCCGAGATTCTTTTTCAGGCTGATATTCAGGGATTTTCTCCTTCGACAATCACTCTGGATATGTCTTCATCGACTGTTTTGATTTCTTCTTCTGATGCATTGAAGGAACTAACTACATGCTCCAAGAAGAACGTGAAAATGTTTTTCTCAAGCAAATGTTGTGGGTAAGATCTCTAAGACGACTGTTATTTCCTATCCTTCTCTCCAAGATCTTATCACTCAATTCAAGACAGATCAAATGAGTTTAGACAAAAGGATGAAATCTTAGACTTCGGCTCAGAGTGTTGCTCTTTCTTCATCTACGGCTTCAGTGACTTCTCTAGCTTTAGTTGAACAAAGTGATTTGATTGAGGTCACTAAAGATTGTTCTTTCACTCCAGTTATTTCTCGGCGTCACAAGAAAAAACTTGCTATCCAGGCTTCCTCTTTGCGTTCCTTAGCTTATCTTATCTTATCTTTATTGCTTTAGCTTTCTTCTTTCATTAGCGCATGTAATGCACCATGAGGCCCATAACATACAAATTATCAAACACGGAGTAAATAATAAAATTATTCCTTATTTTACTATCAATTAATTTTTGAAATATATAAATAAATCAACATAAATAAATAAATAAATAAAATGTGTGTATATATAATCTTTATATGTATAATGAGTGTATATAGATGAAGTATAATTCCAATTGCAAGAGCTAATCTATCGATGAGTTTGATATGCGTAAGATAATAGATAATTTGGCAGCGTAAGACTATTATTATTCAGGAGGATCGTCTCTACAAGATATGTACAAGTTCGTCTCCCTTTACAAACATATACACGAGTATTTATAAGTGTATGGTCATAATACAATTAGGAGACATTATTGATACAATTAATGACCAATCATAATAGGACTCATATAACGTTTCTCATAGCTTTTGTATTTAATGCCTCCTTGATGCCTGCGTATCATCAGGTGATTTGTGTCGCTGCACGTTATCCGTTGCGGTTCTGATGCCACGTAAGCCCTAACAAGTGTCCGACCTCAAGGAGATTTCCATTGAGCTTGGCGCCTACCGTCCAGGTTGGCTTAGGCGTGATTAATCCCACAGTGGGCTTAGATCTCCCTGTTCAGGCTTTTATAGCTTGTTTATTAATTCTTTATCCGGGTTGATCTGGAGTCAAGTATTTATTCCCATAGTTGGACTATGGATCAGGCCCATAGCACCTTCACGGGACCCCCTACTCTGGGTCCCACTCTGTTGAATTGACCGGGCTCAACGAAAGAGAGTAACTAGATTCCCTCTAATTTTTAAATTGGTCCGTCTATCATTCATTTAATACTTGCCTCATTCTTTGCAAGTACAGAACGAATGAACACGTGCCTTGGAAACATCACAACTTCCAAATCTTTCTTACTAACCTCCGCACTCGAGTGCCTCAATCCCGGTTCCCTAGCACTTATACGGTGCCATCTCCCTATATATAGGGCTTTCCGCTTGGGCCTGTGCTTTCCACTAGAAACCCTACGCGCTTATGAGCTTTGGTGAGGATACTCTTCTCAGTCCTTCCGTTCTTGTCACGTCAGTTTCATGTCTTCCTCTTTTCTGAAAGGGTAATTCTAAACACAGCCCACTTTTTACTAAATACAGCCTCTAATTAAATTAAATATCTATTATATCCCTATTATTTTATTACCCAGTACTCAAATGCGTCGGCTCCAACTTTACCATCGGCTCCAACTTTATCATCGGCTCTTTTTCTCCTCCCCTGAACATGCTCTGTCAAAGTGAGATATTTCAATGAAGAAGATGAAGGCTGCTCCGGCTGAGAACCTAACCTCTCACGATTGAGAGCTTCCCACAGCAGAACCTCTCCTCAATATATACGCAATTGGCAAACTCTTGGCGGTGCTTTTTCTACACTCGGCTCCTATCACCAAACCAAAATGAAACTACATCAATTTTGTTGAGACTACACTGATCAAGAAATTCATTTTCAAAAAATGATACTCTTGCCATACTCAGAAAACTGACTCAAAATGCCCCATCTTTTCGGAAAGGAAAATCACCCCATGAATGGTGTTCTCCAGGATGGTAGACAATCTGAAACGCAGGAGAAAGGTTGAAGGAGAAGGAGATCGACACGTATATTGGCAAGGGCGAACTCCACCATCCGGCGGGAGCTATCGCCGGCGGAGACAGGTTGAAGGAGAAGAAGCGTGGTCCGGGTAGGAGAAAAAGAGCAGAAGGTCGATGGTATTGTCTATAGTATAGTTGGAGCCGATGCATTATTGGCTATAAAATAATAGGGATATATTAGCCATTTAATTTAATTAGGGGCTGTATTTAGTAAAAATTGGGCTGTATTTAGAATTACCCTTTCTGAAATTTCCTTTTGAACCCACCCCCCTCCAAGACGTCTTCCCTGCAAGGAGGGTTCATCTTCTGGCCTCCCTTGAATCCCTATCGATACTTCGTGGGTGGAAACCCATTTTTAACTTTTTTTCTGATTTCGCCCGGGGTATCCCAGCAGCGGGCAAAATATAGTTGAACCTCCCTCCCCTACTCAATTCGGGGTCCATCTCGCTAGCTTGGAGATAGGAGCTCGATTTCCTCTTCATCATGCCCTTCGACTCGTTCTCGACCACTAAGGGGTTATTCCGGGTCTACTTACCCTCATGATGCATCTGTTCATCGTCGAGTTTATTGCCTGGTGTCTTCACTTGAAAACTTTCCCCACTCTGGATCTCTTCTTGCACGTCTTTCACTCTGTTCAACCTTTGATAGTATCACCTATTCTTTGCCAAATCTTATCCCGACTCCCATAAAAACTGGAAGAATAAGTGGGTTTGTGTTTCTCTGGTTGAGGGTGCCTTGTCATTTACGAACAGGTGGGTGAGTTGATCCGGAGATGGTGTATGCTCATTATAAGTGAGGGTAACAAACATGCCGCTACCCTCATTGCCGATGGTGCCTTTTTGTGATGAGCCATTATGTAGGCGAGGACGGTGTGATCCTTTTAGAGTATCTCTCAAGTCTCAAGTCGGCGATGCTTGATTTATCATTTTTTCATATTTTGTTGTTCCCATGCGCTTATGTATGTCTTGTTGGTGTTCTGCAAAGGGTGAGAAGATGGCATCCAGGTTATAAAGGCTCTCCGCTCGGACTGGAAATACCTCTGGTTCCCTAGTTTCGGCTAAGAGAGTCCTCACAAGGGTAATGTCTGAGTAGCGTACTGGGACCCTAAGAAGGGATGCAGCTGTGACTCCTGCCCACCCGGCTAATAACCCTTGACCTCTTGTTACCAGGGGGCCGGGAAGAGGCCGACAACCCAGTCCATCCCTGCTTCCAAGCTATAGAAGACCAAAACTGTTGCTACTGATGATGAGACCACTTTGTTTGCCTAACCATGCCGCTCTGCTACCGCCTCACTGCATCATGGGAGCGTGAATCCCATTTCTCTAGCCTTGGAATCCTTTGTTAACTTTTTCTTTCAGCTTCCTAACGTCTTGGTTCCTCAGACCTTCACTCAGCCGCCAGCTCTCGAAGCTTAGGTGACAAGGAGAAGGAAGTGAGGAAGACGATCTTGGATCACAAGAAGGCAGTTGCCGTTCGGAGGCCAGGCTAGCAGCGGTGGCGGCGGCGAGGGTGAGCACGGTGAAAGAGCGGGAGGAGCTGAAGAAGAAGAATGAAAAGCTGGAGGTTGCCCATCGCGCTGTGGAGGAGTCCTGGAGGGTGAAGGAGGAGCGCTTGAAGAAAGAGGCTGCTGATGTTGGTTCTGACGCTTTGAGGCCTTCTGAGGAGAGGGGGAGAAGGAACTGGTCCCCGGCCGAGCTGCGATTGCTTAGACGTGGCTTCTGACTCTGGATGGCGAGGCCAAACTCGATGAGGAGGGGGCGCTCTGTTTTGAAGTAGCTAGATTTGCCATGCAGCAATCTATCGAGAAGCTGTTAAAGAAAAACTCAAAAAAGACCTCTTCTTCTCTGCCAAATCCTGGGGGTTGCCTGATGAGTTGGTCAATTCTGAAGCTCCCAGAATAATGCTCCCACAGCCACCCGGATTCCTCCAAGAAGAGTCTTGATTCCTCGCTCTTTTAAACAATTATTCAAACACTTGTTTCCAGACCTGCGTGCATTTGGATGTTTTCCGCCCTCGGGGCGGCATTGTAACGAACACTTCACATTTTCGTGCATCTATCATTTTATATATCTCTGTTGATATTCTTTACATGCTATAGTTTTTACCTTATCCAGGGTGCGGAGAAGTTCCAGTTGACTTAGACGACACTTGGGGTCGTCCTTACTTGACCCCGTGCCGTTCCAGCAGGATCTTGTGAAATTCTTACGTAGGGATCCATGGATTCTTGGGAGGCTAGTGTTAGTCCGGATCAGCTGGCGCTAACATAAAAAAAATTGAAATAATAGTAAGAGTCTATTTGAGGCTATTCCGTTTCATGTAATATGATTTATTTTTGTATATTATTCATAATGTGTGGTCAAAGGTATGTGATCAGTAAAAAAGTGAAAGTGTTACCAATAACACACATGTATGTATCATGTATGTATGTTGCATCTATTCAGGATCATTTTCGAGATCTGCGGTGAACTACAATGCTGGAGCACAAACAGTAGCGTCAAATATAATAATGGCAACAGCCGTTCTGATCACTCTACTGTTCCTCATGCCATTGTTCCACTACACACCAAACCTCATATTGGCAGCCATTATTATCAGTGCTGTGATTGGACTTATCGATTACCAAGCTGCTTTCCGGCTATGGAAAGTTGACAAATTTGATTTCTTGGCATGTATCTGCTCCTTCTTTGGCGTCCTTTTCATCTCCGTGCCCCTTGGCCTTGCCATTGCAGTAAGAAGCTTCTTCTCAAATCTCAAACCAATTACATATAGAAATCCCGGCCAGGGCACTAAGCCATTTTGAACACAGTAAACTGTAGGGAAAGGAAAAAACTGCTCATATTTTTTAAGTTTGATATCATCTTGGAGATTATGAAGGAGCATCAGTTTTGATTAAACCATTTAGGTTTATTACCTATATTTATATTTGGTAGTCCTTATGTTATAGAAATAGAAATATATACATTTTTCTTATGCGCACTCATGGACACATGATAAAGAGAAATTAATGAGTTAATTTAGAGAAATTAATGAGTTAATTTTAGCCCATAATAATGTTTATTGTTTTCATAATCCTTGATACATGTATTAATTTTAATGATACATCAATTTTTTTACTTTAAACATTAAAAGTTAAATAAGCATTATCATGCGCCCACGAGCACACATTAGGAAAACTTTATAAATAACACGAGTTTTAACATATACATAAAACTTATGTCATTAGTTTAAAACTCTAAATAAACCAAAGTTTTATTTCTGCCCTATGTTTTACATCATTTTCCTACTTATTTCATTGCTAAAAAACAAGTACTTTCTTTCTAGTTATCTTCTTTCCCTATTATATTACGGGTTCCAAACAGACCCAAACGGCCAAACACAAAAGGTTTCTTATTTCTAAGATTCTTCTTTTTCTTTTTTTTTTGTGTGAAAATTTAGGTTGCAGTTTCTGTGTTCAAGATTCTTTTGAATGTGACAAGGCCCAATACTTGTGTTCTCGGAAAAATTCCAGGAACTCAGGTATATCAAAGCCTAAGCAGATATAGAACAACCACTAGGATACCTTCTTTTCTTGTACTCTCAGTGGAAGCTCCTATCTACTTTGCAAATTCCACCTACGTACAGCAAAGGTAAGATTAGCTATCCTGGCTTTGTCAGTCTTAAATCTTTGAGGCGTTTGGTGTGGGCGGTCTAATATTACCTTATTATTGGGTGTTTAGTTCAACAGAAAGGGGGAGAGGGTAGGCGGAGTATAAGGGAAGTAAGAGTTAAAATAGTACTACTGTGTCTTACTAGGATGTTTTTAGGATGTTTTTACTTGGACTTATTTCAGTTCCAGACCAGACTTAGGGAGTTTTTGCGTTTGCTTCTACTTTAAAAGTGATTTTTAAAGTGATTTTGGAGAAAGTGTTTATTAGTAAAAGTTGATAGTGTTTGATAATGGAAATGATTTTGATTAGAAACCAAAAAGTTGTAGTGTTTGATAAAAAATGATTTTTGTTGAAATATTTTATCAAAGTACAAAAACGCCCCCAACACACCCTGTTATCTGCTGTAATATATCTCCAATATATCTCCAAGTATAAATCGGAAATCTGGATCGGCAACCATCAACTAAAACGGCATGTAAATTCCAGAAAGCCAAGATTGTTGCCCATCCCTAAACAAAGTCGAGGGGTCAACAATTCCCCAAAATCCATTCTATACACTGTTCTTGCTACTCCTACTACATAAGATGCGTGCTCTCTATGAGCCATCAAAGGAGAAGCCAAAAAATACATAGTGATTGGGCTTATATTATATATGAGTGTGTGTATATGGAGGAAGAAGAAGAACGGAGGAGACGCAGGGATTGAGCTCGGATGCAGGAGATGTCAACAACTAGTCATGTAAGCTCAATTCAGTCCCTGAACTAAAAAAAGTTCAATTCACACCCCGAACCGATAAAAAAGGTTCAAATTTCATTTTTTATGGGTAAACAACTGGACATTTTTTTAATATTTTAATTGTTTCTGTTTTGTATTTTTGACTTATTGCAATTTTGACAATTTTTAATAGTTTAGCGGTGCGAATTAGACCTTCTCTACCGATTGTTTTCATCTAATGCACACTTGAGTCTAAATTTTTATTTTGCACATATCAGTTAATGCCTCATCTAATGCATACTTGTTTTAGTTCAGGGACTGAATTGAGCTTACAACACGGTACCAGGGCCTATTTGACACTTTAACCATTATAAAATACGCATGACTTTTACCAGACCAGAAAATTTCACTCCATTATCAAGTAAACTATAGGGGCAATACATTTAATCACAAATGCATTTGTGTTTTTATTATAAATACGTATAATATTTAATTATAGTGTTGTAAACAACATATAATTCTAAGTTTTTTTAAAGTAACATTTAATTCTAAATTAGTTAACATAATTAATTTCAATTTGAATATTTATTTTAAAGATCCAGTAGTAAGGTAATCAAGAGAGGAGAGACGTTGTCTTATGCAAAGCGAGGAGAGAGATGTGCGATTAAAAGTAACCATGTAATTTTCACAAGGGGCTAGTTTCCATCAAACCAAACAGATACAGGGTAATATAAGAGGCTAGGCTCCTTTGCGTTGAGGGTGATGCATATGTATAACGTATCACGTAACTGCAGATTGCTGAGATGGGTCCGAGAAGAGGAAGAGAGGGCCACAGAAAACGGAGAAAGGCCAATCAGATGCATAGTTGTTGACATGTCAGCTGTTACAGCCATAGACACAAGTGGTATAGAAACAATCCGGGAACTGAAAATGGTGTTAGAGAGACGGTCGCTTAAGCTTGTATTGGCTAATCCTTTGGAAAACGTTGTGGAAAAGTTGAGCAAGTCCGGCTTTCTTGCAGAGCTTGGCATGGACGGGTTATACATGACGGTTGCAGAAGCTATTGCAGACTTGTCCATATTGAAGCCTACTACTCCTACTGTTAATGAACCGTGAAACCACACGGGAACTCATATTTGTAGCTCCACCCACCCGGATGTTAGGGTTGTTTCAATTGTATGCTCTTGTAGAAGGTGGGGTTTCAATTTGATGAAATTACCGAATAAGTGAGGAGTAAAAACTAGTGGTTCAATTCTCCTAAACACAGTATGTATCATGTTTCCTCTAAATAGCAATAAAGCATTGTTATATGAAAGGGGAATTCTATTTGCAGCCTCACTTTCACTAAACACAGCCCCTTCTTTCCGTATTAATTAAAATCAATTCATAATTCCCATTATAACCTTTTACTTGATACAACTCTTATCATCAAATCTAAATACCATGTCTGAAGTTTAGTTTCTGGCGGAGAAGCTACATGGAGATATATCTCTCACAACAGGTCTCGGAACTCAGACCATGTGATAACCGTAGTAAGTAGAGATGGCAATTTCGGCCGACCCGTTGGATACCCGCACCGAACCGATTTGGTCAAACTAGGGATGGACTCGGGCCGGGCGGCCCGGCCCGGTTACTGTGCGGTTCGGGCCCGGGCCCTTTGATTGGCGAACCGGCCCGGCCGGTTCGGGCCCGGTTCGGGCCAAATTATTTTTTTTTTTTTTTTTGAATTTTTTTTAAGTTTTTGGGTTGGGCTTGGTATTTTGGGCCATTTGAGGTGGTTTGGGGTAGGCCTGGACTCGGGCTGGGCGGTCCGACCCGGAACCGGCCCGGCCCGGCCACTGTAGCAACCGGCCCGGCCCGGTGGCCCGGTCCACCGGCGGTTCGGGTCGAACCGGCCCGGTGGTTCCCGGTTCCGGGCCCGGGCCTTCCATATGGTGAACCGGCCCGGCCGGTTCGGGCCCGGTCCGGGCCGGAATTAATTTTTTTTTTTTTTGAAAATTTTTTATGTTTTGGGTTAGATTAGGTATTTTGGTCCATTTGAGATGGTTTGGGGTGGTTTGGGGTTGAGAAAGAGGGGTAGGGGATTAAATAAAGAAGCCAAAAAAAAAAATTAATAGGGCGGGTGGCCCGGCCCGGTCTGGCCCGGAACCGGCCCGGAACCGGCCACCCCCGGTTCGGGCTCGGGCCTATATATACTGAACCGAGGCCCGGCCGGGCCCAGGCCCGAGGCCCGAACCGGCCCGGTTCAGTCCACCCCTAGTTTGGGGGTGAGGGGGAGGGTTGGGGGTTAATTGGGAAAAGCCAAAAAAAAAAAAAAAGAATCGAGGCCCGGCCCGGCCCGGCCCGAACCGGAACCGGGATTACCCGGGCCGGTTCCGGGCCTCCCATTTCTGAACCGAGGCCCGGCCGGGCCCAGGCCCGAACCGGAACCGGTCCACCCATAGGTCAAACTGGGGAAAACCGGTTTGACTGGGGAATGGGTATGGGGCGGGGAATACCCGAATTTTTTAAATGGTTAATGGTGCGGTTATGGTTCTATACTAATCTGCCCCGAAACCGCCCCGGTTTCTAATGGTGCGGGTACCCGCACCGTTATCCGATCCGTAACATTATTAATGAATTATAATTTTTTATATATAAGAATAATAAGTATATATGCCAAATTGTGTATACTAAATAGTATATATCATATAAATAATGCTAAAAAGTATAGTACTTTTTAGGCCTAAAACTAAATATAGGCATAAACCTGTCTTTGGAATTTGGATTCTGGGATAATTATTACCTTTTTATTATGTTACAAGAGATATTAGGTGCATGTCATACTAATGGATTTAGGCTAGTCTGCTTGATTGCTTAAATATTTACTTTTGTATGTTTTAGGGTGTTTTGAATATATAACTAACAAGTAGGATTAGAAATTGGTTATTTGTTTTCCAAAAAAATGGTTATTTGGCATCATTTGGGGAAACGGTTACCCGTGGATAAACCGATTCCTCGTTGGGGCGGGTACGGTTCAAATAAAAATTACCCGAACGGGTAATGGGGCGGTTTTGGGGCAAACATTTATCCAACGGGGCGGTTTCGGTTTTATGTGTACCGGTCCCCGATCCGCCCCGTTGCCATCACTAGTAGTAAGCGGTGCAAGACTCCATCAAGATTCCTAGAAATTACATGCGACATGGCCTGGGACCTCCTCCAGCAACGAATCCTCTCCCAGAAAAAATTGGAAATTCCCTAGAGTGAGACCCTCACTTTTCTTGTGAAAATTGTCCTTCCCTACTAATTTTACCGTTTGTGAGAGTGTGAGGTGGGCGTGAATCATTAGCTCTAGACGGCGGCCTCTTTGTTGTCCAATAGCACATAGGTAGGCTCTACCACGCCTTCTGCATTTCTTCTGCTTCGGAAAGGAGAGTACATCTTGCCTTTAGTTGCTTAGCATCTGGGAATGCCGCTTCGGAAGAGTAGTCATCGTTCTCTCTCGAATTACTCCAATCCCGTTGTCTCGCCGGAAATCTGTGGCCGAACAGATTTAGAAAAAGGACCAACCTTACTCCCTGATTGAAAAAGGGCAAATTAGATATTTAAATTTATTTAATTAATTTATTATTTAATTTGGGGCTGTGCTTAGAAATATGAAGGCTGTCAATAGAACAGCCCTATATGAAATTAGTATAATGCATTGGATGTCAGTTGTTATACCGTGGGAGTAGGGGTGGACTGGGCCGGTTTCGGGCTGGGTCGGGTCTGGGAAATTGAGTCCCGGTTATATACCGGGTCCGGTCCGGGTCAGGCTACCTGGGTTGGCTTTGGGTCCGGTCCGGGTCAGGCCTAATTTTTTTTTTAATTCACAAGTACTACAAAAACATTCAATGCATATTCATTGAAATATGAAGTAAAATTGATAATATGGTTAATAGCCTATTTTAAAAAAGCGGGAAAAAACACTTCACGTCCCCTTGGCTTTTAATTTCGCATACTACACGGTTTTTTCTTAACCCTACACCCCCCTCCAACGGCTCTATAGCCGTTGACAACGGATAGGAACAACCAGGTAGCCCACAAGCATTTGAAAAGCCATTTTTTTTTTATAATTCAAGGACTTAGAGGTGGTAGCTTTTTGAACTTTGGCTGCGGCCCATCACCTTCTTTTTGTTGTTGGCCGTTTGTTATTTTGCTCTCTTTTTTCCTTGGTTGTTGCTGTGATTGGCCATTTGTATGTGCTTGGCGTTTTTTGCTCTCTCTTTAGCTAGGCTGCCTTTTATTTTTGAGGTGATGGGTTATCCTTGTTTTGGATAACCTTTAGTTTTGTTTCCTTTTTTGCTGTACTGGTGTACTTTTTGGGTGATTTTTTATTATATACTTACATTTCATCCAAAAAGCTATTTTTTAAATTATATCCGTTTCACGTTTTTCATGTCCCGGAGCCCGCCCAATCAAACTACCGGTTGGGGCTTCAGGCCCGGTCCTGGGGCCGGTTCAGCGGGTCGGGTCAGGTCCCAATAGTGCCGGGCGGGTCCCGAGTCGGTCCGACTGACACAATACACCCATACGTGGGTGTAGGGGTGGTTCCGTACGGTATACCGGATATTTTCTCGCATAACTTTGCCGTACCGAAACTTTTGGTATACAAAATTTATATACCGTTACCATACTGAAGTTTCGGTATACCGCATTTTGGTATACCGAAATTTTTGTTCGGTAACGGTACGGTATCGGTAAATTACCATGAATGTCTCCCAATATGATAAATTATCATAGACTAATGAAATATACTAAATCGTTGTTACTAGAGACATATTTAATCTATTATTAAAATGTTACAAAATACAATTAATAATCTATTGATGTCAATTCAATATTGAACAATAATTATTATTAATATATTTAAGTAGTTTAACATGCCACGTATGAATAAATAACACATTCTCCTAAAATAACTTGAACAATATAGATATAATTAAATCAATAGTGATCTCTAGCAAAAATAAATAAAATTATTCAAACAACATGGATATAAATGAAATCATTTATTCCTAATATGGTATTGTGCATTTAGTCATTTTTATAATTTTTTGAAAAATATTTGAATAAGACTTTAGATAAAGTTGTGTGTCTCGACATTAGTATATTACTTATTAGTCATTATGGTTAGTTTGTTTGAATGTTATGTAGTAGAAGCCTAAAACGTTATAGTGAGTTTAGGAAATTAGACTTTTATTTTTGTATTTTGGTATTTGTAACCAACTTAAGTATTAATTTTGGACTTCAAAATTGTAATGGATTTTTACAATATTTTAGAATTAAAAGTAATTATTGGGTAGGGAGTCGGTACGGTATTATACCGGTATATATATCGCGGTATTTGAAAACATTTACCGTTACCGTACCGAAACAAATCGGTACGGTATGATACCGTACCGAAAATGACAGTATACCAATATTCTGGTATTTTCCGGTAATTTTCGGTACGGTAAGTGCAGTATACCGATATTTCGGTATTTTTGCCCACCCCTACGTGGGTGCAACCCATGAGCATCGTAGTTTCACAACTAAAACATGCGTGAACAATATTCTTTTGGCATGGAAAATAATGTAGTCAGAATGTTATTTTGGCATGAACAATATTTCTTTTGGCATGAAAAATATTATACATCTTATTATTTTCATGATATTCTTTTGGCATTAGAATAAGAATAATGCATTATAATAAGAATATAATGTTACATTATATTCTTTTGGCACGAACAATATTTTCATGCCAAAAGAAATATTGTTAATGAAAAAAATTTCATGAATAACATTTCTTTATTTTCAAATGTAATTCGCGCATATGATAATGTAGTCATGCACATGAAAAAATATGCATAATAAGATATAGCATGCACAAATGAAAATGTAATTCGCGCATAAAAAGTTGTAACTCTATTTATTATCAAATCTAACTCGAGAAATCATGTATAAATGTAATTCACACATATGAAAATGTAAATCACACACATGAAAATGCAACCTCTTATTTTATCAAACGTAAATCAAAATAAATAAATTTAATTTAATATCTTAGAAACACTATCAACATATAAAAGAGATTAAAAAATATATTATAGAAAAAGTGTATGAATATGAAAAAATATATTACAAAAACGTATGAATATAAAAAATATTACTGAAAAAATAAATTCAATTAAAATTTAAGTTGAAGATAAAAAAAAGTAAAAAAATAGGTCAATATGAAATATCGGAGTACTATATATTTCCTCCGTTTTTCATAGTTGTAACATTGTGATTTTTGTATTATTTACACACCTTACTTTGATCACAATTTTCTACTTATATATATAATCAAATTATTGCGTATAAAATGTGATTAAATTTATATTAATGAGAATTAAAAAAATATTAAGTTTTTAAAAATTTTACTAATACGTAATTAAATACTACGTATAATCACAGTCAAAGTTGAGCATTGACAACCATGAAAGTCAAACTGTTTCAGCTATTAAAGAATGGAGGATAGTACTTATTGTATGTGAATTAATATAGTTTTGTAATGAAATGGTAGGGAAAAAAGAAGATAAATTCAGTTGTAATTTAATTAATTATAAAGAAAAGTAAATTGAAATTAAATTTTTAGCATTTTGTTGGAGGAGAAAAGAATTGAAGAAAATAAAAATAAAGAAGAAATCACAAAATTGAAGAATAACAAATGTTTTTGATCTTGCAGGAAAAAGAAAAGGAACAGTGTTGTATTTGGGACCACTAGACCATATTCATAGTATAACGGTCGCAAAGTATAATTTGTGATTGGGTACATATAATGGCTATGTATTTCTTGTACATGTATTTCTTGCATATTACTATCTATGTCCCTCTAAGATTAGTACAAAAAATGTTATGCAATTTTTAAGAATAGCGAAATTTCGTAGTTGATATTGAATTGATAAATGTAAATAAAGTAAGAATGAAATGTAATTGCTTCAATATTACCAAATATGATATGAGATAAATTTTATATTATGAACGAAAAAGATAAAACAAGACAAAGTTGGGGATAAAGGAAGTAGCTTTAATGGAATCATCACATTTTTTCTCACATATGCAGTATATACAAGGTGGGATAGGGGAAGAGTTACATTCTTCAGTTGAGCTGTATATGGGTCTGGAGATAAATGGACATCCACATTATTACATAACATTTATGATCCTTCAATCATTGAGACCATTCAATTTCCTAGACAACTTGTAGCCAGGTATAGAATTACGAACAAGCAATGAGAGGTTGTCTCTCTCTTACACACACACATGTGAAAAATAATTAAAATACCTCAAACTTTGAAGGGGGTGTGAGACCCAAACTTTGAAGGGGTGTGAGATAAACACCCCGAACTTTCATATGTACTTTAAATACCCCAAACTGTTTATAAAAAGTTATTTTAACACCATGGTCAAGTAATATTTATTTCAAAAATGTAAATTTATGATTTTAATTGCATAATTTAAAATAACAAATTGAAAACGTTGCAATTAAATAAAGTGGGGGGTAATACTATTTATTTTACAATAGAATTTTAGAATGTTAATTGTATCTTCATGAATGCTAAAATATTTTAAATTATGAAATTAACACAAAAAAATAACATTTTTGAAAGAAATAATACATGGCCATGGTGCTAAAATAAATTTTTATATAAAGTTTGGAGTATTTAAATTACACATGCAATTTTGGAGTGCTTACCTCACATCCTTTCAAAGTTCATGCTATTTTAATTATTTTACCCTATATATACATAGAGTGGGAGTAAAGATCAAATAAAAACTCTTCCTCGCATGAAAACCAAAAACCAACCACAACGGTACGTTAGTGGCTTATTCTCTTTGATCGGCAGTTTTTTTTCATGAATATGGTTATTGGTATTGGGATCCTACTTTGGTGAGTTGCACCCCATGTTGTTAATGATGATTCACATAAGGTCATGTTGCACCCCATGTTGTCAATGCTAAATAATTACAAAAATGTCACCTTGTTATTATTGTCCATTGATTGTAAATATGAATGATAAAGATTAAAAGTTGTCATTTTAAGAGGGGTTCTCATAAGAAGCCTTCCCTAGCGTGTATATATATGTAGGGCCTTGGGTATGAATGAGTGGATTTGGAGTAGAGGCGTGACATTAAATTTAAGCAATCTTTAAGGTACGTACGTAGTAAGTAACCCGGCCAACACGGCATTCCTTATTCCCCCGCTAGCTTCTTCACTCAGCCAAGGCAAGCCAGAATTATGTCGTATGTATTATATATACATGTATCATGCGAGCTAGCTAATTGCATGCATGCCATGGTACGTGCGTGAGCTGCATATATAATTAATCACTTAGAAGTGATTGAATTGAATACATACTCCTCCGTGCTACAAGATCTATCATATCATATCATATCATATCATATCATATTACATCATATATCAAAATGGACGTTGATTGGGGACCGGTGGTGGTGGCCGTGGCGATGTTCATCGTGCTATCGCCGGGATTAGTGTTCCAATTGCCGGCCCGGGCGAGGTGCGTGGAGTTCGGGAACATGCACACCAGCGTCGCATCCATCCTCGTTCACGCCATCTTATACTCTTGTATCTACACCATCTTGATGCTCGCCGTCGGTGTTCACCTCCGCTACCATCTTTAATTCCCTGCATGCCCTTTTTCGATCATTTCCATGCCTGCCTACCTTAGCTAGCTTCTTCCATGCTCTCTTATATACGTAGTAATAATTAGTAAAATGTATTGTATTGTAGTTAAATCCTAATTAATTAGTTTGTTGCACGCATTGCTATGAGGATATATAGCAAACATGTTTTCTCTTTAATTTACCGGAAGTAAATTATATTAAAGACAACATAATTAAATAAATATGATGATGATTTTAATTTCAATACATACATACAGTGGCGGGCCCAGAAAAATAGAGCAATGGGGTCCCTACCTTAACGTAGCTCTAATTAATACAAAAAAAATGTAAAATATTAAAGAAGAACGTTTCATACTTAACGTACATTATCAAAACATTGAGATAGCTAGTATATAGTAAAAAATTAAAAATAAAGGGCATTCTACAATTCTACCTACCGTTGATCGCATATCTTATTTTGCAACTCATTCCTCATGGACTTCATTCTTGAAAACATTCATTCAACTCTTATTGTAGGATACTATAAGTAGAAATAACTTATTAAGCATATACACTTGCTGATATGTGAGATACTTCTTCGTGGACACCATTGCAATCAAGAATTAGCTTCCAAAAACTCAAAAACAACATGTTCATGTAGATATACTCCCTCCGTCCCTTATAACTTTGCCAACTTTCCTTTTTTGGATGTCCCATTAACTTTGCCACTTTCCCATTTAAGTAAAGAATTTGTGGTTCCAGTTAATTCTCTCTCCTCTGCACAAACCTCAACCACACAGTTTTTACTTTATTAATCCCTGTGCCGGTCAAACTTGGCAAAGTTATTAGGGACGGAGGGAGTATAAGCCAAATCAGTTTCACTATCAACAATTATTTGATCCAATTCTTCATTTACTAAAGGCGAGTCATTTGAATTAACATCTGAACTACTTTCGGTACTTCAAATTTCTGAACTATCAAAATATATTTTCACCCTAAATCGTAAAAATATTGAAAAAAACATTCATAAATGCATACATTTATTAATTTATTCGTAACATTCAAAGAAATTTTAGTAATTGATCCAAAAAATAAATAAATTATGCAAAGGGTAAATTGGGTCATAGGGTTTTTAAAAACTGGCTTGTGCTCCCGCCCAATTGCTCCAACCTTTTAGTTTTCCTGGAGTTTTTTGTTATATATACCATTACTAATTAATTTTATGTAAACATATATAATATATAGGCGTTGTTTTGAAAGTCCACGGGTCCCGGGACCCCATGCAAACTCATATGGTCCCATTTTTGACATTATTGAGCTAAATAATGTGAGTGAGGTTTCTTTTATAATTATGCACCGTGTAATTTATTGGGACAACCCTACAAATATTAGATATCAATAATATGATGTAGAAAGTTGACTTGGTCTAAATAAATTGGAATGGGTACAAAAAGGCATCTTATGACAAAGGATAAAACAATAGGACTCATCTTTCCATTTCTGGAAGTATTGGTTGATATTTTGGACCCAAAATTAATTGGGATCACTTGGAAACCACCCCACATCTTCTTGGCACCTGCAAAATGAAGATAGTAAGTTAAAAATTAAGTTTGGGGCGGACAAAAGGGAGGGGGATGAGCAAACATTATTTGAGAACGGAGACAAGACCAGCAAATTAAATTACAGTCCAAGTAAAAACATCCAAAATGTTACATAATAAAATGTTACAAGAATAATAATAATAATAAAAATAATAATAATAATAATAATAATAATAATAATAATAATAATAATAATAATAATAATAATAATAATAATAATAATAATAATAATAATAATAATAATAATAATAATAATAATAATAATAATAATAATAATAATAATAATAATAATAATAATAATAATAATAATAATAATAATAATAATAATAATAATAATAATAATAATAATAATAATAATAATAATAATAATAATAATAATAATAATAATAATAATAATAATAATAATAATAATAGTAATAATAATAGTAATAATAATAGTAATAATAGTAATAATAATAGTAATAATAATAGTAATAATAATAGTAATAATAGTAGTAATAATAGTAGTAATAATAGTAGTAATAATAGTAGTAATAATAGTAGTAATAATAGTAGTAATAATAGTAATAATAATAATAGTAATAATAATAGTAATAATAATAGTAATAATAATAGTAATAATAATAATACTAATAGTAATAGTAATAATAGTAGTAATAGTAGTAGTAATAGTAGTAGTAATAGTAGTAATAATAGTAATAATAGTAATAGTAATAGTAATAGTAATAGTAATAGTAATAGTAATAGTAATAGTAATAGTAATAGTAATAGTAATAGTAATAGTAATAGTAATAGTAATAGTAATAGTAATAGTAATAGTAATAGTAATAGTAATAGTAATAGTAATAGTAATAGTAATAGTAATAGTAATAGTAATAGTAATAGTAATAGTAATAGTAGTAATAGTAATAGTAATAGTAATAGTAATAGTAATAGTAATAGTAATAGTAATAGTAATAGTAATAGTAATAGTAATAGTAATAGTAATAGTAATAGTAATAGTAATAGTAATAGTAATAGTAATAGTAATAGTAATAGTAATAGTAATAGTAATAGTAATAGTAATAGTAATAATAATAATAATAGTAATAATAGTAATAATAATAATAATAATAGTAATAATAATAATATTTTTTTTTATCATCAAAACATGCCGCTATTCATATCAAAAGATTCATCAGGATCATTACATCAAACAAAGGGAAAATAAAACAGACACCAACTGAAACTCCAACAACTACGACTGTAACCCTATGGTGAGACTTTGAGACGATCACCCCTGAGAGAGCAACATGAATCGCTAACCATGTAGTGGGCTTAACACAGCCAAAACTATTCCCATAGATCCAACCATACCTAATGACATAAAGAGAGGCAAAAAACTCAAACAAACTGTCAAACCCAACAACAAAAATGGACGCAGGAAAACAAATAACAAATAGATAAAAACTACAAGAAAAACGTTCACGAACTCTAGCACCTCAGAAAAACAATCTGCCTGAATATGAAATTGGAAGAGATTTTGTGATTTGGGTACGGTGGATAAGAAATCTAATAATAATAATAACAACAACAACAACAACAACAACAACAACAACAACAACAACAACAACAACAACAACAACAACAACAACAACAACAACAACAACAACAACAACAACAACAACAACAACAACAACAACAACAACAACAACAACAACAACAACAACAACAACAACAACAACAACAACAACAACAACAACAACAACAACAACAACAACAACAACAACAACAACAACAACAACAACAACAACAACAACAACAACAACAACAACAACAACAACAACAACAACAACAACAACAACAACAACAACAACAACAACAACAACAACAACAACAACAACAACAACAACAACAACAACAACAACAACAACAACAACAACAACAACAACAACAACAACAACAACAACAACAACAACAACAACAACAACAACAACAACAACAACAACAACAACAACAACAACAACAACAACAACAACAACAACAACAACAACAACAACAACAACAACAACAACAACAACAACAACAACAACAACAACAACAACAACAACAACAACAACAACAACAACAACAACAACAACAACAACAACAACAACAACAACAACAACAACAACAACAACAACAACAACAACAACAACAACAACAACAACAACAACAACAACAACAACAACAACAACAACAACAACAACAACAACAACAACAACAACAACAACAACAACAACAACAACAACAACAACAACAACAACAACAACAACAACAACAACAACAACAACAACAACAACAACAACAACAACAACAACAACAACAACAACAACAACAACAACAACAACAACAACAACAACAACAACAACAACAACAACAACAACAACAACAACAACAACAACAACAACAACAACAACAACAACAACAACAACAACAACAACAACAACAACAACAACAACAACAACAACAACAACAACAACAACAACAACAACAACAACAACAACAACAACAACAACAACAACAACAACAACAACAACAACAACAACAACAACAACAACAACAACAACAACAACAACAACAACAACAACAACAACAACAACAACAACAACAACAACAACAACAACAACAACAACAACAACAACAACAACAACAACAACAACAACAACAACAACAACAACAACAACAACAACAACAACAACAACAACAACAACAACAACAACAACAACAACAACAACAACAACAACAACAACAACAACAACAACAACAACAACAACAACAACAACAACAACAACAACAACAACAACAACAACAACAACAACAACAACAACAACAACAACAACAACAACAACAACAACAACAACAACAACAACAACAACAACAACAACAACAACAACAACAACAACAACAACAACAACAACAACAACAACAACAACAACAACAACAACAACAACAACAACAACAACAACAACAACAACAACAACAACAACAACAACAACAACAACAACAACAACAACAACAACAACAACAACAACAACAACAACAACAACAACAACAACAACAACAACAACAACAACAACAACAACAACAACAACAACAACAACAACAACAACAACAACAACAACAACAACAACAACAACAACAACAACAACAACAACAACAACAACAACAACAACAACAACAACAACAACAACAACAACAACAACAACAACAACAACAACAACAACAACAACAACAACAACAACAACAACAACAACAACAACAACAACAACAACAACAACAACAACAACAACAACAACAACAACAACAACAACAACAACAACAACAACAACAACAACAACAACAACAACAACAACAACAACAACAACAACAACAACAACAACAACAACAACAACAACAACAACAACAACAACAACAACAACAACAACAACAACAACAACAACAACAACAACAACAACAACAACAACAACAACAACAACAACAACAACAACAACAACAACAACAACAACAACAACAACAACAACAACAACAACAACAACAACAACAACAACAACAACAACAACAACAACAACAACAACAACAACAACAACAACAACAACAACAACAACAACAACAACAACAACAACAACAACAACAACAACAACAACAACAACAACAACAACAACAACAACAACAACAACAACAACAACAACAACAACAACAACAACAACAACAACAACAACAACAACAACAACAACAACAACAACAACAACAACAACAACAACAACAACAACAACAACAACAACAACAACAACAACAACAACAACAACAACAACAACAACAACAACAACAACAACAACAACAACAACAACAAGTTGTAAACCAAAGTTATTGTTCTCGCAATGTCACCACACTTCATTATTATTCTTTTTCCTCACTCGTGTGTTGCAAAAAATTTCTAGTGGATCACTCATCCTAAGACGTCTCCCAGACAAACATGATTTGTTTTTGTGAACTAACAGGAGACTGTTGTTATGTATTTTGAGAACAAAGTAATAGCAGCTGGCTCTTTTTTGCATAACTTTTATCTTTTTTTTGTTACGACCTTTTCTTTTTCTCTTTTTAATAATCTTCTTTTGTCTGATCTTTTTCATTGATAAAATATTAAAAATATTAAAATCCCAGTGCTATAGTCTAATATTGATGCATCATCAAAATCTAGAGGGACCTAACACATTTTTTAAAATGAAAACTTGTCTAAGAAAAATGACATACCCAGTAGAACGAAAACTATTCGGACAACTAGCTCAATATGCATGTACCTGAAAACATACTTAACAATAAAATATGTGACTAATGTGAGTTACGAGGATTCGAGTAGCATGCACAAATTACCAAACCAAGTGTACAGATAAGTAATACCCAAATAAACGAGTCATAAGTAAATACTATAATACCAAGCCATACTCTGGTACTTAGTAGAGTCTACAAGAACATCACCATTTGAGAGTGGTTCGGTAGCTGGAGGGGGTTTAATTAGGGTTGGGACTTTGAAACCAAGAACTGGAGAACCGAACTGGACTGAACCATTATGACCTGGAACCGTTATACGAAGTATATAATAATTGATTTTTTGGGGGATGAAAGAGGCTTACATTGATAACACATCATTCAGATAGTAGGTAAATGAGTAAATCGAAAAATAAAACTTATGAAAACCGCCGTCCCGCGAACCAGACTCAGAGTTAATCACCTCGGTAATATAACTCGCCGATCCTTTTATGAGCACAACTGAGCCAATGACAGTAATCGCAGTTAAATCATCACCCACATCCAAACTCAAAACCACAGTCTTACAATAGAAGCAATAAAACAAAACAAAACTAGATAACATCAAACAGTCTAAATAAATAAAAACGAAAAAAAATAAAAGTCTCCGCTCAGTCTTCCAGCAAGCACAAGAAAGCACCAACCTGGATCCCCCTTCCACACCAAAACCGTTGACGAGCTTATGTTCTCTCTGGTGCTACATTTCCCCCGCCTCCCAGATACGTCTACGCTTCTGTTCCCCTGCTGGCTCCTCATTATTTCCCAGAACCACTTCCTTGGACGATCTACTCCCCGAAACCGCCGTGTCTTCCTTCTCACCCTTCATTCCTACGTCAGACCTATGTTCCTCCCAATCTTGTGAAGTCTTGCCCGGGCTTGAGCCTCCTTCGACAAGCCATTTATTCCTTCCTGTAGGGCTAGTCTTCACCCAACTACCTACCCTAAGAGAAACACCAAACCTTTTTTTTTCAAAACTAACTCTTCTTCATACACTAACGGGCAGAATTTATTCGAGTGGCCAATATCACCACATATGAAGCAAAAGTTTGGCAGCTTCTCATACTGAAAGTCCACCCAATACCCAACACCTTCTTTTTTCGGAGTTGTGCCCTTTTTAAAGGGTTTTCCACATTCATACCAACCCGAACACGCAGGTAGGACTCCCACTTCTCTCCAATCTGATTTCTATCATAGCTAATGAACCTACCAAGAAAATTACACACTCTTCTTACAGTGCCTAAATTCATTAAGCAATACGGAACATTATGAACGTGCGCCCAAAATTTTGCCTCATTTAGACAGATCTTATGTGGAATATTAGTGGGTTTAATTTATTTCAGAATTAGTAAATTCCTCTCAGACTGCCAAGGGCCACCATCAAGCACACGTTTCATATCAATTGGGTGATAAAAAGTAAAGTATACCTCTTATCGTCGATTTCTTTGATCTCCACGCCCTTCCCCGGTCTCCACAGTGAAGCCATCAGCTCTTTGAAAACTGGGAATTTAATCTTCATGTCCGTTATCAGCACACCCAATACGGGGAAACCCGGTCGAACCTCCTCCCTCGAACCCTCTTCGGTGTCAACCTCGTCAAAATCCAGCTCCACCGCTTCCTCCTCGACGCTCATCTTACGATACAGGTCGACATTCGTCTCCATGCAGAAACCCTTGGCACCGGACTCGCTTCAGCTTCCCCTCTTCGACTCTCTGCTTCAGTGAAGACGGCAAAATAACAGCAACAATACTCCTCCTCTAGTTAGCAAGTGTCAAACAACTCCAATCCAAGCCGATTGAAGACCGGCCGCACCGTTGACAACAAACGAAAACAAATTTGAAATTTTATATATTTCTTATTAGTATACTCCCTCCGTCCCCCAATTAAGTTCCTGGTTTGACTTCACACATATTAAGAAAATAAATTTGACTTTACAGTGGAGTGCACTGTTTGCACTGTTTAAACACTGTTTGACACTGTTTTGATGTAGATTATTTGCCAAATAAGGAAAGTATTGAAGTGTGAACTTAATTTAGGAACTGCCCAAAAAGGAAAGTGGGAACTTAATTGGGGGATGGAGGGAGTATATATTTTAATGTATATTTACTTATTTATTTTATATACTAGACTGACTATTTTAGTTTAGTTATTTAAGTACTTAACATTATTATTTATTTTAATGAATTCCTCTAAGGCTCTTATTAGAGGCCCAAATGGTCGGAATCGAGTGCTCTACTCGTGACTCTTTGAAATGAATGGGTTTTTTTGCTGACTAATTACGTTGCCGATTCAAGATCATACTTATTGATTATAGTGAATATTTTGTTATGTTTCATTTACTAAATTTTTTAGTTTGATATTTATTTATGTCTTCAACTCAACTTTTGAGGTTTGAAATGATGGTAAACATATTTGTATTTCTTGTAATTCAAAATTAAAGTTGAATGTTTTTTTGCACAAATTTAACAGTGATTAGTAAGATTTTTGTAAACCAAAAACCGTTAAGAATGATTTGGTTCCATATCAATTCTATAAAACATTTATATGAAACGAACAGCTATTAAGTTTGATATTTTTCTAACGGTTTTATCTATTTTACTTAAGAACCGAACCATGTCTAGTTTTAATATATCATACACATATTTAGAGTTATGTCTTAGTCTAAACAAACTTCGAGAAGTGCACATAAACATATTTAGTCATACACATAAACAAACTTCGAGAAGTGCACACTACCTGAACTTGCTCCACAATAAAATGGAGATCACCCAAATCCTTTAAAGAAAAAAAGTAAAAGCCAAGGTAACAAAGAAATAAATTTATGTATTTCTAAAAGGCGCTAGGCGCTAGTCGGGCGCCAGTCCAGCGCCTAGGCGGGCGCCTAGTCGGGGACTAGTCGGAGACATAGAAATTGCATTTTATCTATATTTTTGCATAAATATGATAAGTAATATTGTATTTTTGTGTGTATAAAATACATATATACATATACATTATCAAACATGAATAATAGAATTATCACATTTAATCATATGTAGTATATGATAACTAATCACTTAACTTCATTATGTTATAAAAATAAATAATGATAAAATTTAGGTATATATACAAACATATATAGTTTATCTTAATTTACAACTTCATTTCTTTATATTCATGGCTAAAGTTAAAGCACATATATGGTTTAGAAAATTAAACTAAAAAGGAAAGCAATGTTCGGCGAATCTAGACGATCTAGGTGGCAGATTAGACGCTCTAGGTAGGCAACTAGGCGCAATCGGCGGCCGACTTATTCACCTAGATAGCAAACCAATTAGTCGGAGCGCCTAGACAAAAATTGGGGCGTCTGGCCACCGCCTAGGCGGGGACTAGTCGGACGCCTAGAACGTTTTTTTAGAACAGAGGTATACACACAGAGTCATTATCACCAATGATTATGTCATCAACACAAAGTAGGAGATAAAGAACATAAAATATAAAATATTGTTAATGTTACGATTAACTCTTCATATTTGTGATCAGATTGTAAAATTTTGAGATTAAAAAGGCGTGTTTGCAAGTTTTGAAAAATCCGAAAGATTCATGTGACATGAAAACGTTTTCAGATTGGATAGCACTTCTAGGAGATGGTATCACAGGTGATGCAAATGACGATTGTGTTTCCACTAGTATTCCTAATGATATTCCTATTCACACTACTGGGATCCAATAGTTGTGACTGTTGAAAGTATGTATCCAAAATTTAAAACTCAGCCCAAGATTTGAGCTTGTTGCGAGATTGTGCAATTCTTGCACAAATGTTGAGCAAGGTGTACTCCATAAATGAATATATGAGAAATGTGAATGGAGCTAGAGTTGCGAGAGCGGATCTTTGTTCAAATAGTATTTGTAAGGAAGAATCCACATCAAATTTGATGGCAAAATTGCACACTACAAAGTTCTTTAACAGTTTTGCATACATATTTTTTATAAGAACCGAGAAAGGAACCATCAATAAAAAATAAAAACCAAACCATTAATATAAATACTCCATCCGTCCCGAAAATAAGTTCTCACTTTCCTTATTTGAATGTCCCAAAATAAACTTCTCACTTCCCTATTTGGCAAATTAATCTACATCAAACAGTGCAAAATAGTGTCAAACAGTGTCGAAACAATGTTGAAACGGTGTCGAAACAATGTCGAAACAGTGTCGAAACAATGTCAAAACAGTGTCAAAATAATAAAATTTACCCTTCAGCAACTTTATTTCCTTAGAATGTGTGAAAATCAATCCTGGAACTTGTTTCCACGACGGAGATAGTAATTAATTGATATTGGAACCATACTGAACCGGGCCATAACGATTCAATATGGTTCAATTTATCAATTCTTAGTTCCAATGAAACCGTGCGTGTTTTCATTATTCAATTAACACAAATGATGGATGGGGGTAGGGGTGGATTCGGGTCGGGCCACCCGGCCCGTGGACAGGCCCGGCCCGCTACTGTGCGGGACCGGGACCGGCCCGCTAATGTGCGAGACCGGGTTGGGGTTGATGGTTAGGACGGGTTTGGGGGGTGGGGGGTTAGGAAAGCAAAAAATAAATAAATAAATAAATAAATAAATAAATAAATAAATAAATAAATAAATAAATAAATAAATAAATAAATAAATAAATAAATAAATAAATAAATAAATAAATAAATAAATAAATAAATAAATAAATAAATAAATAAATAAATTAATTAATTAATTAACCAAACCGGAGGCCCAGCCCGGCCCGGACCTGGTGGCTACCCGGGCCGGTCCCGGGTATGGGTGGACTCGGGCCGGGTGGCCCGACCTGGAACCGGCCCGCCACTGTTCAGGACCGGCCCAGTGGCCCGGTCATGGACCAGTCCGGGTAGGCCCGACCCGGGGTTGTTCCGGTCCGGGCACGGGCCCCTCAAAACGTGAACCGGCCCCGGTCCGGGCCATTTTAAATTTTTTTTTTTTGAACTTTTTTTTTAAGTTTTTGGATTGAGCTGGGTATTTTGGGCCATTTGGGGTGGTTTGGGTGTTGGGGGGGTTGGGGGTTAATTAGGAAAAGGCAAAAACAAACGAGGCCCGACCCGGCGGTTACACGGGCCGGTTCCGGGCCCTCCAATCCAGGGCCGGAGGCCCGACCGGGCCCGGCCCGAACCGAGTCCATCCATAGTCCCGGGTCCACCAATTCTGAACCACCGGCCCGCCCGGGCCTAGGCCCGACCCGGGCCGAATCCACCCCTAGATGGGGGATTGAATTCGTGAGCCATCCCATCGAGTATGTATGTTTATTTTAACTCAACTGCAAATTGGTTCTGTCTAGAGAAATGCATCCATTGCAATGCCCTTAATTGTCCACTGCTTGCCTGTTATTCTGTGAAATAGGGGTGGGCAAAAATACCGAACCGGCATGGTACCGAACCGAACCGATATGGTACCGAACCGAAAAACGGGGTTTGAAACGGATCTCAATTTTTTGTCCCGAACCGAACCGTACCGATTCTAAACAATGCCATGACCGGTTCTCATAAAATGAGAACCGAAACCGGACCGAACCGGACCAAAGTATGATTTAATTATTTAAATTTACATTTATATCATTATTTTGACTTGTGCCTTTACATTTTCACCGTCTTTGCTGGTTCATAGGAAGCCTGGAATCGGACCGATGTATGGTTTAATCATTTAAATTTGTACTACTATAATTTATCTGAAATTTATTAATTATGTAATACTACCTTCGTCCCAAATTTATTTGCAAAAGTAACTTTTTTTTGTCAAACAGATTCATTTTATTCACTTAACTAGAATGTCAATTTTTAATTATATTTAATTTGGAGCTTGCAACTTTGAAGAAATTTATGAATATGTTTCTGAATATGTTTATTTTAATTATTACAAATTGAATTAATTATCAATGAAGAGAATTTAACTCTAACATTGGTTGACAAAAAAATATTGACTTTGCATGTCAATTTGGGATGGAATGATTATGAAAATTGATAAATTGTTTAGATTTTTGGAGGACGACTAAACTTTAATTGTCTCTTAAACACTTGGAAAAAGTGACATTGTTTGATATTGGTATGGCATGGTACCGTCCCGTTTCAAAATGAAACCATACCGAACGGGTTTAGGTCTAAGACCAAACCGAACCGAACCGTTTGAATAGTAACAGTATGGGTACAGGTTCGGCCAAATATTGGACCGGACCGGACCGCGCCCACCCCTACTGTGAAATAACCTGTCCATTGCAATACACAAAATCCATGCCCCGGTGGAAATAAGGTGGAACTTGGAAGAGACGAAACAAGCAAGTACTCTTTAAATAGAGGAAACCAACCAACTCAATTTCCTAAACATTCCATACTAGCTACTCAATTACTCATCATCAAACTCATCAGTCTATTTTAATTATAAAGCTCAAGAACAAGTAAACAACCAAACAAAGCACAATCCAAACCAAGTATTGTCTGACTTCTACAACCATGACAGATTTTGTTCAGTCGTTTTTCATTTTTGACAATTCCATCATCAAGAAAATATAAACCAATACACAGTTTCCCGCCTTCATGCATAGTTCAAGCGGAATACGTCATTGTGCACATAAAAACTTCCAGTTTGTGTTGGCATCAAATGAAACATCTGTAATTCAATACAAAGATAAGAAAGTTAGTTTGAATAGAGAAATCCACATGGATGCAAATTATGCTCTTGACAAGACACAGCAGGCCCATTATCATCCCCAAGCCTTGTACGGTTGGGGGATTTGAGAGAGGAGATTGATATTTATTATAAAGATATATTTATTCTTACAGTTACATGGTTGGAAAGAAAGTGAAGATAGGAAACTTAAACAGAAACACATGATTTTAGCAAAAACAGACTAGTTTTTTTAGATTCACAAATAAGAGATGCATTAGTTGCTTTAAAGAGTTTTTAAAGAGTTTGGGGTAGGCTAACGTTAATAGCCATTTGATTAGTTGCTTTATTAAAACATATTTAAAAAAAATACTTCCCTCTCATCTCCACCCTTCCAAAATCCCCCAACCAAACATGCCTTGATTGCAAGTTTTGACCCAACACTCTCATTAACACAAGTAAAATTGAGTGGTTACAGATGTATTTTAATGTGAGAGAAATAATATGAACCACACAATTCAATCCTTGGAGAAAAAGAGGAAACTAGCTTTAAGATGGCCAACAAGGGAAAAGAAGGAACCTTGACATGGGAAGGATCAAGTGTTACAATATGTAAATAATTTCAAAATTTTAATAAAAGTTCAATTATTAAGTTCGCAGAAAGCAAATATACTGGTTGCATCTGCACTCTCTTCTAAGTCAGCATCAGAGTATCATTTTAAGTGAAATTACCTTGAATGCTCTATGTTATGCATTTCTATTGCAGCTCTAATTACCTTGCGCATGCTCTATGGCTATGCCACACACAAAATTCTAGCTGAATCAATAAGTTCACCATTTTTTTATAATATACTTTGAGAGAATGGCTAAATAAATATTCCATCCACTCTCAAAACCATTGGATTATAGAATGAGTTATACAATGTTTCAACTGCTAAGGCACATACCCTCAAAAACAATATCAACAAAAAAATCAGCCAATCACAAACAGAACTTGATGTTAAGTAGCCTTCAAAATACAAAACAAAATCTCAGTGAGGCTGAAGAGAATTTTCTTGTCATGTAACTTTTAAAAACGAGCAAATCTTTAGACATCAGATAGATCCCTTATAGATTCACATCATTTCATAAGGTGTAAGGTGTATCTCACAGGGGTAGATCCACATTATGACAACCTAATTTTTTGTTAATTTTTTAATGTCTTCTTTTCGTTTTACCCCATTTAACTCACCCGTTATATCTAGTATAATTACCCTTCGGCACAGTTCCACCAGCCCAGCCAAACCTAACCTAGATTTCTGGATCCACCCTGGGTAAAACACTTCCTCGCATTGACAGAGAAGGGGGGTAGCATGGGTCATGGGCCAATGCAACCTGGACTAGCACTATTAGGAATATATAAAATAAAATAAAAATTAACAGTGGCCTAGTGTGTAAAACTAACACCTACTTTAAATTAAAACATTGTTCAACCCACCCAGGGCTGCAGGTCATTTGTCTCCTGTGGATAACGGCAGCACACTACAGAGCACTATGTATTACTCCGTAACTTACTAATATCAATACTACGACAACAACAACAACCCAGCCTTAATCCTAAAAGAGTTTGAGGTCGACTAATATGAATCGACCATAGTCACATAGATCACGGTATGCTTCGAAACACGGAACAAAAATGGAATCGCGAATAGCTAATATCATAAATCTGATACACCTGGAGGGTAGGCTTCTTTGGTACGCTATTTTGGTAGACGATATGTTGTGCCATTTATTATGGTATGGTGTACCACTAACATAAACAGTTTATAAAGTGTGCGTGTGTATAAAATAATACTATCCTCTGTTCCTTTTAGTGGCAACATGGAAAATTGTACACTATTCCCATGCTCTACTTTGACTATACTTTATTTATAAACATGAAATACATTTAGTGTTGCTTCGACTCAACGTGAAACTCTATGTTCTCCAAAGTTTGTCTTTATACTTCCAATTTTGTTTTAACACCCGATTGTGTCTCACCAATCAATACAATATCATCTGCAAATATCACGCACAACGATATATCTTCTTGAATCAACTTCGTAAATTCATTCATGACTATAAGAAATAAGAAAGTACTCAAATCCCATCCTTTTACACTCTGACAATAATAGGGAACTCTATAGTACAATTCTCAAATGACTTCTTAAATGCTCAGCAAATCAGAGTGCAAATGACACCGAACGCAAATCATGAAAGAAAAAAGCACAGTGAAGAGAAAGAAGACAAACTGGCATCGTGAGCCTGTGGCAGACGCAAGTATGCCTATGGTGGGTGCGAGTACACCTGTGGCGCAACAGGAAGCCAACAACATTGATTTCATTCCATCATTCACCAATTTTTTCCACAATCTTAATGTTTTGTTTTCTAATGCTAACTTCTAACTGGTTTTCTAGAGTGCAATTGTTTCATAATTTGTGTTTTGATAAATTGAATGCATTTAAATTTTTAGTTTTACGTGTTTGAGTATAAAAAATTCAAAACTTTAGTAATATTATTTCTCGATAAATTGTTTTTTCAATTTTTTATTGTACTTTCTAGGATTTAATATTATGTTTTCAACCGTAAAATTACTAATTACAATATTTAATTTGTTTCTTTAATTAGGTTTAAATTTTAATGTTTATTACTTATTATTATAATATTAAATACTTTGATAAGTTGATTAACATAAATATATGACTAATAATCCACAACCTCCTTCCCAGAAAGTCAAAAGGAATTTTAGTTTAATGCACTGTTTTTAATAGTAAGAAATTTTTAATTCACTTGGACAGATTTTGATTACTAGTTTTATACTTCCTCCGTCCCAACATTGTTTGTAATTGCGCAATGCAATTGCGCCTCATGGCGCGCCTCAGCTAATTCCTGGACTATGGCGTAAAAGGCATTGCATATGGCGCTGGGAGTGTGATGTACACAATATTGCACTGAGGCGTACGCAATATTGGATACGCAATAAGGCGCTCTGAGGCGTACGCAATAGGAGGTCAAGGTGTAAGGGTATTATTTGGGCCCACTCGGCCCACTTTTAAATTTTTATAATTGATCTTACAATCCCTATTTCAAACCAGTAGTTATTGGTTGAATTTTTCAGTCAATCAATCTAATTAATTTAAATTTTCATATCTTAGATTTTTGTTTTGATAAATGGTTCAGAATGTTTTGGTATTCTATGGTACTTTGAAGTTTGAACATGTTACTTTGATTGGCCTCTTATGGTTTGTTTTAATATAACATTTGATGACTTTTGATGAATATGTTTATTTTATATATATATATATATATATATATATATATATATACATATATATATATATATACACACACACACACATATATATATATATACACGCAATATTGCGCAATGAGGCTTACGCAATATGCAATATTAAAAAAACGCCACGACTACGCAATTCGCAATTTCGAACCTTGCGTCCCAATTTGTTTTGCAAAGTCAACATTTTTCGGTCAACCAATAATAAAAGTCAACCCTCTCTATGGATACTCAATTCAATTTTTAATAATTAAAATTTACATATTCAAAAACAACATTAAAATCTCTTCAAAGTTGTAAACTCCAAATTAGAATATAATTAAAAATTGACATCCTAATTAAGTGAACAAAACGAGAAGGGAAAACTGTCAAATAGGTCCTCGAACTTTCATAAAAAGGTCAATTAAGTCCTTCTATAGGAGGTTTTGTCCGGCCGTCGCGATTTGGGAAAGTTCCCGGTGGAATTTTTTGATGAAATTTTTTAAGCATCTTATTCACCAAGTCTAGTTTACTCATACCAAATTTCAGCTAAAAACTCAATCGGGAACACATTCAAATTAATTCTTGAAGATAACTGCGCATTTTTGCGTTCTCGAATTAATTTGAATGCGCTCCCGATTAAATTTTTAGCTAAAATTTGGTATAAGTAAACTAGGGTTGATGAATAAGATGCTCAAAAAAATTCATCAAAAAATTCCACCGGGAACCGCCCCAAATCGCGACAACCGGACAAAGTCTCCTATAGAAGGACTTAATTGACTTTTTTATGAAAATTCGAGGACCTATTTGACAGTTTTCCCAAACGAGAATGTTTGACTAAGAAAAGTCAAATTTGCAACTCTTTTTGGGACGGAGGTAGTATTTGAGTATTTTTAGTTCAAGACCGGCCCCCGCCCAGCTATGCCCCTGCTTGCAAGGAATGCATGTTGCTTCCAAGACATTCAAGTATTAAAAAAACCTATGACCTGATAGAGTGATAGAGTCGTAGAGCCTAGTAGAGTAATGCAGCAGGACATTGAATACAACATTAGGACTCTAAATCTCTAATTTTTGGATAGCCTGCTCTTGCTGTAAAATAAGAAACTCTGATTTTATTTGTGTTTTTAAAGGATAGGCAAATAGATGAGTATATATTATTTAGGATAAATCGAGATCCTTCCATTAAAAGTAAACTGTCACATAAAAATACGAGCACACATCCTAAACAGCTTCGCCATCACTGGTTGAATAATAGATCTGGGATCCCACTCGAAATTATTTCCTCTCTAAATGAATAAAAGAATGGAACTTCAGCTATAAAATCACGACATAACACACTCAAGAAATCAAGAACAGCGTAATCTCAGTGAAAAATTCGGAAATAGATTGGGTACCTGGCTAAACTTGAGCGGGTGCTGTTCACCGCCAAGTTGAAGGTTGCCGCTGACAAATACGAGAAAGCCGCCGGGAGCTCCAGAGGGCTGGAAGTCAACGGTGGTGATATGGTGCAAGCACTGCGCAAAAGGGAGGTTCATGAGCTTTTGTTTGATGTTCTCGACGCCCAGAATCTTCTGGCCCTCGAATGTCAACATGGAGTTATCCTGGTAGAGACCAGCCAGACCGGGCCGATTGGAATCGAAGGTGTTGTAGTAGTGTGTGACGAAAGCCTGGCACAGAGCGTCTGGATCCATTTCCGCTATTTCGATCTCCTCCTGTTTGTCGAAACCTTCGCTTTGTTTCTCCCACTTCACTTCTTATGGATCGGCGTTTGCGGCAACTTTAAGCTACCAACCTCGTGACTCTGATATAAACCCTTGAGGCCTTGTTTGGCTTTTATACTTTTGATGAAGTCAATAAGAAGAATTTCTCATTGTTTAAAGGCTTTTTTTGGACAGTCATTGTTTAAAGGCTTCTTTTTATAGAAGAAATTAGGTTAAGTTGATAACACAGCATTCAGATAGTAGGTAATCTGACAAAAAGAATCTTGACAAACACCGTACCTCGAGCCAGACTCAGAGTTAATCACCTCAACAAAAGCAATATAATCTGCTGGACTCTTAACGGGCACAACTAAGCCATAGACGGTTACCACATTCCTTTCATCACCCACATCCAAATCTACAGTCTTACAGTTGAATAAAATAAAAATTCGAAAGTAAACAACAAAAACCAGACAATCAAAATAAATAAATGCTAAAAAATAAAAGTCATGTTTCGTCATCCGGCAAGAATATGCCAAACACCCTCCAGAGCCTGCAACCCTAGCCTTTTCTGCACTCTATGGCGGCAGTTCAGGAGGAGGTCGAACCAACAATACTGCATTTTCTCCCTCATCCTGCTTCTTGTTGATCAAACTCTCTGTCATACCTGCGTTTACAAAAACCTGAGTAAGGAAGCTCCGATTACCTTGCTCGCCGATCATACATGCCTGCCAGAAGCCAACCTTCCGCCCTTTGCTTCGCCGAACAGACTTGCCTCACACAGCCATCCCAACACGTCCACAATCCTGCCGGAGCAAACAGAACTGCGGCTTCACCATGCTCCAAAACAACCCTTCACTTTCTCTTTACTTAAAAGAGAAAGTGACAAAGTTAGAGCATCTCCAATGGTTGCTTCTAGGGACTTGCTTGGAATTTTGAAGCTACTAGCATTACTCTCCCTTTTGCTTAAGAAAGCTAATTAGCCTAAGTGAGCAGGGCTGGCCCGTACATATTAAGGGCCCTGTTCAAAATGTAATTGGAGGCCCTAAATCATAAAATGTACAGAGTAAAATTAAAACAAGCATTAAGAAAGGTGTGAGAATAATTTGTGATAAACTTATATTATTTTATTTTCCTAACAAATGAAACATCATACCTCCCAAAAACATATTTGCCGTGCTTATTAAAAAGAGTAGGGCTACTCGAGAAGATTAAAGACGTGAAAATAGAGTATACCGAACATATGCCCATGAAACTGTGCAAAGCTAAACTTTGAAAGGCCGAACTTATCCTTCTGCTCCACTTCAGATTCAGATTTCAGCAGAATTGTTAGGAAATTATTTGATAAAAACTGTTTGGAGAAACAGATCTAGTAGAACGGATTTGATAAAGAAATTAATATAGCATAAATTGGTCGAGTCACTTGGTTGCCAATCAAAATTTTGTAATTTTGTAAATTGTATGTTTTACGAGGAGTCACGATTAAAAGATGAGCAGCATCGTTCATTCTTCCGCATTGTAAGAGGCATTGTCGCCAAGCTCAAAGATTAAATACTCCTATTCCAGTCGTTTTTTGCTCCAACTAATAGCATTAACTACTAACATACGTGGTACTCTATGAATTAAAATTGGGAACATTTGGGGGCCCTCCATTAGTGGAGGCCTTGTTCCACTACACCACTTGCACTCCCTTAGGGCCGAGCCTGTAAGTGAGCTACTAGTTTGAGCAAGGAGATCTATTAAATATAGCATTATAAATAATAAATGCAGAGTAAAAAGTTATAGTTAACAATTGAAGTATATTTCAATTAGCTAACCGTTGAAGATGCTCTTAGTGGGACATCTAAAAAGGGAAAGTTGGCAAAGTTTTAAGGGACATAAGAAGTATTAATCTATTATTCCTTATTATATGTGAGATTGTTATAAGATTTTGTAAGTAGTGTACAAAATTGCCCTACTTTTTTTTGTAACTAATTGAATCAATTATATGTTTAATCCACCAGCTATTGTATGAATGATGTGTCTATGTTTTTAAAAATATGTGATTCTATTAGTTGATTATATTTTTCCTACAGTAGCTTTTTATTATAAATTGTGACAATAGCGTTATCAAACACATCTTAAATTACGTACAGATTGAGCTGGTAAATGTGTATGTGTGTTATGAATTTTGAAGTTTAAAAAAAAAACTTTTCCAACTACCAGTATTCTACATATATGCTAAGAGATAATTTCTTTTATCCTACATGTGACTAGTCTCCCTCTTGTTGGGTTAGACACATACCTTACTCAATAGCGAGTAAATGTAGTCAACACGAATGATACTTTACCACACATATCCATAAGAGTACAATGAAGGTATTCCCAGTAGTAAATACTTATACTCCGTAATAAAAGTTAATATACATGAAAAATGAGAAATAATCTTAGCCATGAAAAATAAGTGGCTCAGATTAATTTTAAAGTACAAAACGCGGTGGCAAATGTGTACATGTTATGAATTTTTTCAAAAAATAAAGTCATAAATGTGCAATGCTAACGAAAAAGTGTAGTTGACTAACACAAAAGTGCATCACTTTTCGAAATAATACAACACTTATAGAAATCATATTGTGATATTTTTAAACGGGGTTAATGTACACTTATACTATTGTGTATTGCACATTTAGGTTTAGCATTTTGTCACATGAGTTTTGATCTATTATGTCCACTTTAAGTTTTCAAGGGCTTCAATCACTTCTCACTTTTCATGAGAAGACCTCTTTGTATGAGAACTTACTCCTATATATACATATATATATATATATATATATATATATATATATATATATATATATATGTATGTATATATATATATATATACACGTATATATATATATATATATATATATATATATATATATATATACATATATATATATATATACGTGTATATATATATACATATATACGTGTAGAATAAAGATCAAATGAGAACATTGCTTAACGTGAGAACGTGAGAACACCACTTTTTCCCCAACGTGTTGCACAATGAAGCTTGTATATTGCACATTTTCACATTTTAACAGTATTTACAAAAATGCCACCGTGTTTATTTATTATACTCTTATTTCGACCAAATTGAAAATGTGCAACAGAATAGCTCCATTGTGCACCACATTGATTTAAATGTGAGTGTTCTCACGTTCTCACGTTAAGCATCGTTCTCACTGGAACCGCACCCTATACGTGTATATATATATATATACGTGTACATATATATATATACGTGTGTATATATATATACATATATACGTGTATACATATATACATATATATATATATATATATATATACGTGTGTATATATATATATATATATATATATATAAGAGTTCAAATAAAAAGTGATTTTCCCGTGCAAAGTGCAAAATTTGCACTTTTGCACGTTTCGCTTACACTTTTACTGGTTTGCGATGCACTTTTTCACTATTGCGATTTTGGCCAAATTTCCCCAAAATGACGGTGGCAATTTTGTAAATAACCCAATTTTTCGCTACCTCGAAAAGTGCAACGAAAACAAGAAAACGTGCAAGCGAAACATGAAAAAGTGCAAATTTCGCACTTTGCACGGGAAGACCACTTTTTATTTGAACTTCCATATGTGTGTGTGTGTTTGTGTGTAGGGGAGGGTTTAGTGAGAACCCCTCCTAAAATGAGAACTTCTTGTAATGAGAACTATATTCTCCCTACAACAAGTTTTTTTATCATCAAAACATGTCTCTATTCATATCAAAAGAAACACTTTTAGTTAGGGCTGGGACCGGTTCGGTTCTTACTCAAAATGAGTGGAACCGTTATAAAAATTTTAACTAATAAAATCGGTTCGGTTCTTATATAAAAAATCAAGAACCGTTATGGAACCGAACCATTACTAAACGGTTCGGTTCCTTCCTTTTGCCAGTTCCTAGAATAAATTTTCCTCATCTAAGAATTAAGTCAATAAACACGTCGAAAATTCAAAACAAGAGTATTAAAATTTTATTTGAAGCTCTAATCACTTCAAACATAAAAACTCAAACTTAACTAGTGAACTGTGAACACTTAATAGAACAAACAATGATTTAATTTTTCATGCAATAAATAAAATATAAAAGTCATCATCATAGTAGCAAGAAAAGGACGTCTACTTCAAATCTTTCAAAACATACAAAATACACTGAGTTCACATGTACAGATATAAAAACACTATTACATTCTACTTGCTAGTACCATGATTTATAATAAATCTAATAATTAGAAATATCATGAAAATAGTAAAGTAAAATATGTGCAATCGACTATAAGTTATTTGTGTTATTTTATACTTATGTGATGGAACAACACTTGATTAAATTAGAATTGTTAAATTTTTTTGAAGAGAAATTAGAATTGTTACTTAAATATGTATTGTATTATTATTGTTGTGGTAGTTATGATTGTTATTATATTATTATTACTACTACTAATACTATTTTACTTTTTACCGATTATTTTTTTAATAACGGTTTCTTAACGGTTTCATGCACCTTTTTTATAGGAACCAGGAACCGAACCGTTAACAACATCTAGGAACCGAACCTTTAACAACTAATATCTCATTTGTAGGAACCGAACCGGGTTATAACGGTTCGGTTCCAACCGGTTCTACAGCTCCCGGTTCCAAAATCTCACCCCTAGATTGACCTGGTCCATGATATATAAGGTATATTATGCAAGACAAATAATTCTGATAAGAATTTTCTACCCGAATCGCCGTCTGGCAACCTCAATCTGAGGTGCTTCCAAGTAGAATTTTTTGATGACATTTTGTGAGCATGTTTTTCTTGAAGTATAGATTATATCCACCAAATTTAAGCTTTAAATTCAACCGGGAAGTGAGTTAAATGAAATATTGAAAAACATTGGGTTTTTACATATATTTTGACGTAGTAGTTTTCAATAATTTATTTAACTAACTTCCCGATTGAGTTTTAAGCTCACGTTTGGTGGACATAATCTATACTTCATGAAAAATAAGCTCACAAAATTTCATCAAAAATTCCGCACAGAAGCACCTCAAATGAAGATTACGCATGCAATGTATAAGAACTTCGGTTCCTGACTAGGAACCGGAACCGAACTGGAACCGAACCGGAACCGAACCGATCCTATACTATAGGAACAGAACCGAAAAAAGCTGAAGTCCAAAATGATAGGAACCGAACTGAACCGGAAAATTCGGTTCGGTTCGGTTTTACGGTTCTAAGTCTCAGGCCTACTTTTAGTACGTATTGATCCTACAACAAGTCATCAGCACAAGATTCACTACACGATGTTTTAGCCAGATTTGGACAAGCTAAAACTAATTGATTGGGTCTCGTACAAGAAAGGTAAAGAAGATGACAAGAACAACAAGAAAGATGCTAAGAGAGCAAAACATAGTGAAATTTAGAGTGTTCTTCGAATGGGTGGCCCCTGAATACAATGGAGCTGGGTTCTATTTATAAGAGAGACATTTAATCCTCTTTTGCCCGTTATTGACGGTTTCGACCGTTACGACGACATCAAAGTCGTCGTCATTATGTCGTCATAAATTCCGGTCAGCCATTTGAGTAACCTACGCCCTAATTACAGCAATAACTCTCATAATATACATGAAACCGCTAGAATTAATAAGCTAGCATTAATTCTAATGAATACGTCATTAATTGTCCCGGTCAAGCCTTCCATGTTGTCAAATTCCTGTACCAACAATAGCCCCCTTTCGAGAAGTTGAGGCGTATCATGCATATGTCAGCAACAACTTGTCGAAAATTGAAAGTACACTTCGCATCTTGTTTTATTGCATCGTGACATGTTGATCAACTTGTTTGACTGAATGCTTCCGTATTTCTTTCGAATAACCTCCAATTAGATCTGTCTCCTTGACCGAAACAATGAAGTCAGCAAGCTAGAATTTTGTCCTTTTCCCTTCAAAGTTGTGCTGACGATTAGTTGCCAGAAATTTACAACATCATCATGTCGATGTCGACACTTCAACTGGCAAAGGGAACATCACCCGTTGTTAAAGATGACGAGTTGGAATGTGTGAACATAGTCCATAACCTGTAAAAGACTTTGAATAATGTTTCGTTTGTAATTTTTTCAACATTGTTGACATGAGTGTGTGTAATTTGTGTCATTGTCGTTCGTAGTGTCTCCTTATGTTTTGGAGCTTCTGTTGTCATGCTTTTGGAGTAGGGGTGGGCATAACGGTTTGGTTTAACCGAACCGAACCGTACCAAACCGAACTAAACCGAACCGAAACCGAACCGTATGCAATTTGGTTTGAGTTTGGTACTATTTCTTTCAAACCGAATTAAACCGAACCGAACCGAACCGAACCGAAACCGATAAAAACCAAACAAAACCGAACCGAACTAAGAAACTCAAAAAAACTTTCATATATTATTAAAATTGGTGGTTTGATTTGGTTTGGTTTAGGTTTAGTTAAGTAAACCGTTTGGTAAACATTTGCTCAAACCGAATGGTTTGGTACTTTGGTTTAAAACGGAAAAATCGTAAACCGAACCGAACACCAAACAACACACACACACATATATACACTTTGTATTTATCTTCACTCTTCATTTTTAAGATGTAAATAAATCATTTAGACATGAAAATACATATTTAAGCATATACTCGTATCATTTTAATTTTTACACATTTCATACATTCATTATGACAAAGTTAGCTAATACGACGTATTTGTACGGAATATTTATTATGTTTGGCGATAACAATAGCAAATTGCATTTATATTAATACATGATTCATTTGAGTAAAATTGTGAATATTACAACATTTGTACCACCAACTCTTTTAGATTTTTTGAATATTTTATGTGATACTATAAATGCTAATCAACTATCTTATTTTTTGTAAGAAGTGATTTTTTGTAGTGATAAAAAAGATGTTACATTTTTTTTAAATAATCAATAAATTAATAAAAGATGAGATGGACTACTACTTTCATTTTCTAATTCTAAAATATATATAGAACTTGATCAAATAAAATAATAAACATAAGCAAACGAATCAAACCAAACTAAATTAAACATAATATTTTTTACTTTGGTAAACCGAACTTCAAACCGAACCGAACCGAAACCAAACCGAAACACAAATGGTTTTAGTTTGGTACAAATTCTCCCAACCCGAATAAACCGAAACCGAACCGAAACCGAAGAAAACCGAACCGTAAACCGAATTGCCCACCCCTATTTTGGAGCATATGCTTCTGTTGTATATTTCTGTAGTTTCGTTGTACGTGTGTTGTCATATTTGTTTTGGTTGCACATGCGTTGTAGGTTTTGGCCAAAACGTATTGTATGGGCTCTGTTAGTACTGTGATCCATGATATTCTCATGGGCAGCCTAACCCTTCCCATTAAATTCTGTAAGCCCCCCGTCAATTGTGTTTTGACGTGTTGTAAGGCTTCGTTTAATGTAAGCCCCCCATCAATTGTGTTTTGACGTGTTGTAAGGCTTTGTTTGATGTAAGCCCCCCGTCAATTGTGTTTTGACGTGTTGTAAGGCTTTGTTTGATGTAAGCCCCCCATCAATTGTGTTTTGACAGGTTGTAAGGCTTTGTATGTTTGGACATCGTCTCGTACATTGTCAACGGTTCCTGCGCAAAAAGAAATTGTTAACGTCGGCCCTTGGTTAGAAGCCCAATCATCCCTTGTTTGACGTAGTTAGGGGATTGTGTCTAGTTATCGTTAGCAGTTGTCGTTGTATGTGTACGGTGCTGGCTGTCTCTCATTCTGTCGATATCCTGCATACAGACATGTAGTCAGAGTCTGGTCGTTGGGTTTTAGCCAACGGCCCTCCGACGCTTAAGTCAGTGATCGTTTATAGATAAATGAAAGTAATAAATTAAGAATATGTATATGAGACTAAGTATCTATCGTCATAACACGTCTATAGCCAGACGATTTCACTCATCTCGTCAGGTTTATTACCTGATGACATTCCCCCCTTGTCCGACGATTTCAGTAATGTCGACTGGTCTATTTCGTTACGGGAATGACGACAATATGTAAAAGAAAATAATAAACTAAATGTGAAACAACTTTAAGAGTACCATATTGCAGCTCCTTAGAACCTGTTTATTATTGGGCGACGTGTCCCCTAGCCGACGACTTCAGACATGTCGACTGATCTGTCAATCGTCGGTTTCGTCAAATACACCAATTTGTCGTTTCTACTGACTTCCAAGGCCCGACACATTCCTAGATCTGCCAGATCGTCATCCTACGTATTCTCTTCCCTCGGGACTTAGCTTGTTGGGTGGTACGTTCGTCGAAACAAGTCGTCGGGATTTTGATGATGTCAATGTTTCCCTTCGTTTTTGGATTCTTTGCGATTGCTTTGCTACCGAAAATGCGCCTAAGTACCCAACCGCATAAGGAGGCTCCAATAGTACATTTTGACGAAATCATCACATCATCTGCACACAATTCCATGGTTTTCCCGCTTTGATTTTTGAACACCATTGTCATTGGCCATTAAAAGTTTCTCCCAACATTTTAAGTCCGTAAGGTATTGTCGAGTTCAATGAGATGAAACCAGTGGTGACGGTTGTTGTATGAGCAGTTGACAAGATGACAGTTTTTGTTTCTTCCTTCCCAACTTTAGATTGCATCTTGAGTCATGCCTTTGTCATTGAGCTATGATCTTCCATGGATGGTAGTTTTTCTTGCACGTTTCCCACAGACGGCGCCAAATTGTTTTAGCCAGATTTGGACAAGCTAAAACTAATTGATTGGGTCTCGTACAAGAAAGGTAAAGAAGATGACAAGAACAACAAGAAAGATGCTAAGAGAGCAAAACATAGTGAAATTTAGAGTGTTCTTCGAATGGGTGGCCCCTGAATACAATGGAGCTGGGTTCTATTTATAAGAGAGACATTTAATCCTCTTTTGCCCGTTATTGACGGTTTCGACCGTTACGACGACATCAAAGTCGTCGTCATTATGTCGTCATAAATTCCGGTCAGCCATTTGAGTAACCTACGTCCTAATTACAGCAATAACTCTCATAATATACATGAAACCGCTAGAATTAATAAGCTAGCATTAATTCTAATGAATACGTCATTAATTGTCCCGGTCAAGCCTTCCATGTTGTCAAATTCCTGTACCAACACACGAGAAACTAAATTAAAAAAAAACACTTTTGGTATTGATCCTCATAGAGCCCCTGAAGAACAAGAGATTCACTACATGAGAGACTAAATTAAAATTCAAAGTTATAATTGTCTGCTATGTTGAGAATAAGAATCTTCTGTAATTGTTGGATTTAGCCATTTTTTATAAACATGGACATTACTACTTCTAATTAGACTTTTATTTTGAGTCTTAAAGTTTGGTATAAACTATGTGTATTCATTTCAGATTTAAAATTTATTTGATATTTCTATTGTTTCATCTCAAATTATATTTGAGATGTTTATGCATCTGGATTCATTAAATGCATATCTATGAGTTTTGTACATAAACCAATGGATTCAAAGGAATAAATCCATAAAATAATAGAATGATATGTACCTCATTCTGCTTGAGATAATAGCACTCTAGAGTATATGAGTTACATTTGCAAATTATTACAACCTTTAACAAATATGTGTTTTAATCAATTGTGGTTTTTCACAACACTACAAAAAAATAGGGACGTAGTCACGGACTTAGTCACGGACCGTAGTGTTAAAAATCCGTGACTAACTTCTTTAGTCACGGATTTAGTCACGGACAAAATCCGTGACTAAATGGGCGTGACTAAAATTAGCCACGCAATTTTGTCCGTGACTAAGGTTAGTCACGGATTAGTCACGGCCAAGATCCGTGACTAATTCGTGACCGGAGTTGCTATTCCGGTACGTTAGTCACGGATAAATCCGTGACTAAATTTTATTTAATTTTTTAAATCCGTCAAATGGAGTGTAGGAGAGTTTAGGATTTGGAAGCATCTTTTAATTTAAGTGTTTGCTTGCGATTTATTTTTCCTGATTAGACTGTTTATTTTTCTGTTGATTGCTTTTATTATTGTAAGACTCTTGCATTAGGATTGGATGATAGTAGGTCTGCTTTAACCGTCTTTGGCTCATGTAAGCCCATTATAGGATCAATGAGTCATTTTGCTTCTCTGAAGGTGATTGACTCTAAGTCTGATTCGAGGACTGACGATTGTCTGTGGTTCTTATATCGTTTTAACCCCTTTCTGAATGCTAATGTTGTGATATTTAAGGTAAACCATCCTCTTCCAAAGAAGAATTACTACGGAGTATCTTTCACTGAGGACTTGGGAGTCGAGGCAGACCAAACTTCAAAAAAACAATTGACCAATCCCTAAAACAAACGACAAATTGACGGGAGGAAATTACATGTCTATGAATATGAGTACTAGTACATCCGGCGCAAGGCGCGCAACTCAAAATCAAATTGATCCACTCAAATAATAACATTAGTTGCTCTAAGCTACCACAAAGGCATGATTAACAGGTGGTAGCAATCCAAGATGGATCCTTAATTTTATGCTCCCTACATAGGTTACACATGAACTTTTGTTCTTGGGAAGAAATAAAAAACGGAGCAGTAGACAAAAATAATACTCCCTCCGTCCCAATTTGTTTTGTAAAGTCAACATTTTTTTGTCAACCAATAATAAAAGTCAACCCTCCTTATGGATAATTAATTCAATTTTTAATAATTAAAATTTACCTATTCAAAAACTACATTAAAATCCCTTCAAAGTTGTCAACTCCAAATTAGAAAATAATTAAAAACTAGCAACCTAATTAATTGAAAAAAACGAGACTGTTTGACTAAGAAAAGTCAAATTTGCAACTCTTTTTGGGACGGAGGTAGTATTCTGTAATCAAACATCACTTCCAGGTTCGTACGTGAATGGAAAGACAATTACATATACGGAGTAGTATAATTATATCTCTTCTTATATAAAAGGAAAAGAAGTATGAGGCACAGTTTTCCCGCCTGGAACTGTCAACTTCAGTTATTTATTTTCTAATTCGTCAAGAGAATAATAAAAACAAGTATTTTAAATGTATGGGTACATCCGCCACTAGATATTTATTGGAGAAGTCAATCCCATTGGCCAAAGATGGATGTGTGAATAGTAAAAAAAATAATTCAGGTCTCCTATTGGGCAAAAGGGTGGCGGCTACTGCTCACAAAAAACGTGATTACATGTTGCTCTGCTTGCGTCGTATTGGTGGATAAGGGCGGTCATACAGTGAGTTGGTTGGGTCATGCTATTCTTAGCAAGTACTACATCAATTTTCTACTATAAAAGCACCACTCCAGTAGGAAGTTTTTCACAATCAAATTTTTTAACATGTTTAGGGAAGGCCGGATCTTTGCGGTGAAGGAGAGCAATATAGGAAGGAGAACAAGAACTACAAGGAAAATCAAACCTATAGTGTTCTGAGAATGAACACAGACCCGGAGGTCCTATCCCTCTAAGTTTCTGAATCTAACACAAAGGTTTGTTTTTAATTTGCCCTTGCCAGATTATTTAACACGGACTGGGAATATAATGTTTGACAGTTTTGAAATGTATGCTACAGGAGGAAGATGAGTTTAATTTACTAAAGAGGGAGTTTGGTGGCAGCGTACAGGTTTAGGCATTTTTTTTGGGTTTAATTTTTAGATTTAACCCATACACATCGTGGGTCTATGGATTGACACATGTTTTCATTTTTCCAGGTTGGCTCTTCGCAGCTAATTAATTCGATTAGCCCTTTGCTGAGCAAAGGCAAGAGAATTGCTATTGAAGTTGATGGGGAGAAGCTGAATAGATCTGTTTGCTGAATTTTTCGGTACAATGCCAGCGAAGAAAATGAAGGGTATCAAGATCGAAGAGCCAAAACCTTGAAAATATTTCTGGGTTTTGATGTATATGTTTAAGAATGTAGTCCTTGTGGTATTTGTGTTGATGGGTTGCATGGATGGGTATTAATTACAAGGCATGGCTAACTCTATATGATAGTGTCTAGAGTTGGTATCTTCTATTCTTCTGCCCTTTTTGGATTTTGAATTTTGGATTCGGTTATAGCACATTTCAACCTAAAATCTATGTAACCCAGGTAACCTAAGATTATAAAAAAAAAAATTGTTTGCAATGATGTTATGGGTTCTATGGAGGACATTACAATCTAAGAGTTTAGGCAAAATGTTGTCATCAATTACATTGTTAAATGATGCCACCAACCGAGTCCCTGGCAAGGGTGGTTATTCAAACGTTTACTGATTCCAATATCCAACATATATTTCTAGAAAGATGACTTGAGGTAACTTGCTCAATTTACATATGAAATCTATTCTAACTTCAATTTCTACTTTACAGAAAACGTATTGTATTTGTTATATGGCTCTTTGATGTATGATGGACCCTGACTTGAAGAATGGCTCATATATGGTTTTTATAAAGTAAAATACCTCAAGAAAATATAATGGATCTTATAAACTTAGAGAATTGGCCCTACCATATGATGTTGTAAGTGTGTTGTGTTTGTGATCATCGAAAACAAGATTACATCCTAAGCTTGGAATTTGAAACGGTAAACCATCCCGCGCACTGTTGTTATTTAAGGTAGATTTGTGGTAAATGCATTTTACTTTGTTTTGGCCATTATAATACTGAATACTTCGTATGTTTTAAGGACTGAATTAGAGGCGGAAATATGATAATGGTAAGGTGGACAAAATTAGTGAGCTCAAAAAACATAGCTGGCCTATCTTCGGCTGAATTCCTATATTTTACCTGCTCTAAATCCTAATTTTTAAATTAGTGGGTATCAAACTTACAAATGCCAAGAACATTGCACTTTACATATCAAGAGAAGGACAACGCAAATATATATTGTTCCCCGAGGTCGAAATATTGTCTGCTAATGAATTTTCAAGAAACTTCTCGACCGTGCATCGCACGGGTGATGTTACTAGTGATGTTTAACAACAGAGCTCTGATACAAAGGGAATAAGCATATATATTGAGACGAAGGATAGGATTGGGAATAAGCATTAAAGCATATATATTGAGACGAAGGACATGATTGGGAACTCTAGTCCTAGAGAGACTAAAATATAGGTTCAACCTATCATTAAAACAATTAAAGGTCTAGGATTATATGAACTCTAATAATAATATAAAACACCAATGCCATGACCAATATTAGAATATTAATTAATTGAATAAATATTCTACCATAGACAATTTTTAATGCACTTCGGGACTGACCCGCTACTTTCTGGATCTTGGCCGATTCTAAGCAGCCAATCGGTTCAATCTTGGTCCCGGACCCGGCAGCCGGGATCGAAACCGGCCGGTTTGGTCTCCAATATTGTGAATCAGAACCGAGTGATACTATTGGGCGGACAAGGCTGGTCCTAGGCCTAAAACCGGAAAAAACGAACCCGGTCTGAGCCCAAACAGTGTCGGACCCGGTTCTGAACCTAACTGGACCGCGTCCACCCCTACACCAGACTGGAACTAAGACCTCCCGATGAACTAAACAAGTTCAGAACCGGGATATACTGGGCCGGTCCGAGGCTCCAATATTTTTTTCCCTCCCGATGAACTAAACAAGTTCAGAACCAGGATATAGCGGGCCGGTCCGAGGCTCCAATATTTTTTTCCCGGGGACTGGCCGGTCCTCGACCGGGACCAAACCCGCCTTGACGCATAACAAATTCATAATTTGTTTCAGTTCGCCGGAACAACCAATTGTTTGCTCATACGGTTGTTCGTAGCCACCCCTAATTAACTAAGGATGTTTTTACTTGGACTGTAATTTGCTGGTCTGGTCTGGTCTGGTCTGGACTGGTCTGGTTTCTTTGTATTTTTATAACTATCCAAGTCTGGTCTGGTCTGGTCTGAACTGGTCTGGTCTGGACTGGTCTGGGGCAAATTACAGTCCAAGTAAAAACATCCTAAGTTTGTTAAAATATTTGCAAAATGGCGGCAGAGCTGTACTTGATAATTTATCACTTCATATAATTTATCAATGGTGCTCGGGTACAACAGACAGTACGAAACTTGGGTCTCATGCATTGATCTTGTATCATTTACACAAACAGAATCAAGACTACACAATCTTGACTCCTTGAAATAACAATAATACTCCCTAATAAAATGATACAAAAGCAAGAAGGTGAGGTAAAAGTGGGAAAAAAGCCCTAGCCATATTAGCAGCATGTTACCAAGGGCTTAATTGCAGATGAAGCAGGAACCATTGTCAACTGTGGTGGTATGTCCATATTTCCTTCCCTTCGCGCCTTTCTACGCTCCCGCTGTGATCTGAAGGCCTCCCTTTTTCGTTCCCTGTAGCTGTTTGGGTTCTCTGGCTGTGTTATTCGTGGGTACACACTAATCTGTATAGACACACTATAAGTAATTAGTTTAACAAAAAAAGTGGATACACTAGTGTATTCCCAATCTGAATAGCGGGCACCCCACTTCTCTCTGTCTGGTCTTCTTTACAGATATTTGGTATTTGTCAGCCACATCACTTTGCACTAAATAATTTATTTCTTTTAACATTCAACTCTAGAACACCCAATTAGAATGCAAAATAACAAGAGAAATATAGGAATTCATATGAATAACTCCAAAATTACTTTTCCACTACAAATTCAAATTTTTTGGAGACTTGGCGACACCTGCGGTGCCACGTCTAATGACAAGCTGAGAGCAAGAGTCAAACCTTTTTCCTATCCGGTCCAAACTTCTCGAATTTGACTAGTCCATCGATCAAGGAAAAGATTGTGTGATCCTTGCCTATTCCGACATTCTTCCCGGCATGGAACTAATCATACAAAGAAAAGGTTAGGACTTTCCCACACAAGTTCTTTGACCTAAGCAGATGTATTGGCAAATGTTTTACCGAATGAAACTTTTATATTAGGAACTACCAGATCAGATTACAAAAGATGTTAGGAAAAATGAAATTATCGCAATTTCCAGCTCCATTTGCATCACTTGACTAGAATCTAAGATAAATAGTGTTAGATATCACCACATCATGCTGTAATCAGCATGAGAACAACGTGATATATGTAGAACACATCTGAGATGACACGTTTTTAAAGCACAAGTGTTTTTAATATCAATATATGCACTTTCACTTTAAATTAGAATGATCTAAAAAGAATTGAAAAAAGTGTCTTTAATTCTTAAAAAAAGTTACAATACTTTTATGCATGCTAAAAAAGCAATGGATTGAAGCGTTTTTCAGGAAAACAACACTTTAAGTGCTTGAGAAAACACTACTTAAGTACTTACAAAAGCACTTACGACATATGACAATCCAAACAGGCTCTAAGACAATATACATGACAACTCATGAATTAGACTACCAAAACATGTAATATCATATCCATTTTCAATAATGACTTGGTGAGCTTTTCCAATATGGTGCAAATACATATGTATTACAAGTGCCATATATGCTTTGACACTGAAAACCCCATAACACCGATCCCAACTTACTTAGCATGAAGGTGATAAGGAGAATCATCCTAACTATCAGAAAATTTAGACATGAAAATCCTTTAGACAGACTTCTGTCTATAAATAAATTGGGTTTGGAATCTGAGCTCAAACATGAATTCGAGATAACCTGGAGGAAAGAAGAGTAATTTAGGTCAGAAGTTAAACAAAGTATTCATAGCCCATTACTGAAATATTGAGGCTGAAACAGCGTATATAGAGTGTCCACTACCCAGACCATTTTCTTCAGGCATAACCTAATTCAATATGCAAATAACCTAATAAAAAAAAGGAATAAATATGCATTCGCCAGATTCAATTTCCATATCAAACAAAAGTTGTATACAGAGTGAAGAACTGTATCGTACGCTTAATTGATGTGAGGAATGAAATGACTCATAAATCAATGAAAAAAGTGATTGACTGGAATCAAGTATGGGGAAGAGAGGTCAAAACCTTGGTTCCTCTCTGGCGAACGATTATAGCCCCGGGCTTTGCTGCTTGATCACCGAAAATTTTGACACCGAGCCGCTGTCCCGGCGAGTCTCTACCGTTCTTCGTACTTCCGGCGCCCTTCTTGTGCGCCGACCTAATCGTCAGCGGAACCTTAGATTTCAAAGGAAAAGCGACGGAAGTCCTACGGCCGGTGCGAGGCGAGGCAAAGTCGCCTGGGAAGAAAGAGGAAGATGCTAAGGACAAGCCTTTGAAAGCTCCAACTAAACCGAAACTAATGGCTGCCGCCGCCATTACGCCGGTGTTAGGGTTCGAATGGAAGCGCAGGTGGTCGGAATAAATTTAATCCTGAGGCGTGAATTGCACTGCACTACTCCTATCCACCGTTCCAAGCTGGTATTACGTATTAGAGGAGGAGGAGGAGGAAAAAAACTAGAAAATGCTTTTAAACGAATAGAAATAAGCACAAGATTAAGTTGTTAAATACGGATTAGCTCATTGGGATAAAAACGAGAACCAACAAAAAAGGAGTGCATTGCATTGCATATAATAGTTCCCCTTCAATTTTTCACACTAGCTTGTGTACACGTGCGCTGTAGAGTAATGCACCCTGACATACAAGTATCTTGCACGGGATAAAATGATTTTTCTGTTTAATTTTACTAACGGAAATCACTTATTTAGTCAATTATTACATTGTTTAATTGTGTATTCTAATTTATTAAATATGTCTCATTTTTTAACTAATTATGTAAACATGTTTCGAGTCTATAATTTCCAACAAAAAGAACATATTTTTAATATTTATCAGTTGCATCCCATTAAAATTAATCTATTGTTACATAAACAAAAAGAAAATGCTCAGTTCCTATATTTATCCATTAAATTTCATCTGTGGCTGACTGTTTTTTCTCTCCAAAACTAACTACACACTTTTGTACGTTATTTATCTAAAAAAGGGTGTAGTCAATTTTTTTAAGTATTAGCTCTTCCAGGTTTTAGAAATTTTTAAATTAGTCTTTTGATCTGTTTCTTTAAGAAAATAGTTTCGAATATATAGTTTTCTGACATTCTAATTTTAATGAAGGCGATGACGGCGACAATAGGTTGCATATTGTGATTGGCAGCGATCAATTTATTTTGCATTAAGATTGAGTTATTGAAGTTATGTATGATTTTATTAAGTAAGATAAGTGTTATTGAACGAAGAAAAAGTTGCATGCTTGAGAATTTTAATGGACAATTTTTACCTAGAAGGCTAGATGAATAAAACCTACAAAAAGATTCTCATCGCATCAAGAGTTAGCTATTATCCAAACTTAAAATGTCAAACTATGCAATGAAAAATAAAAAGACAAACGCCTCCCATATTAAAGTTACATCCATCAGTAAAAAATTACTCTATACTTATTATACACGGTCTAGCTTAACCAAGCATTCTAGCCCAGCTAGTTGTGAGGTTACCGTGTCTAGTGGGAGGTCTTGAGTTCGAAACCCGCTAGGCACATAAGGGTTCGGAACTCAATGCAGGCCCGGTCCTGACATTTTATGGGCCCGGGGCGATTGAAAAAAAAGGCCCTAAAAAATGTTATATAAAAATATTGCAAAAGCTTAACTATATAAAAGCAAATTTCAACATACAAAGCAAGACAAGTTTTTCATCAAATAATATCACAAATTACAAAAATATATTCCTTCGAGCATTTTTAGATGCAAAATCATCTATAATTGTATCAAGATTAATACTATCCAACATCTCTTTTTCTTTTTTGACTACCAGATAAGTATTTTTTTGGAAACATTATAAATAAAATTATAATAAAAGAACAATAGCACCTAATAGTTAATGAAGAACCGAAGAACTGCACTCTACAAGACTAAACTACGAGCCCAGGAGTCCGAGAGTCCGAGAGTGTTGATCACTTGATCGCTAAGGACGCTGATTAAACTGAACTAATGTCCGGCCACCAAAGGGCAGAGAGGAAAGCTTGGAAATTGAGAGCTGAATTCCGGAGATTTGGAAAAATTGAAGTATTGAAGGGGAAGATTTCTATAATTGATATATACTCCGTTAATCTGTATATGTCTGTGGCGGTATAATCAGTGGGCTGTATATGGTAAACGAGGAGTCCAAAGACTTTCTATTCTCTAATAAACGGTCTTAGCCTTAAAATTAGGTAAAGCATTAAGCCATTAATCGTATTTAATGCTTTTAATGGAAAAACAAACCGTCAAAAGGAAAGTAACTCCCAAGGTTTGCAATTCACTTTTTAATTTTAAATTTTAAATATGTATATACCTATACACATATATGTATATATAAATTATGGGCCCCTATAAATATTGGGCCCGGGGCACAAGCCCGGGTTGCCCTTGCCCAGGGCCGGCCCTGACTCAATGGGCTGAGTTTCAGCCCAGATTACTCCAGGCCCCCCAACTCCCCCTCACCCAGACCCCCCTCGAGTAAAAAAAATGCATGGTCTAGCTTATTTATCTAACTCTTAAACACCACTTTTAGTGTCACGATATAATTGTTATATATGAAATATGAAATTAATAAAGCTTTCCGAGAGTTGAAACTCTCCGCCAAAATATATCAAGATTGTATTAATATATACACTAAAGTAAAAATAACTTTTACTTTCATAAATGAGAAAAAAATCGATTGTAATTGAAAATATCCTTATTGAGAAAGGTGAACTTAAATTTGAGATAGCATTAAGACAAATTTGTATTTGCCAAATTTTAATACATACTACCTCCGGCCTTTAAAACTTTGTCAAGTTTGACCAGCACGGAAAATAATAAAGTAAATATTGTGTGATTGAGGTTTGTGTAGAGTAAAGAGAAATAACAGGAACCACAAAATATTGATCAAAAGGAAAAGTGACAAATTTTTTTGGGATGTCCAAAAAAGGAAAGATGACAAAGTTTTAAGGGATGGAGGGAGTATATAGTCTTGCTATTTTATTTTTTTCACTTTAATTTAATGATGTCTCACTCTTTTTCCCATTTTAGGAATGATTTGGAAGTTATTAGAATTTTCTTAAAACAATATTTTATTGAAATGATTTGGGGGTGCTTAATAGATTTGTATTCACTTGTATTCCACTTTCATTTCTGTTTAATACTTGTAGTTACTCTGTATTATATTGAATTAAATAATATTTAAAGGGTTATTTTTTCTAGCCTTATGTCATCCTACCATTTCCCCTTCTACATTATTACAGAGAACTAATTCTTTTCTTTCACTCTACTTACAGTGACCTTCTATCTTATTGAGTTTTTTTCTTTCACTTCAGTTTCAAAATTTTCATTTCATTTCCACATTCTCATACGAAAATAAGAATAGAATCTTCACACCCTTATTTAAAGGGGTTGTGCCATCATCTCAATTTTTGGTACCAAATAAAAATTTACTCATGAATACTTTTAAAGTATGAATGATTAACTCCATTATAAGCTTTCCTTCAGAAAAAACTCATTATAAGCTAATTTAATTTTGTATGTCTATCTCACTTATGCTTGTATACTATGTATAGTGATTATATAATTGCATAGAAAGCTAATTAACTCCACATTTTACTCATGATTACTTCAAGAGATTGTTTGAAATCTAATCTATAAGAAGTTCTAAATTTTAGGAAGGGGCTCCATTAAAAACGTTTTTAATTGGACTGATTTTTTTTATCTGGTTTGTCTATTCTAATCGGATCTGGTCCAATCTATATGATTTGATCTGATCAAGTCATATTATCCGAGAATTTTTTAACTCTTTTTGCCAAACAGATTTACTTCATCTAACGTAACTAACAGTTTGGATGCAGCGTTTCAAAATTCATTTCTAGAAAATAGTCTATATTTCAGACAATAATCCTTAATTCAAAAATTTGTTTCCACCTACATTTCAAAGTGCCAAACATAACCCTAATCTATTAGCCCATTTGGATATTGAGAAAGTTTACATAAATAAAGTATAGAATTTTGTGAAATTCTAATCGAACACGACAAATTTTCCATAATTCTTAATTGTACTTTTAAAATTATTGGAAAGAAGTATTAAAAATAAGATTTTAAAAATTACTATACATGTTCTACATTTGGAATACATGTATGTATGTAAAGTTAATTTATAATACTACCTCCATCTAAAAAAGGTTCATCATATTGAATTTTCTTGGTAAATGATTTCAAATTTTAGACAATGATTTTAGTTATTATATTTGTACACTCCCTTTGTCCAATAAAACTTGGCCAAAAATATGACGTGATTGGTTTATATATAGATTAAATTTGTTTCATTCTAGGATAAAGTATTTGTTTCATTCTAGGATTCCTTTGAATCTAATTACGAAGAGTTTGTTTCATTCCAGGACAATGTTTTTGTTTCCTTTAAGGAATTCTAAAGGTTGTACGTGAGTTTAATGCTTTGTACGTGACTTTCCCTAATTGTTAAGAGAGTATTTTAATGAGTTCCCTTAGAGCATGACACATGACAAAACTTTCCCCAAATGTAACCTTGAAATGTATTATATATAGAAGATATAGATATAGATATAGATATAGATATAGATATAGATATAGATATAGATATAGATATAGATATAGATATAGATATAGATATAGATATAGATATAGATATAGATATAGATATAGATATAGATATAGATATAGATATAGATATAGATATAGATATAGATATAGATATAGATATAGATATAGATATAGATATAGATATAGATATAGATATAGATATAGATATAGATGTCCTTGAAGTTTTTCTTCAAATTGTAGGATAGTGAATTCTCATTCATAATTAAAAGGAGAATTTAATTAGACTATGGATAAAATTGTCGAAATGAGCCAAAGTTCATATGTCTAGCTCATTTCATCCCATTTCATGATGGTTTAGAGACTTATAGGCCGTTTGGCGACATTGTTTTTCAGTATCGGGCTTATCAGCCAACTTTTTCACCAAACACGTAACTTTTGCTTTCGCGCGCTGAATTGTGTAATAAGTATAAAAAGTAAGGTTGAAGTTACTTTTCTGGCTGTATTGGCTGATGTTATTGTAGATGAGCATTTTAGCTACTTTTACATATATTTTTTTCTTTATTTTATTAATAAAATATATTTTAGAAATACGTTTTCTTCAATAAGCAGAATCAGCCAATACAGCCACTTCAGCCAAAACTTCATAAATTTCAGCAGAATTAGCCAAATAAGCCGATTTTCGTGGTGTCAAACGGGCTCTTAGAGATATCATTTTTTTTATACCGGTGAACTCACCAGATTCATGGGTTAATCTGCACGAGTTGCAGAATAAATGTGATGGCACATGCAGGTTGGGAGTTGTCCAAAATACAAATATCTATTTTTGAATTTCATTGTCTTCGATTGTTTACTATCAAAATTATTTTAAAATATATTTATTATATTACAACCTTTGTTGAACTATTATTTTTATAATAATGGTTCAAATAAGTTATATCTATTTTTGAAATGTTTTTTTATCTTATAGTTGAAAATAATTTTTTAACAATTAATAATCATTATTAATCTAGATAAATTTTGGTAATCAGTCTCTCCTTTAATGATATCAATTCAGCAAAGCATAAAGAACTTATATATTCTTGAGCAACTCTAGCTAATTATATACGAACTTGTAATATTGAGTATGAAACTAAATTAGCTTTATTAAAAAAAGAACCACCAAAGTCACAATGTTATTGAGTTAGAAAAAAGTGTGCACTCCCCTGAGCATTTGTTTTACCCCCACCCTTTTGGAAGGCTACTAGGATGAGCATGTGCATTAAGAAAGTAAAAAATGGTCAAAGATTAGATAGATAGGAAATGCAAACACTCACTCAGTGGCCCGCAGTGCAGTAAAAAACAGAATGTTTATAAACATACAATGATATGGTTGTGGTGATGAAACCAGAGACAAAGGCGAATGAACTACATGCTCCGTGGCTTTTAAATTAAGCAAACACTGAACAAATTACAAGTCCATGCAGCTTCAGAACATGAGTTCGATCAAGAGGCCTTCTCGAAGAAATTGGTCTTCCCCTGCACTAGGGGCTAATCAGCTCCATCCAATCAAAGGGATTTTGGGCTGTTTGCAATCGCTCATCACATGCCCACAAGAAAGGGCCAACTCCCTCTCTCGAGCAAAGCACGCAAAGTCGCAGTGCAACCCGAGATCAGCTTGTTTGAGAAGGACATCAACCCCCGCTTTTTCAGCGGAGAAGAAGATTCCTTCCGCGAATGATTCAGAGCCGTCCATCTTCTCCACACAGGGGATGGCGTGGAACATTTATTGCAAACAATAAATGTAACCACCTGACTCTACCCTCCCTCCATAACCACAAGTCCCCGGCTCCCTCACTTCTTTATCATACACAGAGTAAGTAGTCAACCCCCAAAAAAGCGAGACTAATCGCCGAAAATGTGAGAGCTTTTAGATTATTAGTGGCTGAATCCACCTGGTTGCCTCTCAAAAGAAATCTAAAAACTAAGGTAACTCAAACTAAGAAACTACCACACTTATTATTTGACCTAATAGAAACAAAAGAAAGATTACCAAACAGAACATGGCACAAATAAATAAATATTAGTTGTGTCGCCGTCTTCGAAACCCTAGTCGCGTAATTCCTCTGTGGCGGCGGTTCAGGGGGGACGAATCACCCACATACCATCTTCTTCTTTCACCACCTGAGGCGGCCAAAACACCACAGCTGATCCCCCAACAGTCGATTGGAGCCCAAATTCACCCCCTTTAGCCAGAGCCCATACTGTCAGCGTTCCACCCGGATCAAACACAGCTGGTGCAGCTCCCATCTCAGTCACCACCAGAGCCAAAATAGCCAAACCAATCATCGGAATATCGGGGTCTCGCAGCCCTAGTCGCCGCAGATCCATGGCCGCCTTTGAAAACACTAAAAACCACTGCCCCCACCCTCTGTCGCGCAATGAATCTTGGACGCTTCCCTGTTCGCAGCAGCTCTTGGCCGTCCAGCTGGTCAAAAACAATTGGATCTGTTACGTATTCCAACAACCTCCCCCCTGAATCGCAAACAGAAAGAATCTGTAAATGGTCGCGATCGTGAGTGGTTGAAGGTCTACAATGAAGCCTCCAAGCACGAAACCCCAAAAGCCTCGTCCTGCACTCCAACCAAAAAGCTTGCTAGCAAAACTTCAGGACCCTCACGCCGTGAAACTCACAGCGCCGCCCGCCAAAAAACCCTAGACCATGCTAGGACCACCGCCATTCTTCTGAAACTCACAACGCCGTATCTCCTCTCGCCGTAAATTTACTGGAGAAGAGTTTTACCCGTTCAATTATTAAAACCTGCACTTTACTTTTTAGGCAGTGTGTTTAAATAAAATAAAATATTTTCTCCGTATTTAAAACATCGTTATATTAGATCTTGACACAATATTTAAGAGAAAATAGTAGGGGTAATGAATAGTATAAAAAATAGAAGGGAAGATGAAAAAGTAGGAAACAAAAGATAAAAGTAGAAAAAGTAAAGGTAATTGAATATATTAAAAGGAAAACCCTGTCAAACAGAGAACGATGGCAAACTTTAATATACATCCCAGATAGGAAAGTGTAGCAAACTTTTAAATGCGGAGGGAGTAACAAGTGTACATGTTATACTCTCTCTCCGTTCTCTAACAATTGTTCTATTAGATTTTTCACAATTTTTAAGAAAAAAAATAGTAGAGGTAAAATAAAGAGTATGGGTAAATGAAAAGCTCGCAAAGAGAGTATATTAAAAAGAGAAAAGTAATAAAAAGGTAAAAAAAGATAAAGTAATTTGTAGAAAGTAAAAAAGGTAAGAGTAACAAAAGTGAAGATATAAAAGTATTTTAATAGGAACATCCCTTTCTTGTACTAATATAATATGGTCATGCATAAAATTTATATAGTCAAAATTGGATTTGTTGATGTGTTTATTTGTACTTATTTGATGTATTATAATTAATATTACATTGATTGAAGAGACAAAAAAATGCAAATCATATGTATAAAAGAATAAATTAGAAGGTTCACATATAAAATATCATAGAAGAATAATAGAACCAACAAGCTAATAAGTATATTTTTGGGCAATTAAAACTATTTTTTAAAAAGATGAAACATTGTAAAAATAATAAAATTAAAAACAGGTCTAATACACACACACACACACACACACACACTTATAGAGAAAATGTGGATTGGGTTCTCAAATCTTTGGGCTTGAGATGCTCGTTTACAATGATGCTGCATTTGAGCTGTTTACACAAAGTAAATTTGATAAGTACAATGTGATAAGGTGACCATTCCGGAGTTGATCCTAATCCATGTCTGGAGCACTTCATTTCTGGAAAGCTTTCTATGCGAGCGACCCTCGTCTGGCCGAGGGGGCCTAACCGAGGGGTACTTCAGTCGTCTGTAGTCTGTCTATAGTCTTGTCTTTATATTCATGAGTATGTGGCTCGTGGGGTCAAGGCCCATATACTTTATTAGGAGTCCCCCACTCTCTGAGCCGAGAGGTGTCGAGGTGGAGGGGTAGAATATTTCTGTGTTGTGCTCTTGAGTTTGGGGTTGGCCGAGGAGGCATCGAGTTTTGTTGCCAATGTGTTGCTATTTCGTGTGTCTGGTGCTTTTTATTTTCCAGAATTAGGCCGAGGAAACCTTGTAGCGTATCCTTGGTTGGGGTGTCTTCGTGGTGGACCTCTTCCTGAATGTTTTGTTTTGGTTGGAGAAAATGTGGATTGGTTTCGCTTGTAGTCGATGTTCCTTTTCCCTTGTGAATGATAATTTTTGAATGTGTGGGTTCTTGGCCTAGATGGAGTCCCCTAGCCCCCCACTCCTTCAAGACGAGAGTTCTATCGGGTTGAGGAGTAGGTGATGTGCTTCAAGTCAGGGTGCAAGTGTGCAACCTTCAAATGGGTCCATAGATCCGACCCTTTTGAGGAACCCCTGACCAAGACAACCTTGTGGGAGAATCCTTGGACGAAGGTCGCTCGCCGAAGGTTATCACCTATGGGCTTTGTTCGAAGCATGTTTCTACTTGCCGAGGCCGAGGGATACTGTTCTTTTCCGAGTTGAGGTTTAGGGGGAATGATGTTCTTCACATTCGTTCATGCTGGCTAAAGAATGGTGTGTGTCGTTGAAACATTACTCTGGTGTGAAGTATATCGTTATGATAGGATGCTCCTTAAGCTGACGTGTGTCCAAGTTTGGTGACCGAGGCGTCGACTCGTAATGTGTCTTGTGCCTTGATGTGGGAGTGGGACAAGTGGCACTCGTTGATTGAACATAGTTTAGGTGACCGTTTGTGTGGCCACTAAGAGTGTGTGACACGTCTTCTAAATATAAATACCTCACCTCCGAGGCAACATTCTCAATTGCTTTTTGACTTATAACAAAGTGGTGCCAGTTTTTAGAGAGATAAAGTGTTCTTCACTAGTAGACCTGCACAAAAACGGGTTCGGGCCGGACTCGGGCCGGACTTTTTATAAATTTTCTGCCCATTATGTGTGGGCAGGCCCAGCCCGGCCCGCAAAAACGGGACTAACCCCATGCCCATACCCGCCCGCAAGAGCGGGCCAGGTAGTCCACCGGGCCGTCTGGCCCGGGAAATACTTTTATTTAAAAAATTCAAAAATAACATAATTTTTTAATACTTTTAAAGTAATATTACAACATTAAAAAAATAACACACTTATAATTTTTATAGGCCTTCACCACATACACAAAATTTACTTACACAAAAATAATAATAATGAGAAACTATAACTAAAATTTAAAATTCAAGTACAAAGTATTATCTTTAAGTACAAAAATAGATATTATATTGATTGGCCTAGTTGTTAAGAACTAAAAATTTAAATTTAAACTTAATAAACTATAGAATGTATAAAGATAATTTAGTAAATATAAATATACACGCATACATGTGAATGAATAAATAAATTAGTATATACATAAATATATGTGTGTATATACTAAATGTAGCGGGTCGGGCTTATCGGTCCGAACGGGCCTACACCTTAACCCAAGCCCACCCATATGCTAATGCAGGCCAGGCTCGGGCCGGGCCGTTGGGTAGAGATATATGCCCAAGCCCGCCCATTTGTATGGGTGGGCTGGCAGGGCCGGGCGGGCGAGGCCGTTTTTGTGCAGGTCTATTCACTAGTTCAAATCTTCAAGGTTAGTTCCCCCATAGGTCTCGTGTTTTTGGTATGCCATCCTCTGATTCACAAAACATCTTCAGGTCCCAGTTATTGTATTAGCTACTGAAGCCGAGGAGCTCTATGATTTTGATGAGGAGGACACTCACGAGAAGCCGAAGGTGCCGCTAAATCTCATGGAGGATTTTAATGTTGAAGTGGGGAATACTAGCAAATAGTCTAATTAAGGACGATGTCAAAGGATCTAAGGCCGAAGTGGCCACGGTTCGCTTGTGAGGGGTGGGTGAGGCTTCTACATCGGCCGCCATTCCTTGCTCGAGACTGATATCTGTCGTTCATGGGGTCGAGCCGGATGGAAACAAGAAGAGGAGGGGTAGGTCACGTCGGCGAAGGGATTGGGACCAGGTCTGTCACGCTTGGATCGCCAGAACCTCCTCATTATTCAGCAAGAGAACATGTCGCGTGACTTACACGTGGCTTAGATGTACACGGGGTCGTATGGCAGGGTGAGGGAGCCGAAGGTGATGCATAACATGTTTTTGCTACCTCTGGGGGACTTTGGAGTGTACCCCATGAGTTTTGATAAGGGTTTGGGTTTCCCTTGCATCCCTTCATGATTGAGTATTTATGGGAGGTTAATTTGTTGTCACGTCAGTTGACGCCAAATAGGTACACTTTGATGGTGGGATGTTCGGGACACCGACCCACGCGTGGCGAGTTGGGCCTTCGATTGCCACCCCCCATGCGCTCTAACACTGGCCAACGCGGTATGTCCCACAGCCTTTTAAGGCCGAGATGTGGCCACGTTCACGGTTGGGCTTAGTGTGAGGAGGCAAGGCGGAGCTGTGGGGCACAGTGTCTTGTGAGACAATGCCTTCCTCGTTGTCTCCCTTTAGGAAGTTAATGGTTGGCACGAGTAGGGGAAGGGGAGGAGTCGTATGTTCCCCTGTCTTAGGCAGGAGGGCACTCAGAGTCATGGGATTCTGTGGGAGGCTCACGATGGGGATAGAAAGCGCAACATGTATGTCCATAGGGGGAGTGGTTTGCGGCGCTTGAGTGAGCTCAACATTTTCTTTGTGCCTCCCTTCAATGACGATGCAAGCATTCAAAGCAGTGATGTTGATCTGGTTGTGAAAGGTCAATCGTGGGGTCAACCATGTTCCGGGCTTTAGTCGCCTTTCTTGGTTGTGGCGTCCCCTGACCTCTCCTGTTGGGTATGAGGGCTCTGAAGAGCCTTGGCTATTGGGTTCCAATTTGATCTAGTTTTTCCCATGTCTCAACTAGTAGTGTCTGGTGGCGGCGAGGGTACTAACTTGATTGTCTTAGCTCTCAATGAAAGCACCAAATGATAAAGTATAGTTCTAGAAGAAGTGAGAGCTACAGTGAGAAAGTTCTTTGTAATAAATGTTTGTCAACCCCCTACAGGCTACAACTACCCCCATGGGGGTATTTATGGAGGAAAATGGGTTTAGGTCCCAGGTCTTACGCCTGGGGGGCTCGTTTACAATGACGCACTGCTTTTGGACTGTTTACACGAAGTACAATGTGATAACTATTTGCTAAAGCCTGTGGCCGAGGTGGCAAGGCCGAGGCGTCCCCGCCGAAGTGGTCAAGATGAGGTGATAATTCATGAGTTGATCGTGATCCATATCTGGAGCACTTCATTTTTGGAAAGCTTTTTATGCGGGTGACCCTCGTCTGACCGAGGGGGCCTAGTCGAGGAGTACTTCAGTTGCCCATAATCTTGTCTGTATATTCATGAGTATGTGGAATGTGGGTCCAGGCCCATATACTCTATCAAACAGCTGATGGGATCTGTGTCTCGAAGGATGTTTTGAACAAGGAAGAGATCGTGAGGAGGCTGCCAGGTTTGGCGAGAAAATCATCAAAAGGTCGAATGAAAGATTGAGCACTTCAACTGAAGTGATGAAGAACAAATACTGAGATTTTGTCTCCCTTCCTCCAAAACTGTGTTAATGACTTGACGCCAAAAGAAGATATTTCAAATCGAGATTTCATATATGTTGATTTTGGTCCTCCGAATGGCAATGGCAACTTCAACCCTTGTTTGTCGAACGATGAGGCCAACTCCATGAGTGTGACATATACTCTGAAAAACTTCGAACACTATTTTGTTTACATTTTAGTTATATTTTCAACCTAAATATGAATGTTTAAATTTGTGTTGATATCATTCGTGTCGTCTCCTATTCTGGAGTTTCACGTTGTTGTGTTATGATCTTTAAACATATCGTTTTATGATGTATTTTTCAGTACAATTTTAGCCAGAACATTGGAAAAAGTCACTGGTGTTTGCACTCATGTTTAGAAGATATGAAAACCCCACCTTTTGTATTTTGGCATTCTGTAAGGCTGTGTTCGACATGTGTCAGGACATCATAATTGTCCATTGTTTAACATTTCTTGTACAAAAAGAATTTGCTTAGGTTGGTCATTAGTTAGAAACCATCTGCTCTCCAGCACTTAAGTTAGTGATCATTATATGTAACTGAAAGTAATAAATTAGAAATGAAACAACTTTAAATGTACCACACTCTACCTTCTCGGAACATGTATGTCGACTTGAGATTTCAAGCGATATGCACCTTGTCCGATAATTTCAATGTTCTTGTATTATCTTTCCCAATTGAGCAAAACTTATCACTTGCATGCTTCATTTCCAAAGGTGCACCTAAGTACCCAATCAGCTTTTCTGGATATTTTGACCTTGATGTTTTGTTACATAGTGCTTTTCATCACCGCTTGTTAGTATGATTGTAGATAAATTCTAAGCTTTCAGCTTCCCCCTCAACTTGTCAATGGTGTCCAAGTCGAAATTAGTTCGACATTATCTCAGCTTCAATTGAATGACGGTTCGCACCAATAAACAAGGGTAAATGAGGTATGGCAGTGGCCGGTTGCATTTTGAGGTGTGGTTTTGTCCGACCATAGAGGCATAGATAATGCAAAATTGGTACTTCATGTTCTATGTCTTGGTCATCTGAGAAACAACATTTTTCTTCCCTATATAAAAATATAGCACTGAAAGCCTGTAACAGAATATGTTAAAATGAGTAGTTGCGTTGATCAAATTCTCGCGCTAACTCAAACACTAAAAGATTACCACATTATCTTCTCCAATGTGCTTACTTACTTACATTGACAATACAGCTAGACATGTCCCCGATTTGAGCATTTTGGGAACCGCGAACCGAGAACCACCGATTTGGTTCTGATTTTGATTCGAATCAGGGACAGGCCTAACTACAACTCTCAACATTTTAAAAAAAATCAATCATTCATTGCAGATATGCATGGACCCAGTCTAGACCGATTTTGGTCCCGAACCCACCGATATTTGAAACCATATATGGCAGAGCGGGACCAGGACCTTTATTTCAAATTCTCGACCAATTCCGGTCCCCAATCGATCCAGGCCCGATCTCGGTTCGGTCCCCTTTTTGGTCCATTCCTGAGTTTTTTGTTTTTTAATACATTTGTAAACCCTCTCCACATCCATCCCACATATACCTCTTTTAAGCTTTTATATGGACCTTCTACCCTTATGAAATGTTTTCCATTGGTTTAATAGCAAAAAAAAATGAAACCAATCCGATCACAACCCCAAAAAATGGAGGCCCATGACCGAGATCTCTTTCCAATAGGTCCGATTCTGATCCCATACCGGAACCTTATTTTCCCATTCCGGGAGTGTTTGCAATATTGCTTCTACTTTTAAAAAAGTAATTTAAAATGATTTTGGAGAAAATGTTTAAATGTACAAGTTGATAGTACTTGGGAAAAAAATGCTTTTAAAAAGGTAAGTGTTGATCATGTTTAGTAAAACAAGTGTGTTTTGTCTAATAGAAAAAGCAAAAGACAATTAAAAACACCCCTCTACGGCTCTACCTGCTTCTAGCGTTTAACTTTTAAGTGCTCAATTTAAGAAATAATCACTTGAAAACACGGATTTCAATTTTTTTTGTGAACACTCCCTTTGCAAGATCGGCCAATTCCATCAAGCTACAAACCAAGCATTGAAATGGTGTTTTTAAATGTCATATTACCTAGGGGTGGCCCGGGACCGGTCTGACCAGCCCGGGACCCGGACCTAGACCAAAACTCGGGCCGGGCGGCCCACCCCGAAACCGGCCCGGTTACTGTTTGAACCGGCCCGGCCCGGGAACCGGTCGGGGGGCGGTTGGGGCCGACCCGGCCCGGTAGACAAGCGGTCCGGGCTCGGGCCCTTCAGATGGTGAACCGGCCCGGCCGGGCTGAGCCCGGTTCGGGCCTAACGGCTATTTTAAAAAAAAATCAATTGTTTGAACCATCTAGCCGTTGGGAGGCCACCCAAACGGCTCTATAGCCGTTGGAGGGGGGTAGGAGGGGGGGGTCAAGGGGTTCTGGGGGTGGGGGGTGGGGGTGGGGATAAAAAAAAACCTATTTATACTCCTATTTTCTATACATTTTTTACACCTCTTCTCCAACTCTTCCTACTCTCTAATTCTCTATTCCCTCATACTCTTAATCTTAATCATCTCCATCTTCATCTTCTCCAAATCTCTCTACATATATATTATATATATTATTTATATAATTATTATATCTACTTATATATTAATTATCTACTTATATATACATATATTACATTACTAATATTTATTATCTACTTAATATTTATTTATTATCTTCTTAATATTTACTTTGATATCTACTTATCATCTATACTTATTGTTATTTTCTTACATATTAAATTATTAATTATCTACTATACATACATATATTATAATACTTATATTCCTTATCTACTTAATCTCTACCTATTATCTACTTATATATATTAAAGTATTATATATAAGTGTATTACTCATCTTATAGTAATATACTTATATATTATATACTATAAACATTATATTATATTTTAGTTATACAATAATCTACTTATATACCTATATTATATTACTAATATTTATTATCTACTTAATATATACTTATTATCTACTTATACATCTCCATCTTTTTAATATTTAGTTTATTATCTATATTTATTTTTATTTACTTATATATATTAAAGTATTATATATAAGTGTATTACTTATCTTATAGTAATATACTTATATATTATATACTATAATATATTATATACACTATATTATTAGTTATACATTAATCTACTTATATACCTAGATTATACTAGTTATACAAAAAACTAGTTAATAGTTACATTTTTCATTTCCCTATTATTTAATTTGTTAATTGTTGCATTCATTATAAAAGTAAAAAACTAGTTAATTATTAATTGTTGCATTAAAGTAAAAAAAAACTAGTTAATAGTTACATTTTTCATTTCCCTATTATTTAATTTGTTAATTGTTGCATTCATCATAAAAGTAAAAAACTAGTTAATTATTAATTGTTGCATTAAAGTAAAAAAAAACTAGTTAATAGTTACATTTTTCATTTCCTTATTATTTAATTTGTTAATTGTTGCATTCATCATAAAAGTAAAAAACTAGTTAATTATTAATTGTTGCATTAAAGTAAAAAACTGGTTAATAGTTACATTTTTCATTTCCCTATTATTTAATTTGTTAATTGTTGCATTCATCATAAAATTAAAAAACTAGTTAATTATTAATTGTTGCATTAAAGATTTAAAGTAAAAAACTAGTTAATAGTTACATTTTTGGTTTCCCTATTATTTAATTTGTTAATTGTTGCATTGATCATAAAAGTAAAAAAACTAGTTACTCCCTCTGTCCCATTTTATAAGATGTTTTTACTATTCACTTAGTCAACACAAATCACTCTTAATCTCTTACTTTATATATCAAAATTTTATGAAATTTGAATTATTTTTTGCAGGTTTTGTAGCGGTTTTAATGTTGTTTCTGAATATGTAATTCTTTTTTTCTAAAATTTATTTGAGTGCACACAGGGATCTGTTTGCTTTATCGTCGGTCAAACATCGTAAACCGAAAAGTATGATATAATTTGGGACGGAGGGAGTATTTGTTAATTGTTGCATTAAAGTTTAAAACTACTTAATTTTATTAGTAAGTGGATTCTTGGAAATTTGCTATAATTTTATTAGTCGCATTTTATTATTACTATTGTACTCATATTAAAACATTTGATATCATATAATATTTGTTACATTTTAAAGATGGACTGTGGCAGACATTCCGTTGATATGAGTTATCTCCAACGCAACCGAAGGAAGGAGATTGCGACAAGTCATCCTAGTTTACGCAAAGGCAAAGGTAAAGGGCGGGCCGGGTCTTCTTCTCAAAGTCGAGAAGATTTTGATGACGGATACCAAAGCCGAGATGGGGATGCGATGTCCGACGAGCAACTACAACAACTATTGGCGCAAAATGATGGTCGCTTTTTCCAACAACAAAACATCCCGGAATCCATTGATGAAGATGAGCTCGAGGATGACGATGCGGAGGAGGACGAGGGGGGGACTCACGGCACCCCAGATGATGAGCAAGAGTTGGAGGACGAGGGCGGTCCATCCCAAGTTGGTAAGAAATCTAAATCTCCTATTATAGAAAATAATTTTACAAAGAGGGAAAGACCCAACAATTGATAAATAGTACGCAAGTTGCGATCATTGCAAGGAGTATAGCTCGGGAACTTCCGGCGGATACGGGAGCCTCAAAAGGCATCTTAAGTCCGCGCACTCTGTGGAGTATGCGAAAATAGACAAAGGCAAGGGGAAGCAAACTCAAATATCGAGGTTTGCAAATGACCAACCTTTTGGTAATTTCTCATACAATGATGCACGAAATTTGACTGGTATGGCTAACTTACTTGTTGAAGAAAATTTGCCTTATTTGTTTTCTGAAAATCTTGCTTTTAAAGATTATGCACAAACTTGTTTATATCCTCAATTTAGAAGTTATAGTCGCAAAACGGTTAAGAAAGAAATTATAAGGCTTTATCGTGCAGAAAAGGATAGGTTACAAATTTTTTTTGCTAACTTTGATGGCCGTGTAACTATTTGTTCTGACATTTGGGAGGATACTTATCATAATTTACATTATTTGGGCCTGACTGCACATTTTATTGATAATGATTGGAATTTGCATAAACGTGTTCTTGCTTTTCGTGAATTTAATGATCGTCACACCGCTGAACATATTTATATTTTGATTGAACGTATTTTAACTGAGTATAATTTGATTGATAAGGTGTTTGTTATAGGTTTTGATAATGCTACTAATAATACTGCTGCTATACCTAGATTGCGTGAATTGTGTGGTTCTAATACTTTGATGGGTAGATTTTTTCATCAACGATGTGCATGCCATATTATAAATTTATGTGTGCAAGACGGTCTAAAAGCGTTAGGAGATGCTATGGAGGTAGTCAAGGGGGGGATTAAACGTATTTGGGGCAATGGTCAACTTAAACTAAAATGGCAAAATTATTTGATTGAAAGAGGTGTGAAATATGTTGCTTTTCCTAAAGATTTGTCTATTCAGGGGAATAGTACTTATAAATTAATTAAATTTCTTCTTAGATACAAAGAACATTTTCCTGCTTTTTTAAGACAATATGATAACTATATTTTAAACCCCGCTCACATCGACACTTGCGAAAAAATTTGTAATGTTTTGGTCCATTTTAATAATGCAACTATAGTTTTAGTCATGTTTATAAACCTACCTCAAACGAATTTATTCGTTAAGTTGTTAATCTCGCCAGTGCTTTTAATGAATTTGAGAATGCCGCTTACGTGAGTTATTTTTGTTGTTTTATGAAGGAAAAGTTTTTAAAATATTATGCACATATTCCGCATGTTTATGGTATTGCATTTATTCTCGATCCTCGTTATAGACTTAGTAATTTGGAAGAATGTTTGAAGTTCTATTATAATGTTTTTTTGGTCCATTTCCAATGTATGATGATAACGCCATAGATCCGCAAGTTGAATACAACGAGGTTAGTAATTTATTTTATGCCTTATTTAATGAGTTTCGTGCACAATACGGCAACGCGCCCCCTCCCCCGACACACACATCTTCATCTAAAGGAAAATCACTTTTTAAATCTGCTTTTGGCAATCTTATGAAAAAACCTAAAACAACTCACACTACTGAACAAAGCGCACTTAATGAGATTTCTTTGTATATAAATTATGAGGTAGAATTTGACGAAAATGAGGAGTTTGACGTTCTAAAGTGGTGAAAGTCAAAAGAAAAAATGTTCCCGATTTTGGCACGGATGGCTAAGCAAGTGCTACCAATGCCGGTTTAAACAGTTGTCGTGGAACAAGAATTTAGTTCGGCCGGCAACGTTCTAACGGCATCTAGAACGAGTTTGAGCGCTGAGTCTCTTGAGACGCTTATATGCTACCACGATTGGTTGAAGGTCATACGTAGATGTCAAGAAATTAGCATCACCTCCTCCCAAGACTTTATGGATGAATCAACAACCGAGGGTGGCTCCTATGCCAGAGATTCCGATTGATTAGTATTTTACAATTTATTATTAAATGTATTTCATGTTTTAATTTTTCCCTCAATTCTCTATTGTAATTTGTAAAGTTGTAGTTCATATTTCAATTTTCAAATAAATATACATTATTATTTTTATATCTAGCACTTCCCAAATTAATTAATTAATTAGTTGGTTACAAACTTACAACTTCGAATTTATTGTATTAGCATTTTTTGAAAAATGTATTTCATATTTAAATTGTAAAACAAAGAGAGAGAAATTGCCTAGGCCCGACCCGACCCGGCGGGTGACCCGGCCCGAACCGGAACCAGGTGAAGGACGGGCCGGTTCCGGGCCCCCCATTCCAGGACCAGAGGCCCGACCGGGCCTAGGCCCGGCCCGGGCCCGAACCGGCCCAAGTCCAGGACTAGGCCGGACCGAACCACCACTGTGCGGGACCAGGCCTTTGACCCGGCCCAAGGGTGTTTTGGGGGCGGGCTCAGGCTGTAGTCCCCTTGGAACCGGTCCGGCCGGTCTAGGCCCAATTTATTTTTTGGGTTTTTTCTGACTGGTTTGGATAAGAGGCGGGTTGGGCTGGGTGGTTTGGGGGTCTTTGGGGGGTGAGAGGGGTTAGAATTAATAAGCAAAAAAAAAAAAAAAAAATAGTACCTGACCCGACCCGGTCCCAACCCTGTCCCGGAACATATCCTAGCCGGTCCCGGGCCTCCACTTCCCAAACCCGGACCCGCCCTAAGCCCGACCCGGGACCAGTCCATCCCTAATATTACCAACATAGAAATCAAAGTTATGTCAATCAAGCATTGCACCGTAGCCAGAGGCCAATTAATAAATACCTAAATCATATAAAGCCCATTTAATCAGATAGTAGTAATATAAAACTTTCGAGCTTTAGACGCGACTCGTCACAACTTCACAAGCAAAGAAGCTTCGCAGAAATTGGTGGGACACCCCCTACGGCTATTGCTCCCACCAGCACTTGCATGAATGGACGGGGCGTTCTCAACCGTACCACTGATGCTGTGAAGGGTGGTGGAATTAACAAACTTTGCATCTAAACATACAGTAGCAGAAGAAGTGATAAATAGCCATAAAGCACATCAAAAGCTAAATCCAATGGGAGCTAGTATTCAAATATATAACATAATATAAATAGAAAGGGCATAATATATCTACCCAGTGTGTAGTAGTCTCACAAGTCTTAGACGAGGTCAATACATAACCAACCAAAACAGTAGTAGTTTCTTTTATCACACTCCAGCAAGTATCATGGGAGGAGGTGCATAAAGATCTTATCTGGGAGGAGGGGGAACCTGCGATTTTGCAAATCCAACCCATGTAACAATACCAACAGCAAGTATAACCCATCCAAATATATCATACTTCAAATCACTGCTCTTCTTCTTCTTTGAACTCTGCCATAAATTAAAGATCATTATAAAACATTTATTAATCATGTACAGATTTTTCCATCATTTGCAATGGAGCCAAAGATTCATTATTTTTTGGCTTGAGAATACGATGGAATAAAGCAATATGGCTCACTAAACTGTCTGCGCTTCTTTGTTATGAAGTAACAGTCAGCCCATGCAATTTTGGACGCAATTTTCACTATGGGTAAATGAAAATGATGAATTAATCATGTACAGAGATGATTACTATGGGAGCCTTTGCGGCACTGGGGTAAATGAAAATGATGAATTAATCATGTACAGAGATGATTACAAATATTCTGCAGTAGGAAATGAAAACAAAAGGCATGCCCTTTTTTACTCGTACACACACAAGGGATACTCGCTAGTAGGTTAAACATTATTATAAACATTTTAGAACATTTAAAGAGAGGAGACACTAATGGTCTTTTTTGTAGGGGGACCACATAGCATCAAACTCAACGTTCCTAGACACTATACACCAGAAGTACTCACCATCATTTATTGCAGGGTCATATGAATGAAGAGTGATACAAGGGAAATATGTATTTTTGTTAAAAAGTAAAATAAAAACCTTAGTAGTTGTAGATGCAGAAGGCCCTGCCCCCATAGCGTGTTGCATTGAACCATGCTTGTGGATCTCAGTGTGCAATTCCGGAGCCTACATACCAAAAAGTCAAATAAGCTATACTCTGTGCTAATACATTTATTGGGGCAATGGGGGCAAAACTCACATTGCAATACTGTTCACTTTACTTAAACCTAACCATAGTAAAAAGTCCATATACAACAACAACATTACCCCTGTGAAGCAAAGGCTCCCACCTACGGGGGTGGGGGGTGTATGCAGCTTTACCACTATTCTAAAGCATAGTAAAAATTCCATGTGTTGCGCATGATTTGTCTTCGACAAAATGGACATTTGAATAATTACTACAAGCAAAAACCATACATAATTTCTTTTTATTGTTTCAATAACTTTGAAAACCAAAACAAAACAATATCAAAGACACAATGAAAGTATACTCATCAAGGGTGAGGGGAAAAGAAACCTGCTACGATGAGATGAATAGAGAGTAAAGGAGAGAGTAAAGGAGAGAAAACTGTCAAATAAGCCCTCCTACTAAATTGACAACGGCAATTAAGTCCTCGTACTAAAAAACCTTTAAACTCAAACTTTAAAAATGTTCAACTAATCTATTTAGCAAGTGTCCAACAAGTAGCCGGTAATGTATGCCGAAGTGTCAATTCTTCGCCTTTCCTTTTTCTATCTTTATTGTTTTTCTATTTCCATTTTACTTTCCGTCATATTCCTTCAAAGCAAGGTTCAAAATTGCGTATTGCGTCTTTGAGGCGGTTTCATAGCATTGCCTATTGTATAAGCTTCATTGCGCAATGAGGTGTAAGCCACAACTTTTAAATACATTTATTTAAAAAAAGTACAACCAATGTAATTAATCTAAAGTAAAAGGATGATTAAAAGTTAACCAATGTCCTGATGAAAACAACAAAATTGAGATCATCAACCATCCAAAAATATGTTCGAACATAATTCAAAACAGATATTTCCTAATAAAGAAGCTAATAAAATACTATGTGTATAAGTGTGTAACTTACAAATAACATAATAAACAAAATAATATGCATCCACTATGTATTAAGATATTTTCTGCGGACTAGAAGGTGTATAAGTAACAAAAAAACTAATACTCTTTAAAATGATATCATATTCATCCACTAACTAACAAATAAACTAATAAAGTACTCAGTAATATAATTCTATCTAATAAAATACTATCTAATACGTAGTACAATAATCATCCACTAACTAACAAAAAAGTTAATAAAATAATACTTCCTCCGTCTCATAATAGATGCAACATGAGTTTTGGCACAGGATTTAAGAAAAGTAAATAAAGTGATTTTCTTCCTATTATACCCTTCAGTACTCCGCGTTGGGTTGTAGCAGCCTAGCAGGCTAGCTAAAGATTATAGACATATCACTGTACAAAAACGGTACTGCTTTTCATATTACAAATACTACTCTGTATTACCGAATACTTTCAAATCGGTAAACCTCAAATCAGAAAACCTTCTCTCCGGCGTCCAACCTTGAAATCCAAAGATGCGATGGTAAACCTCCCCTCCGGCGGCAGCACTAGTGTCGGCCTTTTGTTAATTGATGTTGAATGGCTTGTCTCTCTTGAAGCAAGAATGTGAGGAGTATCTGGAAGCAGTAACCCTGCATCTTCCATGGTTGAATATCGAGGGGAACAAAAATGAAAACTAAATTAATTTGTGGGAAAAGCTCGGGATCTCTCCGAATCTGCCTCGTTGAAAACTAAATTATTTTGGGATAGTGAAGGCTAAAGGAGTAAATAAGGTATGGGCATGTTAGATTATTAAAACACATGGTGTATATACGGAGGAAGATAACTAAAGGCTGGGGGTGGATGGCAACTGGCAAGAAATTAAGGAAAGAATGGGAGATCGGTGGTGGGAGAGAGAAATTAGAAAAGGTATGTATGAAATCATTAGAGGCATTATAGACATTATATTTATTTTGTTTGCCAAAAATGGAAGTGTTGCAAATAATTTGAAACTGCCAAAAAGGGGAAAATGTTGCAATTATTTAGAGACGGAGGATAGTATAATATTAATCCACTATCTAACAAAGAAGCTAATAAAGTAATATAAAATTCATCCACTAAGCTAAAATCTCTTCTAAGTGGAGTACTTATTATTCTGCCCAGTGTCCACTACCACCTATATCAATTATAAATAAATAAATAAAATACATAACCAAACCATACATGACGAAAAGAAGGACGAAAGCACACAGACGATTGTAGAAGATAAAGGTCGGTACTCACAGACGATGATATGTATTTTTAAAATAAAATTAGTTTGGGGGATTTGGGCTGCAGCAGTTGGCCTGTTGTTTGTGGCGCGCCTCAACATCCGCTATATAGCGTACGCAATTATCATACACCTTAGCAAAAAAGGTGCATACTTCTTAATTGCCTATTTGCGTTTAAGCCTTGCAACTTGAAAACCCCAAAAGTTGTAAAGCGCGCCTTATTGCTTAAAGGCGTTGCGCAGTTTTAAACATTGCTTCAAAGGAATCTTTAAATACAGCCCAATGGACCAGACTCTTGAGTTTCTATCTCTATCACTGACTTGATCAAAAGGTACTAATGGAGGATGAGGAAATAAAAGAGAGGCGGAGGTCGTACTTTGGTACATTATTCAATGGGATTCAAGCGCAAAATATTGATGATCTTACTAAACCTAATCGCACGGTAAATTGGGATTAATGAGAAGGATCCAAATAATATAAGTTAAAGAGACTCTAAGAAAGACGAGGCGGAAGAAAGCACTGGGTCCAAATGGCACACCAATCATCTATGAAGAAGTTTGGGGGAAGAGGGGTCGAGTGGTTAATACATTTCTTGAACAAGGTTTGGAGAAACAACATAATACCAACAAATTGGTGGAAGAGTACTTTTATCCCTTATTTAAGAAGGGTGATGTACAAGAACAATGCGTCTACTATCGAGGGATTAAACTTATGAGTCACAACATGAAACTTTGAGAGAGAGTGATTGAGCAAAGGCTCGAATGAAGTGTGAAAACTTGAATACAATGTGTAGAGGATCGAGTGATACGATGGTTTGGTCAGATGTGTAGAAGATCCAGTGATACACCAATTAGACAAATTGAAAGATGGGGAGATGAGGCACAGGGTAGGGGGAGAGGATGAACCAAACACGCATGGATTATAGTATGACTTTGAACATAGCAGAGTGGAGGGAGAATAAAGGTGTGGAGGAATGATTTCTTTTTTATTTTTTAAATCTAATTGCATATGTCGAATCATGTTAGCTGACTCCAAACTCCTTTGGGTTTAAGACTTGGATCTTGTATTATTATTACTATTTATTATTTATAACCCTAATGCCATATGTCAATTCATGTTAGTCAATCCCAGACTTTTTTATATTAAGGCATGGATCTTTTTTATATTAAGGCCGTGAGTTTCTACAGGACCTAAATGGAATCCTAGAAAACCTTATGCAAGGTATCGGTGGTTGGCCTCTCCCGCTTAAAACCCTTTACTAACAATGCTACCGCCAAATTGACAAACTTATGAGCCATCTCTTCGAAGACATACATTGGATTGGAGAGTCAAAACTGAAGACCGATATCCAATATGTGGTGTTAGCATGTTTGAGCTTGAAGACCAGCATTGAAAACTTGCCGGTGACAGATGAACTTTAAAAGCTTCTTCATCTTCTCGCCGGCATTTGTAAGGGTGTTCTTCATACCATACTCATCTGCTACCTTTATCTTATCCATGCCGAAAGATTAAAAATACTACATAGTGAGTATATGGAATCGAAAAATTAAAAAGAGCTCCACATGGACCCAAACAAGCCTTACCGGAACAACTGGTAGAAGATTGTCTCATCATCATCATCATTTAGCACAACTATCCCCACCACCCACGATGACCAGGCGCCCTCAAAAGCTAATCACTACAAAACCACCCCAGCCAGCCCAGCCAGCCCAGTGACAGGTGACTCACCCACACCACCATTGTATCCCCGTCTCCTCGATCCTCACACCCAAGCTGCCCCACCACTCTCCAACTACGCATCGCAACTTCCCCAGCCCTAGTGAGATCCCGAAACCCTAATTACTCAACCCCGGCACACGGGTGACCACGACACTTGACCCCAATGACAACGGGCACCACTTGACACCCCAACATCTTAGTGACACCCCAGCCCCGACACCCTAGTAACACACCGCCACCAGTGATCTGCCACCCACAGCAACCTCCCGCCACCAGTGACCAGCTTACCTATTAGCATTTAGCACAACTATCCCCACCACTCACGATGACCAGGTGCCCTCACCAGCCAATCACTACAAAACCACCCCAGCCAACCCAGTGACAGGCACCCGCACTGCCATTGTATCCCTCATCTCCTCACTCCTCACATCCCAGCTGCACCCACCCCTCCCCAGCTACCGCTGCAACTTCCCCATCCCAAACCCCACACCGCCATTGCCCCACCCATGTCCCTACCCCTTTCCCCACCCCCGCCCGCTCAAACCCTTTGTCCTGCTTCCCATCCCCCACGCCGCCACTGTCCTACCCCTGCCACTGCATCCCTAACCACAGCACCCCACTCGACAACCCTAGCCAACCTCATACCACAATCCTATCTACGGTGCCCTAGCCCCCAGTGACATGCCACCACCCAATGCCTCCCCCACCATTGCTCCTCACTCCCCAACCTGCACGCCCTTTCCCATTCCCACCCTCTGCCCCCAAGCCCCTGAAGGCATAGTTGTCGCTCCACACTGATATCCTACCTATCACCAGCTACCCCATTTCAAATCATATCCATTACCAGCCACCCCATTTCAAATCATAGCCACCACCAGATCTGAAAGCTAGATGCCACCGCTGCTGATGTAAAATAGCTTACCTAAATCTGTCACCAATCTGAAGCGAGCATATCCAGACGAACTAAAGATGACGACAAGGAAAATCCAGGGATGAAACGACAAAGAATGGCAGTGACGAAATTTGAGTTGGTTAAAGGTGGCAACTTTCTCTTGGAATCAATCTCTATGTGGTGGAGGCCATATCTGAGAAGGGGTGCGGCGGTGGCTCGCTACTGGCATCACTTTTTTCAGGCGACAGAAATGCAGTGATGCAGACAGATGGGAGCAGGAGCTAGAAGATGCAGACGGGTTGTGAGAAGATGCAAAGATGCGGAAATGGACAAAGATGCAGTAACAGAGAAGGGGCCATGGCTTAAGGTATATTTAGACATTTCAATTAATTTTAATCACTTATTTTTCTACACAAAAATTGGACTTATTTCTGTCCACTCAAAAGCTGGTAATTCTACTCTAGATATCTTTTTGAATGGGATCATTTTCCAAGAGGAAAAGATAAATAAATAGTATTTACATATGTAAGTTCTACCTACATTCATCCACCCATCCATAAAATACCTGCAACGCAGATGTGCACACGCAAACTAATACACACATACATACATACAAATGTATGCAGACACACATAAACAATGGATATTTCCGAAGCAGGTCTGTGGGGCACACAATAAGAAACTGTTAGGTTATGCATAGATGGATGTTTTTGGAGGGGCTAATTTACATCTTCATACATAGAATGTTTCTAAAAACGAATAAATGGCGATTGGTATGTGTACACATATTATGGTATTCCTTCAATTCTTATAACATCCCATATATATATTATATATATATATATATAAAGATGCACAAAAAAATATTTAAAGATACACTGATACACGGATGCCCCGCAAAACCCAACAGATATCAAATCATTTCTTGAAACTTTAGAAAGAAGCTCACTAATTGCTCTTTTATCATGTGCCCATGAGGCCATGAGCATAAATTAGGAAAACCCGAGTTTTAAAAAGGCTAGTTCGGGTCTCGAGGCGGTTTGTTTGAGAGAGGCGAGGCGTAAGCCTTGAGGCGTATTGAGGCGTAAGCCTCAAAACTTACCAAGTTACCAACAAATAAAACTTAAGATAGTGAAACTAGTAATAACCAACTAATCAAGCATAGATATGCATAGTAAAACTCCAAAAAGTCTCAAACACAAACACATATATGATCACATAGTCAAACACGATGACTCAAAATGAGGATTCAAACACAAAACAGGCACATCACATAGATGACAATTTGAAACTCTTGAAGCTCAATCATCATGACTGAAGGGTCTTCGGAAAACTATTATATATTTATATCTTATAGCCTTTTCACCGTCATCCCTTTATCATCACTATCATAATCCTTAAGTTCTTTCTCTTCTTCATCATCATTTACCTCCACTACTTATATATTTTTCTTATTTTTTCCTTAGTTAACCATCTGCTTCTTTGTGCAGAAGTATGAATAAGTTTTAACGACGCGCAGAACGCTTAATAGGGAGTATATGTTAATTTAAATGAAACAAGACTTCTTTGGGTTTAGTGTAGACACGTGTTGCATGTATGGGCCTTTTATTAAATAAAAACACTGCCTTTTTAAGCTACAACCACATTAGTGAGATAGAAGAAAAAGAAAAAACGCCTCAGAAAAAAACGCCTTAATGCACGCCTCAGGGCGAACGCCTTGAACTTTGAGGCGTAAGCCTCTTGTCCTGCAAAAAATACTTAAGCCTCAAAACCTTCTTTGTACGCCTCACCTTGATGAGCCGAGCCTCAAAACCTGCCTCTTAAACGCCTTTTTAAACCATGGGAAAATCTATGAATAATTATAAACACGAATGTCAATGGCGCATATGGCGCCCGCCATATGCGCCATGTGACGATACAAAGTCTTCTAGCCACAAAAAAAAAAAAAACTCCTGGTGATGACTCTACGTGTGGCAGCGCCATATTGGCGCCCTCATCTTGCCGCGTGAGCCATATTTTTAAACAGGTTTTAGGAGGTTTACTTACTCACTTTTGGATTTTCCTGTGATATTTAATTAATTACCCAATGATCACATAATATTAATAAAAACCCTAATAAGAAGTAAATAAAGACCAACTAACTAAATCAGAAAAAGTTGTTCAACTAACAAAAGGCTAGTGGCTCAAAGTCAGAAAGCTGTGCAAGAGGGTAACAACTGAAGGACAACAACAACACAACAATTGCAAGGCAAAGATGAAACTGATGAGATTGAAGATCTTTCTGAGAGTGAAACGAATGAGGATGATGTTCCATTTTTATCAGACTCAGATAATGATGAATGTGATTATTGATGATGATTATATCATAAACATCAAAAACAAACAAATTGCCATGTTTTGGATGGCATGAAACTTTTTTGGGCATCAAGTTGTTTTTAAAAACTACTTCAAACAGTTTTAACTTCACATATTTTGGTTAGAATGTGAGCATTCAACTTCTTTGCTCATCTTTCAATTATTGAATCATAGATTTATAGTGTCTATAATTCATATTTTTTAGTATTTATTTTTTGTGTCATGTGGCAACACCATAAATGCGTCATCACCATGGACAAACTCCTTGGCACCATGAATGCCGTGACTCGTGATACGCCATGAAAGCTATAATTATAAATTATTATTGTGGTGGGAGTAAGGTAATGCTGAAGCATGCTACATTGTGTTTTAAAACATAAAAGAGTGGATTGTTTCTGTTGCATAAAATGTTTAATCTTGAAAACATTATCAGTAAGGCAAGATTAAAAATGAAAATGAAACTTTCTCTCTCTATTATGTTTGCAAAATTCTGAAATAAAAATAAATATTACTCCATAATAAATAGCCAATGCAAGTGAATCCTTCAAGGTTGAGAAACAAAAGAACCTTGCTAGATAGAGTATCTTCTAGTACCAACGAAACCATGAAAAAGTAAGGTGGGAAGATTTTTTCTAGTTGAACTATAATATCAAAATTGCAAAGAGAAACAAAAAATGGCAAAAGTTTGATGTTGGATGTCATACCTTGGCTGCAACTTCCAAAGATTTGCGGTAAAGATCATTCCCAGGATCCTGTAGAATTTATAAATATAAAAATAAATAGCAGCTGTAAGTCAATCCCGTGTTTTTATTGATTAAATAAACGCAACTCCTTTTGGGGGCTTAGAGAAAATACCGCATCCACTGCTCGTTCAAAACATTGGGTTGCTTTGTCAAAATAAACCTTGGCTTCTTCTTGATCAGGAGTCAAGAATGCATGAGATGTGTGTGCGTTTCCCAGACACCACAGGGCATCATGTTTTTGCGGATTGATGAATATTGCCTCATCCAACTTTGAAATACAGTCTACAACATTAATAACATGACTAATATACTTAGTTCCAAGAATAATGAATACATGGAGTTTCATAAAGGTTTCTTGTAAACGCTTTTCTAAAAGCAGAAACCCCATCTCTAAGAGTTTCCCTGGCATCGTAGCAAATATGTGTGTGTGTGAGAGAGATAAAAAAAAAAGTTCACCACATTTTTTGGCACAGGCAAAAAGTTCACGACATTTACCGGCCTTTTCCTATGTTAAACAGAGAAACGATTTGTACAGGTTAGCTGTGGTTATAGTTGCCCGGATTAGAACCACTCAGGCAGGCAATCACATCTCTCTATATCCCTTATTTGTGCACTAAAAATTGTTCTTTATTTTAAAATCTGCATTAATAGTTCTTCCACTTCAGCACAAAAGTTCCACAAGTCATAACCAATACCGATAATCATCTGTTTTGATTCGGGAACCGGCTGAAATTGAGACAGCTCAAGTAACGCACCACCCCATCTAGTCAAATTCTGCAAAGAGTTTATCAAAATGAACAATAAAAGTCAAACTTCCAGCAGAAGGCAGCAATGAAATTTGAAATTCAGAAATTTGTTTCGTCTGCAAAGAGAAAAAGAACACTGGAGGCGCGGAGGGAGCACATACATCAACGTCGAGAGGATTCTTCTCGTATGCGGTCTCAGCAGTCTTGCGAGCGTGCTCGAAGAAGAGGAGACGATCGAATTCGCTACCTTCCATGTCGACTGAAAGAAACAATTTCCTTAGAATCGCCCTTTATGCTAGGGCTTCTGCTAGTGTAGTGGTAGCGGAGGTGGCTCCTTTGTGTCTACTTATATTTTTTCCACACTCCTTAGGCTACTTAAATAAAAACATTTTTTGGAAAAAAAATATTAGTAGTAAAAGTTGGTAATATTTGGTAAAATAAGTGTTTTTTGTGTAATACTCCGTAGATTAAGTAAAAAGTAGATTCTACACGAAAACCGAGAAAGTAAAAGTTGATAGTTTTTGGTAAAATAAGTGATTTTTTCTTTAAAAAAAAAAAAGTCACAATCACTTATTTTAAGTGATTTCAAACAGAGCCTTAATTCCGTATGCACTTCAGGAATAATAAAACTTGTGTTTTTATTCTTTATTTTTTGGGAAAACTATCAAATAAGTCCTCGTATTATGCTGAAAAAGTCGATTAGACCCTCCTACTTTACAAACACTCAATTAAGTCATCGAACTATTAAAAAACGTTCAATTAAGCCCTTTCGGTCGGAAAGTAACTGATTTCTTGGTTAAGCGGCGACGATGTGCTCGAACCCCAGCAACGGCGGCTGCCGGGAAACGGGTTACATTTAACCGGGAAACCGGTTACTTACCGACCGAAAGGGCTTAATTGGACTTTTTTTAATATTTTGAGGACTTAATTGAGTGTTTGTAAAGTACGAAAGCCTAATCGACTTTTTCGGTATAGTACGAGGGCTTATTTGATAGTTTCTCCTTATTTTTTTAGGTTTGAAAGCCTAAAACTTCCTCATGGAGTTTGGAATTCAATACCTTACCTAAGATAGTGTGAGGTCACCTGTCAATTGAGCTGGGAGGCTTCCTCAAAGTGATATGTATACATTTATTTTAAAAAAAATTGATATTTCTAACACATTTATGAATGTCAAATAGGCACTTCTAGTATATTCAAGAAACCGCTTAAGTTTTTGAACAAAGTAAAGTAATAAACATCCAGTTAGGCTCACGAACTTTAGAAAAACACGCAAGTGTGTGATTTAGCATGTTGCCAACCAGTTAGGCGGTTAGAATGCCGACATGACCAGCTCATGTGTCAGATTTCACTGTTTTGCTTTATTCATTTTCCTGTTCTTTTTTCACTTCTTTCTTTCTTCCACCCACTCCACCTTCTAACCCCTTCTTTCTTCTTCACCATGACTGCTCCACCCTTTTGTGCGTAAGATTTTTTCCTTCCACCTTCTCTCCAGAAAACTCTCCTTTTGGCCATCAACTAGTCTTAATGGGCTGTCCAAGAGCGTTGTTGGAAAGCTCCCACCTCAAATGACATGGTCACAATGAATGGGGGGCGGAGAAGACCACATTTGTCTCCCTTGAAGCCATTGATTAGCAATGAGGGCTTCAATTGCAGTGTCGTCGTCACATGTTGGGCCCTCGGCCACCATTGTGTGTTGAGGGGAGAGAGGATAATCAAGATACCTTATGCGCGTTGAGGCGACGAAGAGAAGTGATGAGCCCTTGGTTATAGTCGTCGCTGAAGTGGCACTCGTGTTGCTGGTGAAGAAAAGGGTACTTTAACCTCACGCAGACCTCGAGCAGCGCCCCCCAGTGTTGTCAGGGAACTGTGACCTCAAGAAGCGCCACCCAGTGGATTCCACTGACGACCATCGTGGATAGACCGGGAGTGAGGTGGGCGGCTCTTTGACGGAGGGGGGCAAAACTCATACTCCAGAAAGTCTCAAGCGTCCATTAATGGTGAACCACGTGAGATCTGAGATGAACTGAAACCTTGTTTAACGCTAGGAGAACCAGATTAGCAGAAACAGGTGACTTGGGGTGGACGGTGATGGAGCCAAAGAAGAAGGGGAAATGGGGAGAGAAGGTCGTGCAGAAAGAAAGGACAACACCGAGAAAAATGGGTCACGTTGCCACAACTGAAGACTAAAGACAAGAAGGAATAGAAAAAAAAAAAGAAAAAATGGTGAAATCCAACACGTGGACTAGCCACGTATGCATACTAACCGGTTGACCGGTTGTTAACCGGATAAATTACATAATTGACTGTTTTTCTAAAGTTCATGGGTCTAATTGGGTGTTTCTTTAGTTCAAGGGGCTTGATTGACTCTTTAGATATACTATGAGTGTCCATTTGACAATTTTCTCTTTATAAAACAAAATTGATGTATTCAATGATATTGAAAATTTCTGGTCCGATCTGATCTCTTTTGATCTGGTCTGCTTGTTTAAGTTTGGTATAGTCTGAACTGGTCTGACCTAGTCTGATAGATGTCTGGTCTTTGAATAGTTTACAACTATCAAAGTCTAGTATGTTCTATTCTGTTTAAGTCTAATCTGATTTGTTTAAGTCTCGTTTGAGCCTAAAATTGATCCAAGTAAAAACAATTTTATAACAAAATCGGAAAAACACACCAATGTTAGTAAAACTCAACGCTTTTCTTAAAAATACGACTATACATGTTTTTGCAAGTATTATATGACCAAACACATACATGGACAGTTACCATACTTAATTAATTCCTTATTCATATAGTCGTTACCACCCATGCTGCATGGCATTAGAACGTCACATTGGGAATAAAATTAGTGGACTCATATATTGGGGAATACATATTGTTTTAGTCATATTAGTGATAATTACCTCTAATGAAAAATGATAATTAGAATGTTTTTAATTGGAATGGAATTTTCAGGTCTGATTTGGTCTGGTCTGAATTGATCTAGTCTAGTCTGGTGAGTGTCTGGTCTCTATGAATTTTATAATTGTCCAACTCTAGTCTGGTTTGGCCCGGGACTAAAAACAGCCCGAGTAGAAACATCATTAGATGCTTTTAAATGTACTATTTAGATCCTCGGGCTAGATTATACTAGATCAAATTTAAACCAACCAGTTCAAATCGGACGAGCTTTTGATAGTTGTAAATGCACATGAAATAAACATCTAACCGACTAGCTCATAACAGACTTAAACAGACCAAATCGGTCCCGACCAGAATTAAATAGACCAAACAAGACCCGACTTGGTCATGAAAATATTACTCCGTATAATTTAAAGCATTCCAACTATAACTTCCTTAACAAATAATATTGCCTAGAGCTGAATATTGAAGTGTTGAATTTGAACTTCTGGCTGAATGAAATAGATCCATTTAGCCATGTTTGTAAAACAACAAGGGTAACAAATACTTAGCAAATACTCAGTTTTTTAGCATCAAAGACAAAAATAGATAAAACGCATGTAGGTGGGAAGGATGTGTACCTTTCGGAAGGGCGTGTTACTGGGCTTTCTGCTGCTTATATGCAACCTCATGTTCCAACTGCTTTTCTGAGGCCCACACCCCTGGAAGGGAACGATCTTGCTCAACAATCTCCTCATGTGGCTCGATTGGTAGAGGGAGACCTCCTCGTTCTCCTCCTTTTCGTGGGAAGCACTTCAAGCTCTTCATTAGCAAAGACTTACGGGAGGTAGGTATATCAGCATTTGCCCTCAAATTGGCAGAAATCTGGCATGAGAAATGTCAGCTTCAACCCCAGTATCCACACCACCGACCCATTTTCCACATCATCATCATCATCTCGAGACTCGTCATCCAAAAAGGTATTCTCATCCGAATACCAGATGTATTAAAGGTCCTTCTCCAGCTTCTTCTATGCGACAATTTTATTTATGTCCTTCACACCGAGGTCGAGCTATGTTTGGCAATTGCAGGAAAACAACCCTAGTTCCCCGAGGTTAATGTTGCAGCGGAACAAGGAGGTGCCTTTTGCGTCAAAGACGTGTGTGCAACCAAAGACAAACTTGTGCCTCTTTTCATGATGCGAGGATGGAGCCTTCTCGAATCCACTATTTCTTGTTTGGCTCGTCTTGGAGGCATATGCTTTAACCCGTTTGCTCAAACTCTGACACATGACAAACATGTACCGGAAGAAACTCACAAATGCTACCACATTCGCCTCCTTGCAGTGCAACACGAAGGCGGTCATGTAGAAAAGTTTGTTAGGGGCCATCTGACACGACATCAGCCCAACCCAATTGAGTTGTCCCACATGGAAGGCCGTCAACGGGGAAAAGGAACTCGTGCTTCAACGACTGTAAGTGGACGACGAAGTAACTCGAAAGATAGGAGGCCACAATGACTGTATCCTCGAGCCTCGATCACGACATCCACACCGGGACCCGCTCATTGACGGACCTTTCGCCACCCGAACACCTTGCGTCCTGCAGAGTGCCGATGTCTAACTCACCATAATATTTGGTTTGTGTACCTCTTATTTTTGTCTTCCTTTTTTAGGCGGCCTGTGTTGAGCTGTAAGAGCTTGAGAGGGTTTGAATGCAAAAGCTTGAGTGCAAATGAAAGTTCGAAATGCATAAAACAAGAATTGAAAGGAAAACCCTTTGAATTACAAATGAACCGAAAGTAGCTTGACAGTTGTTCAGCTTGTTCTGAAGTTTGTTTTTAATCAATTATAGGGGGTGTTTGGATCTGATTCTTAAATTTGTTTATGTTCATTCAGAGAGCAGAAGCAGAAGATGAAGTGTTTGGATGAAAGTGCATAAGTGATTCTGGGGCTCTAATTTACTCCTAGAATCAGTTTTTTAGAAGCTGGGCAAGACCAGTTTCTGAAAACTGATTCTAATTCTTCTTCTGATTTTAAAAAAGAAGCAAAACCAGAATCAGTTCCAAACACCCTCATAATAGCAATAGTAATTATTACTCCGTGTAACAATATGGCCAGAAACAAAAAAATAAAAGCAACATGTGCTTCCCTAAAATGTTGTCTTTTCTTCACTTTTAAATTATATAACCAAAACAATGTTTAAGAAACCGGACCAAACTGTCACCATGAAGTGCAAGAGAGTTTAAGGTTTGGAAGCAACATTTTAATTTTATTGTTTGCTTGCTATTTATTTTTCATGACCAGGATGCTTATTTTTTTGTTGTTTACTTTTTTTTGCTGTAAGACTCTTGCATTAGGATTGGGTGATGAGAGTCCTACTTTAACCGTCGTTGGCTCATTTATGCCCAATATAGGATTAGCGAGTCATATTGTTTTTTTGAAGGCGATATACTCTAAGTCTGGTTCGAGGGCTGGTGATTGCCTATGATCCTTTTGTCATTTTACTCCCTATCTAAATGTTGTGATATACGAAGTAAATTTAAGTCCACTTCTTCAAAAAAAAGGAAATCGGACCAAACCATGACCTGTTTAGAGTATCGGGTCACGGGTTAACCGGTTCAACCCACGGGTCAATCAGGTTGATCATATACTCCAGATGTGCCTGCACACATGTGTATTTGGTTAGCAACTGAGTTAGAGCTCGTTTGGTGATTCTGTTTTTCGGTTTATCAGGTTTATCAGCCAACTTTTAACCGAATACGTAACTTTTGATTTCGCGCGTTGAATTGTGTAATAATAAGAAAAGGTAAGGTTGAAGTTACTTTTCTGACTGTATTGGCTGAAGTTATTGTAGATGATCATTTTAGCTATTTTACATACTCCCTCCGTATTTAGTTGTTCTCTACATTAGGTTTGGGCACAAAGTTTTAGGATAAAATAATAGGGGTTATGAATAGTGTAGAAAAAGTAGGAGAGAGTGTGTAAAAGTATGAAAGAGAAAATGAAAATGGAAAAAGTAAGGGTAGTTGAGTATTTTTAAAGGAAAAAACTTACCAAAAAGGGAAAGTGTAGCAAACTTTTAAATACATCCCAAAAAGGAAAGTGTAACAAACTTTAGGATACGGAGGGAGTATAATTTTTTCTTTATTTTATTAATAAAATATATTTAAAATTTTTTTTTTCTTAAATTGATCAGGAGAATCGGTCAATGTAATCTCTTCAACTTAAAACTTCATGAACTTCATAAATTAATCTAGCCAACCACCCCCATAGCCCGGCCACTTTGAAACTCTTCATTCTCCCAGCCCATAGTAGTGTAGTACCCATCCACTGCTCACCTCTTCTCCCATCCTATCGTCTTCTTCATTTATATTCCTTTTAAAAATAAAAATAAAAAATAGAGTTTCAATCGGAAATCCTTAAGACTCCTCAACCTCAATCTACACTTTGCTTGTTACTTTTGGTTCGAAATTAAAAAGCATTTAAGCAAAATGGACATCTCTTTCGTCCTGTTCGTCTTCTACAGCAATTTCTCTATGTTTATCTCTAATCCCTGATATCTGCAAAGGTGCTGGTGGGAGGGGTTCGTAATTTAGATCCATGGCAATAGATTAGGAAAAGAAAACCATATGTGTATTGATTGATTCTGCCGGAGCTTGACCGGTTTTACAGGCTTTAGATCGGTTTACCGGATTTTGACCAGTTTTCGCTGGATTTTGACTGGTTCTACCGAGTTTTAGCACCTTGTTTTCATCTGCCACCGTACACTACTCTCGTATCATAGGCTCATAGCCTTTTCTGCCACCGTACCCATATCTCGAATTCTTGATTATACCATTAGAAGTGAGTGCTCCACGACCTCCACCCCAATAACCTACGGATAATTGTATATGATTGGCCCACCTTTGCCTCTACTTGATGTGACACTTTTGAGCGGGAAAAATGGCTTGTTTTCCACCTCTTTTTATATAGAGATAGATATAGAGCTGGAGAGTGGCTTGGTTAAGATTTCAGCAATCTGATGAAGAGAGGGAATGTGATATACTTCAAGCTGCTTCAGAAGAACCTTTTCCCTAACAAAGAAAAGATCTAGCTCCAAGTGTTTGATTTTAGAGTGCATAACAGGATTATGAGCTAGCTGGACAGTGATGAGGTTATCACAGTAAACTTTAGGTGTGGCAAAGGAAACTTGAAGCTCTTTCAGAAGAAACTGGATCCATAGAAGTTCTGCTGAGGTGTCAACAAGACTCCTATATTCTGCTTCTGTTGAAGACCTGACAACTCGAAGTTGTTTTCTTGACCACCAGGATACAATATTGGTTCTCAGAAAAATGCAAGAACCGGATGTAGATTTCCTATGATTTGGATCAGATGCCCAATCAGCATCACAGTAGGCTGATATAGGAAGAGGCATTTCAGACAAAGGGATAGGTCTGATGAAAATGCCATGACTTGTGGTTCGAGAAAGATATTTGAGGATGTGTTTCACTGCTTGCCAGTCTTCCTGCAGTGGTTCAGCCATGAATTGACACACCTTGTTGACAACATAACATATGTCTGGCCTGGTTAAAGTTGCATACTGCAACACTCCAACAATTGATCTGTACTGAGAAGGGTTTGGAAGATAGTCACTGCCCTGCTTCTGAAGTTTACAGGTACTCACCATGGGTGTTTTGACCCCCTTAGATTCCAACATTCCAGCTTGATTCAGTATATCTCTTATATATTTAGCTTGAAAAAGATGAAGACTACCATCAGGAAGTTTGTGTGCTTCTATTCCCAAAAAGAAATCAAGGTCTCCTAAGTGTTTGAGGGAGAATGATGAGTGAGTGGAGTTTATGGATAAGTTGGTTTATGGCAGTAGTGTGATTTCCAATGACATGTGTTCGGCTGGGACCTGAACGTGAGGTGACGCATTTAATAGCCGACACGATAGCCACAAGCGCAACGATGCGCCGAATTGTCCTTTTCCACTCACCGTAATAATGAAAAAAATGGCTGGATAATTCAAACATACAAAAGGAATTTTCTAAGCTCCTCAAATTCAAAATCCCATGATTTTTACAAGCCATGAAATAAAATCTCTAATCCCATGGACACCACACCTTTACAACAAACACCACCTCATCCCCACGCTTAGAAACTTTACTCCTTTTCCCACACAAATACAATAAGGTAAAAAGAGTGTATGACTGATAAGTTGGGGACTCGGCCAAACAACATACACGCAGAAAACCAAAGTACAACTCAAACAAGAATTACAACAACCTCGGTCCTTTTTTACTAGGTCAAAAGTTACTTTCTTTAAGTTTTAATTATTTTAAATTTTGATCAATCCTCTGCTACAACCGTTAAAGTAGAAACTAACTTGTAGGAACAAGTTGTAAAGTCCACCATGAAGTCTGCAACAACGCTCAAATAAGTAAAGGGTCGTGAGCTCAGGCTACCTTCCTTTATGTAGTGGGGCGTCTTCTTCTTCTCCTGAAGTCGTCGCGAGGCGGATGCTACTCTTTTTCCCCATTGGGATTTTCTCCAACTGAGTTTATTTACTCAGCGGAGTTTATAATGAGGCGCCCCTCATTACGGTCATGGAAAGAAGTGCCCCCACCGGGGGCGCCCAGCCTAGCCGAAAAACTACTACCTATCACCTCGAATAATATTTCGCCTCAAAGTGTAGGAGATTCATGATGAAGTATATTGCCATACCCCATGATCACAACTTGCATGAACAAACCTCCGCAATCGACTAAGGCATTATCACCCGGTTAAGGTCGAGCTTGAACTGGCTCTCTGATCAATGAGATATATAAGTCCTAACCTGCGACCAAGCTCACTTCTCAAGCCAAGGTTAAAGTCAGTACCAGTCCACAGAACTATAGTTAAGGTTGAATCCAACATCAAATACCCGAATTCAACAAGACGTACAACTCCGAAGTTAAATACCTGGGCAAACCACAAAAGGAAGATGAGACTATCTTATCGAAATGGATGGAGTATAAAAAAGTTATTCCCTCTATCTCACTTTACCTGTTTTACTTCCCTCTTTGAATTGTCCCCAAATAAGTGTACATTTCTTTTTTGAAAAGAAATATGTGGTCTGTTGATGCTTATTCCTTCAACCTTCAGGCCCAACACGTAAGCCCAAAGATTTCGAGTGGAGTGCGTTTGAGTAGCTAGCCCAACAAACAGATGACAAGGATCAAGGATAATAAAGTAGCAAATAAGTGATTAGGTATTATTATCTCTTAATAACTCCCTAATACAACACTTTTTTGCTAAGGCTCCGTCGGCCGTTCGTCTTACAAGGCAGTAGAGGTGCTGCGAATAGAATGCTACAGCTAGGGTGCTAAGAATAGAAAGTTGCCAACCCCTTACAATGGAATAAATGCTTCTATTTATACCCGCCAATGGGCAGGTAGCTATGCTGACGTGGAAGCCTGTGGACCGCTTGTGTCCCAACCACCAAATCTTTAGCATTAAATGCACTTCCCGCCAGAATCTAGGTTTCCCGCCGGATTAGTGGGGACGTTCGTCCACCGGGAAATGAGTTGGATTGCTCCAAGGGACCCTTGGGAGGTATCGGCTGTTCGTCTCCTGGCCCTGATGGATACTCACCATGTGGACTGGGTTTCCCCCGATGACTACAGGCTTGCTCTGGGGACGTTCGTCACCATCCCTGGTGGCCCGTGGTTCTGCTCCTTGTCCCTGCACAGACGTCCGTCGGGATGAGCCGCTGGGCCTGAGTCCCTCAATATCAGACGTTCGTCCATCCTCAGGGAACACGGGCCTGTGGGCTGGCCTAGTGCTCTAACTGGACGTTCGTCTGGCAAAATGGGTTAGTGGGCCGGATCTCGGCTTGGGCCATTTACCCAACACAAGTCCCCCACTTCTGATGTTCTGAGCATGCGCAGGACATAAAGAAGTATGAACCTCCCCGGAGTAGACGTCCGTATCTTGGTACTTGACAGCTGGTGGAAACGTACGCTCGTGGTCATGGTGCTTGACAGCTGTTGACGGTTCAGGAAACGAGGTGACGGCTGATGTTGCGGCGGTGCCCTTTCCCGAGGAATTGTCATCATTACGTTCCCGTCCCACGCACAGCGCGTGGGCCGGAATACGCTCCTTGCCACGTGTCCGCTCCTCGTTGGTCCCCCCGCCGGTGTCTCTCCTATAAATGCCGGGTTCTCCCTCTAAATTAGGGTTCCCAATTTCTGCTCTCCTGCTCTCGCGTTCCTGCAGCTCTTCAAGCTTTCTCCTGTTTTCAAGCTCGGCTAATCCCCTTTCTAAGGTAATTTCCATCCTCTGCTTCTTTTCCTTGTCTTGAATTCTCGCCGAGATGGTTTCGATGGAGATCTCGTCGAGTTCTGGTTCGGGTTCATCGGGTTCTTCCTCGGGCTCCTCCTCTGACTCCGGTTCACGCTCTTCGGGCGAGACTAGCACTTCCGGGAGTTCCGGTTCAGCCTCTACCGTGGGATCGGTCCAGGCCGGGGATGCCCAAGATGTGGTTGCTGTGGTGGTTCCTGGTGAAGAAGGTGCTGACTTGGGGGAGCAAGGGAATATGGCCCTCGATGTAGTGGACCCTGTGGCTGATGTCGGGGAACGGGAGCCCGCCGGTGGGGACGAGCGTTCAGATGGGTATGATTCTGGGGTTGAAGCCCAGGACGGCTCCGACATTGAAATATTCGAACTTGGGCTGAAGATAGATGTGGAGAGGCATCTGTGCCCGATCAAGAACGTCCTGTGCCATGAGCAGATCTTCTCGCAGGTGGCCCTCAACAAACTGAAGGTGTTCTTCCCCCCTCCGTCCGTATACAGCCTGCGTGGTGCAACCCACGTGATGAGGAGACGTCCAGGGATGGTTATGGTGCTTCTGGACTCCATCGAGGCTGGGTTGCGCTTCCCTCTTCATCCGTTCTTCGTGGAATTCTTCTGTTTTTACCAGATAGCCCCCGCACAACTCATGCCGAACTCCTATCGGTTCGTCTCCGCCTTCCTAGTCCGCTGCAAGGACAATGGGGTCACCGCCACTCTGGACTTGTTCCATTATTTCTACCGGCTCACCCCCCAAAATTCTGACGGCTTCCTGAGCATTGCAGCTCGTCCGAAAAGGAGGCTGTTCAGCGGAGCACCGAGTTCCATTCATGATTGGAAGAATCGGTTCTTCTTCGTGCGGTATGCGGATGCCCGTCTGCCGTTGCGTTGGAACGGCTATCCGCCCAAGATAGGATCTCCGGAGCTGACCAACGATCTGCAGGAGGACATCAAAAAGATCTCGACGGGCGGCATCCGTCCCTTAGACGACTTCTTAACCTTCGAGGCGCTCGCCGCGGCAGGAATAGGTACCGCCCATGCTCTTGGACATCTCCCCTTCTACGCTCGTCTCGGGGTATTGGGCGGTCCTCTCCTCCGAGGTGAGTTTTACTGACGTTCGTCCATCTAACCCATTTCTTTTGTCTCTTTCAGGTCTCCCCCCAACCCAGGAGCAGATGAACCACGAAAAACTTCTCAAGAATCGGAAGGGGAAGGGCGCCGCGGCCGACGCTGCCCTTGCCAAGGCCAAAGCCGTCCAGGCAGCTGACTCCAATTCCTCTGCTTCCCAGGCCGACCGTCGCACCGTGGAGGCGGAGCAGCACCTCATTGCCACGGTGATGGCACAAGGGTCCCAGGTCCCAGCCCTTGACTCTGGTGTCCCCGAGGCCGTGGCGCCTCTGCAGGCCGTCCATCCCCAGGAGGGGGAGAAAATGGACAAAAAATCCAAAAGGCCCAGGGGAACTGGTTCTTCGGCCCCTGAAGGGCAAGGGGTGATCCTCCCCTCTCCCGGACGCCCGGCGCATGACGTTTGGCAGGAGGTTGCCTCCCTGGCCGGCGTGGAGATGCCTCCCCGCACGTCTTCGGAAGCTTCCAATGCGGCCCTGGCCGCCGCTCTTCAGGTAAGATCTCGCCCCGCACGTGTTGCCTGATCACTTTTATTCTAATGTTTTTCTTTTGGAGTCTCATCCCCCGCATCTGATTGTAGGTCGGGCTCTCCGTGCTGCAATCTGAGGCCGCCCGAGACGCCGAGGTCCTCCAGGCGAAGAGCAAGGCAGATGCTGCCTTGAAGAAGGCGAGAGAGGCCGCTCGTCTTCAGGAAAAGGAGCTGGCGGCCAAAGATAAAGAACTGCAGGCCGCTCTGAAGGTAGCCCGTGAGTCCTCTGCGAAGCTCGCGGTCCTCGAGAAGGCCGGGTTCAAGCTCGTCCCCGCTCTCCCCGCTCCCAAGGACGAGACCCCTGAGTGGCTCGTCGATGACACCGGGTACCACAATTCTGGGGCATTCATGATCGCCGCCCAGAGGTATCTCGGCGGCGCCTTCGGCGATGTATTCGCCGCCGAGCTGCAGAAGCAGGCGCCGAAGGATCGGCTCAAGTTTGGGGTCCGGCTTCTGGAAAGTGCGCCCCTGGCTGAGAAGTTCCTGTATGATGTCGGGGATAGCTCCTTCGTCATTGGCTTCAACGAGGGGGTGAAAGCCACATTGCCGGTCTTTGCCGCTCTTCAGGGCCCCCGATTTGATCTGGCCGAGCATACCTCAGACCCAGAGCTGATCCGGGCCGTGGGCAAGCTGAGACGGGACGCCCGGCGGGAGGAGGCCAGGGCCAGGGGGGAGGTCCCAGAGCCCCCGTCCCCCGAGCCCGAACCTGAGGAGGAAGAGGAAACCATCCCTGGGGGATCCCGGCCCATCTCTCCAAATTTTGTGTAGTGTAGCTCGTAGTTTATTTGTTTTGATCCTGTACTTATCCGGCCAGTAGAGCCGAAGAATATACAACTCTTTTTTGCCTTATCATTGTCTCTTACGCTCGTGAACTCTTTTTATCTCCTTTCTTCGTTGGTAGTTTTTCGTTTTTCCTCGGGGATGTTCATGTCCATAACCTGCCCTCGCGTCCCAATTTTTCGGGATACGAACGTATGCCTGAGAGCACCCCACATATATTCCATCCCCAAATCCGTTCGTCAGAAGGAAGACGTGCGAAGATGCGGCAGTTCTTTCGAATCAGTTGGTGAAGACGCCCGTCTCTTGGCTATTTGCGTAACCGTCCACGGGGTCGCTCACGTCCACACTCCATTCCTGTTCCTCGATCCATCGGGGTATGAGCGTATGCTTTGGGAGCATCACATATGTAAACCACTCCCCAAGACGCTCGTCGGATGCGCTTCCCCGAGCCATGTCTTGATGGGGGAGATCGCCGCCTCCGGAGTAGCGTACCCTTTTGCGCCTGTGCTTAAGCCAGGTACCCGTCTCGGACGTGCGTCTGATGTGAACATGGGACCTTCAGGCACACACGTACGTCTTCCTGTGAATTTGGCCTGCAGGTTCGTCCCCTGTTTGCCCCTTCGGGGGACGTTCGTGGCATCAAGCCAGATTAATTCGCAGTGACTGTGAGGTGATAACATCGAGGAGCCTTCAATACCGCGGTAGGTACCGGTATCCGGATGCCACGTGTTCCACCGTGATTGGCGCAGCCTCGCGGTGCTGCCTATAAGTACCCAAGGCCTTGCGAAACCTCCATTTACTCCATTTCTCGCTCTTGTGCTGCACAATCATTTCCTCTCTCTAGCTTCCTTTGGTATCGCTTCCGACTTCAGCATCCGTAGGTACCGGACGTCGTCATGTCTCTGTCCATATCAGGGTCCCAAACTATTGATAGGTTTGACGATGGGTGCTCCTCTGGTGATGACCTAGAGTTCTATGAGCGGGGTATGCCACCGTGGCCCCCCCGTCATCACCTGAATTTCTCTTGCGTTCGTCGCCAGCGCCAGCGTCTCTTGAACGCCGATCGTCGGTTGATAAGCCAATGGTTCCTTCCCCCAAGGGGTTACGACGATCGGATTCTGCGCAACCCAATGCGCCATTTGCCCGGCTACGTGGTGGTCCACTTGGACTCTGTCATAGCCGGCCTCCTGTTTCCCCTCCACAGCTTCCACATAGAGCTTTTTAGGGGCCTCCGGGTGACACCCGCTCAGTTCGTCCCTGCTGCTTATAGGATCATCGCGGGTTTTATAATTAGATGTCACAGCGTTGACGTGACCCCCACCGTGGACCTGCTGCAACATTTCTTCCGGCTATCTCCTTTCGGACGTACGGGGTATTTAACCCTGATCGCGCGTCCGTCCATGGTCCTGTTTTCTAACAACGCCGGGAATCCGGACGGCTGGGAGGAGCGGTTCTTCCTTGCCGAAGTGGGCTCCCCGATGCCATTCTCCGATAGGTGGAACGCCTATCCGGTGAAGTCCATCCCGCCGCCCATGACGGATGAGGAGCTCGGCTATGCCAAGCGCATAGCTGGTCTTGGCGTTCAGAACCTCCGGTCGCTGGTGGCCGAGCCTTTCAAGGCCCGGGCCGGGCTAGGTGCGTCTATTTGTACTTGCATTGTCCTGTCATCTTCTAGTTGTTACGATTCTGAACGTCTTGATTTTCTTCCTGCAGGAGTATTCCCAACTATATCATCCATGGGGCGCAATCATATTACTTCGCATGCCCGTGGCCGCGACAACAGGCATGAGGATAAGGGCAGGAAGCCGCTCGTCCCCAAAATTGAGCCTCGGACGAGCAGGAGGCGGTCAGATGACGCGCCAGAGGACGGGGCTTCGAAGAGGCTCCGCATCGATGGTACCGCCTCCAAAGCCATCATAGTGGCTGATGACTCCGACGGTGAGCCGGGGAGTCCCCTGAAGCGGAGGCCCTCCTCCCGGAACAAGCCCCCTGTTTCCCCTCCGGCCAATTCTGAGGTCCGTCGACTTAGGGATGAAGATGTCCCTGCTTCTAAGGGTTCTGACGATGCTCGTCCCCCTTCGCCCCCAGAAACCAACGGGTCCTCCCTTGGCCTTATCGAATTCTCGGGGGTTGGCCCTCGTAAGGAGTCGATGATGCTCTTCGGCCAGACCGCATCCTCAATCTGGTGTGGCCTTAACCTCAAGGTCCCCCAGGATTTCGCCGCCCAAGAAGCTCCTGAAGATCTCCTGGAGTGTGGGCAAAGCACTCTTGACAAGGCCGGGTTATATTTCCACCGGGCTCGGATGGCCTTTGAGAATCAAGGCAGGGAAATGGCCCGGGTGCGGGCTGAATGCGACGCCCTTCTGAAGAATGCCAAGGGCAGGGCTGGGACGCTCCAAGAGAAGGCTGACGCCTATGATAAGCTCGTCCAGGAGAGCGCTTCTCAGAAGGAACTTCTTCGGAAGCAGGAGGCCGAGCTTGTAGATCTCCGCAGCCGGCTGTGGGCTGTGGAACAGGCTAAGGTGGGGATCCGCCGTACGGGTGTGGATAATCATGTCCCCATCTATGAAGCCGATGTTTCGAAGATCAAGGAGTCTGGTTCCATCGAGTTCCAGAAGTCCAAAGCCTACACCGGTGCCATCCAGACCATGGCCAGGAAGTTCCTTCCGAGGTTCGTCGGCGAGTTCTTGGCCACCTGCCCGGACCCTTATCTAGATGGTATCAAGCTGCTTCAGGCCACCCCCACTGGGGAGCGCTTCCTTGATGATCTCGCCGACGATACTTATCTCAAGGGTATGGTCGGCCTTGTGGCAGAGAACCTTCCTGTCTTTGAGCGTCACTTTGGGGCCCCTTTTGATCCTGCGGCAGCTGGCTTTGATTCCCTGATGGTGGACGCCCATAAGGGGGCCCTTGAACTGCTGAGGGAGCGTAAGGAGCGCGAAGAAGCTGAGGCCAGGGAAAAAACCAGGCAGGTCCCCTTTTCGGCCCCAACTCCTGACGCCGGCCAAACTTAACTCTCCGCTCATAGTCTGTACTTCACAATTATTTACACTGTAATTTTCATTACACATTGTACTTTCCGGTCGTCAGTGCCGAAGAATAAAAATCATTATTTGCTCCATGTCTCCGTCTCTCTTTCTCTCTTTTTTTTTTTTTTTTTTTTTTTTTTTTTTTTGGAGTCTTTTCATCAGTTTTTGTCCTTCTCTAGCTTCGTGGGTACTTGTCTCCTGGTTTCGTAGGAGACGTTCGCCATCCCCGCCTCGAGAAAGGACAGGTTTATCCACGTCGGGATTCCCTATCTCCGTTCGTCCCCAGTCGCGAACTACTAGTCTTCTGGCTTCGCAGAAGGCTTTCGTCATGCGCTCATCAGGGGGAGGAACAGGGCTTCGTTCGTCCTTGTCGTGGTCCTACTAATCTTCTTTCCTCGAAGAAGACGTTCGGTCATCCAACGATCGCAAGGAGGTCACTGGTTTATCCACGTCGGGATTCCCTGCTTCGTCGCCCCATATCCGTGGCCCTACTAACCTTCTGCTTCGGCAGAAGGTGTTCACCGGCCTACGGGTCATGGGGGAACTGGTTTATCCTGCCGAGGTTCCCTTTGGTACGTCCAGCCCCCCCCACGTTCCTACTGACCTCCGCGTCGGGAGACGTTCGTCACGTGGTGAAGGAAGATCAGGCATACCTCGTCAAGACTCCCTCTCTCCTAGGAGCTTCTTTCTCCCCTTCTCCTCTTTTTTTTTTTTTTTTTTTTTTTTTTTTTTTTTTTTGAGGAGGAAATCATTTCAACAGCACTTCGGCTTTTAATATCTCTGTAGGAAGTGAAGAACGGAAATAATCCTTTTAATATAGAGATGACGATTGGTGGTGTTACATGGTGCTTCGACCAAAATATTACAACGATCGATCTCTAATTATTGGTAGAACTTCTTCAAGTGTTCGACATTCCAAATTCCAGCGTGGTTCCCCTCCAATGTGTGGAGAAGGAACGTCCCCTGGTTGTATCTTCTCATGACCCTGTACGGCCCCTCCCAGTTTTTGGCCATTTTACCTCCTTCGAGCGGCCTGCTTTTCTCCCTTTTTCTGAGTACGAGGTCCCCTGCTTCAATTTCGCGGATCTTCACCGCCTTGTTGAAGTATCTTTGGGTGGCTCGGTGGTATTCCTCCATGCGACGAGCTGCTAGGTCTCTTCGCTCCTCAATGAAATGGAGCTCCGCCCGTAGGTTTGCCTCGTTGTCTTTCGGTTGGAAGTGTCTCGTGCGATGCGTGGGTACCAGCACCTCTGTTGGTACTTTGGCCTGGAATCCGTACGTCAAAGCAAAAGGTGTCTCGCCGGTTGCCGTCCGTGGGGTTGTTCTGTACGTCCAGAGCACGTAATTGAGCTGCTCCGGCCAGGTGGATGCGTAATCCTCCAATTTCTTTTTAATTCCATCCATGATGGTCCTGTTCATGTTTTCCACCTGGCCGTTGGCCTGCGGGTAGGCCACCGAGGCCTTGGAGTGCCTGATGCCCCACTTTGCCAGGTATGCCTCAAATCCTCTACCGACGAACTGCCGGCCATTGTCGGTGATGACCTGTTCTGGAATCCCAAAGCGGCATATAACATTCTGCCAGAGGAACCTCTGACATTGATATTCGGTGATGGAGGCCAGCGGCTCGGCCTCTACCCACTTCGTAAAGTAGTCAATTGCCACAATGACAAACTTTCTTCCGCCGGTCGTCGTCGGGAGGGGGCCCAGTAGATCTACGCCCCACCTGGCGAAGGGTAGTGCAACGGTCATCGGAGTGTAGAAGCTTGCCGGTCGACCGGGGACAGGGGCATATTGCTGACATACCGCACACCTCCGAGTGTGGTTGAAGCAGTCCTGCTGGATGGTCGGCCAGTAATACCCCTGCAAGATGATCTTCCGAGCCAAAGTACGAGGGCCTTGGTGACTGGAACAGATGCCTTCATGTATTTCCTCAATGACGGCCGCTGCCAAGCTCGGTGGGAGGCACCTCAAGTATGGTCCTCCGAATGTCTTCTTGTAGAGCTGCCCATCAATGAGCTCGAAGTTGGGGGCCCTCCTCTTTATCCATGCTGCTCGTCCGGTGCTGCCATCATCCTCAGGCTCGGGGAGCGTCCCATCCCTGAGGTAGTCTGCGATTTCCTTCGACCAATTAGGTTCGGCGATGGAGATGGCTTCTACCCGGATGACGTCCGTCGCCGGTGTTAGGAGCGTCTCCTGCCTGACGAAGCCCTTGATGTGCCGGGGGATGCTCGTTGCGGGGTCGTCGCTTGGGGGATTGCCTAGCTTGGATAATATATCAGCCTCGGCGTTCTCCACCCGCGATACCTGCTCAATTATCACCTGTTCGAACTGCGCGGTTTGTTCCTCCGCGAGCTCCTTGTAGATCTTCATCCTTTCTTCCCTGGTTTCGGCCGTCCCATTCATCTGGGTTACCACCAGTTGACTGTCCATCCTCACCTTGAGACGAGCTGCGCCGAGTGCCTTTGCACACTTCAGTCCCGCAATCAGTGCCTCGTATTCAGCCTCGTTATTGGTGACTTTGAATTCAAACTTCATGGAGTAGTAGGCTTTGAAACCTTCAGGTGAGGTAATCACTGCTCCCCCGCCACAACCCTTTGCACTCGAGGCCCCATCAGTGTACATTTCCCACCAGTTGTTGAAATCATTGTCGCCTTGGGGATCGTCCTCGGTGCGCGCAGTGCATTCGGCAATGAAGTCTGCCAGCGTCTGTCCCTTGATCGTCGGCCTTGGTCTGAACTCAATGTTGTATTGGCCGATCATCAGGGACCATTTGGTTATCCTCCCGCTGGCCATGGGGTTCCGGAGGATCGTGGCGAGAGGCTGTGTCGTGTATACGATCACTGGGTGTGCCTGGAAGTACGGGGCCAGGCGTTTGATAGATGCTATCAAGGCGAGGATCGTCTTCTCCATCAGTGTGTATCTGGTCTCTGGACCATTCAGCGCCTTGCTCACGAAATAGATTGGTCGCTGAACGCCCTCCGCCTCCTTGAGTAGCACAGCACTCACAGCCAAATCTGCCACTGCCAAGTACATGTATAGTTGTTCCCCGGGGTCCGCCTTGGTGAGGACGAGCGGAGAAGAGAGGTATATTTTGAACTCCTCGAAGGCGGCTTGGCATTCTGGGGTCCACTCAAAGGGATTTGCCTTCTTCATGATCTGAAAGAAAGGAATGGCCTTATCTGCCAGTTTCGACATGAACCGGCTCAGGGCTGCCAGTCTCCCGGTGAGGCGCTGTACGTCCTTCAGGTTCCTGGGGGCCTCCATGTCAACTATTGCCTTTACCTTCTCCGGGTTAGGTTCGATCCCTCGCTCACTCATCATGTAGCCGAGGAATTTGCCGCCCTTGACGGCGAAGGCACACTTCTTTGGATTTAATCTCATGCTAGCCTCCTCCATGATGGTGAAGATCCTCTCCATATCCCAGACGTGGTCCCCCCTCTTCTTACTCTTGATCAGGATGTCATCCACGTAAGCTTCCATTGTTTTTCCCAGCACGTCTTTGAACAACATCCCGATCATTCGCTGGAAGGTGGCCATGGCATTCCTCAGGCCGAACGGCATGACCACATAACAGTACACGCCCTCCGCTGTGACGAACGCCGTTTTTTCTGCATCATCAGGATGCATGAACACCTGGTGGTAGCCCCTGAATGCATCCATGAAGCTGAGCAGCTCGCAGCCCGCCGTTTCATCTACGAGCAAATCGATCCTTGGCACCGGATACGGATCCATCGGGCAGGCCTTGTTGAGGTCCGAGTAGTCGACGCACATTCGCCATGTGTCGCCCTTTGGGGCTAGCACCACGTTGGCCAACCACTCCACGTGGATGACCGGCCGGATGTGCTTGATGTTGAGGAGCGTAGCCGCCTCCTTTTTGATGAACTCCCGCCGTTCGGCTGCCATGTATCTCTTCTTCTGCTGTATGGGCTTGGCATCCGGCCGTACGGCGAGTCTGTGGCAGATGAGGTTGGGGTCTATCCCGGGCATGTCCTCCGGCCCTCTGGCAAATAGGACTTTGAACCTCCGGAGGACAGCTATGACCCCTTCCTTGATCTCAGGTTCGAGATCGGCGCCGATGGACACCTTTCTGTCCGAAGGTTCATCCAGCTCCACCTCCTCGAGCAAGGCAGCCGGTTCCAGACGAGCGTCGAAGTCAGCTTGCCTGGCTTTCTCAGTGATGCTGTTGACCCGGGCTTCTCGCTCTCTGAACCTCTCCATGGCCTTGGTGTAGCAGGCCCTGGCCATGTGCGGATCCGTGCGGGCGACCCCCACCCCTGTCTCGGTGGGGAATTTGATGCATGAGTGCCGCACGGAGCAGATGGCCTCCAGATCCTCCAAGCCGGGCCGGCCTAAAATTGCGTTGTGGGCACACTTTAGGCGGACCACGACGAACGTCATCCGGATGCGGGTGGTGTGAGGTCCATCCCCGATCTCGACAGGGAGGCCGATAGTACCCTCCGCATCGATGCAGTCCCCTGTGAAGCCGGAAAGAGGGGTACGTAGAGGGGCCAGCTGATCCTTCCTCAGCTTCATCCCTTCGAATGCCTCCCAGTAGAGGACGTTCACGCTGCTGCCCGTATCCACAAGGACGCGTCGGACGATCGCATTGTTGACATCCATGCTGATCACCAGCTCATCCCTGTGGGGGGCCGGTGACATTGGTAGGTCGGCCGGTCCAAAGGTGATGGCCTCTACCTTGTTCCTTTTAGCGGGGGGTGCTGATACGGAGCCCACATAGAGGGACCTTTCAAACTTTTTCCGTTCCGCAGGCGTGTCCCCAGTCTCGGCGCCCCCGAAGATCACCTTGATCTCCAATTTCTTTTTTCCGCCGTTCGGGCCGAGGGACCCCTCCGGACGTTTATCAGCACTCCGATAGTCTACGCCCTTAGGTTCCGCCTCGCGCTGATCGTCGCGGCGCCATGACCGTGATCTCGGGTTCGGCTGCCTCGGGCTATTCTTTTTTAATAGCTGGGTGAACTCGCCCAGGTAGCCTTGCCGGATCAGCTCGTCGATGGCCATTCTCAGCTGCCTGCAGTTGTCGGTGAGGTGGCCGACCCTCTGGTGGTATTCACAATATGCGGTCTCATCCTGACCCATAAGTGCCTTCTTGTCTTGGGGCTCCCTTAAGATGCCCTTGTCCTTGATTGCGTCAAAAATTTGACTGACGGGGTAGGCCAGAGGGACGTGGTATCCCTCCGGGCGTGCGCGGCTGGCCTCCGGATGAGCCTTCCACGGAACCATGCCGCCGTCCGTCTTCTTCTTTTTGCTTGGGGGGGATGGCCCGCCTCCGGGACCGAGTCTATCCGCCAATTTACGGGAGGGGGCGGCAGGCGCGCCGTCCCTCAATCTGATCTCCTCCTCAATGGAGGCGTACTTCTGCGCCCGAGCCAGCACCTCGGTATAGCTGGTGCTGGGGTTCCTCCGAAGGTCCCGGTATAGGTCCCCCGTTGCTAGAGCGCTGGTGAACATGTTCACTCCCAGCCGCTCGTCCAGGTCATCCACCTGGAGCACCTCATCTCTCCACCTGACCAGGAATTGGGCCAGGGGTTCGTCCTTCCCCTGCTTCACACTTGTGAGCGATGTGAAGCTCTTCTTGGGGGTGGTGCTGGCAGCGAATTGCGCCATGAACTGCTGGGACAGCTGTTCGTAATTATCAATAGATCCGGGCCTCAGCTGCCCGAACCATTCTTGCGCCGGACCTCTCAGGGTGCTGAAGAAGAGCCGGCAGATGGCCTCATCAGATGCCCCTAGCATAGAGAGGTTCCCCTGGAAGCTGATCAGGTGGGCCTTAGGATCTCCGGTCCCGTTGTATATTATCCCCTGGGGGGGTCTGCAGTCGCGCGGAATTTCCGCATTCATCACCCTTGGGGTGAAGGGTGAAGTGAGGGAGAAACGCGGCGTGGCTGGGGCGGCCTCCGCCCGTCTGTCCATTTCGGCTAATCGCCGCTCCATTGCCTCTAGCCGGGCCTCCTGTGCGGCCCTTCCGGGGGACACAGGAGGGGCGGCCTCGAGCGCCATGTTCCTTCGTGGGGCAACCGCGTCGGGCTGCCTTCGTGTGATATGGGCGCCATGTCTTTGGAAACGTCGTCCAATATTACTGGCGGCGGGGGTAATGATGGTGCCCCGCTGTTCGGAGGGGACATCCGGCGTGTGTCCCCGGTGATCGTCTTGCCACCCATAGCGGGGGGTGCTGGCGCTGGTGTGCCCCCCAGCTCCATGGGAAGACGGATTCTGGCCCAACCTCATGTGGATGGGTGTCCGGCGCTCGGCAGATTCCGCTGTCTCATCCAGGGTCTGCATGCGGCGGACAGGCGATATGGGCGTCCAGATGGTGTTGGCTGAATACACCTCTTCGTTCGCCTCCTGTTCGTCCGCCATCCGGCGCATTGTTTCCGCCAGTTCCCTCATGAGTCGAGGGTCCTGCCTGGCTTCGTGGGGGATGAGATTTGTGAGACCACCCTCACCCCCAGTCGTCCCCAACGTCTCGGAGTATTCCGTGGTTTGCCCGCGGTTGCTTCGTCCGCGGGACAACTGCTCGGAGAGATCGCGTTGGCGGTTGTTTCTTGTCATCGTGCTTGCTTTGGGTAGATTTAGTAGCTGTTTGGGAGAGTTTTTCGGAAACTTTTAGTTCAGTTTCCCACAGACGGCGCCAGTGTTGATGCTTATTCCTTCAACCTTCAGGCCCAACACGTAAGCCCAAAGATTTCGAGTGGAGTGCGTTTGAGTAGCTAGCCCAACAAACAGATGACAAGGATCAAGGATAATAAAGTAGCAAATAAGTGATTAGGTATTATTATCTCTTAATAACTCCCTAATACAACACTTTTTTGCTAAGGCTCCGTCGGCCGTTCGTCTTACAAGGCAGTAGAGGTGCTGCGAATAGAATGCTACAGCTAGGGTGCTAAGAATAGAAAGTTGCCAACCCCTTACAATGGAATAAATGCTTCTATTTATACCCGCCAATGGGCAGGTAGCTATGCTGACGTGGAAGCCTGTGGACCGCTTGTGTCCCAACCACCAAATCTTTAGCATTAAATGCACTTCCCGCCAGAATCTAGGTTTCCCGCCGGATTAGTGGGGACGTTCGTCCACCGGGAAATGAGTTGGATTGCTCCAAGGGACCCTTGGGAGGTATCGGCTGTTCGTCTCCTGGCCCTGATGGATACTCACCATGTGGACTGGGTTTCCCCCGATGACTACAGGCTTGCTCTGGGGACGTTCGTCACCATCCCTGGTGGCCCGTGGTTCTGCTCCTTGTCCCTGCACAGACGTCCGTCGGGATGAGCCGCTGGGCCTGAGTCCCTCAATATCAGACGTTCGTCCATCCTCAGGGAACACGGGCCTGTGGGCTGGCCTAGTGCTCTAACTGGACGTTCGTCTGGCAAAATGGGTTAGTGGGCCGGATCTCGGCTTGGGCCATTTACCCAACATGGTCCATAACATTTTACTTTATTATACTCAAATCTCAATCGCAACTTTTACTTTTAGCCACTTTATTAATGATTATGCCAAACCAAAAGGAGACACTTAAATTTTGATAGAAGTTGTATATTTTTTCATGCATATATTCATGAAAAAACCCTTTGTACACACTTTTACCTACGTCTGTGAACATTTTTTGTATGTCACTTTTACACACGTCCTTAAAGACTTTTTTGTAAGTCACTTTTACACACCGTTATAACGAGTGTAACCTACAAGACTTTCTTCACAGATGTGTGTATAAAAATAAAATAACCTACAAGAAGAATGATTGTATATTCATTCGTGCTCAAAAGTGTGTACAAAAGTGACTCTTGGGAAAATGTTTGTATATTCATTTGTTGCGCTTCAATGTAAGCTGCCTAGGCAAAGACTAGATCAACATTCCTAGTCCCTACTCCTCCCCACCTAAAGAAGCTCAACTGGCATGGGTGTAATTATGGCCAAGACTTGGGGCAAATGAGCAAGGGTTGGTGCGATAAATACCAAAATTCCTCACTCGCCGTCGCATCCGCCGGAGAGAGGTATATGGCTTTCTCTCTTTTTATCATCTCTGATAGTGATTTTGAATACGCCCATTGTTATTTGTTGCTGTTGTGGAGTCTTTACTTTACTTAGTTTTGATCTACTAACCTAAGCTAAGCTAATCGTTCATTCATTTGCACTTGCTGTTTCATTTCTCCGCTAAATCATGCTCTCTCACTCGCATGCACATCATTTCGAGCTACACTAAGTTCGGATTTGAGAATCTTTTAGTATTCAAGTCCCCGTTTCTTTTTTTGTACATCTCCGTGAACTTTTGCCCTTCGATTTTCCTTTCTTTCCATTTCTCCTCTTTGATGGTAGGGTTTGGCATTACACTATGTCGTTCTCTTTGAAATCACACACAGCTTTGATCTGTTTCAGTCAGACATGGACCTTCTCTTTGATTTGACAAACCTATTGTCTAATTGCCGGCATCTGCATTTTAGATTAATGACTTTTTAAAAAATGAGATGTTATGAATGCATTGTATCAATATTGACTCCAGTTGAAGGAAATTGTGGACATTTGCTAGCTATCAGATCTGTTATTGAGCTTGGTAGCAGTTCGCTTGGCCCAAAGTCAAGGCCGTTCTCTTTGGATGACTGAACATGTTAGCTAAACGGAAAAAATGTTCTGGCTTTTCACCTTTTTCTCTTTTGTTTGGCTTTCCCTTTAAAAATGAAAAAGTATTAATTATATACATAACTAGATATCTTAGTCTTTATATAATAGAAAGAACTAAATATGATGACTTTGACCAACTATCTAAATTAAATTTTATTCAGTTTTAGTGTTGTTCTCTTTATTTTCCCTCAAATTTCCTTTACCTAAACTATTTTCTGTGCTTCATGAAGAATATGAACAGCTATTGGCAGTTTGGCGATGAACTGAGAGGGCAGTCAACAAAAGCCTCAGAGGATCACAAATGGCTAATGGTTGCCTCCAAGCTGGCTGAGCAGACACGGTCAAAGGGTGAGCGCAGAAATAATCCTGATCTCTCAAAGGGCTCGGTTGAAGTTACGCCCAGAGACCATTTTGGTTTTCAAGAAGATAACAAATTTGAGACGATGAACTTCAATATGCTGAATTTAGAGTCAAAAGTGACAGAGAACTTCACCAAGAGTTCTATCAGGAATGATATTTACAATTTAAACACCATGTACCATAAGACTAATGTCAACATTCTGGGGAATATGTCTGGAAGCAAGTTCAACCACATGAATATGAACAAGGATCTTAACAACACCAATGAGATTGTGAATACCAATGTTGGTGTTGATAAGAGGTTTAAGACATTGCCTGCTGCAGAGACACTTCCAAGGAATGAGGTTCTTGGTGGATACATCTTTGTTTGCAACAATGACACTATGCAAGAGGATTTGAAGCGACAACTGTTTGGTAATTCATTTTCTTGCCTTTTGCTCTTTTTTATATTAAATGGTCGTGTGGATATTATAATAATCAATGTTACTGGAAGGTACAGTAGCTGAAAATCTCATTACTACCATAAAAAAGATGGAAAAACAATTTTCACTTAAGGCTCTGCTTGTTTACAGGAAATTTATGATTTTCCTGGAAAGATCTCCCTGTGTTTGGCACGGGGGGATTTCGTGATGGAAAAGCTTTTCCAGGGTTGTTAGGAAATTGTAAAAAAAACCACTTGTTATACTGAAACAGTTTTGTATGAAGTGTTACATATGCAATGTTAGTCATATCCAATTGGGGGATTGCATTGTCTAAGTTTCTGATCTTTTTTCAGGACTACCACCAAGATACAGAGATTCTGTTAGGGCAATTACACCTGGATTGCCTTTGTTTCTGTATAATTATACCACTCACCAGTTGCATGGCATCTTTGAGGTTTGTTGATTTTCTGTTCTTTTATTATTATATTTCCTCCTTTCTTTTTTAATTGCAACGCTTCGAATTTCACGTTTGTCAACACACAATTGTGACTGTTAATATATTCAATTTCCTATTACAAAAAATTTAAGAAATTAATATATTTAAAATATTAAATGTGACAAATTTAATACTCCGTATTATTTTTCAAAACTATTGTTTAATGCTTTAGTAAATTTTATGTAGTCAAAGTAGAGAATGTGAATAATGTAAAATTCAACGTGTTGCAATTATTTAAGAATAAATGTAGTATTTGGTAGAGCTTTGTTTGAAAGCAAAAGCGATGTGGGAAGCGTTGCTTTCTATCAACAAGTGCCACATTTATACTACTCCCTCCGTCCCGAAAATGTTGGCCAAAGTTGACTTTCACGTGGATTAATAAAGTAAAAACTGTGTGGTTGAAATTTGTGCAGAGGAGAGAGACTTAATTTTAGCCACATATTCTTTACTTTAAATGGGCAAATCTTTTTGGGACATCCAAAAAAGGAAATTTGGCCAACCTTTTCGGGATGGAGGGAGTAAATTAAAAAGTGAAAGCAAGCTTAAGCGAAAGCAATTTATTTTTAGGGACAATTCCCGTAATAGGGGTAAAAACGTTCCGGAATTCCAAAATAGGAATGCCATTTTTAAATACCCTAAATAGGAGTAATTATTGCCAAGTTTGAAAAATACTGCCATGTTTAAGTCTTGTTCTGCCAAAACATGGCATTAATTACTCCTATTTCGGGAATAAAAACATTACAATCTTATTTTGGCATTCCAGAACGTTTCTACGCCTATTTAGAGCAATTTCCCTTATTTTTATCAATGTGTCTTTTTTTTTTTGCAAGAAACCTACACTTCCCTCGGTGCTTTTACTTTTAAAAAAGATTACTGAGGCATCATCATCATAGCTATCACAATGGCGTACTTTTTAGAAATATCTCACAAGGGCTTTCCAATGGTTACTTACAATAGGCAGCTAGTTTTGGAGGGTCCAACATTGATCCAACTGCTTGGGAAGATAAAAAATGCAAGGGAGAATCAAGGTTTCCTGCTCAGGTAGAGTTATGTTTCAACATAATCAATTTCAGCAGGTATATTCTGACATGTTTCGGTAATGATCTCAATTTTCTTTGTTCACTTCATTTAGGTGAGGATTCATATTAGGAAGCTCTGCAATCCACTCGAGGAAGATGCTTTTAGACCAGTCTTGCACCATTATGATGGCCCTAAGTTTCGCCTTGAGCTGTCGGTACCCGAGGTAAGGCAAATGCTTTTATTAAAATTATAGACACACAAGCATCTTTCAGTTCGCCTGCAGGAAACTGATAGTTTTATGTATGTTTTGCACGCCATTTCAGGCCATTATGGGTTAAATCTTTTTAATTCAGCGCTTTAGTGGCATTAGACTCATCTGGATGTAGGCTTGAACTGGGGAAATGGATAGCTGAAGTGAAAAGTGACATATTTTTACTTTCTCAGTCCAGCCCATTCATTGTACCGAAATTATCATCGATTAATTTACCCCCCCCCCCCCCTCTAAAAATGAGAGTCCCATTTCTTATGGGGACAAAGATCAAGGAGTATGCAAATCTCAAATTTGCCCTTGTTTCTTTTCCGTTTCGTTTCGGCTTTCTGATCCAACTAAAGCAAATGAAACAGCCCTCTTCTTCTCTGCATCTTCTAGTCTCTTCTTCTCTGGTCCATTTTTGATTTCCTGCTCTTCCACGTCACCCATGGAGTCCTCCATCATCACTGCTTCTCCTCCTTTCTCTCTGCCACTGCAGTTGCTTCTTCCTCGGCATCGTCTTCCGTCTTCCACTTGTCCTCTCTCTCCCCTCCACTGCTATCTCAGGGTTTGTGTGTAGCTGTGGAGTTTTTTCCATAGTCGCGACCATCTTGTTGTCATCCTCCATTCCTTCTGCATGGTGTCTCTTCAGGCAACACTTGTGATCGCTGGCGCACAGGTTTAAAATTGGAGTTCAGTTCCTGTGGCTTTGAATTGAGGACGAGGCTTTGTGAGGAAGATGGTGATAAGAGATGGGAAGAACTGACAGTGTGATAGGGAATGGGGGAGGGATGAAGAATTATGGGATTGGGAAAATAATTTGAAGGGTAAAATTGGAATTCATTTCAAAAAAGGAAATGTGGCCCTCATTTTGGAACAGCTCAAAATGGAAATACTGGTGGAACTATGAAAGTTGGGATGAAGGGGAGTAAAAAATAGTACTGCACATCTAGCTTGTGCCCTTTAACATAAATTTTATAATTATGTACTATGTAGTAATCATTTCAGCTTTTTGACAAACTGATCTACTCGACTCGGTTAGAAATTCAGATTTGGCAAGCCCAAACTGCTCCCACGAACTACCATCAGCCTACAATCCAAACAATAACCTATAATTAGGCAACTAGCCTTATGTGCCAAACACAGCTTTAACCTGTTTGTACTTGTGTGTTTGCAGACACTAGACGTATTGGATCTGTGTGAACAAGCTGGAGTCAACAATGGGGTGGCTGAATAAACGAACTTCCCACAGTACAAAACAAACAAAACCTCAGTATGTTGTTGGTTTATTTCGGGGATTCTACAAGTCTCGGCTTTCCCTAACTAGCGTAAGCTTGGAAAAAAGTCGGTAGTATTATAATATTATTGCCCAACCCATGATGTACTACTAGCTAGTACCTGTAGATTAGACAGACTTTGTAATGTGCTGCCTGCTTGCTCGTGCAGCATGCAATGGCTTTTAAGCAACCACACGACTACGTTGGATCTTCCAAAAGTTGTCGTAGGACTCGTAGCTTGTAAGTCATTTTAGTTCATGAATGAATGTTATATTTAGATATTGTCAGTTCGAAACCGAACCAACTAAAATCAAAACGAATGAAACCAATACAGGTTAAAAGTTAAAACTGACCAAACCCTCAGCGGCTCAGCGGTTCGGTTAACGGTTTATACTTTTGGTTAAAAAACTGACCAAACTAACAAAACCAGACAAAAATGTGCTAAAACAATATGAACCGATCGAAATTAAACGAACTGAAACTGACTCAAGTTGTGCGGTTCGCTTCTCCTCGAAGAACACTCCTTACCGATAAAATTGAAACCTGAAGAACACCCCTTACCGTCACTTTATAAGAATCCATTCTCTTTATTTCCAATTGGTGAAAAAAAAAAATCTGAGTAATTAAAGCACTAATTGACCTAACTAACTCACCGAGGCTTTGATCTTGGGTTTCGTTTTGTAAAATTCCTCGGTATTAGTCATGGACCCGGGCCGGTTCCGGTTCCGGGCCGGGCCCGGCCGGGCTTTTTTTTTTTGGGAAGGAAGGCCCGGGACCGGCCCGGGTAGCCACCGGGTCCGGGCCGGGCCTCCGGTTCGGTCATTTTTTTTTTTTGCTTTCCTAACCCCCCCCCCTCACCCCCCACCCCCAAACCCCTCCTAACCATCAAGCCCAACCCGGCTAACCCCAAAAAATGAAAAAAAAAATAAAAAAAAAATCAATTCGGTCCAGGCCCGACCCGGCCGGGCCGGTTCGCCAAATACAAGGCCCGAGCCCGGACCCGCCCCCCCACCGGGCCTAGGCCCGACCCGGACCCGGACCCGGACCCGGACCCGAGAACCGGGCCGGTTCTGGGCCCGCATAGTGACGGGCCGGGCCGGGCCGGTCCTGGGTCGGGCGGCCCGAACCGGGTCCATGACTACTCGGTATTAATTTAGGGTATGTTTGGGAGTTTGGAAGGAAGGGAAGGGGAAAGCTTTGAAGGTATGCTGTTGGAGGGGAGAGAGAGGGGAAAGTGAGAAAACCCTTCTTGGTATTTGAGAGTAATAAATTTGGAAAAAGAGTCATTGAAGAAATTATAATTAAAATCACCTTGAAATATGACAAATTCAAATAATTTAGTTGATATTCATTTTAGGGAAAAATACAGAAAAAGTATATGTGGTTTGGGCTGTTTTCAGATAGGGGCACGTGTTTTATTTTTTAACAAAGTGAGACATGTATTTCAATTCTGTTATCAAAGCAGGGGCATGACGTCTAACATTGCTAGAAAATCTAACCCCGATTTTCAAAAGTCTCTTAAACATTAAAAGAAAAATATTGGGAGGTGTGTCTCGTCAAGGAGACAAACAAACTATCTTTTTTTTGTGTCCAACCACCATGTCGCGAAAAAATCCGCCAGAAAAGTGATATTAACGTTGTGACATTTTTGTAAAAAATCAACCTTTCCTATCCTTTTAAAGTTTGAATTATTTTAATTATAAGTGTATTGTGCACCCCCATTGAAAATAATGTGCATTTTGAGATCATTAGGCAGTTAGATGATCCAAGCTATGAAGTTGGGGAGTGCTAACCCATTTAACAACGTGAACATAAATTGTGAAGTATAAATAAATATGAGACAAAAAAAATGAATCTACCTTTAGGGATTGATTTGATAGACCTTGTGAATTATCAAAATGATAAGTAACATTAAATTTGTCCCATTAAGAATTTTAAGATCGAGACATGTGCAACTATTAAAAATGATTTTATCTAGCTAATGATGAAATGAAAAGTAGGGACTTAATGTAAGAATGATTTATAACTACATATGCATTATAATATTCGGAGCTACACAAACTTAGTGAACGAAAGAAAAAGGATATGTCGGAGAAAATTAATGAGGCGGAGGATGTAATAATTTTCATATTTGGGAAACAAATAAGAAACAATTTATAATAAACCCCGAATAAGGGAGATTCTCCAAGAGTTTATGAGAAAAGAAATAGAAGTAATATTTTTATTTTAAGAGTGGCTAAAAATTGTTAAATATTTTTATTTTTGAGTATTTAGATCTTGTAATACCGGCGAGTGCAAAATTTTACGTACTTTTATATTGAACATTATAACAAATATATACACTTATATTAATATAAAAACATATCTATAATATTGGAATACATAAGAGTAGAGTTATTAATATTAAAACTTATCTATAATATTGGAAGACATAAGAGTAGAGTTATGGAAGTTGAATAGCTTTTTCTTTAATTTATTGTTTTGCCACATGTCATTTTTTATACAAAGGATGTTGTCACATGTCAAAATGAGTTGTACTCCATCGAGCTTGCTCATTTCATGGTGGTTTGTATTTTAGTAACCTGATTAACTCAATGGTTTTGTTTATCAAAATGCGCAGGTTATGGTTTGACTATATATACAACTTGCGATTGAGTCAAAATATAAACATGTAGTTTTGACTTTCACTATCTTAATTATTGTTTGTTTACAATCAAAATTATTTGCTATTATGTACTTATAATTTAACGGCAAACTTAGTTGAACTACTATTTTTATAATAATCATTCAAATAAATTATTCCTACATATTTTTTTATTTTGTAGCTGAAAATAAATTTTCTAATTTGACAATTAGTAATCATTGTTTACAAATATATACTCAAAAGATCTAATTTTAACCTTATTTTTCTACAATGATTTGATAGTATTTTTAAATTAAACTTATCAACTATGGTGTGCAATTTTTGTACTGTTGTGAAGTGCAAATTTTTATCTTACATTGACCAGCGGGGCAGCCTTTAAAACCCGCAAGATTTTGTTGGAAAAGAAGTATGAGAGGAATATTTTTTATTTTAAGAGGCTAAAAATTGTTATTTATTTTTTAGTTTTGAGTATTTGCAATTTTTGTACTACTGTCAAGTGCAAATTTTTGCCGATATTTATGCACAACATTGTGACACATAAATACACACCCATATAATACTCCAACTTATATATATTACACAAGTTTTTATCTAATTTTTTATTGGAATACACATGAGTGGGAGTTTGGAAGTTGAATAGGTTTTGTTTTATGTTTTTGACACATGTCATTTTATCTACAAAAGATGGTGCCACATGTCAATGGTATCTCCAAAGAGCTCTCCATGAACTTGCTTCATTATATATATAGATTTGTGTTGAATTAAAAATTTTACACCGAAACTAGGGTGATATTGGGTGAAAATAGGCACAAACAAAGTGTTTTCGGTCATAAAAAGAGTAAATGAAAAAAAAAATTAAACAAAGTGGACAAATATTTTTTATAATCTGTCCAAATATACCAACTCACAAAAGCGGAATATTAGCTAACATAAAATTTTGAACTGAAATTATATTAGAAATTGTTCTAGATAGTCAGACGAACGTCCAGCCCAACAAGGCAGCTCATCTCGACGGGCGTCCATCGAGGACAACGATGGATCACGCCCCAAGGGCCAAAGGCCAGGCGACGAACATCGCCACCTAAAGCCCGTAACCACGTGATGTCCAGTCCAATTTATATAACAAACTCTACCAAGGGCCAGAATACGATCGACCCACAACCCTTGCAAGTATCACCAGGAGCAGGCCCCGAGACAGGGGGACGTTCGACTCCACGGATTAGGCGGGAACCCAGATTCTGGCGGGAGGCGCATTTAATGCTGGAGATTTGGTGGTTGGAACATCAGCCATTCACAACCCTCCACATCAACATGGCCAACTGCCCATTGGTGGTATAAATAGTAGCATTTATTTCATTGTAAGGGGTTGACAACTTATTAGCCTTAGCATCCTAGCTTATTACTCGCAGCTCTTCTACTGCATCATAGGACGAACGGCCTTCGGCCTTTAGCAAGCGTATTGTACCGGGGGTTTATTAGACATTAATAATATCCGGACTTTTACTTGCTATTAACTTGCTCTTAGTCCATCTTATTTGCTTGTTGGGTTAGTTACTCATATACACATACACAATCCGCTCGAGATGTTTTGGCTTACGTGTTGGACCCAAAGGTTGAAGGAATAATCCTCAACACTGGCGCCGTCTGTGGGAATCAGTTCAAAAAGATTACACGTGTTCTTCAGTTTTTGTGCAAAGATTGGTATGGAAATGAACTGATTTCAGCAAAAAAATCAGAAATTTTGATAATTCTGGAAGATTTGGGCTATCTGGATCTTGCTCCGTCAAACTGCCGCACCCACTGCTGCCACCGTGCCTGAGGACCTTGGCTCCAGAACTAAACCTGTGAACAAACAACAACATTTTGGATCTGGCAAGTGAGTGCATGATGGATCCCACCAGTCACATTATCCTGACAGATAAAGGGGAGAGCTGGTGATTGATATGGATAGGGGCCCACAAGGTTGACTTCAATTTATGTTGAGGTATAGCTCCCGAGTGGCTGGCGGGAAGTCTGAGTTGTGCCTTACGTAAGGTTCTCACTGCCTGGAGCATCCAAATGGACCGGTCCCCGCCAGGGTTGCAGCTCGTCGATGACTGCCCCTGCTCGGCCTCTCCTAGGCTACGCACAGGTCCCATCTCGAGCAAGAGACAGACTCCTTAAAGGGCGAACGAGCCCACCGGTGGAATCAACCGGACAAGCATTTAAGCACTAATGATCAGTACGTTCGGCCTATTTTCACCTGAAGCATCAATCCAACTTGGCGTTGGTTGGAACGTGTACAATCTGTCCAACCTCCAGAGTGCATCTCCCAAGTAAATGTGGCCGCCGGCCCATTTGCCGTTCAGTCTCATGGCACTGCTCGTCCAGACGCATCGTTCATGGCCGCTCATCCTCACTGTCGTTCGAGTCCCAGCATCTGGTCGTCCGACCATCAAAGCGACGTCCGATTTAATTAGCAACACAGCTCAATCCCTTGATGGCTCGGGCATCTTGTCGCCTGGGTTGCAAACGATACCGAGCTCTCACTGCCGCCCAGTTTACAACTCATCAGGGTCCAGCTCAGCACATCTCAGCGACTGGCAACAACAACGTACCACCTGATTCACTCACCCCTGCAGTGTCAAGTTCAGAACGAGTCTTTTGTGATAAAGATCGTAATCGGGACGATCGATAAGATATGATGCTCAGAATGAATCTTGGTGAGAAGTGCCATAGTGGAGACGAGCTTCTCCACCCCAGAGGTCGAGGGCCGGGAGACGAGCTTCTCCAATCCAGAGGTCGGGGGCCTGAAGACGAGCATCTTTTAGCCAAAGGCCAAGGGCTTAGAGAAGGCCTTCACGGCCAAGCGCCGTGGACGATCATCTCTGCCCCAGAGGCCGAGGGCTCGAAGACGAGCTTCTCCACCACAAAGGCTGAGGGCCTAGAGACGAGCATCTTCCACCTGGAGGCCGAAGCCCGAAGACGAGCTTCTCCACCACAGAGGCTGAGGGCCTGGAGACTAGCATCTTCCACCCGGAGGCCGAAGCCCGAAGACGAGCTTCTCCACCACAGAGGCTGAGGGCTTGGAGACGAGCATTTTTCACGCAAAGGCCAAGGGCTTAGAGAAGGCCTTAACGGCCAAGCGCTGTGGACGATCATCTCTGCCCCGGAGGCTGAGGACCCGAAGACGAGCTTCTCCACCCCAGGGGTCGAGGGTCGGGAGACGAGCTTCTCCACCCCAGAGGCCGAGGGCATGGAGATGAGCTTCTTCCACCCCAGAGGCCAAAGGTCGGGAGACGAGCTTCTCCACCCCAAACGCCGAGGGTCGGGAGACGAGCTTCTCCACCCCAGAGGCCGAGGGCCTGAAGACGAGCTTCTTCCACCCCAGAGGCCGAAGGCCTAGAGAAGACCACCAGAGGTCGAGGGCCTGGAGACGAGCATCCTCACTAGAGGCTGAGAGCCAAGGACAAGCATCTCAGCAGAGGGCCGTGAGACGCGCAACACATCCTGAGATCGAGCATGCCCAAGTTGTGCATGTCAAGGTCGAAATGTCCCAAGGAGGCCCAACCTAGCGACCGGAGGTCGAAAATCTCTAGGAATTTGGGCCGAGGATTGTCGCTGTATGACGAGGTCGGGGTGCCCCCGGGTCATGCATCAAGAACAAAGACACATCTAGGCCAAATTTCTAGGGACGAACGTCCAAAGGAAGTCAGGTCGGGTTTCTAGGGACTAATCTTCCTAAGCATGTCAGGCCGAGCATCCGGAAGGAAAATTCCAGAGCCCCAACAACTAGAGATCGAGCGGGCTGGCCGTCAAGGGGCTGAACGTCCAAGGAAGCCCATCCTAGCATCTGGAGGTCGAACGTCTCTAGGAATTCGGGTCGAGGATTGTCGCTGTATGACGAGGTCGGGGTGCCCCCGGGTCATGCATCAAGAGCAAGGACACATCTAGGTCGAGTTCCTAAGGGTCCAACGTCCAAAGGAAGTTGAGTCGGGCATCTGCGGACCGAAGACCCCAATCCCTCACACCTAGGCCAATGCATTGTTAAGCCCTTGCTCCGAAAGCTAAGGCCATGTGTAAGGAAGATAGAGGAAGAGCGTAGGCAAGAGTATACTTTCTCGAGCAGATTCGCACGCTCACTACTCAAGAAATTGGGGGACTTATGTTGAGATATATTATCCCGGCCTACTACTGTTCAAGGTCCCAAGATATTACCCCAGTTTAGAGCCCAAAAAGCGAGGGCCATTCCAGCCTATCGGGCCTATTTTGGCCTTAGGGCCCCTTTCGGCCCACTTGGCCCATTAGGTTAGGCTTTTCCCCTATCCCTTTTTCCCTATAAATATGAGGCTTTCCCTCCATGTTATGGGTTGGCTTCTCTTCTCCCCAGGGCCGGGCCGTACATATTAAGGGCCCTGTTCAAAATGTAATTGGAGGCCCTAAATCATAAAATGTACAGAGTAAAATTAAAACAAGCATTAAGAAAGGTGTGAGAATAATTTGTGATAAACTTATATTATTTTATTTTCCTAACAAAGGAAACATCATACCTCCCAAAAACATATTTGCCGTGCTTATTAAAAAGAGTAGGGCTACTCGAGAAGATTAAAGACGTGAAAACAGAGTATACCGAACATATGCCCATGAAGAAGTGAAGAACATGATAGTACCTTACATACATAGATGGAAAAAATATTGAGGTGTGAAACTGTGCAAAGCTAAACTTTGAAAGGCCGAACTTATCCTTCTGCTCCACTTCAGATTCAGATTTCAGCAGAATTCTTAGGAAATTATTTGATAAAAATTGTTTGGAGAAACAGATCTAGTAGAATGGATTTGATAAAGAAATTAATATAGCATAAATTGGTCGAGTCACTTGGTTGCCAATCAAAATTTTTTAATTTTGTAAATTGTATGTTTTACGAGGAGTCACGATTGAAAGATGAGTCACATTGTTCATTCTTCCGCATTGTAAGAGGCATTGTCGCCAAGCTCAAAGATTAAATACTCCTATTCCAGTCGTTTTTTGCTCCAACTAATAGCAATAACTACTAACATACGTAGTACTCTATGAATTAAAATTTGGAAATTTTCGGGGCACTCCATTAGTGGAGGCCCTGTTCCACTGCACCACTTGCACTCCCTTAGGGCCGGGCCTGCTTCTCCCCACAAAGGTAAAGAACTTGCCGGCTCTTCATCTCAAAGCCGAGATGATTTTGAAACGGGTTACCAAAGGAGGGATGGAGATGCAATGTCCGAAGAACAACTACAACAAGAATTGGCCCGACATAATAACCGCTTTCTCCAACAAGAACAAATCCCGACGACCATTGACGAAGATGAGCTCGAGGATGACGATGCGGATGAACTTGGACCAAAGACGGGCGATGGTGACAGCAACCACGACGAGGCGGACGAGCCCACCTCATCCCAACCCGGTAAGAAAAAAAGTAAATCTGAACTAATGAAAAATAATTTTGATAAGTGGAAGGACGCACAAACCGGGTTTTGGTACGCAACTTGCAAGTGGTGCAACAAAAATTATAGCTTGGGGACCTCCGGCGGATACGGATCCGCCGCAAGGCATCTTAAGGCAAAGCACACCGTGGAGTATGCAAAATTAGGCGGCGGAACGAGGAAGCAAACTCAAATATCGAGGTTTGCGAATTCTCAACCTTTTGGTAATTCCTCATACAATGATGCACAAAATTTGACTGGTATGGCTAACTTAATTTTTGAAGAAAATTTGCCTTATATGTTTTCTGAAAGTCTTTCTTTAAGAGATTATGCATGCGGTAGTTTAAATCCTCAATTTAGAGGTTATAGTCGCAAAACTGTTAAAAAAGAAATTACTCCCTCCGTCCCTATTATATCATCCAAATAGGTTTGGCACACAATTTAAGATAGTGGATATTGTGTGGTGGAGAGTTGTGCAGAGGAGAGAGAAATGTGTAAGAATTGCTGTGAACCACAAATTCTGGCCAAAAAAGAAAAGTGGAAGTTTTAATTGGGATGGACGAAAAAGGAAAGTTGGAAGTTTATTTAGGGACGGAGGTATGGATAGACTCGGTTCGGGCCGGGCCTAGGCCCGATCGGGCCTCCGGTCCTGGATTGCAGGGCCCGGAACTGGTCCGTGTAACCCCCCGGGTCCGGGTCGGGCTGGGCCTCGGGTATTTTTTTTCGCCTTTTCCTAATTAACCCCCAACCCCCCCCCTCACACCCAAACCACCCCAAACCACCTCAAATGGACCAAAATACCCAGCCCAATCCAAAAACTTAAAAAAAATTCAAAAAAAATAAATCAAAATGGCTCGGACCGGGCCCAAACCGGATGGGCCGGTTCACGTTTTGAGGGGCCCGAGCCCGGACCGGAACCACCTCGGGTCGGGCCTACCCGGACCGGTCCCTGACCGGGCCGCCGGGCCGGGCCGGAACAGTGGCGGGCCGGGTCGGTTCAGGGCGGGCCACCCGACCCGATTCCACCCATAGACGGAGGGAGTATAAGGCTTTATGGTACGGAAAAGGCAAGGTTACAAAATTTATTTGCAAACTTTGATGGGTGTGTTACTATTTGTTCTCACATATGGGAGGATGATTTTCATCATTTAAATTATTTGGGTCTGACTGCACACATTATATTGATGAGGATTGGAATATGCATAAACGTGTTCTTGCTTTTCGTGAATTTAATGATCGTTACACCGCTGATCATATTTATATTTTGATTGAGCGTATTTTAATTGAGTATAATATGATTGATAATGTGTTTGCTATTGGTTTCAATAATGCCACTAATAATACTGCTGCTATACCTAGATTGCGTGAATTGTGTGGTGTCAATAGTTTGATGGGTAGATGTTTTCATCAACGCTGTGCATGCCATGTTATAAATTTATGTGTGCAAGACGGTCTCAAAGCGTTAGGAGATGCTATGGAGGTAGTCAAGGGGGGGTTAGACGTAGGGATGGACCCGGTTCGGGCCGGGCCCGGTTCGGGCCGTGAACCGGCCGGGCCTCGGTTCAAGGTTTGGGAGGCCCGGAACCGGCCCGGGTAACCCCGGGTCCGGTTCGGGCCGGCCCGCCCGCCCGGTTCACGGGCCGGGCCCGGTTCGGGCCGGTCCTTTTAATTTTTTATTTATTTATATATTATATTATTATAATAATTGTTATTAAAAACAAAATTCAAGTGCATGATGTTGAAATAGGAAGTACATTTGAGAATTGAGGAAAATGTTTTACATATTGTGTATAATTTACTTAGAAAAGTGATTTGATTTAGAAAAGTGTAAGGAAAGTGATATGATTTAGAAAATTATACATATTGTGTAAGGAAAATGTTTTTAATTTTTTAATTCAGTAAAACTATTTTTACTTAGAAAAGTGATTTGATTTATAATTTACAAATGTTACAAAATAGGTGTATAAGTTGTAAGTTGTAAGTTTGTAACAAATTAATTAATTTACATATTAATATTACATATTTTAATTTAAAAACAGCCTTTACATTTTACAAAAAAAAAAATCAAGTTGTAAGTTATAAGTTTAAAACCAATTAATTAATTTGAGAAGTGCTACATATGAAGTACAAGTTTACAAATTAATTTTATTGAATTGAATTATTGAATTGATGTACACAATAATATAAAATAATTCAAGTATTTTTATTTCAAACAAGTACAATTGAGAATTAGGATGCATTTAAGAAATGTAATACATTTTGAAATAAAAAATCAATCGGAATCTCCGCCTTCGGTGGTTGTTTCCTCCATAAAGTGGCGGGTGGGAGCGATGGTCATTTCTTGAGTTCTTCGTTTGGCCTTCAACCAATCATGGAAGCAAACTAGCGTCTCAAGAGAGCTCGGGCTCAACCTCGTTCTATAATCGGTTAGGACGTTGCCGGCCGCACTAAATTCTTGTTCCACGGCAACTGTTAATATCGGCATTGCTAGCACTTGCTTAGCCAGTTTTGATAAAACCGGGAACGTTCTTTCATTGTCCTTCCACCACTTAAGAACGTCAAAATCATCCCCAACTTCATAATCAACATTCAATGTTAGATAGATAGAAAGCTCGTTAACTGAGCTTTGTTCAGTAGCGGGAGTTGCTCTACTTTTTTTCATAAGAGAACCAAATGCAGATTTTAAAAGTGATTTTCCTTTAGATGAAGAAGATGTTCGCGGCATGGGAGGGGGTGCATTACCATATTGTGCATAAAATTCATTATACAATCTAAAATCTTATAAACACCAATGAAGGTTAGGGTATTTTAGGGAGGGGAAAAATGTTGGTGTAATCTTCCTGCTTAGTCGATTTATACAATGGGCTTTGCCAGTTGTAAGCTATGAAAAAAATCTTATTTTCCCGTTACACTGCCGTCTCTCATCGCCATCTTGGACACCCCTCCCGTTTCTCTCCGTCTATCATCGCTCCTAACAGTCTACACCCACCTTCTCGCATCCGCACCCTAACCTCACCCATAATTTACGTCTTGACGTATGTTATCTTTCTGTTTTCTCGGCTTCACGGTGAACTATGCTCGTCCCCGTCTGGCCACAGGAGAGCGCAAGATTTCAGCCAAAACCTTAGAAGATGACTCGGAAAGCCAATCTTTTCAAGGGCCAACAAAAGGCGAAGTCAATCCCTCCCAATCGCCATGGCAAACTCCCTAAAACTCGCAAAGGTATGCGTCTGTTTTCGTCACACAAACTCTGTACGTAGGTGCGAATATTCGTGATGAGATTGTAATTTTGAGCTTTAATCGAAGGGAAGAGAGTTGTGAAGTCACCGAAAAGCACCGATGCCGATTGACAATCGTGTGAGTTCCTGTCCTTATTATTTATTCATCTGTACTATATGCCCATGTCTAGGAATTGAAGTGTTCTGAGTTTTTTATTTTTGTTTTTAAAGTGTTCCGAGTTTTTAGTTTTCTGTTTCCATTTCACGAATTCATTATCATTGAATATACACTTGAGGCTACATTGTAATCACCCGCTATTTCTTTCCAGCAGAAGTCATGACGGGTGAAGACACTCTATGATTTTCTCTATTTGCGGTGGCTTTCCTATGCTATTCGCCCCTGTGCTCAAGGTAAGAATTTTGGGCTTTTAGCCCTTGACATTTTTATTGCCTGTTTTTGTTCGTTTGCTTTCACTGCGTATTGGTATTTTGCATCATGACCCCATGTTTATACTGCATATGGTCTGCCTGAACCAAACTGAATATAGACGGTTAAGTTTTGCAATTTGCCAATTTGAGTTTCTCCTCAACCCTCAAGTAAGTCTTGAAGCGCCAGTTCAAGCAACCAGAAACGTTCCTAACAAAATACCACACTATTACCACACAATTAGGACTTTTTTGGAGCTGCCTTTTGCACTTATTTTGATTACTTTTGTGCTGCTTTGTCCTATTTTTGTTATCTACTTTGTCACATTTTTATACTTTTTTGTTAGCTACTTTTGTGTTATTTTTGCTACTATCGAAACTTATTTTGGGAAGCTGCTTTTGGCACTTGTGTTGGCACCTTTTGGAACTAATAATGCCGTCTTGGAAGCCAGGGCTGGCTAATAGATTGTGAGGCCCCGTTCTAAATGTCACAGTGAGGCCCCGTTCTAAATGTCACAGTGAGGCCCCATATATTAAGCAAAAAGCATAAAATTACACAATAAACTACAATAATAATTTAGTGCAATAATAGCCACAAGCTCCCACAACCTTGATGCGCAGTGTATACTCGGTATTATTAATTTAGTACTCCTAATTATATTTATTATATTACTACTAATAATTATGAGGAGTGGCCTAGGAATAAAAACTACGGAGTACTACTATTGCATAAAAATATGGGGCCCCCATGAAATGTGGGGCCCTGTTCTATAGAACTCAATTCACTTGCTATTAGCCGGCCCTGTTGGAAGCGAGTTGGTTATGCACTTTTATCCTTTTTGCTACATATTCTTAGGTTTCCTAAAATGAATAATTGGTTTCCCAAAACCTAAGTGTTTTGGCAGTTGTCACTCAGTAAAGCCCTAAAACGCAAGAAATATTTATTTATATCGTAGAATGTTAAACACCTTATGTGATTGTTTGTTAGTAGGAAAAGCAAGTAAACCATATATAGGCACACATTTAAGCATGTGGGCAGTGAACTGCTCGAGGGTGAGGGAGACGGGCACTGAACTCTTTAAGTGTGTTTGTAACAACAAAGTGTCTGGGCATGGGGGTGGGGTAGGGTAGCAGATTGCCCGGGGGAAGTGGACTTATAACATGTGTGCCTAAGTTAATGTAATTATAGGGACTACCAAACTTATTAATATTCATGGTCTTAGATTATTTACATGGACTTATTTTGAAGTGCCTAGCTCAACAGTTTACCATTTATCTTATCCCATATGTCTTAAAATGAAATATTCCTTGTTCATTTTTTGTTTTTAATGATATAAATGTGTCGTGTTAAGCTTATATATACTCACACTCCCTTTATGCAAGCATATATAAGTGTGCTATGGACTTGGTGTATATAGCTTATATAGCAACAATTGACATAGGCTTAAAGTTGTTAAAAACAGAATTCGTAACAATATAGTCATATAGGTCATGGTTACTTATACGCTTAAAGTTGAATTTGTGATATTTTAATGATATATAAGTGTGTTATGTTTAACTTATACTTATATTTTTGGCTTATAAGCGAATCAGATCAGAGGCACAATTAGGTTACAGTGAAATATGAAAAGCATCTTAAACACCTAGGAAGTAAAAGAATAAACTCCCAAGAGGTAAAATAATAAATGATGCAGCTATATAAAGGGTTGAGGACATGCTTTCATTCGTACATAAGCAAAAATTGCAGTCTCTCTTTTATGAGAAAATGAAGAAATTGGCTGATGAGAACTATTCAACTATTTGATTATCTATTTGTCATTTGAGTATCAATGATTTCTGTATTGATCAATTTAGCTCCACTGAAATAAATGCCTCTTCACAACTTTTACTATGATTAGCAACTAATAAGCCTATTAATCTTTTTGAAATGGATATGAAGAATTGGTGTCTTATCAAAACTTCCCTTCCCTCTGAAATCCCCAATTCAAAACAACCCTTTGTTTCCTCTATACTAATAATTTTACAATCTTTATTATTGCATTATGTAGACAACAATGAGCAAATTTACCTTTGGCATGTTCAAAGATCTTTCTCAAGTCATTGATAAACAGAGACATCTTAAATCACACTTATGAAAATGTATACTGCTCTTCCTTTTAAATTAGTTGTCTTATATTTTTTTTGCTAAATTAGTTGCATATGTTAACTGGTTGGGATGATTTACCATTTGCTACGAAGGCTTAGGATTGATAAATCAACACAACAATATATAGGATGGTAAGTATGTAATAGTGACATATAGATGGAAGAAATTTAATGATATATAGGACAATTGTTATAGAGTCGTCATTACTACTCAATATTTTCTTTCACTTGATTCTCACCATTTGAAGGAATTTAATGATGCGAATTAGATCTAAACATTTGAATTTTATGAAGCCTATTTTCCCATAAAAATATTATAGTAAAAGAAGTTTATTTTTTGAATCATAAAAGTTGGATTACAATGCATTGAGTTCGGAATACATGGAATTCAAATTGATGCATATTGAATATTGAAATAATGAAGAGGTTGAAACATAGTGACTTCTCTATAAGTTGTTCCTTAAACTCTACGAAGTATATGATATTTAATATTTCTGGCTGCATGCTTCATTTTTTAAATTCTAAATGACATTTGTGCTCTCCAAGCACTATGAATCCAGAATATCAAATCCTTCTTTTTCAGTTTTTCCTTGCAGATTGTTGATATTAAATTCACATGTTCATTCTTGAGAACAAAACCTGCCACACCCTCCCACACAAAATATGTAAGAGGTTCATTTCTGCTCCATAGTTCGTTTTGGCACATTTTGGTTTGGTCAAATCGAGCCGATAACACAAATGTTCATTGGTGGAAATTCATAATGATCATGTTACAAATCTTCTTAGTCGACCTTCATACACAAATGTGATGGTAAACTGTGAAGGTAGCTGAATATTGTGAACATATCAAACGCTAAAAGTAATGCTTAATATATAAGCTGCTACTTTCTTCCATCTGAAAATATTTATGTAGTATATTAGTGAATTTTAGATTTTTCTTGATATATGTTCAGCTCTACCGGTTGTTCAAATCACGTGGGGGTTCCAGGACTAGATCAAACAAGAACTAGAGGTTGTTTTGAGATGTACTAGATATTTCCTACTATCATTAGTATTTTTTTTAGGGAACTACGAAAGTAAGGTCCAGCTCTTATGCGGGTTTGCATAATTTTTTTGGTTCCTCTTTCATGATTGTGGAAATTTGAGTACTCTTATTTTGGTTGCTATACAGGTTAGCATGCCAAATATTAAAATTAATCATATTAAATCATTATATAATATGCATATTTTTCAAAGAAAAAATGCATTGGGCATTTGTATAACCGCGCATCGCGCGTGCAAAAACTAGTTGATGAAATAAATTACTAACCTCGTTGTATTCTTGTTTAGGGTCGATGGGATTATCATCGAACTCTTGAGTTGGAAAAAAACAATTATAATAGTAATCTATACAACTTGGCAACGCGGCAAGTCTATAACGAGGATCAAGAACAAATGCAATACCATATATATGCGGAACATGTGAATAATATTTTAAAAATTTTTGTTTCATGAAATCACAAAAATAACTAACGTAAGCGGCATCGGAAAATTCTAAAAATGCGCCGGCGAGATTAACAGCTTCAACAAAAAACTCGTTTGCGGTAGGTTTATAAATATATATATACTTAATACTTTAATATATATATATATATATATATATAAGTATATATTAACTAAATGTAATATGTAAATATAAGTAAATAACAATAGTATGGATAATAACTAAATATCAAGTGAATATGAATGTGTATAGTATATATACTTATATAGTATATATAATGTGTAAAGAATCATAATATGAATGTGTATAAGTATATATTTTTAAATAGATAATTAATATATAAGTAGATATAATAATTATATAAATTATATATATGTAGAAAGAATTTGGAGAAGATGAAGAATGAAGATGATTGAATATGAGAGATTTAGAGTAGAGAATTAGAGAGTAGGAAGAGTTGTAGAAGAAGAGATGTAAAAAATGTAGAGAAAATAGGAGTTTAAATAGATTTTTTTTTGATACCCCACCCCCACCCCCCACCCGACCCCCACCCCCCTAACCCCCCAGACCCCCCCTCCTATGCTCCCAACGGCTATAGAGCCGTTTGGGAGCCTTCCCAACGGCTAGGAGGAGCCTCTTCCAATTTAAAAAAAAAAAAAAAATTTTAAAAATTTGGCCGTTGGAGGCCCGAACCGGCCCCGGCCCGGCCGGGCCGGTTCACTAAAATGGAGGCCTGGGCCCGGACCGCTATACCACCGGGCCGGGTGGCCCGAACCGGTCAAGAACCGGGTGACCGGACCGGTCCGGGCCCGCACAGTAGCGGGCCGGTCCGGTTCCGGGCCGGTTGGCCCGGCCCGAGTCCACCCCTAGTTAGACGTATTTGGGGTAATGGTCAACTTAGATTAAAATGGCAAACTTGAGGCCCGACCGGGCCTAGACCCGGCCCGGGTCCATGACTATATGTAGGCAGGGTAGAGAGTGTTCCTTTGCATGAAATCACATGAGATGAAACTAAAAGGCAGGGTAGAGAGTGTTCCTTTGCATGAAATCACATGAGATGAAACTAAAATGCTCTAACAACAAAGACTTTATTATCAAGTCAAGTGCGTTGCAGTAAAAAGATACTACTTCGTACATATTTCTCATTTTTTTTTGGTTGGATGAAAGAATACCAGCATGAATTAATTTCAGCAGTAAATATGCATTTTTGAAAAGTAAGCTTCAACGGTTTTACGAGTTGCAACTTGCAAAGAAGAATCGCGGATCTTGTAAGCTTCTACGATTTTATGACTCGGCAATCCATCCTAGACTAAATATTTTACCATTCTAAGTGGGAACGTGATCTCAAACTTATATTCAAATCGTATAATCGTACAATCCTATAAGTAAACTCGTGAATTTGACTACCATGGATGTCACATGCCTGTTGAAATGTAACTGTTCCTCCTCATCCTTTTCACTAAACCCCAATCCTCTCAATTCAATTTTGTAACCCCACCATACTTATCACGGTGTTGCCTACTCGCCGACTAGGCGTCCTGGAAATGGAGAAGGGTCGACATGAAAGAGCGACTCGCCTGAGAAGATAAGTCGTCTCTGACGTTGTCCAGACGTTAATATGCCATCCAATCTTGACACCACACTAGGGAGATTAAAATATCAATAAATTCATTTTTAGAAGCCCAGTCCTAAATAAGTTTTAGAAAGTAGAGCCTTCTAAATGTCAACTCGAAGGCCAATCGACGACTCCTAAACACGCAGCATCGCTACTCCTCTACTGCGTGCCTTTGTCACCTTTGTCACAAGGTTGAAGATTACCCGCAAGTACTATGTGCCCTAGTCGCAAGGTTGAAGACGACTTGCGCTCTTCGGTCTTCTCCAACTTTATATTTTATCAGTATGTCCATCAGACTTCTTATTCCAATATACGAAGTATTAATTAATACTCATATTGATTAATACTACATATGTTTCAGTTTATACGCAGTTACACACTAAGCAGTATACCCACTACAGTTTTACACTAAGCAATATACCACTACAGTATTTATAGAAACCCACTACGGTAGTACGGTGTATATTAGTATGCATATAACTTTTATACAATTGACTAATTGAGTTACTAATATATAATTTGTAGAATATAATACCCACCCCGTCCCGAAAAGGTTGGCCAAATTTCCTTTGTTGTATGTCCCAAAAAGATTTGTCATTTCCATTTAAAATAAGAAATATGTGGCTAAAATTAATTCTCTCTCTGCACAAATTTCAACCACACAATTTTTACTTTATTAATTCATGTGAAAGTCAACTTTGGCCAACCTTTTCGGGACGGAGGGAGTATATAATACTAAAAAAACTATTAAATATAGTTAAATAGTATGTTTTCAATGGAAATAGAATGTTATATATAACAATATATATAGTTATAAATATAATATATTATACATATATAATATATACACAATGTGCAACTAGTCGCCTAATTGTCGCCTAGGTGAGTGCCTTGTCACCTAGGCGATATGACGGTCCGCTGGCGCCGCGACTTGCCTTACCGCGGTGACAAGTATAAACCCCACCCCCCTTCATTCACACATTAATTCATACATATTATGAGTTGCCCTTTAAACTAAATACACCACCTAAACTCTAAAAGTCTATAGCTATTCAAAACTAACCAGGAAAACATATTTTCGTACCAAATTGCACCAACTTGGCTAGAAATTGAGATTACTAACATAACATATGGACATTAAAAAAACTGAAGATATTACACATATACACTTGCTAAACAAGTAAAAAAGCAAAGTTGGTCTAAAAAACTATGATAAGATACCGTAGTTTCATCATTACCTACCATATGAAGAACTGCGGGGGTATGGCCGCCATCAATTTTCAGGTTTCAGCTATTCAAGGGCTGCTGGGGGATAAATAAATTATAAGCATCAAATCACCGTCTTCATCATCATCATGTCGTCATAGTTAATTAATGGAGTAGAATCAAGTTCCTACCTATGTTTTTGAATAAAACAGTTACAAAATCACACTCACGCTTGGTTTACTAGCAATACATAAATTACAACCGCACGCACCGCAGAGAAAATATGATCAAAAGGTGCCTCTTTTCCCTCCCTCCCCGCCCCACACACCAAACTTCTAAATCAACATTAAGCCACCCATGGAGAAACAAATACATGTTATAAAATGAAGCATTTGACCATCAAGATGCACTCCAACCATCAAAGTGATGTTGAGATGAGAAAAGCGTGTATCCTTTGATACAGCTCGGCTTTAACTGAATCTGGGATTGATGCTGCAATATATATATACACAACATATATAAGAACAATTGAACAATGAAAGTGCATATTGGATCGAAACACACACACTCACAAATGAAATGTAAATACTTGCAGATCATTTGAAGGCTATTACACCAAGGAAAAACAATTTTCTGCAGAGAAAACTCTCAAATAGGCCCTCGTACTTTGACCAATTCCTCAATTAAGCCCTCGTACTTATTTATCACTCAATTAAACACCCGAACTCTTAAAAATTGTTCAATTAGGCTAATTAGCAGGTAACCAACCAGTTTCCCGGTTAGCTACCCACGTGGCAGTCCACGTGGCGGCCCTTGTGGCATTTTTTTCCCTATTGCTCATTCTCTTCCCTATCTCTTTTCTTCCCTTCCTTCTTCCCTTTCGCACAGACGTTGTTGACTTGTTGAGCACCGGTCCAGTCTTTCATCTGACCGGTGGCCCAGTTGAGTGTTGAGCACCGGCCCCCACCGTCGAGGACTGGATCTGCCACCGCCGGGATGATCTGCGACGGCCATCTGTGAGGACTGCGGCTGCCTATGCTGGAGAGTACTCAGGGTTCGCCGGATTCTTCGGGTGAACTGAAGGCACCGAATAAGTAGAGTGAAGGACTGAAGGGCTCTTTCTTCCTCTGTAAAATACCTGGTTAGAAGTGTAGAACATGGCAGCTTCTTCCCACCCTTAAAAATGAAAGATTTGAAATTGAAATCTTGTAATACCCATTAGACAATCTACCAATGTCACCTCTTTACATCCAATTGACATTTAAATTAAATATCTCAAGCTTCTATGGCCATTAATGGAGGTTGAAGCTGTTGCGGGCCAAGGAACAAAACGGGCGAAAGTGACGAGAAAACTTCGAGTAAAGGAAGTACCCACACTTAAATCTACTGGCTACGATTCTACCATTTTTTAATTTAGTTTTCAAGTAAATCTAAAGAACTACGGCACTAGAAGGCCGTGGAGGGAGACATCTGAGTGCAGTAAAGTCTGGCGGCAAAGTGCAGCGAGGTCCGGCTGCCAGAGTGCAGCAAAGTCCGCCGTCTGAGTGCTGTAAAGTCCGGTGGTGGAATGCACTGAAGTCCGGCGATGGTGTGCAGAGAAATCCGACGGTGAACTGCAGTGAATTCCGGCGGCAGTGTGCAGCGTATTCCAGCTGTGAAGTGCGTCGGCGACAAAAGCTCGGTGGGTTACTAGCTGGAGCTGGTGGGCAAGCGTAGAACAAAGTAGAAAGAATAGAAAAAGAAAAGAAAAAAATGACATGTGTCAGCCACGTGGACTGCCATGTGGGTAGCTAACCGGGAGACTGGTTGGTTACCTGCTAATTAGCCTAATTGAACAATTTTTAAGAGTTCGGGTGTTTAATTGAGTGATAAATAAGTACGAGGGCTTAATTGAGGAATTGGTCAAAGTACGAGGGCCTATTTGAGAGTTTTCTCATTTTCTGCATTGTTCAGAAGTGTTTACAATAAAATCGGTTAATATTGAACTATAGATACTCTCCCTATAAGAACTGCACTCCCCTAACCGAAATGTTGTTTCTTTGATTGTTAAGATCAATTAGAATTTGCTCTGCTGTCAAGATTAGAATTTTGTACTGAATTCCAGGCTCTGAACTTCTTAGGGCGGTCACAATTATCAGTGAATTCTACAGACTACAGTGTATACTATTGGGTCGCTTGGGCACTGGAAAGTTCAGAAATCAAATTACAATGACAAAAAATATAAAACCTAACATCAGGGAAAAAATATCCACATGCATATTCAGCTAAATATATAACATTATACTTCTCAGCACTTTGTGGATGATAAGGTGGACATCCTTACATCTTCCTTTTGGGGTAATTAATTGAATTAGGTCATCGAGGGTGACACTGTTCCGACCATTCTTCTTTATAAAGCCCCTAAAGATAAATTCATACAGACATATTACTCAAAAACCAGAATGAGGCGAAATCACAGAGTAGATGGAAAAGCTTTAAGCTTTGAACACATATAGATGTAAACTAACATCAGGATGCAAAAATGAAAAGTGAGGTCATACAGGACAAATGGACAACAGATATCCACAGACCACCAAACGATACTCCCTTGGTTTGAAAGTTTAAGTAATGATTAATTTAGTTAAACCACCAATTACAAATAAATATATACTACGTATATAAGTATGATTCACAAACTATGATAGTTGCAGCGTCCCCAAAGTAAAAAGTTGTTCATTGGTCAAACATGACTCTTTTTAGGGATGGATGTAGCAGATGATAAAATGTAAACTATATTCTACTAGAATTGCAGCGAGACTCTTTTTTGTAACTACGTACAACCATCCAACTCCACCATGAGATCATTTTTTGTATCATGTCAATCCCAAGCCAGGATAAAGGAGGGTGTTGTGGTAGGCGCATGACGGCCAACAATATCAACTAGACACATCACTTGACATGAATCGAAATATGAACATCGCTACAGATGAATTATCCCTCTGCCTGGAGGTGATGTCAAATATGCAAGGGTGCGCTACACCTCATAGGCGAGTGTAGTGATAAGAATGCTAAGGTTGTTAGGTCGTCACCCGGAAGCGACATGTCACTCCAATACTTAGGGTTAGTGTCAAATATGCAAGGACATGATGGGGATCGATGTGGTGTGAAGAATAGAAAACAGTGTATTTGTCACTTTCAGTCCCCAACTATTGTGTCAGTCACTTTTGGTACTCACCTTTCAATTTTTCCATTTTTGGTCCTTCGACTATTAAGCGAGAGAGACTCTTTAGTCATTGAATTTTAAGTTTCACATTTAGTACCCTGAGTATTATCAAATTGACACTTAGTCCTTCCACTATGATTTTGTCACAAAAAAAGGACTCAAAATGTCACTATTATAATAGTTGAAGAAACAAAAGTATCACTTTAATGAAAGTCGGGGGATTAAATATGGAAAGTTTCAAAGGCAGGTACCAAAAGTGTCTTTCGCACAATAGTCAAAGGATTAAAAGTGAAAATAATCAAGATCGAGTACCAAAAATGTCCATGACATAATAGTCGGAGGACTAAAAGTGGCAAAGACTCATAAAAGACAGGGTGTTAGATTGCGCTTTGGGACATGGAATGTTGGATCTCTTACGGGAAGATCATCTGAAGTAGTCGAGATTATGAGGAGGAGAAATATCAGCATTATGTGTGTACAAGAACTAAATGAGTTAGAGAAAAGGCACGTGAGATTAATCTCAGAGGTTTTAAGTTATGATATTTAAGGAGAGAAAAGACCATACATGGAGTAGGCATTATTATGGCACGTGATTATGTTGAGGGTGTGTTTGAAGTGTTTAGAAAGAACGACCGGATCATGAGCACTAAATTGGTAATAAGGGTGAGATCATGTCCGTAGTAAGTGCCTATACACCACAAGTATGATTGGATACAACTATCACTCAATAATTTTGGGAAGACCTTGAGGAAGTTGTGCGACAAGTGCTAAGGGGAGAGAAGTTGATCATATGAGGCGACGACCTCAACTGTCATGTGGGTCTAAGTCGTGGTGGTTTTGAGAGTATCCATAACAAACATGGTTTTAGCACTAAATTGAAGTGGTGGAGAACATTCTAGATTTTGCCTTGACATATGATTTGACTATAATGAACGGTTGGTTCAAGAAAAAAGACTCACCTTACGATCTATAGCAGTGGAGCTAATAGTACTCAAATTGACTACTTCTTAGTACGAATTACTTGGAGAACTAGCTACGCTGATAGTAAGGTTATCACATGTGAGAGCATTGTCACTAAACATGGGATGTCTGTACTTGATTTTCAAGGTACGAAGCAATGAAGAAGGTTTAAGCAACAAGTGGAGCCAAAGATAAAGTGGTGGATGCTCGAGGGGGATCTCCAACAAAGTTTAACACACAAAATGAAGTTGACCATTAACAAAGTGGCGAATGAGATACGTGGAGTATCTAAAGGATGTCTACCACCAAAAACCACCAAAAAAGTATACATCTTGGTGGAATGATGAGGTGAAACAAGCAATCGGGAACAAAAAGGGATGCTACAAAAAGTTGGGAAAAAGTTGGAACGATGAGAACATAAAGGAGTAGGAGGCTAAAATACAAGCAAAGAAAGTTGTAAAGGAAGCAAAAGGGAAAGTGAACAAGGAGTTCTATGTAAAATTGAACTCTAAGGAAGGAGAAAAAGATATTTATAAACTTGCTCGTCTTCGTGATCATAGGACTAAAGATATTGGAAAAGTCAAGTGTGTAAAGAATGTCGACCAAAGGGTACTCATGTAGGACGGGGAAATAAAAGAGTGGTGGATGCCATACTCTAATAGCTTATTCAACGGGAATAAATGCAAGGTATTGATGATCTTACTATATGAAATTGTATGATAAATTGGGATTTTATGAGAAGGATCCAAATGATAGAAGTTGAAGAAGCTCTGAGAAAGATGTGGCGTAAGAAAGCACTGGGTTCAAATGCATATCACTAAGGCATAAAGAAGTTTGGGAGGGAAAGACGTCGAGTGGTTAACACGTTTCTTGAATGTGATTTGGAGAAACAACAAAATGTCAGTGAGTTGGCGGAACAGTACACTTATTCTCCTATTTAAGAATAAGAGTGATGTACAAGAATGTGTCACCTATCGCTGATTAAGCTTCTAAGTCACACCATGAAGCTTTTAGAGCGAGTGATTGAGCAAAGATTCCAAAGAAGTGTAAAAATTTCGAAGAATCAATTCGGTTTTACGCTTGGACGCTCAAACACTGAGGTCATTCACCTTCTTAGACAAGTTGTGGATAAGTATAGAGATACTAAAAAGTATTTGCAATTGGTGTTCATTGACTTAGAAAAGGCATATGATAGCTAAGTAGTTAAATCACTACTAGGTAGCAACTCAGTCAAGGGTCGAGTAGCGAGTAGGACCTAGTACTCGGGATTACTCGGTGATTACTCGGTCCTATATTAATTAATTTCAAATTATATTAATATATTATTCTTAAAATTTTTAAATATTAAAAAAAGTCCTAATGAAGAAGAATAAAAAAAGAAGAGAGAGCTATGGAGGAGAATAACTTACCTAGAAATGAGGAGGAGCGACGGTTGGAATGAGCAAATGTATGAAATACTTCTAAACCTAGACTTTTTAAGGTTTATTTTCATTTTTAAAAATACTCACTCATTATTTATAAATTCCATGATATCACTCTTTATTTAAAACTTTTCAGATTTAACAAAAAACAAATTTTTATGCCTAGCAGAATAACTCGCCGAGTTGATAACTTACCCGAGTTGAGAAACTCGTTGAGTACTCAGCGAGTAACTCGAAAATATTATACGGACCGAGTCAAGTAGCTAATCGGCAAGGTCACACCTGAGTTGCGAGTACCCGCCGAGTACTCACCGCGTAGATAACCCAGTATGATAGGATACCTCAAGAAGTCCTTTGGTGAGCTTTAACTAGAAAACACATAACACGTAAGACATCATAGATATGTGTGAGGCTTGTACTACAAGTGTTCGTACTAATGTAGGGGGGACGGTAGAGTTTCCTATTACTATTCGGCTCTAAAACCTTTCTTATTTGTTATAGTCATGGATGAACTTACGAAATCAATTCAAGAAGATATATCGTAGTGCATGATGTTTGCCCATGATATTATACTGATTGATGAGACACAATCAAGTGTTAAAGTTAGTTGAAAGTATGATGACAAACATTGGAGACCAAGGGTTTCAGACTGAGTCGAAGCAAGACTGAGTATATGAAGTGCAAGTTTAGTAAAGGAAGAAGTAGTGGTAACGGTGGGATTATCTTTGATAGCAAGGAGATACTGGTATGTGATATGTACCATTATTTGGGATCCATAATTCAAAAGGACGGTAAACTAGATGGAGATGTATCCCATAGAATCAAAGCAGGGTGGATAAAATGAAAGAGTTCATTAGGATTTTTATGTTATCGTTATACATCGACTAGACTCAAGGATATATTTTATCGAACAACAATTACGCCTGCATTAATGTTTTTTTTGGAGTGCTGAGCGGTGAAACAATGTCACATTCAAAAGTGTGACAAAGATGCATATGTTGCGTTGGATGTGTGGACATACTAGAAAAGACCGTTTGAGGAATGAGATAACCAGACAAAAGGTGAAAGATATCACCTATAGAAGATAAGATGTAGGAGTCTCGATTGAGGTGGTTTGGTCATGTGCGTAGATGACCAAGTGGTGCACCTGTTAGAATAGTGGAGATATGGAGAGAAGAGGTGAGGAGGAGATGGAGAGGAAGATCCAAACATACATAGATTCGAGAAATCAAAACTGATATGCTTTTTCTTGGATTGAATGAGAATATGACTTTGGGGAAAGTAAAGTGGAGGGCGAAAGTTCACATGGAGGGTTGATCTTTCTCTTACTGCTCTCTTTCTTTCTATCTTTTTGTTTTCTCTTTTTTATCTTTCTTATTTTTTGATGTTATTTTTATCCTTTATCTTTCTTATGTCCTCTTATCTTACATTTATCTTTACCTTATCTTTTTTATCTTACTTTCTCTTTTTATTTTCCTTATCTTTCTTTCCTTTGTGATTCTGCTATCATAGATCAATCCATACTAACAAACACCAAAATCTATTTGAAATAGTGCTTAGATGTTGTTGTTTACTACCATCCATTAGTATTAATAGTCTCAAGATGACCTACACCTGACATTCTAATGAATGTGTGAAAAGACACACAACCTAAATGATCTCTACTCACACTCTGGCATCATACCTCTGATTTTAGCATGATGTATTTCTCAAAAACCTAAAAACAAAAAGTGAACCATTGTGTTTGGGCAAGAGATTAGGGAACACACTTCATAAAATGAAAACATTATGTTTTGTTGATGTGATTTGGGTTTTAAAATACTTTGGTTTGAAAAAACTGTTGTATGTTCTCAATTTTAGGTGTTTGAGCTTCATCATTGGGATCCCAATGCGTCCAACCAAAAGCTTAACCTCATAGATTTTTAGTTTAGAATAACATCTAAATTTGAAAGTTGGAACACAGTTTGCATATTCCATTAATAAATAAACAAGTAAACAACAAGTAGGTGAGACGTCACAGCACCTACAAAGAGATAGCATTTCATCCTTCCATCCACATTCAACTAGCCTCTCTCTTAGAAGCTCCATCAAGCGTTCCTTTTCCCCACTCTCAACCAACTAAAGGAAATGATGAGATTGATTCAGTTAACCAAGAAAGCAGCCAACAACTTTTATTGAAGGCCAAAAAACAATCACTCTGAAATGTGTGACTATAGTGGCAATAAGAATTAACCTTGAGGTTGATGATATCTTGAAGGGAAGGTTCCTTTTCTTGTTCATCTGGCGTAGGCGGACGATTCACCGAATGTCTCCTTTACATTCATCCTCAAAATTAGAAAAAGAAATTTACCAAGAGAATTTTACAAACGAGAAGTGAGAAATTTACATGTTTCCTCGCGAAGGCTGGGTTCCAAATCCAAGGGAATTATCGTTAGCCAATTTAGGATAGAGAGACCTAGGGCCATAGAAAGACGGATGAGAGAGTATTTCTCATGGGAGATTTGAAATTTGATGGGCTTATCCGTTCATATCTGTCTGGTTTATATGTATTTTATACTAGTAACTATGAAAGTGGTCTGGTCTGTTAAGTCGAATCTGGTCTATTTAAGTGGTTTTGTCTTATCTGATCTAGTCTGTGATTGTGGGTCCAAAATAAAACATTCATATTATAGATTTATAGGAGTATCCCATTGTTTTAGTAGACGACGTAACTCGCGTTTAAAGAAACGTAACTCACGCTGATGAGAAATCTAATTTGAGGCAAGTCGAAGTGTAAATTGTTTAATATGGAATATAAGAAATAAAATATTGCTTTCAACGTAAACAATGAAAAAGGAGAAATTGAATTGCCCAATTATTTTACATAAATATTGAATATGCTTTAATTTTTTTTTATATCAGGCTACTAGCTTTTTTAAAAAAAAAAATCATTTTTGTTTCAATAACAGAAAAATGTAACTCGTGTTGATGGAAAACGTAATTCGCGTGTATGCAAAATGTAACTTGTCGAGGCAAGTCCAAATGTAACTTGCGTATACGAAAATGTAATTCGCACATAAGAAGATGTAACTCATACACATGAAAATGTGAATCACGCATAAGAGATGTAGTTTCATATATTATCAAATGTAACTTAGGATAAAGATTATACAGAGTAAATTATAACCTTATATGTGTTAGAATTATAACCTTATACTACCTCCGTCCCGAAAAAATATGACATATTGACTTTTCTTGTTCAATGGTCGCAAACTTTGTACAATGATTTTAAACTACATAAAAAAGAAATAGGGGAATTCACGAGAATTGTCCATACTTTTAGGGATTCTTCAATAATAATCTCTACTGAAAGCGTTCGCAAAAATAATTTATACTATCAATGGTGTTCACATGAATAAATTGAAGTGAATTCAAACTAATTCCCGTTGAATACTCTCAACCCCTACTTTACTTTTTCTTTCCTCGCTCTTTTTCTCACAGTGAATTCAAACTAATGCTCGTTTAATCTCATCGTTATTTCCATAATATGTGGTTCTCTCTAGGTTGGAAGATAGAAATGTTACCTAAGATGAGAATTGGTTAAGGGGGAAGTGGAAGTTGGGGTTAAAATTATTAAATGAGCTTTAGTTTGTATTCACCCCAATTTATTCTCATAGACATCATTGCTAGTCTGATTTATTTATGTAAACACTCTCGATAAAGACTATTATCGTAAAATTGTTAAAAGTATAGGTTATTCTTATGAATTTTGCCAAAGAAAATTGGTCTAACTATTGTATACTATTGTAGAGCGGCAAATTTATTTGAATAAGAAATAGTCTCACACTCCCTTATGTTCTTCCTTGCATCTTCTCTTCTCTTCCATCAAGCTTCTACTTTCTCTTCTTTTTCTTCATCAGTTTTCCTGTTCTTTTTTTTTTCTATTTTCTTCTCTTCTTCACTCAGTACGAGGTTATACTGGTTCCGAATCGATTCCACTCCCAGACAATTATTATTATTTTTGCAAAAAATAATTATTATGAAAAATTATGAATGTAATCACATATGCATTATACTGGAGGGAATTTATTTGTTAGAGTTAGGTGAATCGATATTAAACAACTCACATCTCATTCTAAGTTCTAACGGCTATATTATATGAATTTTGAATTCAAAACGCAATAATAAAATATAAAATAGCTTCCACTTTGATAAAGCTTGTCAGCATATTCTCTTATTTATGTAGAGAAATCAAAGTCAACATATTTATTTTTTAAGAATGCACAAATGATATACTCCATTTGTCCCTTAAAGTTTTTCTCACTTATCATTTATGGATGTCCCAAAAAATTCTTCTCATTTCTGTTTTTGAAAAGTTTTGTGTCGCTTACACTCATTTATCCTTTTTTACTAAACCGCAACCATACATTTCAATTTTATCCTCACTTTATTAAACTCCGATCCAAGTCAAACCGAAAAGAATTTTATGAGATGGTGGGAATAAGCAAGTGTTAACATTGAAAATGCAAAAAAAAAATATCTACTTACTTAATAATAAAGTACAACCTGTCTAAATTGAAAAGGCTAAATTGGTCATAACCAGATCGAAAAGGCAAGAACTACAAGTCATAACTCAAAAAACTATGAATGATAAAGTTTACATAATGAGAATCCCATCGTCACATATGACAACATTATTCAATTTCCGAAGAAAATAATTTCATGTGATGACAAGCTTTACAATGACAATTAATAAATTAAAGTTAAGGTTAGATACTTAGATGTTATCACATAAAATTTGATTTATATCTTGACAAATAAGTTTCATTAACGGCCAATTATACATTGTGATACCAATGGACAAGGGTAATAAGCAAAGACATCTTAATTAAGATACTTATACGTTCAAAAGAAAAACAACCTTCACTAAGGCGTGAATGTTGTTTATAACGAGGTTTCCCAAAATCTAAAAAATTGATGTTTGATGTGAGTGGTGTTACATTACAATGTCACTTTATAATATATTCTCTTTGAATAAATTACTATCCACAATGAATAAACATTTATTTGAAGTATAATGATAAATTATTTACATATTGTTCTCCCCATCACATAGCCCCTCAAATAGTATTAACAATAGTTAGAGGATGCTCTATTTCCCCCCAAAAGCAAAAATATACTAGTAGTCAATATGAAAAATAGGAAATTTAAGGTCTATTGCTTCAGTGCCCAATGTTCATAATCAGGACCAGGGTGGCCCCAAGCCCAAATTGAAATTTAAGGCTTTGGTCCACTAGCGTGAATCAGGTCCGGGTCCACGCCTAGTAGCAACACAACTTAGGCAATAGATATAGGGGGTGTTTGGAACTGATTCTGTTTCTGCTTATTTTTTAAAACAGAAGCAGATTTAGAATCATTTTTTAGAAACTGATCTCCCTCAGCTTCTAAAAAAACTATTTCTAGGAGTAAATTAGAGCACCAGAATCACTTCTGCACCTTCACCCAAACGCTCCAACTTCTTCTTCTGCATCTCTGAAGGAGCAGAAGCAGTTTTAAGAATCAAATCCAAACACCCCCTAAACATGGACACTGTAATTTTGATTTGATACATTTGGTATACAATTTTAACACTTCACAAAACTGATTACATTTATTATTATTATTATTATTATTATTATTATTATTATTATTATTATTATTATTATTATTATTATTAAGTCCTAACATCAAAATGTTCTGATATTTCTGTCCATCGGATATGGATGAGTGGTATTTAACGAAAAAATTCTCACATAGACTGCTATAAATTAAGACATGGTTCAAAACATCCAAAATATAAGCAGAAGAAATGACAAACACATTAGCAATGAGAAGCCGTATCTCTAACATCATGTAAACTTATACTCCGTACTACGTATCTTCAAAAATCATGCTGAATAAAAACGAAGAAATAGACTTCTGAAAACATTGTAAACAATTCGCCATCGCTTTACATGATTTAATAAAACCAGCATGCTTATCTGCACAAAGTTGACATTTCATTGGCAATGAAACATTGTTTTATCTACATATATATGGTTACGATTATAGGGGGTTTCGGTTGGGCGCGCTCTAGCGCGAGTGGTTTACTTTGAGTTTGGGATTTTCAAGTCTAGAGTGATAAGCTCCCAAACTGTTTATTCCAAGCCTCATACACACCGAGTTCATTCAATGATACTGAAGGTCTTACCTCTTGTAAAGAATTCTCGAAGTCCTACACATTTATTGAGCAGTTCGGAAAGTTAACCACTACCTTTTTATACCCCCAAAGATGGAAAGTACTCTGTGAAAATTACCTGGAGAGAAACAGTCCTTATGTCCTCCTTCCTTAGCTTTGTGATTTCAACGCCCTGCTGAAGAACCTCTCTAACTGGACCCATTGATGCATCCTTAACTAAGTTCTTCATGTCGGACCCAGAATACCCTAATGATTATTATTACCAAAATCAGCGCCTTTTTGGTATCATATTAACTTGGGAAATTGCCCTAAATAGGACTAAATAGGTTTTGGAATTCCAAAATAGGCTTGATATGTTTTTCTTCCCGAAATAGGAGTCATTACTGCCATGATTGAGAAATACTGCCAATAATGAGAGGGAATACTGCCATGTTGAATGACAGTAAATATTGCAATGTTACTCCTATTTCAGGGAGAAAAACATAACAGTCCTATTTTAAAATTCCAAAACCTAATTACTCATGTTTTGGAAATCTCCATAATAACTTGGCTGATAACATTTTCTATAAAATTGAAAAAATTGGTTAAACTATATGAAATGGAAGAACATGACACCTTTACAATTCTACTCATGTTGTCAGATATATATATTGTATAAAGGAAAAAGGGTCAAATAAGTACATCTACTATTATCAATCCATCACATAGGTACATAACTTTGAAAAGTGTCAAATATATATGTATACTCTCGGCAAACAGTCATTTGGATCAAATGACCGGGAAATGACCGGAAATGACTTGGAAAATTACCCGAGTATCATTTACTGTTCATTTTACATCCGTTTTTCTCATTCTCCTTAAGGTTTTCTGATCATCTTCTACTTGCATTTTATCTCTTGCTTCCTTTTGTTTTCTTATTTTTCTTTCTCTCGTTCTCTGCATATTTCAGAGTGTTTCCTCTTATATTTTCTCTTTCTTTCATCCTTACTTTTCCTTTTTCTCCTTATCTCATTGGTCATCTACCCCTGCATCATTTGTGTTTCTATTTCCCTCTTCACTTTAATCTTTTGAGTTCCACAATGAAAATGGGCAAAGGTTACAGAGAGATGAGGTATAGAAATTCCATTCAATTCCATTATGATTAGAGTGGTTCTCCTTCATTTCTTCGAAAAATCTCAACCCCAAGCTTCCAGAGACCTGCCTCTTCCTTTATTTGTTCAAACTCGTTGGTCTTTGTTGTTATAATTTCATAGATAAAAGTTCAATTCTTATTGTTCAATATGAATTAATGAATTCTTTAATCAAATAGTCATCTAATATTCATTCCATAATAGTTAAAAAAAGTATTTTGGTTTTGTTCTTGTTACGGGCGCGGTTGGGAGATAAAAAAGAAGAACGATAAGTATGATAGTTGGAAAAACAACTCAGCTTCCCGCCCTAGGCAAGGAAGTGTCCGTCGGTTCCACCGAGCGCACAAGAAGAATTATTCTCCATAAGATTGATGATTTTATTCATTAATATGGCACCTCTATTTATACGAGTCCCAAGAGTCTTGGTGGTCTAGTATTAGAGAACCCTAATTCTATTACAATACTTTTATTAGGAAATTAACTAAAATATAATATCTCTACTAATAGGAAACTGCAACTAATAATAACCTTAGGAAACTAGAACCTAATACTTTAGGAAACTAATAATAACCTTAGGAAACTAACACCCAATACTTTAGGAAACTTACTTTAGGAAACTAAAAATAATAATAATGAATAATGATAGTAATAATGAGCTTCTTCTTTCCATATCAGTTCTCAAGAAAAAAAGAGTGGAAGGGATGGCAAAGCAGAAGAAAAATAAAAGGAAAGAGAAAGACAGAAACAAAAAAGAACTAGCGGGATCGATAGAAAATGCAAAAAGAGAAGGAAAACAAAGAGAAAAGGAAATGAAAGAAAAAGGGAAAAAAAGGTTCTGACTTGCTATTGCAGGTTGCTTTCAGGTCATTAGACCTGGTTGATTGTTTTTCATTAGTACATGTATCTATATGAGTTTTTTTAGTAGATGACCTTAAGTGATCATTTTGCAATAGTATAAGGACTTATTTGACCCTTTTTCCTTGTATACATATAATAACTGCTCTACTCCCTCACCCAACCCCTCCCTAGAGCACCCTCCAACCAAACAAGGACTGAATGTTAAAGAATGTGAGCAAGCAAGGGAAAGATGATTCTTCCATAGGAAATAAAAAGAAGTTGGGATCATATAATACACTAACAATGAACAATATACAAACCTTCAGTCAATCTGCAAACAATTTCAATCTCCTCTTTTGAGAGACTAAATAATCCGTCCTTTTCCAAGAGATTTTGGATTATCCATGATCTGGCTTCTATGGTTCCATAATAACACCAGTGTTAGCAACATTTAAGCAGTAGTACTGTTTATACATACATGAAATATATGTGGGTGGACGCCGCACCTGAGGAAGGGAGTGGAATATACAGTCTTTTTGTAAGTCTTCTCCTTGCAGCTTCATCAAGCTCTTGGGGTCTATTTGTTGCACCTTAACCACATAGAGGAACAAAACGTGTCAAATTGGCTTAGTGGCCATTTCGAAGCAACTTTTTTGGGTTATCAACTACTACATGTTTACCAATTACTGAATTATTTTACTGCAAAAGCTGACTTGGTTCATAATGAGAAAAAAAAATAGGCTTCCGATGCTTTTTTTTTCTTCTTAAAATGATGAAGTTGCTAGATGTTATTGTATTAGATCATTTCGTTTACTTTTTTCTTTACTTTATCAGTAGTAGAAATTTGACAGTATTTTTCCATAACTCAGTCCTTTCAGCAACTTCATTAATGTCAACCACAAATTTAGCAATTGCAACCAAATTCACTAAGACCAAACAGGCACTTACAAAGAAAAATGAACCGATTATCGATGTTGTAGAAACACTAAACACCCACTAGGTGGAAGACTGGGATCTGGCATCTAGACATCTAGTGAGGCTTCATCCGGATTAGACAGGACCTAAGTGTGGGCATAAACCTAGACAGCCAAGGAAAGCCTGGTGCCAGGACGAAGATTTTACAACAATGTCCATTTTTTGAAACATTTCATCTTAATCCACAACTTACTACCCTTTTTTCCAAATTGTCTCACTTTCCTTTTTGGGTTATTCAAATTACTTGTCTCATTCTTTTTATGGAAATGGGCCTATACAACAAAACTTCATACACCTATTAAATAAAACTACATCACCCATAAAACAAAACACAGCCACTCAAAAAGTATCTTCACCCTCATCTATATATACTTGACCTAAACTGTGTGATAAAGTTCATGGAAAATGACATAGATAATACCATTGGCTTTTAAGTGGACAAACATAGGACATGATTTTATCTTGGACAAAAAGACCCTTCCTTAACCTAACCCATCTGCATCTTGCGTCCTTCTCTGCACATATCTGCTTTCGAGAACTGTGCGCCGCCTCTCATTCATCAGACGCCGCCGGCCTCTCTCCGCTGATCAGCGTTTATCACCGGCATGTCACGCCACATCCACCTGGATTTACGCCGCCGCCACTTGCTACATCCACCTCGATTTATGCCTTGCCATACCTCTGCACTCTTCTTTTCCTTCTCTTTCTGTAGGTCATGGTGATGGCGGACAGATGGCTTTTCACCGGGTATGATCGACGACTCCAAACGAGTTGAAGGAACCGGTGGCGAATTGCAGATGCTATGGAAACAATGCAGATTCGAGCAATGAACTGATGAATGCAGAGAATTTGAGCGGCGGAGAGGGCGGAGGAGGAGGCTTAACAGCCATCGACGATGTCCGGCTACGGCCAGGGTTCGATAGGGTGACAAGGCGTGTTACAGGGGGGCGGCTAGGTTTCGGGTGTGGGGACTTGGGGGCAGGGGTTAGGGCAGAAGGTGGGGAAGGGGGCTAGGGGGTGCAGGCAGCAAGTAGGAAATGGGGGTATGGGCAGGTAGCTGGGGAGAGAGGGGCAGAGGTGGTGGCGGTGTAACTGGGCGACCGTCACCGGTGGCAGGTCACTGACCGGCGGTGATGGCAGTAGTCACTGGCGGTGACCCGGGGTGAGATGACTGTAGCATCGGGTCACTACAGGTGCCGAGTCACTGGGGCAGTGGTAACTCTAGCGGTGGACACTGGGACGCCCATATCAGGTCAGTGTCAATGGATATTAGAAGGGTTGATTTAGTAAAAAAAAAGGGTTGATTTAGTAATATCCATTTAGGATTTTTAAGATTTAAGACCAATGTAGTTACATTTTTTTAAACTAAAAAAAATGTCTCTTTTTTGTCTATAATCTATTTTTAGTAATAATTGTGACAAAACCGCAAAGCTCAACTCACTCAATTAATAAAACTCAAACACCCTAGAAGAATCTTCACTCTTCAATAAATACTTCTCTTTAAACTGTGCGCAAAGTTGCAAACCCAACTGAGCCAAGAATTATAGAAAGGGGGGAGTATTAAATAGAAAAGAAATTAGAGCCTCAAATGGTCCTTCGACACATAGTTAGATTGTATAAAATTGTCTTGTAAAAATTTCAGTAGTAAAGCAATCACCTATAAGCAAAATTTGCTCACTTCCACTGTCAAATCCCTCCATCTCTATAAGAAACTGTGTCTTCAGCCGCCTACTTGATTCATGTTCACCTTCTGATTTGCGCTACAGCCACCACAAGGATTCTTAGCAGGACACTTAGGGTTTGTTTGCAAACATTTAAAAAAACGCTTCTCGGCTTTTGGCTTTAAAAAGCTAAAGTTAGTGTTTTCAAGTGACAACTTCTAATTAAAAAAGCGCTTCTCGGCTTTTGGCTGAAAACTGCTTTTTACTTTTTCTATTACACAAAAAACACATATTTTACCAAACACTACCAACTTTTACTTTTCAAAATCACTTTTTTCTCAAACACTATCAACTTTTACTATTAATCACTTTTTCCAAAATCACTTCAAAAAATGCTTTTTAAAAGCAAAAGCATTTGCAAACACTCCCTTAGCAGGTAGTGCAAGCAAGCAATATATTTATGGTATGACAAAACATAGGCTATTAACAATGACAAACATAGTAGTTAGTGCAAGCAAGCAATAAATCTCATGCCCTAGATACACCAGCTAGTTTATCTTTTCAGTGAAGGGAGTACCCACAAACCTGCGAAAGCAAGGAATCAATCTCATCAACGAATATGACTGCTGGCTTGAGACAACTAGCAACTCCAAATAATGCCCTCACTAACTTTTCTCCCTCACCAATCTATAGTGATGAATTTGAAATTTTGAATAAATGCTTTTTGGAAAAAAAATGTATCGAACTTTGCTTTTCTAGAATTATTATAACACTCTGGTGATCAAGAATATACTAACCCATTTGCTTGTTAGTGAACTGGCAGATATGTAAAAGAATGTTGCCTTAGCCTCTCCAGCAATAGCTTTCCCTATCATAGTTTTACCAGTTCCCTGATCCATGAGAGACTTATGTTATGAATACTTAGTTGCCTTTGATGTTTTAATCTATTAAGTAGGTCGACAACGTAACATACAGGTGGACCAAACAGGAGAAGACCACGGCCTGGAGAACGACATCCACTAAACAAATCAGGGCGCATCAATGGATATATGACCATCTCATTCACAACTTTCTTAGCATGTTCCAACCCAGCTGTAAAAAATAGAAGTAGACAAGCGGATGAGGACATGGAATTCGAAACTGATCATCACAAGGATCCAAATATGATCTTTGATAACCTTACCAATGTCATTCCACCTAACATTGGGATCCCGGTCCATAATCTCATTGCTGACATGTTCAATAAGCCGAGGCTCTAGATTCTTTAGTTTCTCAGGAAGTTCACCATCTGAACCACAAAGCATTTCCAAACTAAATGGGGAACAAATGAGACAAGTTCTGAATTAGATATAGACACTAAAGAACACTACTTTTTTTCTGTTCCAATTTTTATCTTTTTTCATCCTTTTACCTTTGTTTATCCTTTTATCTTTTTATCCTCTTTATCTTTCTTATGTTTTTTTATCCTTTTATCTTTTTTATTTTATATATATTCCTTTTATCATTTTTATCTTTATCTTATGTTTTTTTATCTTTTTTATCGTATACTACGTATTATCTGTTTATCTTTCTTCTTTTTTTATCAATTCATGTTAGCCAACCCCAATATATTTCGGGACTAAGGCTTGAATGTTGTTGTTGTATGAGATGGTGAAGACATCAAATCGTCTAATTCATATAGAAACTCAACTAACCATCTCCGTGTTGAGTCCTCTAATGCATCCTCTCCCTTCCTCGCATTGCATGAAGTGATATTACCACCACCATTATTTCCACTTCCTCTTATTGGTGAAACAAAATTACCACGAATACCACGCCGTGTATTCCCATAAGGCTTTACACCATAACTTTTGTTTGCCACAGTGCTAATATTCTGTGGGCACTCTGAAACGCTAGGTGAGCCATTTAATCCTCGAGTTTGCCTCACATCCATTTCCTATCACATAGTCACTGAGGAATATAAAAGCTCTAAAATATCTTCAATAACAAAAATGCTATAAATGAAGCACTGAGGTATATAAACCTCTAAAAAAAACTTCAATAATAAAATGCTATAAATGAAGCAAATAAGATCACTTACATGAGGCAAATGATTGACAATTCATCTATATTAAGTTCACATATACAGAAACTAAACGACTTAATATTTTGATAACAGTTATGTAATATTCTTGACCAACACATGACACTCACATAGATTGAGAGAGAGAGGATGGGAGAGAGAAAGGAAACCAAAAACTATATTTTTCTGTGAACGCCAATGGTGGTAACATGTAGAGTGAATCTGTGAAATATCAATTTTTCTCTGGCAGTAATAACTCCTTTGTGAGGATAACCAGTATCAGTTCATGCACTGAACAGGGAAAAGAGAGAGGCGCATGCACACACATAAAGAGGAGAGACAATGGGAAAGAGAGAGAAAGTGAACCAAGAAAAGAGACTTCTCTAGTTCTCGGTGAAAATTAATGGTGGTAACATGGGAGTGGAGCTGTGAAATACCAATTTTGATCTGGCAGTAACAAATCCTCTTTGAGAAGAATCAGTATCAGTTCCTTCATTGCACAAGGGAGATTTCACATTTTTGTTTCTTTGCCCAAAGTTTTCCATGTGCAGTTGTTTCATTTTGAGACTTCTCCCAATAGGTATTTCTACCTCTTCATCTTCAATCCCCAATGTCACGCCATGATCCAATGAGTTATGATTCAAATGAATCTTTTCTATAAAGTGAATATTTGGGCTGCTATCTTTATCGTACATCTTATGCTTAAACCTGGAGCCATCTCCATAACTTGCCAGAACTGGTGATTTTGAGATCTTGCTAGACAAATTCTCCTGCCTAGTATGAGCATCATTCTGTGAGAAATTACATGAGTTTTTATTAAAATACAGATGCTTGTGTGAGTTAGAAATCGGATACAATCATAAGAGAAAAAATTACACAAAGGGAAACATGAAGTTATATATATGTTGTGTACTGAGCATACAAAATTAAATTAAAAGTACAATTTGCTAAAGAAAGAAGAGCCAATAACTTTTTATTACCATTTTGTGATGAGCTATTCCCTCCGAAATTTGCAAAAGAGCGCGGAAGTACTTCGACCTTTTAATCTTATCAATGTCAATATCTCTATTGGTAAAAATGAGGCCTGGATCTCTGCCTGCCTGTTCAAAAGCTTGGCTGAAGGTAAACTAAGCAGTTAAGTAATTGTCCAGTAAGAGGCTAAGAGAAATTAGATCCAGAAATGTTATCAAGTTATCTAGAAATCATATTCCGTGTGCATCACATGCCATGTATAACTAATGCTCTCACAGTTGATTAATAAGCGGGCACACAACTCCTGCAGTATTAATCATCATTTGCTCCTTAGTTAACACAAGAAACTAGTTAAATTCATAATTTATCAAGGACAATCCATCCATTTCCGATATATTTGAATTATTTTCTCCTTGAAATTGAAAATTTGTACTGGAACTACTTTAATAGTCAATTACATACAGAAAGGTATGTCAAGCCGTTAGTGATTGAGTTCAGAGCTTGATTCACAAGCGCCTACACGGCTACACCAATTCATACAACAACTAGGCTGGAACTTGGGTGAAATGTGGTGAATATTCATAATCTAGTGACTATTCGAAGCAACTATTGAGAAGGTAGAAAAAATTGAGTTATATACTTCCAATTTCCAATTTCGCATTTGACTAACGGATACTTCCGAGATAAATTTAACAATATTATAAATAAATAAAATCTAATACATTAATAAATAAAATGCAGTTTTGAATAGTGTGAAATTTAATTGCATCTATTTAATAATAGTACGTAGTATATTATAGTCAGAATCAGCAATTACGTTGATGCGTCCGTACCGATCAGATTCACTCATCAAGTTGTGGCGAGCGGAGTCCAGGTTGGATAAGGCTTCGCATCGAATTGGGCGAATGAAGGCTTCGTCGACGTCTGTATTGGAGCGGGAATCGAGAAAGCCGGTGAGGGCCAATGACAGTACTTGTGCGGAGCCAAGATGGCGCATCTCGAGAGCCTGTCCAGCTCCGAAGACAAGTGATTGGAGCCTCTTAAGGTTCATATCCACTTCCTTCCTCCAGCATCCCTCCTCCATTGTCTCAGAACTCGATACGGCTCCCGCCACAGGCGCCATTTTAATTCATCTTTCAGTCCACAGCCTTCCTATATTTATTCAATAAATTCCTTTTAGTTTTGTATGCGCACAAACCGGCACAAGGATAATTCACTTCAAACAAAATCAACTAATTTTCCCATGTGGTCTGATAATAATACATTCGGGTATCAGGGTATGTATTCTACGGCTGTCAAATTTCAATTTGGAATTGAAACGACTTCAAGTAAAAACATACCCTAAAAATGCGGACCAAAAAAAAAACAGGACTTTTAGACTTTTTAGTCCACGAAATTGAAATGTCAGATCCGTGTTTCCAAGTTTGAAAATGTCGTCCCTCAGTTGTCCAAAATGTTGTAAATCTGGTGGTTCTTTGAAGGGTGAAATATACAATGTGGGGGAGAGTACATTTCACCCCTAAAAGGACCACATTTACACCAAGTTGGACAATTGAGGGGCGACATTTACAATCTCAAAAATATGAGTCTGACATTTTATTTTGGTAACTATTTCAGGGACTAAAAGTATGATATTCCCTAAAAAAATGTTTAACCTCGAAAGTGAAAAACCTTCCTTTTTAATTCACTATACTGCATTTTTCGACTTCAATAATGCACTTGTTCACGGTGCTAAAAAAAATCACTTATTTATCCAAATGTCATAGCGTTTTAATCAAATCATATGCATTGTTAGCACATTTAGAGTTATCAAATCTCAAATCGCATGCATGAAAATCATTCATATTTTTCACATTAAGGCTTCATTTATTTTGATCCAAAATGTTGAGTTTTTTTCGAATTAATGCGAATTAAAAAAGTACATACCGAAATGTTGTGGACTTAATCCGGGTTGGGCAAAGTCGCCAAACAGTTTGGCGGCTTATAAGTCACCAATCGGGATGGCTACTTTAAGTCGCCAAACGATTTGGAGACTATTCCTTTAAAACAGACGGGTCGCCAAGCAGACTGCAGACCGAACGATTTTCATCCTTAAAAATTCCATCTGACGACTTTGAAGCTCTTGCTCCATCTCCGGCAACTGCAGCCACGGCCAGGCCCCTCCACCTACCAAGAATACTCCACAACCATCTTCCTCAACACTCTTTCCTCCAAGTAAATCAAATCTCCATTTCATCTCATATTTCAACCTAGGGATTAGAATGGATAAATTTCGAATTTGTAAATTATGCATTGATTTGTTGTGTAATGTGGATATGTATGAAATGTTGAATTTTAATGTGGATATTAATGTAATATTTTGATTTTGTAAAGTGTAATGATATCATATAGGATTTGCTTAAATGTGAGGGTTTTTTAACATGTTGTTATATCTACGAAATGTTGAATTTGGGTGTTTAAAGTGTGTATATTAATGTGTACTCATCAATTACCGTCATGCATTGTTATTAGAATATAGATTTCTCCAACTTCTCAATAGTGTGTTATTGGGAAGGAAAATTATTTGAGGAAGCATGTGGAATACGGTAGGGAAATTTACTAGAATATGACTAAAACTCAAGGAGTTTCTCAATCAATGTCCTAACTAGTTTTTAGACTTTTCTATGACCAAAAATCAAAAAATAAAAAGAAATTTCGTTTGTATTTACAGGTTGAATGACGAAAATACCCTTATTTAAAATATGTGCATTTTGCACTAATTTCGTCCAATTAAAATTGATGCATTATATATTGTTGTTACTGCACGATTTTAATGCACGACTTTACTGCACATCCGGTAATAATCCATGCACCTCCGCCAAAATTAATTCTCTTCTCATTTAACTTTTTTAATTTTTTTTAGATTTCATAATTTATTATTTTATGTCGAATTAAGTATATTGCATTTCATGATGATATTACTGCTTTGTGTTGCTGCAATACTGGTCATAATTACTGCACAACAAAAAAATTTAATGCTTTCATTCACTGTCATGCATAACATATCTATTACTACCTCCGTCCCCCTAAGTTTGGGACAAGAAAAGGTGACACAGTTATTAATAAAAGTGGGTTTGTGTGATTGATATTGAATTGATAAAGTAAGAATAAAGTAGGAATGATTTAGAACCACACAAACTTTACCAAATGAGGTATGAGACAATCTTAGTCGGACGGACCGAAATGGTAAAATGGGACATTCATAGCGGTACGGAGGGAGTATCATATATATTCACTGCTCATACTCAACACGTACTTATTGAAATGTTCACTGCCGATGTTTAATGCACATATTCAACATTATCTACTGCGGTGTTCAACATTAATATTAATGTCCAAAAACCCTAATGTCAACAAATCGAAAAAGATGAAGAAGAAAATTAGATCTTAATTGATAATTGCACTACAATATAATACTGTTATTAGGACTCCTGCTGGGTTGCTACAAACAAATTGGACTATTGTACTCCGTAATAATAGGTGACCATCATATCATTGGGATGCCATCTATCACAAGTTCACTACTTCACAGAGCATTCCAAAGAGACCATCAACCTTATCTGCAAATCATTTGCGTGCACCAAAACACCTCCACTGAAACTGTCTCCAATCTTTTCCGCATCTTCGTCGCTATCAATACTATAGGTGGCACGAGAACATAGTTAATGAGAAAGAGCGTCACATAGAACGACCTGAGGCGCGCGGCAGAAAGAGGTCATGCGGCGGCATGCGGCTGTGCGACGATGGGGAGCGGTGGCTGGACGGCGGGAAGCAGAACGACATCGGGCGGCGGCACGGCGCTTTGGGACGCAGGTATGGCGGAAAAATGTTGGAACTAATCTTGTTATTAGTGCTAGATTATTAGATTAGAGACTTTTAACCACCAAAAGAAAACCATGCGTTGTTCCTTTGTTTTACTTCTTACGTTCATACGCATGCATTAATTTTACATCAAATACTCAAGTCATTTTTCTTCCTACGTGAGGAAAGTAATTCCAACATTTGGTATCAGAGCCTCGTTTGTCGAGGTCTGAGTGTCCATCGTTGTGAAGCAGTGCCACAACAACGGAGAAAGGTAGGCTGTCCGGTAAGTTGCGCCACCGGCAGCAAGGAGGTGATGGCCAAAGTGCGGAGACCATTGCCGTGAAGAGATCATCGTCCATGTGTGAGTTGTCGACAACATGCGGCATCGACGACAACATGAAGGCGAGTCACCGACGAGTTGCGTCACCGGTGGCGACCATGAGAGCGAGTCATCGGCGAGTTGCGTCACCGGTGGCAAACATGAAGGCGAGTCATCGGCGAGTTGCATCACCGGTGGCGACCATGAAAGCGAGTCATCGGTGAGTTGCGTCACCGGTGGCAAACATGGAGGCGAGTCACTGGCGAGTTGCGGCACCGGTGGCGAACATGCGGCAGCGAGCGTGTCACGACGGTGGCACGCTCTTGGTGAAAGCATAGGAGGTGCGTCTCTCGTCGAGGCCAACGACGACATCGACAAATCGGCACGGGAAGATGGGAATGGCGGCCGTCTACATGTTGCACCGACGAGATCGACGACAACGGGCTTCAAGAGAGAAATAAGTAATAACAAGATTAGGGAGGTAATTGTTGGAACTAATCTTGTTATTAGTGCTAGATTATTAGATTAGAGACTTTTAACCACCAAAAGAAAACCATGCGTCGTTCCTTTCTTTTACTTCTTACGTTCATACACATGCATTAATTTTACATCAAATACTCAAGTCATTTTTCTTCCTACGTGAGGAAAGTAATTCCAACAGAAAAATGGCCCAGCAAGTGATGTATTGCTCCCAGCCTCCCAGATCCGATTTCTGTGGAAGGCGGCGACGCTGGACGGCGGCTGGACAGCGGCGCGGCTGGACGGCGACTAGACGGCGGCCCGGCTGGACGGAGGGGCGGCTGGATGGTGGGGCGACTGGGTGTGGGGAGGTTGTAGCTAGGGTTGTAGAAAATGGGTAGGAGGTTAGGGTTTTATAGGTGTAAACTAAAGGGTATATTTGTCCATCTAAATTAATTATTAATGACGAATTTTAATAAAATATTATGAGTTTTAGTAATATTTTGGTAAAAAAACTAGTTAGGTCATAGATTGGAAAAGTGAAGAAGTTTTAGTCATATATGTGGTAATTAACTCTAATACGCCATGAAGGTGGTAGGTGTAATACCGTCCCCAATTATATTTACTTTTGAGTAATTAATGTATTGAACCTTATGGAATGGTTAATGAATTTACGAAGTTGTAAATTTCTATTAATTCGTTCGCGTGAATAATAAATTTGCATGTGGAGCCCACGCCGGGAGCGGAGACCACCCGATATTCCCGAAACCACATATTTTATTCATCTTGGCCTAGATAATATTTATATGGTGGTGGATATTTCATTTGGGCCATGGAAAGGCCTAGTGTTGACCGATTGGTCAAAAGAGGCCCAAATATCGGTATTCGTAATTTAACAGATAAAAGTCCGAAATGAATTTCGTAGACTTATAAATTAAAGTTTGGGAATGCATATTGATTATAAGTGTCTTTATGATTGAGAACACATAATATATTTTATTTGACCCGATAAAATAAAATATATTTAAAAACAGTCCGAAAAATACAACTTTCGGGACCGATTGTACACACCGGGACATGAAGGGATGACCTCCCACATGAGTGGGGGCCATCCCACGTTTTCCAGCAATAATAAATCTCTTGGTGGCTGCCAAGACAAAGGAAAGTGAGGGGAAGGTCAACCATGAGGTGGAAATTGGAATGAGACCCTTTCCCCATATTATTGGTGAAATGAGCCAAAAAGGTCATCCTATCACTCACCCACGCCATAATTTCGGCCAAAGCATCAAAGAAGAGAAAGAGAGAGCCCTCAGACAGCCTCCATTGTTGCAGCATGAGCAAGAAAAAGAAGTAATCCAAGGAAGGAGATTAAGGAGGAAAAAGTTAGGAAAAGTGAGAAAAATTAAGGTAATGACCTTATATTAACTTTCCCTCTATTTTTCTTTTACCACCTGACTTATATAGCATATGAGGAACCCTTGTTATGGTTCTACATATTTACATATGTAGAGAAATGGGTAGGAAGATGATTCAAAGTCCAAGAACGGACTTATAGTCAAAATTATCGTTTCAAGGTCTTGATTGAGATATTTCAAGGTCTTTAAAAAAGTTGAAAGAGTCGCCGGAGTTGTCGCCGGAGTTCGTCAAAAGTCGCCGGAGTTTCGCCGGAGTTCAACCAAGAGGGGTAGAACTTCATAGCGCTAATTCGAGGTGAGGATGACCGACTATATTGATTATACTTATTGGGTTAATTTCATAAGATTACCTAAATGAATTAAATGTGTTTGGCATGGATTATTAATGATTAATAATGTCTAAATGAAATTATTATTGTTTATAAGTAAAGAATGCATAATATACAAATTTATGAATAAATTGTGTATGATTATGTGTTATGAATATGATGACATGATAGTTGTAATAACCATGAATTTTATTGTGATAAATATACTTTTACCTCATGTAAAGAAGTCATGAAAGGATAAAAGTGATATTTTGATATTAAAGTCAAATTATACTTGGATGAAAATTTTAATTGGAATAAACAAATTACTATGAATTTGGAACTTGGTTGTACTAAGTTCAAACGACTAGTATCGAAATACTAGTCGGAAGGATAGTTCGAATAATCGTTAGAACTAATCCTAAGATATGAAATTGTGGTGAGTACGCCCTAAGTGTCCTTAAGGGATAAATTTAAAGATGGACTTTATGAGCTCCAAGTTACATTAGGAGTAGGCCTGTTGGTACACGAGTTGGGCGGCCTTGACTACATTCAGAAATGGTTGACCGTGGCAATCAATGACGTATTCATTGGGATTAATGCTAGCTAATTAAATCTGGACAGTTTTATGTATATAATTAGAGTAGTTATTGTAATTATGACATAGGTTACTCAAAGGGCTGGCCAGAATTGATGATGCAATAATGACGATATTGATGTCGTCGTAACGGTCGGACATGTCGTCGTAACGGTCGGATCATGTCGTCAACGGACAAAAGTGCATTAAATGTATCTCTTATAAATATCTAGAGGCTCTATGTAATCAGCACATTCAGTTACGAATACACATACATTCAGTCTCTACATTGTAATTCAAAAGCATATTGTGAAGATCCTTCTTCTTGATCATCATATATCAAATTCCTTTCTTTACCAATTCTTCCATAGTTGATTCTATATTGCTTGATTCCCATTTTTTACTCCGTTCTAGGATAAACTATTTCTTGTTTAAACAATTGGCGCCGTCTGTGGGAAATTCTTGCAAAACAAGAATCAATGATGGCCGGAAGCTCTAATCCCCTATTTGATGAGATGCAAGCGCAGCTTGATGCTGTCCGAAAGGAGCTCCGCGCGGCCAAAAGTGCCGAAGCGGCACAATTGGAAGCCCTCCGGGAAGAATTACGTGCGGCCAAGGAGGCTAACCAGTCGAAGGAGGATACTCAAATCCAGCTAGAGGCCGTAAGAGAGGAAATGCGTCAACGAATAACTCTTCTCCAAGGAGAAAATGACGCCTTGAGATCCCAAGTTCAATCGGTGGCGTCCATAGCGTCAAAATCACGAAAAGGGAAAGAGGTAATGACTGCCGCATCAAAGTTGGGCGTAGATTCCATACCAGTCCCAACCTCAACAGTCACATTCACATCCGAAGCTTTCCCGGGACTTTCAAACTTTGATCCATATGCTAAAGGTGTCCCGGCGATCTCGCAGCTCATACCCTATGAACCTCTTGTCCCAGCGACAACTCCAGAAGCAAGCATCCCCATGTGCTTCTTCCCGGATTCATTGCGAACCAAAACGACGACATCGGGGATGCAGACCGTCAACCAGCAGATGCCGATCCCTATCCCCGTGTCGACTTCAACGGAGCCCTTCATTCCCCTTTCGCTGGCCGGTTCAACAGGTGCAAGGGGGCAATCATCTCGTCCTGCACCACTCCCCAGAAGGAACGTGTTTCGCAATTTGTTTGCTGAACATCAAGGACGACACATTTCCGAGCGTGACGACATGATCGGAGATGTCGACTTCAGCAATCCGAGACAACAGCATCCGGAAACTATCGTCATACGTTCGCCATCCGAACAGAGGGTGTCTCAGGCGGGAGCATATTTCGGAGCAGGAGGTCCCCAGATGCATATAGACATGGCGGAACCGTTGGCCTTTATCATGCAAGAATTGAAAGAGTTGCGAGAAAAGTATAACGGCATGCCAGGGGTTCCTCGTCCTCTTGACATGGCAACACGAACTTGCTATGCGGATTCTCCATTCGGACGACATATAACAGATGTCGAAATCCCAAAGAAATTCGCAGTCCCACCTATGAAATTGTTCGACGGAACCACAGATCCGGTAGAGCACGTCGCTCAGTACAAGCAACGGATGTTAGCTATTTCTGTCAGGCCGGATCAACGGGAAGCGTGCATGTGCAAGGCGTTCGGGACAACACTGACGGGTCCAGCGTTAACATGGTTCGTCAACTTGCCGAATGACGGCATCGACTCCTTCGTGGATCTGGTTAACTTGTTCACCCAGCAGTTTGCGAGTAGTCGAGCATTGGAGAAGCAAACCAGTGACTTATATCGTGTAGTACAAAGACATAACGAATCCTTACGTGACTACTTGCATCGATTCAACAAGGAGAAAGTGTCGATTCCGAGATGTGACACGCCAACGGCTGTAGAAGCTTTCAGAAGAGGATTGCGCGAAGACTCAGACTTGTATAGGGAATTGACCAAATTTCCTTGCAAGACGTTTGAAGATGTCCAAGCCATGACTTTGGCTTTCATCCGGCTCGAAGAGGACGAACAGTCCCGACTTCGTGCGATTGGCTATGAAGGAGGACAGCGGAAGGCCAGCACCTCCAGAAAACATGATTATAGGGCTGGAAAGCCTTATGCGAAGAATGAAGAACGGCACGTTGCTTCGACGACTTCCTGGCTCGACGATCTGCCGCCTGCCATTCCGACAAATTTTTTTAATGTCACTACAACTGGACTTATCAATGCTTTGGACAAATTGGGAGACAAGGTTCGGTGGCCCAGAAAGTCTGACAAACCCAATGGGCGACGGGATCCTAGCAAGAGATGTGACTTCCATGACGACATCGGGCATAACACAGAGGATTGCGTCGCTTTGAGGAAGGAGGTCGCCTACCTCCTGAGGAACGGTTATCTGACGGAAATCATGTCGGAGCAAACGAAATCAATGTTAAAAAGAGATCCGAAGTCATCCACAGAACATCAACGACCTCCTACACCTATAACACCTCAAAAGGTAATCAATTTCATTAACGGTGGTTCTGATTTATGCGGACTAACCTATTCTGCAGCCAAGAGACAGGCTCGGGAGTACTCCCGAGACAAGTCGTCGCAGGTACACCAAGTCGTCCGAAAAGGTGAAGCTTGGAAAAATGCGCCCATCACCTTCGACGAATCAGATCATACAAGTCCTACTGATGCCCATCATGACACTCTAGTCATTGCCCTTAGGGTGGCCAACTGCGAGGTGAGACGAGTTCTGGTTGACAACGGCAGCACCGCCAATATCACAACTTTGAAGACGTTGAAGCAGATGGGGTACAAGGAAGAAGACTTAGCTGCTTCCGGCTCCATTCTTGTCGGATTCAACGGCGAGCCCAGTCAAACAATCGGTAATGTATCTCTACCCGTACATGTTGTTGGTCTTAATTTGCAGGTAAAGTTTGATGTTGTCCAAGACTTGCCCGCTTACAACATGATTCTTGGAACACCTTGGCTTCACCAAATGGGAGCGATCCCTTCAACGTACCATCAAGTGGTAAAAGTTCCAACACCGTGGGGGGTGCAGTCCATTCAGGGTGATAGGGCCACCGCCAAGTCGTGTTACCAAACAGCGATGAAGTCGACCGCTTCTGCTACAACATCCGCATAGCAATCAAAGGGCGACTTTATTCCGGTTGGGGAAAATGACAGCGAAACAAAGGACATCAGCATTGATTCAAACCATCCGGATAGAGTCGTCCGCATCGGGGGCAGCATGCCGATTCAATTGGAAGAAGAACTTGTAATCCTACTCAAAGAACATAAAGACGTCTTCGCTTGGGATCATGACGACATGACGGGTATCGATCCGCAAGTAATCACCCACAAACTTAATGTCAACCCCTTACACAGGCCTATCCAGCAAAAGAGGCGACGCTTCGCCAGAGAAAGAAACGACATCATAAATCAAGAAGTCGAGACGCTATTGCGCACAGGTAAAATTCGTGAGGTAAAATATCCAACTTGGCTTGCTAATGTCGTTGTAGTGCAGAAAAAGAAGGGACATCAGAAAGGCAAAAAACCTAAGTGGAGAGTATGCGTCGACTTCACCGATTTAAACAAAGCATGCCCGAAAGACATGTTTCCAATGCCTCATATTGATGTGCTCGCGGACGCCACAGCAGGACATGAAATACTGACATTCATGGACGCTTTTAGTGGCTATCACCAAATCCAACTGCACCCCGACGACCAGGAGAAAACCGCATTCATTACACAGAGACAGGTACGTACTGTTATGTTGTTATGCCTTTTGGTTTGAAAAATGCTGGAGCTACCTTCCAAAGATTGGTAACAATGATATTCAAAGATCAAATCGAGAGAACTATGGAGGTATACATCGACGACATGTTGATTAAATCCAAAAAAGCGTCAGACCACGTCGAACACCTGCGGGAATCATTCCTGAAGTTACGAAAGTACAACCTGAAACTTAACCCGGCCAAGTGCACGTTCGGGGTGTCGTCGGGAGAATTCCTGGGATACATTGTCAGCGAAAGAGGAATAGAAGCTAGTCCAGGACAAGTTCGAGCCATACTAGAGATTGAATCCCCAAAGTCAATCAAAGATGTCCAAAAACTGGCAGGACGAGTTGCGGCACTCAATAGATTCATATCAAAGTCGTCAGACAGGTGTCGGCTTTTCTATGATGTCCTCAGAAAAAATAAAAAGTTCGAATGGACAGAACAGCACGAAAAAGCCCTACAACAACTGAAGGAATACATGACAACACCGCCACTATTGACCAAACCCAAAGATGGCGATGAGTTACAGTTGTATCTTGCAGTATCAGAACATGCCGTCAGTGCAGTACTAACGCGGGAAGAAGACGGCCAACAGACGCCGGTTTACTATATGAGTAAGTCGTTAAATGGGCCGGAAACCAGGTACGCACTCTTAGAGAAATTAGTACTTGCACTAGTGACAGCATCAATTAAATTACGTCCTTACTTTGAATCGCATTCTATTTGTGTTCGCACTAACTATCCCATGAAGTCTATCATGAGGAAACCGGAACTCACAGGTAGGATGATCAAGTGGTCGATGCAACTGGGGGCATACGACATCAAGTATGAACCCAGGACAGCTTTGAAATCACAAGCTCTAGCCGATTTTGTGGCGGACTTCAGTCCAAAACTACAAGTAGAAGCAGAAAGAGAGATATGTTTGTTAATTGGTGACCAACGTCAACAAAAATGGACTCTGCACACCGATGGAGCCTCTAACATGCATGGAGCCGGACTTGGAGTTGTACTGCAGTCGCCACAAGGGGGCAATATAGTACAAGCTGTCAGATGTGATTTCAACGCAACAAACAACGAAGCGGAGTATGAAGCACTAATTTTCGGGCTGAACTTAGCTCAAAACATGGGCATAAAAGCAATCGAGGTAAAATGCGACTCCCTTTTAATTATTAATCAAGCCAACGGAGTTTATGCAGCTAAAGATCCAAAGATGTCGGCGTACCTACAAATCGTCACCAACTTAGCTAACACCTTTAACGACATCACCTTTGAGCAAATCCCAAGAGAAGAAAACGTCCAAGCCGACGCCTTAGCAGCAATCGGATCATGTCTGGGGGCAGGAAACATTGATAACATACCACTTGTCCACGTGATAGAACCAGCCATTGAAAGGACGGAAGTGGTCAACATCATTGAGTCAACCGCAGACAACAACTGGATGCAGCCATACATAGATTACCTAAAACACAACATCTTGCCAAGTGACAAAAGAGAAGCAAGGGCACTCCTGTCAAAGGTAACAAAGTTTTTATTAATTGATGATGTTTTGTTTAAACGTTCGAAGGCAGGACCATATCAGAGATGTTTAGCCCCACACGAAGCTGTCAAAGTACTGAGAAGTCTCCATGAAGGAGAATGTGGCAACCACGCGGCAGGAAGGAGTTTATCAAACAAAGCCTTGAGATTTGGCTATTATTGGCCAACGATGAGACATGACGCCATTGCATACACTCAAGCTTGTCAACCGTGCCAAAAGCATGCACCAGTGCAACACCAACATGCAGAAGCACTACATCCTGTCTTATCTCCATGGCCCTTCATGAAGTGGGGGATGGACATTGTAGGTAAGCTGCCCGAAGCACCCGGACAAAAGGTCTACATGTTGGCAATGACTGACTACTTCTCAAAGTGGATTGAAGCTGAACCTTTCCGACAAATCCGTGACACTCAGGTAATATCTTTTATCAAAAGAAATATTTTGAGCAGGTTTGGCATCCCGTCAGAGATCGTCTGCGACAATGGGTCACAGTTCATCAGCATCAAAACCAGACGATTCTGTGAGAAGTACAACATCAAACTAGAGATGTCGACACCACGCTATCCACAATCAAATGGACAAGCTGAGTCAAGCAACAAGATCATCATCTCGAATCTAAAGAAACGGTTGGAGAAAGCACAAGGAAAGTGGGCCGACGAGTTACCACTCATATTATGGGCAGACCGGACAACACCAAAAAATGCCACAGGACAAACGCCTTTTTCGTTGGTGTACGGATGCGAAGCTGTCATTCCAGTCGAAGTCGAAGTGCCAACATCCAGGTACGGACTTATCACAGAAGAAGCAAACAACGCAGAATTGGTTCACGATCTTGACACTATCGACGAATTGAGAGAAAGAGCTAAAGTACAAATGGCAGCCTACCAACAAAGGGTAGCAAGAAGCTATAACAAAGATGTCCGAGCCAAAGTATTCAAGAAAGGCGATTGGGTACTCAGAAAGTCCTTTGGCAACGAAGCAAGTGGAAAATTCAGTCCCAACTGGGAAGGCCCATACCAGATTACAGATGTCGTCGGGCAGGGGGCATACCGTCTGACAAGCATTGACGGTAAACAAGTTCTAAGGAGCTAGAATGCGGTACACCTAAAGCCTTTCCACTTCTAATATAATTATCTACTTCAGTATTCATCTTATGTTTTTTTTGAATCTCTTACTAACTTGACCGTCGGAGGGCCGTTGGCCTCAAGCCAACGGCCAACAAAGTATTTGACTGAGTCACAGATTGACAACATCAAGCTAAATCCTATATGACAATATCATATAGACTTCTGATGACGACATTAAGTCAGCTGAATTAAGGTACTCGACAATAGATTGCTCTTATTTTATTTCAATGTCATCTTAATCTACTCACCCGCCTTGACAAATGAAAATACATCTGACTCCTTAGAGATAATACACACCTACAATCAATGTAAAAGTATTAGACTATTTTACTTTAGCATCGGAGGGCCGTTGGCTTCAAGCCAACGGCCAGGCCCCAGCTACGTGTCTGATTAGGTTGCAGACTAAAGGCGTCAAACCATTTACTGATAGACAACATGAAACTGAGTGGTGAATGACGACATCAAACTAAAAGTTAGACGACGACATCATTTAACTTCAAGTCCACCGAGATCGCCTAATCAGAACAGGAAAGTAAATAATGAAGCAAAGGATCAGGACACTATCAGGGTATGCAACAGCAATTTACTCACCCCTCACTTTAATATTTTCTTCATTTATTCACTTTGACAAGTGCAAAATTACTTTTGAAACATTAAGTTGAAATGACGTGAATTTGACTAAGTAGTTTCGCAATGTTGAGGACTAATTTTTTATACATACCTATTCACAATTACTGACTTAAGCATCGGAGGGCCGTTGGCTTTTAGCCAACGGCCGACGTTAGCGAAATATTTATTGCACAGGTACAGTCAAGAATTGACGATGACGGAATCCTAACATACAAAGCCTTACAACACATCAAGACACAATTGACGGGGGGCTTACAGAATTTTAGGGGAAGAAGTGGGGTTTTCATGTACGCTAAACATGAGTATAAACACCACCGATTCTCCACAATGTTTTGGCCAAAACAACAGACAGATCATACATCACAAATGCTGACAACATCAAAGTCAGACAAACACAAAGCAACAACAGTACACGTACAAATGACATCGTCATGTGGAACAACAACCACATCCAAAACTACAAAAATACGCAACAGAAGTGTGACAACGTTAGCTCCAAAAAGGAGACACTACGAACGACATGGATACAAATCATAAACACATGTTGACGATATTGATAAAATTACAAATGAAACGTTATTCAAAGTTTTTGCAGGTTATGGACTATGTTCACGCAACACAACTCGTCATCTTTAACGACGGATGATGTTCCCTTTGCCAGCTGAGGTGTCGACATCGACGTAATGCTGTTACAAATTTCTGTCATCTAACCGTCAACACAATGCTGGAGGGAAAGCATTTAAGTTAGACAAGTTGATCAATATGTGACGATGCAATGGACCAAGATGTGAAGTGTACTTTCAAATTTTCGACAAGTTGTTGCTGAAACAAGTCGACGGACGTGAGTATCATTCACCTCAACTTCTCGAAAAGGGGGCAATTGTTGGTACACGAGTTGGGCGGCCTTGACTACATTCAGAAATGGTTGACCGTGGCAATCAATGACGTATTCATTGGGATTAATGCTAGCTAATTAAATCTGGACAGTTTTATGTATATAATTAGAGTAGTTATTGTAATTATGACATAGGTTACTCAAAGGGCTGGCCAGAATTGATGATGCAATAATGACGATATTGATGTCGTCGTAACGGTCGGACATGTCGTCGTAACGGTCGGATCATGTCGTCAACGGACAAAAGTGCATTAAATGTATCTCTTATAAATATCTAGAGGCTCTATGTAATCAGCACATTCAGTTACGAATACACATACATTCAGTCTCTACATTGTAATTCAAAAGCATATTGTGAAGATCCTTCTTCTTGATCATCATATATCAAATTCCTTTCTTTACCAATTCTTCCATAGTTGATTCTATATTGCTTGATTCCCATTTTTTACTCCGTTCTAGGATAAACTATTTCTTGTTTAAACAAGGCCTTAAGGGTTACTCAAAATGAATGGAGTCTAGACTAAGAGATTACTTAGAGATTAGATAACATGACTATGAGTGGGGCTCTAGCACGTAGTAGTATGACTATGAGCCGAGCTCTAGCAAAATGTAATATGACTATGAGCTGAGCTCTAGCTTTATGTAGTATGACTATGAGCCGAGCTCTAGCTTTATGTAGTATGACTATGAGCCGAGCTCTAGCTTTATGTAGGATGACTATGAGCCGAGCTCTAGCTTTATGAAGTATGACTATGAGTCGAGCTCTAGCTTTATGTAGTATGACTATGAGCCGAGCTCTAGCTTTATGTAGTATGACTATGAGCCGAGCTCTAGCATGAAAGAACGTGGGTTAACTATAATATAATAATAACACCCTAGATTGAGGGTCTTAGAAGTTGAAACATTGATTATACTTAGTATAGTTGTCATTGTACTTTTCAAATGCTTCAAAGTACTGACATCCCCTTCACGGGGGAGGTCACCTCACAGTTTTAGGTAGAACTTGAAGGTTGCTACCATTGTCGTTGCTGCGTAAAGATTCAATGAGAGAAGACGTGGTTCGTGCTTCCTCAGTTTATGTTTTAAAAACAATTACATTCAATGCTCATGGATATTATTTTTCTGAATAACTATTTGAGGGCTTACATGCCTAATTTGCCAAGTGTGGCCTAAACACTTGTACTACATGTTTCCGCTGCTTTAATGAATAATTTACATTATGTTTGTTTATGGATGTACTATGTGTGAATGATATTCCAGATGCCTCGTATAGTATGGATGTGTTGGATTGCGGTTGACTATTCGTACTGTACGGCAGGTTGTCGACGTGTCCGGATAGGTTCAGGGCGTGACAAATTAATTGGTATCAGAGCCTTAGTCCGTAAACTTCATAATGAAGCTTCAAAATTCCTTTTGAAAACGAATTTGAAAACCATGAGCATAAAAGTTTGGTACTTATAGAACTTTTGGTACTTGAGTTGCAAGGTCTGTAATTGTTAAGATGGTACCCTTAACAATTGGTACGCCGGTGATTTGGGCCAAAAGATGTCTTTAAGTGCCTATCCGTCAATTGACAGTTGATACGAGCCTAATGGCTCATTCTAAATTTCTTTCAGAAATGGAACCAGTTGGGAGGATCACTAGAAGGAACCCGATGGGCCGTGCACCGGGTGGGTCCGAACGCGGTAGCCGGGGGTCTGCTAGGGGATCAAGGGGAAGGGGTCGTGGAGGCCAACGCTACACCGTGAGCGATGGCCACGTAGACAATGAGAGTGAGACCTATTGGTCCTACGAGGACTCGACCTATCAACCGGAAACCGAGCCGGTTGAGACCCCTTATGAAGGGGATGATGATGACGTGAGCGACGAGGAGGAAAATGGCTCCTTGGCTAGAATTGAGGCGCTATTCCAACAATATCATCGGGAGCACGAGGAAAGGAGGGAAAGCCGAAGGCGCTGTGCGGGGAAACCTTCGGGCTGGGCTCCAGGAGGAAGGAGCGATGGTGATTCAAGGACCCATGTGGAAGCACATGGAAGTCGGGGTGATGGAGGTCCAACCATAAGGATCTCCAAATACATCAAAGAGGCGAGGGACCTGGGGTGCAAACCGTTCGATGGGACGTGAGACATCTCAGTTGCCGCACAATGGATCAAGAGGCTGAACGAGGCAGCCCCTGACATGCAACTCACACCCGATTTTAAACTGAGAATCGCGGTGAGACTACTTGAAGGGATGGAATCCAAGTGGTGGGATGGAGTCAAAGGCAATTATGGCGGAACCGTCACTTGGGAGAATTTCAGGCAGGAATTCTTTGCCCAGTACTACTCTGATTTCGAAGTAAATGCAAAGGTGAGGGAATATACCCTTCTAACCCAAGGTGGTAACACGACGGTGAAAGAACTTGAGAACAAGTTCAGGGACCTTGCTGATCACATACCGGAGTATGTTTGTGATGAGAACCACATGGTGAATCACTTTTGGGAGGCCTTGGACTTGGAGATACGTGATAGGGCAACTCAATTGCCTAACATGACTTTCAGCCAAATGGTTGGCCAGGGGTTGAAAGGAGAGAAACAATGGGAGGAGAGAAAGAAGAGGGATGCCGAGGAGGCGAAGAAAAGGAAGTTGAAAAACCATGGGCATCAAAGCCCTAGCAAGAAGGGAAACCATGGTGGAGGGGGGTCTTTCCGATCACCACCACCGCCACAAAGGGGAAATCCGAGCATGGGTGGGCGGAACTCAGGCTCACAAGTCCCAACGGTGCCTAGGTGCAAGAACTGTGATAGGAATCACACAGGTAAGTGTCGTGATCCTCCACGGTGCTACCAATGTGGGAGTATAGGGCATATTAAGCCAAACTGCCCCCAACTTGGTGGGAACCGGGGGTCGGGGCTAAGCGGTGCAACCACGGAAAGTAGGAGCCGGAGTGGAGCACCTCATGTTAGTACGGGACAAGGGGGAGCGAGCACGAGCAACGCGCCATCCGTGAATCAGAGAAGGACTCAAGCATGGGTCTATGCGATGACCAAGGCCGATGCTCGGGGTAATCCCGAATCCGTTGCAGGTAATCCGTTGTAATGTGATTGATAAATTGCATGTTGTTAAGTGCTAAAAATGATAGCGAGTTTGTACGGACTCGCCGGGGTCGATGCCGACCAGTTATCTCAGTTCCCTTTTTATGATTGTGTATTGTGATGGTAAGAAGTGGGAAAATGCTTTTTTACAGACACCTCTATTTAATTAGATGCCAACACTTTACAATGTTTAGGGTTATTTGCATGTTTTTACTCAATTCTCTGTTATTTGTTTAAAGACCATACCTGGATGTGTTTCTTTGTTTCTTTTCATTTCCTCTTCTAAATGTGTTTCTTCATTTCTTCTTCTTCTTCTAGATGCTTCGTAGAGTCCAATATGAAGTTACTCCGTATTATTCATTTTTCCCTCTTAACCATACATTGATGGATATTTCTTCTATTTACGTGAAAACATACCACAAAGAATCAATGCAAATATTAGTAAGCCATACTTTGTCCTCTTATATATTTAAAGCACTTAAGAAATGATTTATAAGCAAAAAATACATAATAGCAATAAAGTCCTTTTTACTGTGTTAATGTGGAGATTTGACTTATTTGTCCTTCGCCTTACTTCTTTACAACTTTGCTTTCTATTATTATCATTTTTTACTTCATAGCATTGGTAGTTCAATAATGATGAATATTAGATATGCTCTCACTATATTATGCATCGAAGGAATTCCACTTTTGGTCCTTCGAGTGTTGCACCAATTCCACAATTAGTCTCCGTCTTTCACTTTATCCATTTTTGGTACCTGACTATTGTTTTCTTGACCATATATAGTCCTTTTCCGATAGTAAAAATGCCCAGAGATGGAGCGAAAATGGTCAAGAAAACAATAGTCGGGTACCAAAAATGGATAAAGTGAAAGATGAGGACTAAATATGGAAATGACACAAAACTCGGAGGACCTAAAGTGGAATTAATTCTTATGCATCATATATAGTTAATACAAATTGGTTAGCAGAACTGTACAATGTGCTTAAGCCATTAATCGATGATGTTTTACATTGCATTCAGGGCAGGCACATATAAGCTCTTGTTGAGATTCATAAATGCTTATATATTGGATTTTAAGGATAACATAAGGGATCACGATCTTTTTGAACGATGCACTTTGAATTTAGGACTAATAGTAGGGGTTCAAGCATGTGGGTGAAACACCGGAGTAGTGCCAATGGCGTTGGATTGAGTGGGGCAATGTCAAGCTCAATAGGGCAGTGGTGCCTCTAGAGTTAGTCTGTGTGTCACTGCCCGAAGTGTGACTCTATCATTGACTGGAGTGTGTTGTAAATGTTACTACTCGCAGGTCACTGGGGTGACGACTGACCGGGCTAAACTTGCAAGTGTACAAGTGCCGATATAGTAATAAATTCCGGTAAAATACCGGGTCAAATCCACAGGGAAACATTGTTTAATTCAAGTCCGAGAGTAGATAACTTTAAATATTGAAATGAATAAAGTGCAGGGATTTTGAGTTGTGTTTTATATTTTTGGCTTTTCACTTTTAATTCAAAGAAATAACCTTGATGAATTCGGATTTAAGATGAATGATAACAACGGCTAAGGCTTCGGGAATCACTTAAATGCTTTAATAGGGTTGAATATTAGTTCTTTACCAATAATTATGAATACGATGTCGCTAATATATTCTCAACTCCGGTTAAGGCAGCAAGAGTGTGGTTTTCGTTACGTGTAAGTCCCGTTACGGCTTACATTCATCTACCGAAAACCCCGTTGAATATCAAGACATCACACCCGTATCATATAATACCGGATATATTTCTATTCTCGGTAATATATATGTTTATCCTTTAATGTTCATAGTTTAGACCTCAACGTTAATTGCAAGCATAAACTAAGTTTAACATACTTCTATGTTGTACACCATAGTCATAAATAGGGCTGAGCAAGAACCGATCCGACCCGACTAACCCGAATTTTTTTCCGGATATAATCCGAATGGATACGGATATCCGACCCGGAAACCCGAATCCGAAAAATGGGCCAGGCGTGGGGCGGTTAACGGGCTGCGGGTAGGGTTTATAAAACCCGGACCCGAACCGCCCGATTATCCGAAGTACCAAAACGACGTCGTTTTGGAGTTTATATATATATACACTTATAACTCTGGCTTCCCATCCCAAACCCTATCCGCCTCTTTCTTCGATACTTCGATCTGTCATACGCTCTATCCTCAGTCCTCTCTCTAGTCTCTTCTCATCTTCTATCTTCAATTGTTCGGAGAGTTACTCTCCTCTCGGATCTCTCAGTCTCAGACTCTCAGACTCTTAGAGTCTCAGGCTCTCTGAATCCTATATTCCTATATTCGTATTTGGTATTTTGGTGGAAGCTCTAAGTCTTTGACATAGAAAGACAGACACACACACATGCATTGAAACCTTAATCGCCTAATTGGTGGAAATTGGTCTACTATCATTTGAAGCTCTATTTGGTGAATTGGTGGAAGTTCTTAACCTAAATCCGTAAGGTATTTGAATAAATTATATCTACGGTTTTGTCTCAATTTGTTATGTGCTGATAAATTGATAGTATGATGATGTTGATAATGTAATTCATGCTTAATACCCTTATACATTTGACGAGTGATAATGAATGTATGATGATGTTGATGTGTTCATGCTTAATAATATATTAATATGTTGTTGTCTCTAGGTTCTGCTGAAATATTTGAAATGTGAACTCTGAGAGTCTGAGTATTGAGAATTCTTAAACCGTAATGATGATAATGTAATTCATGCTTAATACCCTAATGTTTGAATGATGGTGGACTGACGGAGCCTGAGTTTTTTTCTGAATTCTTAAGTTGCATGCCTAATGTAATTCATGTATGATTATTCATATGTCATATGTGAATGATGATGGACTGACTGACTGAGGGTTGTCTTAAATTCTTAAACATGTATGCCTAATGTTTGATTATGCATATCATTATATCAGCATATGTGAATGATGATGGACTGAGGTTTGTTCTTAATTCTTAAAACTGTTTGCCTAATGTATGAGTATGCATATGCGAATGATGATGAATGATTGAGCCCGAGGGTTGTTCTTGAATTCTCAAAGCTGTATGCCTAATGTTTGATTGTGCATATCAGCATATGTGAATGATGATGAACTGAGGCTTGTTCTGAATTCTTAAAACTGTTTGCCTACTGTATGATTAATTGATTATGCATATGTGAATGATGATGAATGATGGAGCCTGAGGGTTGTTCTGAATTCATAAAGCTGTATGCCTAATGTATGATTAGGCATATGTGAATGATGATGAACTGAGGGTTGTTCTGAATTCTTAAAACTGTTTGCCTACTGTATGATTAATTGATTATGCATATGTGAATGATGATGAATGATGGAGCCTGAGGGTTGTTCTGAATTCATAAAGCTGTATGCCTAATGTATGATTAGGCATATGTGAATGATGATGAACTGAGGGTTGTTCTGAATTCTTAAAACTGTTTGCCTACTGTATGATTAATTGATTATGCATATGCGAATGATGATGAATGATGGAGCCTGAGGGTTGTTCTGAATTCATAAAGTTGTATGCCTAATGTATGATTAGGCATATGTGAATGATGATGAACTTAGGTTTGTTCTGAATTCTTAAAACTGTTTGCCTAATGTGTGATTATGCATATGTCAATGCTGATGGAGCCCCAATGCCTTATGTTTCAATATGCATATGAGAAAGGTAAATGAATGATGATGGAGGCATGAAGCCTCAGGCTTAGCCCTGTTGTGTATTCTGAAAGGTAAAGTGTGGAAGGTAAACATTTGAAGCCTCTATTATTTGTTGCCTATTAAAGAAGCTACCTCTGTGACTCTAACACTCAAAGGAGTAGTAAGAGTCAATTGGTTCTTCTTAGTCTGTAGGGAAGAATTAAGCCTACTGCTTAACTTCTTCTGTAAATCAGCTTGCTGATTGTTCCAGACTGCATCCTTATGAACTTAAAGAATAAAAATTTGACCCTCATACATCTGTGTTTTGATAAATTGTGAAAGCTTAAGGGTGGAAGCCTAATCTACCTCTGTGTACTTAATTACTTATTTACTAATATAGATGGATGGACAAGATTGTGTTACCATGCCTGTATCTGGTGAACCTCCTCTAAGCCAGGAACCTGCAGTGGAAGCTCCCATTGTAGAGAATACTGATACCACTCAACAAACTGATATACCCGCTGTTTCTGGCCAAAAGAGGAAACCGGTTGAATCCAGGTCCAAGATATGGGAACACTTTGTAAAGATTTTTGATGAAAAGGGAGTTCTTGTTAAAGGGAAATGCATATATTGTGCAAGAGTATATTGTTGTCATTCAAAAAAACATGGCACCTCATCTATAAGAAACCACATGCTTAGTTGTCTGAAGAACACTCATTCTAAGGACACTAGGCAAGCCCTTTTAACCTACCAACCAATCACTGCTGTTATTCCTACTGAAGAACCTACTGGGGTTTTAGGAACCTGGGTGTTTGACCAAACTGCAATTAGAAGAGCTCTGGCAGAAATGCATATAATTGATGAGCTTCCTTTTAGGTTTGTTGACAGGCAGGGTTTTAGAAAGTTTATGTCCATAGCTTGCCCTAGATTTAAAATCCCTTCTAGGTGGACCATTGCAAGGGATATTTACCAAATCTACTTAGATGAGAAGCTTAATTTGAAAAGGCTATTTAGGGAGACAACACAAAGGGTAAGTATTACTACTGACACATGGACCTCTGTACAGAGGATCAACTACATGTGTATTACTGCTCATTACATAGACCATCAATGGAAGCTTCAAAAAAAGATCATTTCCTTTGTCCAAGTTACTTCTCACAAAGGGGAGTACATTGCTAAGGCTCTTGAGAACTGCCTTTTAGAGTGGGGGCTGAAAAATATATTTACAGTTACTGTGGATAATGCAAGCAGTAATGATACAGCTGTAGGCTTCTTCAAGAAAAAACTATTATCTTGGGGTGCCTCTTCTGTGAAGGTCCAGTATCTTCACATGAGATGTATTGCCCACATTCTAAACTTGGCAGTTCAAGATGGTTTAAAGCAAGCTGACACTTCTCTGTCTAGGGTTAGGGAAGCAGTTAAGTATGTTAGGAATTCTCCTGCTAGGCTTCAAAAGTTTAAGGACATATCTGACTTAATTGGGGTGGAAGCTAAATGTGGACTACACCTTGATGTTCCAACTAGGTGGAATTCCACATACCTAATGCTAAAGTCAGCTTTATGTAATGAAAAAGTTTTTGAAGCCTATGAGGAGAATGTAAGCAGTTATTCAGTTGATTTGGGTCTTGATACTCCAGATACTATGGATTGGATTTCTTGTGAGTCTATGGTCACAGTTCTTCAAAATTTCTATGAGATGACACTCAGGATTTCAGGCTCTCTCTATGTTACATCTAATACTTTCTTCTCAGAAGTGTCTGATCTGTTTCTGGTCCTTCAGGACTTGATGAAGTCAGATAGACCTTCTACAAGTAGCATGGGAAGTACTATGAAATCCAAACTAGATAAGTATTGGGGAGATCCTGAAAAGATGAACTTTCTGATATTCTTTGCAAATGTTCTAGACCCTAGGGACAAGTTTGAATACCTGCCCTTTCAGTTGAATGCTCTGTATACTGAAAAAAAGGGTGAGAAGTTTTTTGAAAGTATTAAAGTAGCTCTGACTGAGTTATTTTCAGATTATGTGAGTAATTACACAGATTGTGTTGGTGGAAGTTCTGAATCAAGCTCAACTCCTGCTGGTTTAGTGATTTGTGAGGAAGAGTCTGCAAGACCAGTCTCTAAATTCAAAGCACAACTTAAAAAACAGAAACTAGAGAGTGGGCAGTTGGGCTTGAAAAAAACTGAGTTGGAAATTTATTTGGGTGAGGCTATTCTTGAGGAAGATAAAGACTTTGATATATTAAGATGGTGGAAATTAAATAGTCAAAGATTCCCTATACTCTCAAGAATGGCTAGAGATATTCTAGCTGTTCCCATCTCCACAGTTGCTTCTGAATCCACTTTCAGTACTAGTGGCCGGGTTTTAGATTGCTTTAGAAGTTCATTGACTCCTAAAATAGTGGAAGCTTTGATTTGTTGTCAAGATTGGTTGAGAAAGCAAAACCAACCTCTGTCAATTGAAGAAAATATTGATGAACTTGAGAGGCTGGAAACAGGTTATTTTATTTTTACATGTGCTTAATGTGCTTAATGTTTATATATTTTTAGGATGCCTTAACAAATCTCTTTGGTTTTGCAGATTTAATAAATGGGACATGTGCTGCTTCTGAAAATGCCTCTGGATCTTCTGTGGATCCTTCACAAGTCAATTTAATGGTTTACTTAATTATTATAAGTTTATAAGATTATGCAGTATCTGGTGCTATTCAGTTTCTGAAAATTTTGGTTATGATGAAAGCTTCCACCATATACTGAAATAAGATTGGGTTGGTATTAGATGTAGTAGTGGTAATTTGGATTTGGCCTCCATTGTATCTTTACATAATGAGAATATGAGATGGCTTGAAACCTACCACTATCTACATTGGATGCCCTCAATCTGGTTTGAATGGACAAGAAGCAATCTGAACCTATATTTAATAACTTTGTGAATTGTAATTATGGACTTATGGTCTTATGGAAGTGTAGGTGTTGGATGTCTTGTATTCCAGTTCCCAGGTTGCCCACAACCCCTATTCACTTTCTGGCTTTCTGCTGCTATTCAATTTCACACCCTTTGTTTTCTAGTACAACTGAACAAGTGCTTCTTCATTTAAATTTGTCTTTGTGATATAAATATTTTCCATTATAAGTGGTTCTTCCCATTTTGGTTATGATGAAAGCTTCCACCATATACTGAAATAAGATTGGGTTGGTATTAGATGTAGTAGTGGTAATTTGGATTTGGCCTCAATTGTATCTTAGATAATGAGAATATGAGATGGCTTGAAACTCACCACATCTACTTTGGATGCCCCCAATCTGGTTTGAATAGACAAGAGGCAATCTGAACCTATATTTAATAAATTTATGGATTGTGATGATGACTATGTGCTTATGTAGTGCTATTCAGTTTCTGACTCTTTGTTTGTATGTGCAGGATGATTATTGAGGACTGAGGACTGAGGAGAATTGGAAACTGGAAAGTGGTCATACTTTATAGTTTTTGCTTTGTAAACACTTATGCAGCTTTATGCTATGGTTTGTAAACTTTGGTGTTAACCTTGTAGTTTTTGCCAAGTACTCTATTAACTTTTTCTGGGCTTGGTTTGTAATTTAAGTATCAAGTATGAAGTATGTAGCCAGTAGGCAATAGACAATTAGACATGTAGTTTGTAATTGTGCATTTGTAGCTTTGTGCAACTCAATCAGTTGGGTTCCAGATCACTACCAACTTTTATTTTGTAAAAGAAAATTGTAATTCTGTACTGGACAGTTTGTAAATTTGCGAAGTTTTTGCGTTTTAAATATAACCGAAGTAACCGATATCCGATCCGATATCCGAAAAAACCCGAAATAGTAATATCCGAAAAACCCGAAACCGAAACTCACCGGGTTGGGTTCAAAATATACCTCATAAAACCCGAACGGGTTTGGGGTCCTCACACCCGACCCGCCCGAACCCGACCCGTGCTCTCCCCTAGTCATAAACAATCAAAATGTAAAGGATAAATCACAATTTATTGGTTTAGAACTTTTAATCTGCTTGGTCAATATGAGAACTGCTCTGGACAGAAAATTAATTTTGATAAAAGCTCTTTCTTTACTGGTCCGAAAACTCCCCCCGGGTACTAATAATATGATTAAACATGTTTCCAAAATGAGCAAAGGTAATTTTCCTTTCATGTACTTGGGGGTGAACATCTATCTTGGAAGAGCAAAAAAAAATTATTTTTCACATCATGTGATTAAGATTGATCAACGCCTCAATAGCTGGAAGAACAAAGTTCTCTCCCAAGCTGGAAAGATTATTTTGATCAAACATGTGTTGAGTACCTTCCCCCTTTATACTATGGCTTCCTCCAAGGTCCCTAAAGGTGTCCTTAAGGACATTGAAAACCGCTGCAATAAATTCCTTTGGCAAAAGGAACATAAGTCCCCTTCCTCTTTTAGATGGAGGTCATGGACTAAATGTTCTTATCCTTTTAACGAGAATGGATTGGGCTTTCGCAGGTTACAGGATGTCCAAGACAGCTTCTTTTTAAAACTTTGGTGGAAAAAAGATCAAGGACAAAGCATTTGGGCTTCCATATTTAATTCTTTACGCTCTTGCACTCTGTCTGTTTTTTGGCCGTCCATGGTTTCTGTGTATAATTTTTATAGTGTGAACACTAAAACGGAGGTGCATAATGGTGGCAGCCTGTTTTGGGATTCCAATTGGAGCCCCTACGGGCCTCTCAATAGACTGTCCAATGTTTCCCATGACCCCATATCTATTCGAGAGGCCTACGATAATATTCATGTTCATGTCAGCGACCTCCCGCTATCTATTAGCACGACCCTAATGAACATTTGTCCATCCTTTGATGACCTGCCTGACCGTACTCATTGGACCCGAACCACGTCTGGTGTCTTCACTTTTAGGTCGGCCTATGATGAGATTAGAAAGAAACAGCCCAAAATTAAAAATCTTGAGTTGTTATGGAAGAAGCCTATCCCTGCAAAAATTTCTTTCTTCCTTTGGCGGATTATTAACAATCTTATTGTGTGTGCTGACTCCCTCCAGAGAATGGGCTTTCATGGCCCTTTTAAATGCCCTCATTGCAACCACGATGACTCTATTGAGCATTTCTTCTTGCGTTGTAAGTCCCACGCTCCTATTTGGAGCTACTTTCAGGTCCAGAGTCATCGTTTGGAAGGCAACCTTAAGGATACCATTCTAAACTGGACACACCACAAATCTTTTATTACTTACACTGTCATTTTTTGGAACCTCTGGAAGTTGAGAAACAGCACCCTTTATGATGATCTTTCCCCAAACTACTCTGAGGCCATTTACAATATCAGACGGGAAATTATTTCCCTCAATGATATTAAGAGACCTATAAAGACCCTTAGAAGCAGACCAAAAGTGGTTTCCTGGAATCCCCCTCAGGCCAACCATAGAACCCTTAACATCGCTCATACCCAAAGAGGTCTCTCCCACAATTTTGGTTTTTTGGTGCGAAACCATAAGGGCCAAATGACCTCCCATCACACCCGTAGCATCCTGTCCAACTCCAAAGTGAAAGCCTCTATTGAGGCCTACTATGACTATCTCATTTTTTGCAGGGACCGTGGAATCATCTACAATGAGATTCAAATCGATAACCCACAAGTTTTTGAAGCCATAAATCTGAAGTGCGTCAATTATTGGGATCAAATCTTCACCATCTCTTGCATTCGGAGGATTTTGCATCAAAAGCACATCATTGTTACTCTTGTCCACGAAAAGGTCAACTGCGCAGCCAAAGATATTAGTATGGGGATTGATGTTAGATCCAATAGATTCAACAATATTCTTAAATTTGATGCTATTGCTTTTCCTTATGTTATCTAATTGTTCCTCTTGGGTGGGTCCTGGCCTAGTCCCCCTACCTTGTATTTTCCTTCTTCCCTTATCTTATAAATAAAAGGTAAGGTGTTCCCCGGCCCTTACCCCATCCTAGGATGGTTTGCCACTGGGTTTTAAAAAAAAAAAAAAAAAAAAAAAAAAAATGGTTTAGAACTTTTATCAAACACCTAGTGTCACGCCCCGGACCTACCGGACACGTCAACAACCCGCCGTACAGTACGAATAGTCAACCGCAGTCCAACTCATCCATACTATACTAGGTGTCTGGAATACCATTCACACATAGTGACCGGGCTAAACTTGCAAGTATACAAGTGCCGATATAGTAATAAAATACCGGTAAATACCGGGTCGATCCACAGGGAAATGGTTGTTATTATAAAGTCGAATATTGAATGCAAAGAATGTAAATGATATATTTTTTTTTCAGGAACTTTGCTCTTTGAGATTGGTTTAAACAAGAATGAGAATTACTAAGGCAATCGGGATTCACCTAAATGCTTTAATAGTTGTTTAATAATAGTTCTTCCCCAATAATCATGAATACGATGTCGCTAATATAATCTCAACTCCGGTTAAGGCACCGAGAGCGTGGTTTTCGTTACGTGTAAGTCCCGTTACGGCTTACATTCATCTACCGAAAACCCCGTTGAATATCAAGACATCACACCCGTATCATATAAGACCGGATATATTTCTATTCTCGGTACTATATATGTTTATCCTTTAATGTTCATAGTTTAGACTTCAACGTTAATTGCAAGCATAAACTAAATTTAACATACTTCTATGTTGTACACCATAGTCATAAACAATCAAAATATAAAGGATAAATCACAATTTATTGGTTTAGAACTTTTATCAAACACCTAGTGTGCATAGAGGTTCATCCCTAGCCTTAGCTAAGAAATTAGCCTCTAATGCTCATATTAATCACAATACAATATTGAAATGTAATGGAACATGAAATTACAAAGGAAATAATACCTAAACACCAATGGTTTCGGAGGTTGAAGTTTCCTCCTCAAGAACTTGAAGAACAAAAGCAAAAACAAAGTATAAAGACTAAGAATTAATCTATGGAATGGGATGTGTTTGCTTGATGAATTGAAGGCTTTATATAGGCTAAAGAATGACATCTTTTAGTCTATTCGAGCCCAACAATCAGGTATGGAGCAATATTTGATCAAGAGATGAGGAAGGTGAAGTTTTCCCATCAAAAATCCTCTTGCACGACCTTTTGTTTGAGCTGAAATCGTCCCAACCGGCCCCGGTCAGTCTAGAACCGGCCCCGGTCGCAAACAGGCTCGTTTAGTGCGAAAAAGCCTTCCAACCGGCGCCGGTTATAGGCTGACCGGCGCCGGTTGCAGCGCCCAAAAATGCGCTTCCTTTCTCTTCTTCCGAAATTGATCAAAAAGTGTCGGTTTTTGTCCCGGGATTTTGGGGATGTTCCGCTACGAATTTGGACATGATTCCTTCACCAAAGTTGTGGATAATGAAGTCTTCTATCCACCAAAACTTGAATGACGTGATTTTATTCATCCAATCAAACGTTATGGCTAAAACACTGAGAGGTATGCATCCTGAAATCCCACCAGCAACATCTGACTTTGTTGGTTGATTGAGTCTTGTTCCTTTCATATTTTGGCCATGACGTCTTCATAACATTTGTTCCTTATTGAGTTAGCATTCACATGAAACTCGAATCGAGTGATTTCGAGTTCTATAGAATACGTTATACTCAAATTATGGGCAGAACGTCATTCTCTTGGTCTAAAAAGTCGTTCATCGCAATGTTTTATGCTCTAGCTCTCATTCTGAAGGTATTTGTCCGATTTCTCTTCCTTTCTTCAACAAATACTTATAAATACTTATGTTAAACACAAGTAAATATAACGGCTATCAAATCCCCCCACACTTGAGCGTTGCTTGTCCTCAAGCAATTTCTTCAACTTTGGATGCCTTGGTTAGTTTCAACAAAAATATATAAACAAAAATAATTTAATTTTTAAGAGAGATAAAAAAAATGACATATAAACTCTTTTATCATTCTCGGTCCAAAAACCATTTTTTAATCAAACACAAAAAGTATCATTTAGATTTAGAAAACTACTTATACTCTTGAAAATAAAGGAATGATCAAATACCATTTTTTTTTTCAAACTCATTTGAAAAGGTCTTCAACTAGTATTTACTGAAAGTCATTTGATGATGCCAATTTATTTGATGAGGTGTGAGAGTGGGTTTTGTGTTCCAAAATGGTGCTTGAATGTAGTATTTGACCATTTTTGGAAATGAAGGAAGGAGATGCTCTCTAGTCACAAGAATTTATTTTTTTTGGAAAAATTTTCAAGAGTAAAGAGTAGTCTAAAAAAAATGATAGGTTTTTGTAAATAATTAAAAAAAACTTTCTCAACCAAATACCCATTAAAAAGAGAAATATGAAAATTTTACCTTCCTAAAAAAAAATTATTTTTGCACACAAAATTTGTTTAACTAACCATGAAATGCACCCCCCCACACTTGAGATACTGATAAGTCCATTTTTGTACTTATTTTTCTTATCAAATTTAAGCGATTTTTGAATGAAAATAGAAAGAAGAGACACATTTTATATATTTTGGTTCAAGTTTCATGAAATCAGGTAAAAATCACATCCATAATATGTTTAGCGGGATTTCGGGTCAATTGAGCACAAAATGAGTCAATTTGAGTGACAAATGCATTTATACCGGAAGAAGCAAGCATTTTATCAAGGTGATTCAGAAGACAAAGTTGAAGAGCAAGAAAAGCCGCATCTGCCAGACAAAAGTGGCCGAAGGCGCCCAAATAGGCGCCCAAAGTGGAGGCCTTCGCGGCCGCCTACGGGAAAATTCAGAAGTCAACCTCGCTTTGACTCGGGACCAGGAAAAGACCGAAGGCTGCCGACACTGGACAGAAGGCGGCCGCCTACGGTGGCCGCCTGCGGCACAAGGGGACGAAACCAACCACCGATCGGCCAGACAAGACGGCAGGCGGCCAGACAGGACGGCAGGCGGCCGCCTGCTGGACCGCCTGCGGCGGCCGGGGTCCGCCGGGATCCGTCGGGATCCGATCTGCCAACGAAAAGATGGCAGGCGGCCATTTTTGACAGAAGGCGGCCGCCCTCTGTGGCCGCCTACGGCTGACGGGACCGCCACCGACGGTCTGCCGGCGACAGGACGGCAGGCGGCCAGAGGCTGCCGGAAGGCGGCCGCCTGCCCGGGCGCCTACGGGAATTTTTCGGCTATAAAATCCAGGCTTTTTCCTCAACTCAAATACACCAATTTCAAGCCCAAATCAGATCAAAAAGGGCGTCTTCTTCCTCCTCAAAGCTCGGATTTCCACCATTGTTGCACCTTCAACTTCAAACTTTCATATCTTTCTCATTTTAGCTCCAAATTGTGAGTTCTTTATATGTATTTTTATCCTTTCAATGAGTAGAATCTGAATCTGTACTTAGTTTTTTTCTATCTGTGCTTCTAAAATTTTCAGAAAATTATTCCACTATTTCGCATTTTCTTCTTAAATTTGAATAAAATAGTTGTTGACATTAAATCCATTCCAATTAATTATATAGTTGTTTACTAGCCTCAACGTAGTTATTTATCAAAACAAATTTAATTTTTACAAAGTAGAAGTAAATTTTAATTAATTCCGGCATTTAGTTGTTATTATTGCATAAATTAAATTAAATACTCAAAAAGGTAAAAAAATTAGTTTCTGTCCTAATTCCAGTTTAATTCATAGTAATATCACTCCCAGTAGTCAATATAAAATTTAGAACGAATTTAGAATAATTTTAGTTGCTTTTTGCATTTTCTAGTTAAAATTGGGAAAATTATCAATTAGTTGTTAAAATTGGATTTTAGGTTCAAAAATTCGTGAAAAATTCCGGAAAGTTATACTTTAGTTTCTACAAGTTTATTGTTCCAGAATATAAGTTTTGCTATCATCCATGTTTAATTCCTTGTTAATGTTGAATATATTCATTATATTGTTAATTGTTAAAATGATCTTTATTAGCTAAATTTGTTTTGGGCATGAATTGACTAAAGGAATATGGATTGACTTGTTGACCAAAAACAAATTAGGGATTAAAATTAATAGTGGGGACTAGTTGTTTGAAATGATGAAATAGTAATTAATAATTGTTAGCCATATTCATTAATTAAATTCTTGGAAAATTATCTCTAACTTGTCTATGAGATTAGAAAATAATTTAAGCCAACCATATTCTAGCACATTAATAAGGCCTAGAAATAGGATAATTTAATGAAAGGGATTTACATCTTGTCTATGAGAGATAAATTCAATTGCTTAAATAATGAGTTTAACTAGTTAATGAATTTGGCTATTTTTATTAATTAAAATATTGGAGAATTATTTCTACCTTGTCTATGAGGTTAGAATTTAATTCAAGCCAACCATTTTGAACACATTAATGACACCTAGAAATAGGATAAATTAATGAAAATAGTTTCTATTCTTGTCTATGAGGAAAGAAATTATTAGTCCAATTTTAGTTTTAATTTCCCTAATTACTAGGTCCAAGAATATATCCATTTCTAATTACTCAATTCATTGCCCTTATTTGCATTAATCCATTTAAGTTTAATATTATATTTTTTCCTTTAGTCTATTTTTGAGCCATCATTAGTATTTGCACAATTTAATTTACTTTCTTTTCCAAAAAGTAGTTTAGAAAATCAATCAAAAGTTTTAATTTGGAAAGCTTCCAATAATTTGCGATAACCTGTGACTGGACTTGAAATCAAGAAGCTCCTCCGCCATTCCTCGAGAGACACGATACTCGGGGAAAAACCGAAAGGTTAGACTCCGTTTTACTACAACGCCGCGAAAGCGGTTATCAGATACATTGTCCTCAATGTACATTTTTGGATACAACGGAGGACGAAAACTTCAATAGCAGAATGGGCCGTCTTGTGAGAGTAGGAGTTGCACGATACCTGAGTTTAGATGATTTTTTTCTTCTTTTTTTTTGTTCTTTTTTTTTTTGTTTTTTTTGTTTCAATTATAAATAAATATGAATATCTATGTAACTAGACATATTTATTTGTAATTGAATATGTTGGGTTGCCTCCCAATTAGCGCTCAGTTTAACGTCATAGGCCGGACGCAACGTACCTCTCACGTGTGATTGGGCTCCCGAAGACGTTTGACCAATGTTACCTTTGGGTTGAGCTCGTGCGGAGGCCATGAAGTTGTTGGTCTGTTCTTTTTGCTTCCGGCGTGTGTTGGAGGTTCCTCATGCTCAAATATTTGTGCCTTCTTGATGTTCATGATATTTATGGCCATGGAAGGAGTAAAATGATTTGTGTTGACCTCCATGTTTTGAGTTGGGATGGATTGTGTTTTCCATACATGGAATGTTTCATCGTCTCCTCCCACTCTTAGCCTTACGGTCCCTGCTTGTACATCAATGACGGCTGCGGAAGTGGCCAAAAATGATCTCCCAAGGATGACGGGAACTTCCATCTCTTCCATGTCCAAAACAATAAAATCTACCGGGAAGTAGAATTTTCCAACTTTGACAAGGACATCCTCCATGATGCCTATCGGATAGCGGATTGTTCTATCCGCTAATTGCAAAGCAACCGTTGTTGGTTGGAGTTCCCCCACACTTAGCTTTTTAAATAGGGAGTAAGGCATAAGATTTATGCTAGCACCAAGGTCACAAAGAGACCTTACCTCCCCGATATTTCCGATAGAGCATGGAATAGTGAAGCTTCCAGGATCTTTAAGTTTTGGGGGAAGTTTGTTTTGAATGATGGCACTACATTCCTCCGTTAGTGCCACAGTTGTGAATTCTTCTAACCTCTTTTTGTTGGAGATGATACATTTAAGAAATTTTGCATAAGATGGGATCTCCGCAATGGCCTCCGCAAAAGGTATGTTGATGCTTAATTTCTTGAAAATATCAAGAAATTTCTTGTATTTCTTATCATCTCCTTTCTTCTTCAATTTTTGTGGGTAAGGGATGTGAGGAACATATTGAGCCATGATAGGTGGGAGCGGTGTATGTGCAACATCTTCTTGTTCCTCCTGCGTCTTTCTCCTTTCCGACATCTTGGGGTCCTCCATTTGTCTCCCACTTCTTGTGGTAATGGCCATCACGCTCTCCCGAGGATTGATTTCCGTTGTGGTGGGAAACCGCCCCTGCTCTCTTGTGCTTTTTCCTTGAGCAATTTTCCCAATTTGTACCTCCAAGTTGTGAATAGATGACTTGGTGTATTGTTCAATGTTGTCCATGCGTTGATGAATTTTCCGGTTTTGATCTTCAAACCGGAGATCAAGCTTTGTGAATTGTGAATGGAGATTCCCAATGGATGCCTCCAACTCTACTAAAGTTCTCCTCATTTTGGGCTTTTACACTAGCCACAATATTTTGGGTGAGGGTTTTCATCATCTCCTCCATTGTTTGCCCTTGTGAAAACCCGGATGGAGGATTAGGAGGAGGATTATGAGGCCCCTCTTGTGGTTTCCAAGAGTTACCTTGGTTCCACCTTTGTTGATTGTTGGGGTAGTTATTGCCTCCTTGGTTCCCCCTATTCCCATATGAATTCATAAAATTCACCTCTTCAAGAGTTTGAGATGAATTACCTTCCGGTTGTGCTATGCTCTCCATGTTATCCACCTTGTTGGCCCCTCCAATCACGGCTTGTAGAGCCGTGTGAATAGAAGCTTGAAGATCTTTGTGCATGGCTTCTTGAAAATCAGCAAACCGCTTGTCCAACTCATGAGCTATAGACACCTCGCTCACACCGGCCAATTTTACATCTCCTCCTTGTAGTTGAGGATTTGAAGCAATGGATTCAAGGATTCTCAAAGCTTCCGTTTCAGTTTTGTTGCCAATATAGCCCTCCGCACGGTTATCTACAATGGCTTGGCATGAAGAGTTCAAACCATTGTAGAATGTATCAATTTGAAGATCAAGAGGAATGCGGTGATGAGGGCATTCCTTCAACAAGGCTTTGAAGCGCCTCCATGCGTCTTGAAATAGTTCTCCAACTTGTTGTTTGAAGTTGAAGATTCGTTGCCTTAGCTCTTGAGTCATAGTGGGTGTGTAATACTTAGAAATGAAAGCATTATAGATACCTTCCCACGTTGTAAAAATCGCCGGTGCTTGCTCCAAGAACCACATCCTTGCCGCCCCTTTCAAAGTGTAGGGAAAGCTTTTGAGTTTGAGATCGTCCTCGGTGAGACCATGCCTAGGGATTCCTTGGATGAATCCATAGAACTCGGTGATGAAGTTAAGTGGATTCTCCCCCGGAAGACCATGAAATTGAGGCATAGCATTGAAGTAGCTATTTTTCATTTCATAGTCCCGAGCCGCCTCGCTTAGGACAATACATGAGGGAGTGGCGGCAACCACGGGCCTCTTTCTTTCATTGAGTGTTGGCATCATTTTTGCCTTTCGGGTGTATTTGAAGATGTGCTTGCACGTTCTTTCGATTTCAAGGTCAAGAGTTTCAAGGTTCTTAGACCCTTGACTTCTTAAGAGCATACAAACACAAGGAATTTTCTGAAAAACTTAACAACAAGAACAAGTGAAATGTAAAGTGTGTATGGTTTTGTTTGATTGACTTTATAACAACAAGACGTATTTCCCCGGCAACGGCGCCAAAAACTTGACCGGGCTAAACTTGCAAGTATACAAGTGCCGATATAGTAATAAAATACCGGTAAATACCGGGTCGATCCACAGGGAAATGGTTGTTATTATAAAGTCGAATATTGAATGCAAAGAATGTAAATGATATATTTTTTTTTTCAGGAACTTTGCTCTTTGAGATTGGTTTAAACAAGAATGAGAATTACTAAGGCAATCGGGATTCACCTAAATGCTTTAATAGTTGTTTAATAATAGTTCTTCCCCAATAATCATGAATACGATGTCGCTAATATATTCTCAACTCCGGTTAAGGCAGCGAGAGCGTGGTTTTCGTTACGTGTAAGTCCCGTTACGGCTTACATTCATCTACCGAAAACCCCGTTGAATATCAAGACATCACACCCGTATCATATAAGACCGGATATATTTCTATTCTCGGTACTATATATGTTTATCCTTTAATGTTCATAGTTTAGACTTCAACGTTAATTGCAAGCATAAACTAAATTTAACATACTTCTATGTTGTACACCATAGTCATAAACAATCAAAATATAAAGGATAAATCACAATTTATTGGTTTAGAACTTTTATCAAACACCTAGTGTGCATAGAGGTTCATCCCTAGCCTTAGCTAAGAAATTAGCCTCTAATGCTCATATTAATCACAATACAATATTGAAATGTAATGGAACATGAAATTACAAAGGAAATAATACCTAAACACCAATGGTTTCGGAGGTTGAAGTTTCCTCCTCAAGAACTTGAAGAACAAAAGCAAAAACAAAGTATAAAGACTAAGAATTAATCTATGGAATGGGATGTGTTTGCTTGATGAATTGAAGGCTTTATATAGGCTAAAGAATGGCATCTTTTAGTCTATTCGAGCCCAACAATCAGGTATGGAGCAATATTTGATCAAGAGATGAGGAAGGTGAAGTTTTCCCATCAAAAATCCTCTTGCACGACCTTTTGTTTGAGCTGAAATCGTCCCAACCGGCCCCGGTCAGTCTAGAACCGGCCCCGGTCGCAAACAGGCTCGTTTAGTGCAAAAAAGCCTTCCAACCGGCGCCGGTTATAGGCTGACCGGCGCTGGTTGCAGCGCCCAAAAATGCGCTTCCTTTCTCTTCTTCCGAAATTGATCAAAAAGTGTCGGTTTTTGTCCCGGGATTTTGGGGATGTTCCGCTACGAATTTGGACATGATTCCTTCACCAAAGTTGTGGATAATGAAGTCTTCTATCCACCAAAACTTGAATGACGTGATTTTATTCATCCAATCAAACGTTATGGCTAAAACACTGAGAGGTATGCATCCTGAAATCCCACCAGCAACATCTGACTTTGTTGGTTGATTGAGTCTTGTTCCTTTCATATTTTGGCCATGACGTCTTCATAACATTTGTTCCTTATTGAGTTAGCATTCACATGAAACTCGAATCGAGTGATTTCGAGTTCTATAGAATACGTTATACTCAAATTATGGGCAGAACGTCATTCTCTTGGTCTAAAAAGTCGTTCATCGCAATGTTTTATGCTCTAGCTCTCATTCTGAAGGTATTTGTCCGATTTCTCTTCCTTTCTTCAACAAATACTTATAAATACTTATGTTAAACACAAGTAAATATAACGGCTATCACATAGTACATCCATAAACAAACATAATGTAAAATATTCATTTAATGCAGCGGAAACATTTAATACAAGTGTTTATGCCACACTTTGGCAAACATGGCATACAAGCCCTCAAATAATTATTCAAATAAAATATCCATGAGCATTATTTAAAATGTTTTCAAAACAGGAACAGAAGAAGCACGAACCACGTCTCCCTCCTTTGATCTCCCCGAAGCAACGGGCGGTGGTAGCAACCTTCAAGTCCTACCTGAAACTGTGAGGTGGCCTCCCCCGTGAAGGGGAGGTCAGTACTTGGAAGCATTTGACAAGTACAATGACAACTATACTAAGTATAATCAATGTTTCAATTTCTAAGACCCTCAAATAGAGTGATATCATAATATAACGATAGTTCTTCTTTAACCCTTATTATCTTCATAATAAGTTAATTGATTAATTTGTCGGCACACGGCCCTTTTTTTATATTTATTTCACTCATCGTTTACACGACACCGCCCGTAGGTCTTATCATCCTTACGAGACTTGTCACCGCTCTCCGAGGCCTCACCGGGCCCTCGGGCCGGAGTCCAACATCCCGCCCCTGGACTCATACCCATCATCCCGTAGGAAGGTAAGGTCCATTCGGGGTCCTATCTTAAGTGTTACCGTTGTCGGGAGCATCGTAAGGTCTCCGGTTCAGAATCCACCCTAACCCGTACGAGATTTGTCACCGTTATCCAAGACCTCCTCGGGCCCTCGGGCCGGAGTCCAACATCCCGCCCCTGGACTCATACCCATCATCCCGTAGGAAGGTAAGGTCCATTCGGGGTCCTATCTTAAGTGTTACCGTTGTCGGGAGCCTCGTAAGGTCTCCGGTTCGGAATCCACCCTAACCCGTACGAGATTTGTCACCGTTATCCAAGACCTCCTCGGGCCCTCGGGCCGGAGTCCAACATCTCGCCCCTGGACTCATGCCCATCATCCCGTAGGAAGGTAAGGTCCATTCGGGGTCCTATCTTAAGTGTTACCCCTGTCGGGAGCCTCGTAAGGTCTCCGGTTCGGATTCCACCCTAACCCGTGATCACGATGTAAGTCCATGCTATCCAACCCCGCTCTCTAGAGTCGGGAAGGGCCATGGTCCTTACTATTTACCAATACTCAACCGGCTATCCTCAAGGACTACCGAAATACACCCGTAGGCCAATCCTACATCTAGGATCAATTTGTTATTCACTTTATCTTGGGTATCCCTTAAGGCCTACCCCTAGTATCACTTAAAGTTCCTACTTATTCACCTTAGTATCTCTTAAGACTACTTAAGGCTCAATATTTCACAATCCAAACCTCGGATCAATTCTAACATATTCTCATTCTGATACCCCGACTAGTATCTTAATACTTGTCGGATAAATTCCAACAAAACAACTTTTCAATTCATAGTCATATAGACAAATTCCAAACTAATTTTCCCTTGAAAATATAGTTCACATCATTATACAAAATATAACTTTTAGTCACTCATATACTCTTATATGAAGTAAAAATTATATTTCAACATAAAGTTTATAGTTAATTCCTTTATCAAGCCAACATGCCCATAACACATAATCATACACAATTTATTCTTAAATTTGTATATTATGCTCTTTTTCCTTATAGACAATAGTCTTCTCATTCTTAGGCATTATTAATCATTAATAATCCTCAAAAACATATTTAATTACCTTAGGTAATCTCATGAAATTAACTCACTAATTATAAGCAATATAGTCAGCCATCCTCACCTTATGAAGTGCTGAAATAGTTGCCTTTGTTAAGCCCTCCGATCAATCCCCATTCTAAACCGATTGGAGATGAAAAATCTGGACAACAGACGAAAGCCGGGCGGCTTTTGCCAAAGGTGGGCGGCTTCTGTGGTGTGTAGCTACGAACAGCTAGGGGAGAGCATAACCCGAACCGACCCGAAAACCCGTTCGGATATACCCTTACTACGCCCACCGGGTCGGGTGACCCGAACCCGAAAATCCAAACCGAACCCGTTTTCCTTAGGGTTTCAGGGTCGCGGGTCGCGGGTAGGGTTTAAAATTCGCTACCCGACCCGCCCGAAAAACCCTAAACTCCAACTAGTATATATACTAGTTATTTAGAGGTAACCCACTCTGTAACCCTAATCCTCTTCATCGCAGACCCCTTCTCTCTTCAATACCTTCATCGCAGATCCCTTCTCTCTAATCTCTCGTCAATCCGATCTCTCTCATTCACCCTTCGGGAGTCCGGCACTGATAGTTCATTATCTGGCTTGTCTCTGACTCTCTGCCTTTCCTCTCTGGCTTGTTGTTCCTCTAGTTTGGACTGGTGGAAGCTTAAAAATGGTGGAAGCTTAACAACGGCTGAAGCTTAGAACAGTGGGACGGTGGAAGCCTGCGACACTACGAGTCTACGAGTCTGTTGTGAGGTATAAAAGTTTGATTTTATAAATTATTATGGTGGTATAAGTGGTATTATACTATGGTGGAAGCCTGGAAGCTCGAACCCTAGCTATGTTGTGTTATACTGTTCTTGTCTTTTGATATGTATTACTTGTGTAATTGTGACTCACTCATTCATGAATTGTGGAAGCCTATTTGGTATTTACAATGGATTTGTTAAATGTTAGCCTCATTGCCTCAATGATACCTCTGTGTGCCTACTTGACTATGGCTTTGTAATTTGTGATGCATAAGTGAGATGGTGATACCTCGTTTTGACTTTTTTGATACCTATTTCACTGTGTTCTGTGGATTTGTAACATGTGATGCATCTGTCATGCATGTTAAATACTTAAATGTGAGCTTCATGCCTTGATACATATGTGATAAGTATTTTGAACTACTGAGTACTGAATGACAGAATGAGATGATGGCTGAATATAATTTTCTGAGTAAACATGATGATTTGATGATTCATATTTCACATATTCTGGCTCACAAGTGTTGAAGTTACCTTTTTGTACTCAAACACTCAAACGAGTAGTTAGAGTGAACTGGTATCTTCTAAGTCTGTAGAGAAGAGAATAAGCATAATGCTTATATCCTTCTGTAGATCACATTGTTGATTGTTCCAGACTTTACTGTGCTATGTAGAAGTATTTGTGATTGTCAATATGTGATAATGTCATTTATGTGTTCATTGTTCAATGTGTTGACTGCATGTCTGCATTGAGGTATTTGAATTGTCTATCATTATCAGAATGGAAGGTCAATGTATTGATACCATACTTGCATCTGGTTCTCAACCTCCTCTGACTCCTATTTCTCAAGAACCTATGGTGGAAGCTCATGATGCTGGGCCTAACACCAGCACTCAGCAGACACCTGTTGTTGATGTGCCTGTTTCTGGAAAAAAGAGAAAGGAGGTAGAGTCCAGATCCATAATATGGGAATACTTTGACAAGATAAAAGATAATAAAGGTGTCCTTATCAAATCAAAATGCAAACATTGTGCCAGAACATACTGTTGTCAGTCTAAGAAGCATGGCATTTCCTCTCTTAGAAATCACATACTGAACTGTCTGAAAATTCCTTGCTCAAAAGATACTAGGCAAGCCCTTCTCAGTTTCCAATCAGTCTTGTGTAATCCAACACCTGAAAATACTGGAGTGTTAGTGAATTGGGTGTTTGATCAAGTTGCAGTTAGGAGAGCACTTGCTGAAATGGTCATAACTGATGAACTTGCATTTAGATTTGTAGAAAGGCAAGGGTTTAGGAAGTTTATGGCTATAGCTTGTCCTAGGTTTCAAATTCCTTCTAGATGGACAATTGCTAGGGACATCTATCAAATCTATTTAGATGGGAAGCTGAATATGAAAAGGTACTTTAGGGAGCACACACAGAGGGTCAGTATAACAACCGACACATGGACCTCTGTACAGAGGATCAACTACATGTGTATAACTGCACATTTTATTGATCATGAGTGGAAGCTGAAAAAAAAGATCATCTCCTTTCACTACAAGAAAATGGACTAATAGTGACAAAAATTAGTGAGAGTAACAAAATCCTCTCATTAAATGTGTATCTTATCTTACCATTTATGAGAGTAAAAAAATTTCCTCATTAAAGCTCAAACAAATTTTTTCAGAATAGAAACTCGCATCTTCTACCGTCATTATTGCGAACGAAATGAAAACTCTGGCGCTAACTTTCCCTCCTCTGGCCGATTAAAAAAAAAAATAGGAGTAAACGAGATAGGGTTTTTATTTGTTAGGTCACTCCACCTCTCACATTTTCCCGTCTCTAGAGAACTCTCGACCTGCAAGTATGGTGCAAACGAAGTCACCGCCGCATACAACTGCTCCGGCTTCACGCAACATGTCTTTTCCAGATTCTTTCACCATTCCGCGAGATTTGTGTTATAGATGACTTGAGACTTCAATCCTTTCATTTCTTTTTGTATAAGGTTCGATTTTCCAAATCTATTTCTTCTTGACCAAATCCCTTTGTCATGGATAATGATTTTCCCTTGCCTTGTTGTTCAAAGAGCATATCAGATTTGCTCCAGATACAATTTGGCTCGCCAGCGGAAACATTTCATATTTGCTCTGTATTTTTACATTTCCCCCCTCCCCATCTCGAATCTTAACCATTATTCTCCCAGTTTGTAATTGCAGGTCAAGCGTAGCGGAAATACCTACCCCTATCACGCTATCTTGTGAGTTTCTATCTCTATTTTCACTCTTTAATGTATCTTACAGATTTTGATTTTATTCATATCCTGAGAGTATTGTTTATTCTGGAATTGGGCCTTCTATATTAACATAAAAGGCGGCCACTCTATCTGCTGCTTTTGTTTTTTGGTTTTCAAGATTATTTAGTGCACATATGATAGTAGGAATGGACTTTGATTCATTTGTAACCATGAATTTCCTTACAATTATGAATTTCATTAATTTTTTTTTGTTTTGATTCCAAAAAATCATATCAGGCTTTCTTTGCAGCTGCTTTAATTTCTCTTTCTAAATTCTAATGGAAGCACATTATGTTACCTCTGTTTTATGTTTTCATTTATTATCCTCTATCTCACTGTATTGTACTAAATTGTTATATTGGGTGTGTATGTATTTTTCTCTCTCTGGTACTGATTATATTTGAATATTTGATCAATTCATAAAATAAATATCAGTTCCAATTCATGTCAAATATATTCATAGTGAGGTTAGTGGAGTTGGATGCTGGTTGAGGTTAGTTATTCACTCCATAATTATTTCTTATGGTGAAGAGAAACATAGCAACTATCCTTATGTTCATATTGCAACTCTTAATAGTTAGTTAATGGACTGCCGGAAGGGAGGACTGCAATAAACATACCACTTGGAGAAATACCTACATGTTTTTTAATTCACTACTTTAAGTCATGCGTTTTTTAAATTATCCTAAATTCTTTTTATAAGGCTGTTTGGGAGAGTGCATTAGCTTTTTGACTAGTAATGACTTTATACTTCAATGATTTTTATACATCCACTACTAACACAATTTTATCTAGTAGGTAGTATTTTTGGTCATAAAATAGTGCAGGGTGTAGCTACCAATTCACAGGGCAGATCAAGTTTTTGAGTATATTGATGCTTGCTTGAGTTGCTTCTACAATTTTCACCTATCTAATGAAAATTGTTAGAAGAATTCAACTTAGCCGTGGTATTACCTTTGCAAAAAGCTGTTACTTTTGCAAAAAGTTGTCACATTTGCTATCAGTTAGATGCTTATGCTGTAATATCTTAGAACTTGTGTTAAATTGCAAGAGCTCTAATATTGTCTACTCTTATATAATTTTCAGGTTATCCAGATACTTGAAAATGCATTACCAAATTGTTTGGTTGCTATAAGTAATGTGTATTTAGTTCACAATTTTAAGTAAATTTCTTAAATTTCCTTTGCACTTGAAATAAATGTTTCTTCTATGAAAACATATAGAAGGTATATTTGTTTATTAAGAAAATACATGTATAGAGTGTGGCTAGCAAGGGAGGGAGGGCTGAACCGAACTCAGACGAGGTTGATTGGACCAATTTAAAGGACTGAGAGGTAGGGGCTTGACATCCCAAAGCTATACAATTAATCGAGTTTCCATGCGCGTTCTTTATTAAGACTGCACGTTCTTTATTAAGACCTATGAAGTTTTAATTCGTGCAGATGATCCTTGTTGATTCATCAGAAGTTGCCTCCATCTCTGCTATAAACTGGAAACTCCCAATCTATACGCAGTTTCATTTATATGCTGGTTTACCAAACATGTGGGTATGTGTGTCTGTGTGTATGTTTGATTAATATTTGATATTTTCAGAAATTCTTTGTAGGTGTTTGATATCAATTTTGAGAGCAAAAAATGTTCAAGCTCTGAACAAGCGTGGAATTTGGGAAGCTTAGTTGACCAGTACACCAAATGGAAATCTTAAGATGCTCAATAGCTCAAGGGATAACAATCAATCAATTGATTCTATGCTGAATGAGGAAAAGAGAGAAGCCAACGAATTGAGTGTCAAGTTAGATAGCATAAATTTGAGATGTGAAGTTTACAGCTTAAATTAGTGTAATAACAATATGAATACCTATTTTTAAGTGTGTAACCATGTTTAGATAGGGCTTCATGTCAAAACACTTGTGTTGTTTATCATTAAAAATGTGTTTGTTATATTTACCTTTTGTTTATGTATTTCGTGGTAATAATTGTATGAATTTCATTACAACACAAATTTGTAACCAAAGTTGAATATTATTTAATGATGAAAAAATATTTTAATAATATCAAAATAGTGGTATTAATTAAGGAAAGGATACAATTGTCAAAAAATGTTTTTAATGAGGGTATACTTACTCTCATCACACATTTATTAATGATGGTACCTATCCCGTCATTATATGTCTTTTACCGCGGAAGCTGTAGTGACGGATCATGACAGGATACTTCCCGTCACTAAAAGGTTTTTATGACAGGATTTGGACTTTTAACTACGGTGTATCCTCTCATTACAGACAACGTTTCTTGTAGTGTTTGTTCCTGTGACTTCCCATAGAGGAGAGTACCTAGCCAAAGCTCTAGAGTCTTGTTTGCTAGATTGGGGATTGAAATCTATCTTCACCATAACTATTGATAATGCTAGTAGTAATGATACTGCAGTAGGTTTTTTTAAGAAAAAACTTTTATCTTGGGGTGCCTCTTCTGTGAAAGTAAAGTACCTTCATATGAGATGTATTGCTCATATCCTAAATTTAGCTGTGCAAGATGGTTTAAAAGAAGCTGATGGTTCTGTTCAAAGAGTAAGAGATGTTGTTAAGTATGTTAGAAACTCACCAGCTAGGTTACAAAAATTCAAGGACATTTCAGACTTGATTGGAATGCAGACTAAAGCTGGATTGCACCTAGATGTCCCAACTAGGTGGAATTCAACCTATCTCATGCTGAAAGCTGCACTGTCAAATGAAAAAGTTTTTGAAGCTTATGAGGAGACTGAGACTTCCTATTCTATTGATCTGCAACATGAAACTTTGGCTTGCAGTTGAAACTTTGGTAGATGTACTTAAAAACTTTTATGAAATGACCCTTAGGGTTTCTGGCTCTCTCTATGTGACTGCTAATACCTTCTTCTCTGAATTATCTGATCTGTTCCTTGTTCTCAAAGATATGGAAGCTTCTAAAACTGATTCTGTGAAACTAATGGGGACTAATATGAAAGCCAAACTGGATAAGTACTGGGGTGATCCAGAAAAAATGAACATGCTTATTTTCTTTGCAAATGTCCTTGACCCTAGGGATAAATTTGAGCACATGCCCCATCAATTAATTGCTTTGTATGAGGAAAAGACAGGCAAGGCCTTCTTTGAAAAGATAAAGTTGGGTTTGAATGAGTTGTATAGTGATTATGTTACAAACTATGAGTGCTCTATTAGTGGAAGCTCCCTTTTAACCTCAAATGTGGTTCCTTTACAATCTGAATCAACCGGAGGTAGGCCTGTCTCCAGATTGAAAGCCCAATTGAAAAAACAAAAACAAGACAGTGGGGTGTTAGGCTTGAAAAAAACTGAACTTGAAACTTATTTGGGTGAGAACATAATTGAGGAGGATAGTGAATTTGACATCTTGAGATGGTGGAAGCTTAATGGTGAGAGGTTTCCAATTCTGTCTAAGATGGCAAGAGATATTCTTGTTGTTCCTATTTCCACAGTAGCTTCTGAGTCCACTTTTAGTACAAGTGGAAGAGTGTTAGACTGCTTTAGGAGTTCATTGAGTGCCAAAATTGTGGAAGCCCTCATATGTGCTCAAGACTGGTTAAGGATGTCCAATCAGCCTGTCTCAATAGAAGAAAACATTGAAGAGGTAGAGAGGCTGGAAACAGGTACAAGCTTTTACACATTCTTTTTTTGAAATTTTATATTTCAACTTATTATTATTTGCTAACTTAATGTTCTGTTTTGAATGCAGAGTTAACTGAGGGGAATGTTGGTGGAGGCCCTTCTCTTAATCAGATAGCAGTAAAACTTTTTCTTTATCTTTTAAATATGTAATATGTTGTTTTACTAATGATATGCTATGGTATGATCCTGGCATTCTGTCAATGTTATGTCTGGATGGCTGGAAAAGCATAAACATGCTGGTACGATGGTAAAAGGAAGTGTTGTTGTTCCACTGGTACAATTTCACCTATTTGTGTGTTTGTACAAGAAGACATGGTAATCTTGTTTATCTCTATACTGGTTTATTAGAGATTAAGGGTTGCATATGTTGGCAATGATGATAGCTTCCACCAAAAACTGAAATGAATGGGTTGGTGTTGATTCTATATGTATATAGTTTTGTATGCCCCCATTTATTGTGAAGTAAATAAGCAATCTGAGCCTACTTATATGCATCTTACTTGCATATTGAGATTTGCAAATGTATTTGCTGCCTTAAATGCCCCCATTTACTTGCTGCCTTCCTGGAACTATTGAGATTTGCAAATGTATTTATTGATTAGAGATTAAGTGTTGCATATGTGGTCAATGATGATAGCTTCCACCAAAAACTGAAATGAATGGGTTGGTGTTGATTCTATATGTATATAGTTTTGTATGCCCCCATTTATTGTGAAGCAACTAAGCAATCTGAGCCTAAATATATGCATCTTACTTGCTGCCTTGCTGGAACTATTGGGATTTGCAAATGTATTTATTGATTACAGATTAAGTGTTGCATATGTTGGCAATGATGATAGCTTCCACCAAAAACTAAAATGAATGGGTTGGTGTTGATTCTATATGTATATAGTTTTGTATGCCCCCATTTTTGTGAAGTAAATAAGCAATCTGAGCCTATATATATGCATCTTACCTGCTGCCTTGTTGGAACTATTGGGATTTGCAAATGTATTGATTTATTAGAGATTAAGTGTTGCATATGTTGACAATGAATCCCAATGATGATAGCTTCCCCCAAAAATTGAAAAATACATGAAGGTGTTATTCTATTTCTAATTTGTATATAGTTTTGTATACCCCTTTTTTTGTGAAGTGAATAAACAATCTGAGCCTAAATATAGGCATGTTAATTGCTGCCTTGCTTGAAATATTGGAGTTAGCACATGTATTTACCAGTTATTACATTAAATGTTTGCTTAATTTGGCAATGATGATAGCTTCCACCAAAAATTGAAATGAATGGGTTGGTGTTGATTCTATTCTATATAGTTTTGTATGCCCCCATTTTTTTTTGTGAAGTTAATAAACAATCTGAGCCTTATACATGCATCTTATTACATATGCATCTTGATGGGTTGATGTTGATTCTATTTCTGTATGGTTTTTATGCCCCCATTTTTTGTTAGGTGAAAGTAAATCTGAGCCAACTCTGATGCTATACAGTTTTTAATATTTATACCTCCCAACTCCCAAATAGTTAAGTCTGTGTTTTCATGAAACTTATAGTTTTCCTTGTCATGTACATAGGAAGAAATACAATGATTAACTAAGTGGCTGATGCTTGGTGGTCTGCTCCAAGATGGAACCAGGAAACAAGAAACTAGAACTAAACACTTCAAGGCTTCAAGTTCAATGTTGTTCAAATTGCTAATTGCCAATTTTTGCTACTTTCTATATGTTTTGTTTACTATGTTGGAAACTTGGAACTGCATAATGTATTTATGTTTTTGGATTTTGGAATTGGGACATGTCACTTTGACACTTTGGAGGTTGTAACTCTAAACCCCTCTATCTTGCTAATTGCTATAGTCTGGCAAGTGGCAACTTTGTATTCTGCAGCATTGCGGAGTTGCAGTTATGGTAGTCATATGACTCATATTATGTAATTTTTGTATATTATTATGTTATTATGCCTGTTAATATGTCTGATACTGCGGTACTGTAAGTCTGTTACCAACTTGCCATATTAGGACAATTTCTGCTTTGAATGTTGTAGACTTGAGTTATAGACTTATAGTGTTACTGATTTTTAATGGTTTTTAAACACTTACCACTTTATTTTTCACAATTTCAACTTAACTACATAATATGATAATAACCCGAAATAGCCCCGAAAACCGATTTAGCCTGCCCGAAATCCGAATCTGTGCAACCCGACTAGTCCGATTATTTTTTTTAAAAGGGTAGGGTTTCAATTTACAAATCCGATAACCGAACGGGTATATCAAAACTCAACCCGTCCAACCCGAACCCGTCCGACGCTCTCCCCTACGAACAGCTCCCTTTAAGTGGCGGTTTCTGGCGGTTTCAACTCCTATCGATTCCACGACTCTTCTAAGTTAAATACCACCACTTTATAACAATATTCTACACTCTTAAACGTGTAGAACTCCATGTTTAACCCACTATATGATTTCTTAAAAATCATACAACACAAAACTAGTTAATGAATAATAGTTGTGTTCTTACCTCAAGAACCACTCTTTTCCTCCTTGGATTTTCTTTGTTGATTCTTTCTTCCACCTTGGACTCTATGAGAGTGTTTCCTAGAGCTCTTCTCTCCTCCTAATGGTTTGGCTTGTGCGAATGGGTGCAAGAGGATAGAAAGCATCTCTATGCAATCAATCCCAAAATAATTCAAAGGGATGGGGTCATGGAGATGTATGTTTTGTCTCTAGGAAGCCACTTCCCTTCCCCCCTTCTACGTACCAGCACACCAAGATGTCCCCCCTCCCTTATTATTTGAGAGTATAGAGAGTATAGAATACCCAAGTGGGTGTAGGAAGCCCCTCCCAATTATTTCTGTTATTTTTGGCAGGTTGGGCCAAAATAGTACTCGGGTTGTCCAAACATTTTTATCAACATTAGTTGATGCTTTACCGGGCTTCTATAATTATCACGATGACCCAACTAAATATTCGGTAGCTCATTCCCATTATTATGGACCCGATAAATAATTTAATTAATCACGCATTAATTAAATATACCAATTCTGTTACACGATTTTATTCGCTAGGAAATTCAAATACATATCGAATTTCAAATTCAAGTACATCCGGGTGCGGTGTCACACCTAGTAGGCATAGAAGTTCATCCCTAGCCTTAGCTAAGAATTTAGCCTCTAATGCTCATATTAATCACAATACAATATTGAAATGTAATGGAACATGAAATTACAAAGGAAATAATACCTAAACACCAATGATTTCGGAGGTTGAAGTTTCCCCCTCAAGAACTTGAAGAAAAATAGCAAGAACAAAATATAAAAGCTAGGAATTGATCTATGGAATGGAATGTGTTTGAATGATGAATTGAGGGCTTTATATAGGCTAAAGAATGGCATCTTTTAGTCTATTCGAGCCCAACAATAAGGTATGGAATCAATATTTGATCACCCTTGAGGAAGATGAAGTTTTCTCATAAAAAATCCTCTTGCACGTTGGACTGTTTTGTGCAGAATCGAACCTACCCGGCGCCAGTTTCAGGCCTACCCGGCGCCGGTTCTTTGTTGTGTGTAGGAAAAATTGGAAATTTTGACATACCCGGCGTCGGGTAAGCTACTGGTTTGTGCCATGCGAAAATTAACAAACCGGCGCGGGTTTGGTGCAAATTTCGGTGCCGGTTTTGTCCTGGGATTTTGGGGATGTTCCGCTACGAATTTGGACATGATTCCTTCACCAAAGCTGTAGATAATGAAGTCTTCTATCCACCAAAACTTGAATGACGTGATTTTATTCAGCCAATCAAAGGATATGGGTAAAACGCTGAGAGGTATGCATCCTGAAATCCCACCAGCAACATCTGACTTTGTTGGTTGATTGAGTCTTGCTCCTTTCATATTTTGGTCATAACGTCTTCATAACATTTGTACCTTATTGAGTTAGCATTCACATGAAACTCGAATCGAGTGATTTCGAGTTCTATAGAATAAGTTATACTCAAATTATGGGCAGAACGTCATTCTCTTGGTCCAAAAAGTCGTTCATCGCAATGTTTTATGATCTAGCTCTCATTCTGGAGGTATTTGCCCGATTTCTCTTCTTTTCTTCAACAAATACTTATAAATACTTATGTTAAACACAAGTAAATATAACGGCTATCGAATCCCCCCACACTTGAGCATTGCTCGTCCTCGAGCAATTTCTTCACCTTGGATGCCTTGGTTAGTTTCATCAAAAACATATGAACAAAATTAATTTTAATTTTAAGAGAGGTAAAAAATTATTTAAACTCTTTTATCATTCTCGGTCCAAAACCAAATTTATATTAGACACACAAAACTATCATTAGATTTAGAAAAATTACTTATACACTTGAGAGTAGATGGATGAATTGTGACTAGGACTTTTTGGGTGTGTAGGATGGTTTTTTGGTGTATTTGACTTTTCAGTATAGAATTGGATCAGTTGGAATTCTTAGAAGAGACCATGAGTTTTTTTTTAATAACTCATTTGAATTGGTTCTCAACAAGTATTTTCTGAAAGTCATTTTGATGATCCCAATTTATTTGATAAGATATGGGGGTGGCTTGTTTTTCAAAAATGGTTCTTGAATATTTGAGATGTACTTAAACCATTTTTGGAAAGGGAAGAAGATGGTGTTTCCTAGTCACAAGGTTTATTTTGGGAATGATTTTCAAGAGTAAAACTAGTGTAATAAATCTAAAAAATGATAGTTTTATGTGAATAATAAAATCTTTCTCAACCAAACACCCATTAAAAAGAGAATTATCACAACTTTTACCTTCCTAAAAAAATTATTTTGCACACAAAATTTGTTTAACTAACCATGAGATACACCCCCACACTTGAGTTACATTGTCCTCAATGTACATTGGAGGATGAAATCTTCAATAGCGGAATGGGCCGTCTTGTGAGAGTAGGAGATCCATGATACATGAGTTTAGATGATGCTTTTTTTTGGGTTTCAATTATAAATAAATATGAATATGTATTTAACTAAACATATTCATTTATAATTGAATTTGTTGGGTTGCCTCTCAATTAGCGCTCAGTTTAACGTCATAGGCCGGACACAACGTACCTCTCACGTGTGATTGGGCTCCCGAAGACGTTTGACCAATGTTATCTTTTTGAGATCGCGGGGAGGACATGGAGTTGTCCATCCATTCTTTTCATTCCCGTGGTGTGTTGGAGGGATGAAAGGATTTGTGTTGACCTCCATGTTTTGAGTTGGTATGGATTGTGTTTTCCGTACATTGAATGTTTCATCGTCTCCTCCCACTCTTAGCTTTACGGTGCCCGCTTGCACATCAATGACGGCTGCGGAAGTGGCCAAAAATGATCTCCCAAGGATGACGGGAACCTCCATCTCTTCCATGTCTAAAACAAGAAAATCTACCGGAAAGTAGAATTTTCCTACTTTGACAAGGACATCCTCCATGATGCCTATCGGATAGCGGATTGTTCTATCCGCTTATTGCAAAGCAACCGTTGTTGGTTGGAGTTCCCCCACACTTAGCTTTTTAAATAGGGAGTAGGGCATGAGATTTATGCTAGCGCCAAGGTCACAAAGAGACTTTACCTCCCCGACTTTTCCGATAGAGCATGGAATAGTGAAGCTTCCGGGGTCTTTTAGTTTTGGAGGAAGTTTGTTTTGAATAATGGCACTACATTCCTCCGTTAGTGCCACGGTTGCGAATTCCTCTAACTTCTTTTTGTTGGAGATGATGCCTTTGAGAAATTTTGCGTATGATGGAATCTCCGCAATGGCCTCCGCAAAAGGTATGTTGATGCTCAATTTCTTGAAAATATCAAGAATTTTCTTGTGTTTCTTCTCATCTCCTTTCTTCTTCAACTTTTTTGGATAGGGAATGGGAGGAACATATTGAGGCATAATAGGTGGCAACGGTGTATGTGAAACCTCTTCTTGTTCCCCCGATGTCTTTCTTCTCTCCGGCATCTTGGGATCCTCCGTTTGCCTCCCGCTTCTTGTGGTAATGGCCATGACGCTCTCCCTCGGGTTTACCTCCGTAGCTTTAGGGAATTTACCTTGCTCTCTAGAACTCACTTTTTGAGCGAGTTGCCCCATTTGAACTTCAAAATTCCGGATGGACGCCTTGGTAGATTGCTCGATGGTATCAATGCGTTGGTTGAGCTTTATATTTTGATCTTCAAAGCAAAGATCCAACTTGTTGAATTGAGAGTGGAGATTCCCAATGGATGCCTCCAATCTACTATGGTTCTCCTCATTTTGGGCTTTTATAGCCACAACATTTTGAGTGAGAGCTTTCATCATCTCCTCCATTGTTTGCTCTTTTTGCCCTTGCGCAAAATTGGATGGGGGGTTAGAAGGACCTCCTTGTGGTCTCCAAGAATTACCTTGGTTAAACCTTTGTTGATTGTTATAGTTGTTGTCTCCTTGATTCCCCCTATTCCCATATGAGTTCATATAATTCACTTCTTCAAGAGTTTGAGGTGAATTACCTTCCGGTTGCGCTATGCTTTCCACATTTGCCACTTGACTAGCCCCTCCAATTACGGCTTGTAGAACTGTGTGAATAGAAACTTGAAGATCTTTGTGCATGGCTTGTTGAAAATCAGCAAACCGCTTGTCTAATTCATGAGCTATAGACACCTCGCTCACACCGGCCAATTTGACATCTCCTCCTTGTAATTAAGGATTTGAGGCAATAGATTCAAGGATTCTTAATGCTTCCGTTTTAGTTTTATTGCCAATATAGCCCCCCGCACGGTTATCTACAATGGCTTGACATGAAGAGTTCAAACCATTGTAGAATGTGTCAATTTGAAGATCAAGAGGAATGCGATGATGTGGGCATTCTCTTAGCAATGATTTAAAATGACTCCATGCGTTTTGGAATAATTCCCCAACTTGTTGTTTGAAGTTGAAGATTCGTTGTCTTAGCTCTTGAGTCATAGTAGGTGTGTAATTCTTGGAAATGAAAGCATTATAGATACCTTCCCACATTGTAAAACTTGTCGGTGCTTGCTCCAAGAACCATCCCCTTGCCGCCCCTTTCAAAGTGTAGGGGAAACTTTTGAGTTTGAGATCGTCCTCAGTGAGATCATGCCTAGGGATTCCTTGGATGAATCCATAGAACTCAGTGATGAAGTTAAGTGGATTCTCCCCCGAAAGACCATGAAATTGAGGCATAGCATTGATATAGCTATTTTTCATTTCATAGTCCCGAGCCGCCTCACTTAGGACAATACATGAGGGAGTGGTGGCAACCACGGGCCTCTTCCTCTCATTCAAAGTTGGCAACATCTTTGTAGCTTTTTGCTCCCTTCGAATGTGTTTGCAAGTTTTTCTATTTCAAGATCAAGTGGTTCAAGAATTTTAGAACCTTGACCTCTCAAGTCTCAATTGCATGCAAACACAAGGGAATATCTACACAAGCAAAAACAAAAATCCTTCCAAGATCAAGTGAAGTTGTGAAAAATAAATTCAGGATTTTGATTGGTTGATTGTTTGGACTTTATTAAACAAGACCGTTTCCCCGGCAATGGCGCCAAAAACTTGACCGGGCTAAACTTGCAAGTGTACAAGTGCCGATATAGTAATAAATTCCGGTAAAATACCGGGTCGAATCCACAGGGAAACGTTGTTTAATTCAAGTCCGAGAGTAGATAACTTTAAATATTGAAATGAATAAAGTGCAGGGATTTTGAGTTGTGTTTTATATTTTTGGCTTTTCACTTTTAATTCAAAGAAATAACCTTGATTAATTCGGATTTAAGATGAATGATAACAACGGCTAAGGCTTCAGGAATCACTTAAATGCTTTAATAGGGTTGAATATTAGTTCTTTACCAATAATTATGAATATGATGTCGCTAATATATTCTCAACTCCGGTTAAGGCAGCGAGAGCGTGGTTTTCGTTACGTGTAAGTTCCGTTACGGCTTACATTCATCTGCCAAAAACCCCGTTGAATATCAACACATCACACCCGTATCATATAATACCGGATATATTTCTATTCTCGGTAATATATATGTTTATCCTTTAATGTTCATAGTTTAGACCTCAACGTTAATTGCAAGCATAAACTAAGTTTAACATACTTCTATGTTGTACACCATAGTCATAAACAATCAAAAAGTAAAGGATAAATCACCATTTATTGGTTTAGAACTTTTATCAAACACCTAGTAGGCATAGAAGTTCATCCCTAGCCTTAGCTAAGAATTTAGCCTCTAATGCTCATATTAATCACAATACAATATTGAAATGTAATGGAACATGAAATTACAAAGGAAATAATACCTAAACACCAATGACTTCGGAGGTTGAAGTTTCCTCCTCAAGAACTTGAAGAAAAATAGCAAGAACAAAATATAAAAGCTAGGAATTAATCTATGGAATGGAATGTGTTTGAATGATGAATTGAGGGCTTTATATAGGCTAAAGAATGACATCTTTTAGTCTATTCGAGCCCAACAATAAGGTATGGAATCAATATTTGATCAAGAGATGAGGAAGATGAAGTTTTCCCATCAAAAATCCTCTTGCACGTTGGACTGTTTTGTGCAGAATCGGACCTACCCGGCGCCAGTTTCAGGCCTACCCGGCGCTGGTTCTTCGTTGTGTGCAGGAAAAACTGGAAATTTTGACATACCCGGCGTCGGGTAAGCTACTGGTTTGTGCCATGCGAAAATTAACAAACCGGCGCGGGTTTGGTGCAAATTTCGGTGCCAGTTTTGTCCTGGGATTTTGGGGATGTTCCGCTACGAATTTGGACATGATTCCTTCACCAAAGATGTAGATAATGAAGTCTTCTATCCACCAAAACTTGAATGACGTGATTTCATTCAGCCAATCAAAAGATATGGGCAAAACGCTGAGAGGTATGCATCCTGAAATCCCACCAGCAACATCTGACTTTGTTGGTTGATTGAGTCTTTCTCCTTTCATATTTTGGTCATGACGTCTTCATAACATTTGTACCTTATTGAGTTAGCATTTACATGAAACTCGAATCGAGTGATTTCGAGTTCTATAGAATAAGTTATACTCAAATTATGGGCAGAACGCCATTCTCTCGGTCCAAAAAGTCGTTCATCGCAATGTTTTATGATCTAGCTCTCATTCTGGAGGTATTTGCCCGATTTCTCTTCTTTTCTTCAACAAATACTTATAAATACTTATGTTAAACACAAGTAAATATAACGGCTATCAACGACCTCACTAGTGATGATGATTCAATGGGGCACTGGGGCCATTGGGTTTGACAGGTCACTGGGTCACGTAAACCACCTTCATTACCTTTAGGTCACTGTCACTAAGGTTTACTATTTGAATTCCATGTTTAAATTTTAATTTGATTTTGACTTGCATTTCAAATGAGGTTGAACCTTAGAAATTTTGGTGTTCTACACTGCAGTTATTTAACCATTGATTTTATTTTTTCACGATTCTAGATTTGGGGCATCTCATTCTTTTTCACCATTTAAGATATTGCAGGACTGCAATTAGTGTGGTGTGTCCTTTCTGAATGGGATATTTATGTTTGTCAAATGTTTTGATGTTTATATGACACTTCCGTATTATAGTTTTGGGTGCATGAAGCCTAGCATTTGCTTTACAAGCCCATGTTGGCACTTATAGTGATTTTGTTGTCAAATATGGTTTAGTCAAAACTACTGAGACTAAAGGATTCTAAAAGATTTTTAAAGGATTGAGATTTTATGAAATTGTATGGAATTATATAGAACCCATGAGATTTTAATGAAATTCTATGCAATTTAAAACCCTTCAGATCTGTGAATGAAGCTGGGAGCGACGATTTCAGAGATGATGGTTTAGACAGAGAATCCTTGATGGATTGTCTCGACCGTGCATTGTTGCTAGGGAGCGTGAATAGAAAGACAATGATAAGGGCTTTTTAGGTATTCGAATCAGTTGAAGGTAGGGTTCCTTCTCGACGACAGTTAATGGAGAGATGAATATGAAAAACGGAAATAATTGGATGACTAAACTTTATTAAAATATGAAGAAAAGGAGACATTTGAGTTGGATTCTTTCCTTTATACTCAAGTTTTCAAATCCACAGAAATTTTTATAAATTGAAATCCTTATAATGGATTTTGACGGATTCCGTTGAATTCTACATTGAGGACCTTGTGTTAGATACTAGATTCTGATAGATTTTGATGATGCCTTTGTTTTGATATCTCCCATCTTTTGTAGCATTCAATTATTATGCATACTGGCAGTTGGCTGTACTAATTATCTGAAAGTGTCCTGCTCAAATTAAGAATTAACAAATAAATATAACTGGAAAACATAAAATGCAATAAGGTAATACTTTATTACCTTAAAAGGCATCCCTTATAGATTCCACCAGTTAAATTTATTTGTTACATCAAATGACACAAAAATGTTTCGAACAACTAAACTGTTTAGTTAACTGGAATACAAAATGCAATAAGGTAATAATTTTTACCTTAATAGGATTTGTTATCCTACCAGTTAAAAGTATTTAGTTTATGTTCGAAATACTTGATGAGCTATACACAACCAAGTGTGACCAAGAGTCAAAAGAAAAATGTTTGTATGAAGTAAATTATACCGAAAAAAAAATAATAATAATGCAATAAGGTAATTTTTACCTTAAAGGATATTTAAATCCTACCGGTATATATTTACTTTATCACAAACATTTTAATTCGTCACAAAAACGAAAGACACATAGGTATGAAATATACATGTGTCTAATTGAGAACAAATAAATGTTTAATTTTTAAGACCAATAAAATTAATACTGGAAATTAAAAAAATGCAATAAGGTAAAATTATTTACCTTAATAGGATATTTAAATCCTACCAGTATAAATTTTATTAGACTCAAAAATTAACTGTTCGAGTGTTTGTCTCATGATTATCCGGAGCCAATCAAAAATCCCGGCATGAAGAGCCAAGACGTACAGCATGGGATGCACAGTCAACTTGAAATGGAAAAGCTACAGTGGCTAGGCAAACAAGACAAAAAGAACCCATCAGCTCTGAAGAAGAAAATAAACAACAAGTTGTTTATCTTCTGCGATCAAGATTCAACGTTCATGATTAAATCATCTCAACCAACGGATGATATTAATCAACCAGAGATGCCTATAAATAAAGGCCGAAGCATGAGTTGAAAAATCAAGTCATTGAGTTCAAAGCAAGTGGTTCAGTCATTACACTACGCATATCCAGCAAAGGAAAAAGTGCTTGAACACTCTACTTTGACTCATGCTTCACTAAGCTCTTAGACTAGATCATTCATTGTAACATTTATAGAGCTTAGGTTTTAGTTGGAGGTTAGACACTTCGTGAATCAATTCATGTTGTTGTAAACACTTAGGAGAACAGTTGTTCGGATCCTAAAGTGTGGTTAGATAGATAGAGTACCTTTTGATCCCCACTGGATCAATTGAGAAAAGTCTAAGGACTGAGTAACTTTGAGTGGTGCTATACTCATTGTGAAAAACCTTCAATCTAGGCCTAAGTGTTGTAAAGGCTAGATTGGCACTAAGTGTATTGGGCTTAATACTTTAGTGGAAATCCATCTGAAATAGGGTGGGACTGGATGTAGGAGGATTACACCACCTCTGAACCAGGATACATCGTGTGTTGATTCTCCTTTACTCACCAAAGCACACACTCAACACTTCTCACTAAAGGGATCGTAGTTTGCCAGCAGCATCCTAAGCAGTCGTCTTAATTGACTCTACTGCTTATCCTACTGCTTAATAACTCACTTTTCCTTGAGACTTCTGTTTCCCACAAGCTTTAAACATCACTACTATTAGGAGTAGTTGGTCAGTCCTCAAAGATACCTTTTTATAAGCAGCAGACGGCTTAGCAGTTTCCTGGGATTACCCAACTGCTCAGACCACTGCTTAGGCAAAACTCCTTACTATCTTCAACTCAACATATATTCAAAAAGCCCTCATCATTCTCTGCAAGGCCATATTATCATCTTTCTCAAACTCCTGTTTTCAACTGGCAGTTGCCTCAGCAGTTCCCTGCCATCTAGCCAACTGCCAAGTCAACTGCTCACAGTTTAAAGCCCAAACATCATTCAAGGTAGAAAGTTGTCACACACTCATTATAAAAAGGGTAAAGACTTCCGCTGTGCATCTATTAATCTCTCAAAAGATTATAGATCAATTCATCTAGAGGCAAAAACTTGAAAAAGTTGAAAAAGATTTAAAAGTCTATTCACCCCCCCTCTAGACTTTTACCCTATCCAGGACCAACAAGTGGTATCAGAGCAGTGTGTTCCTAGAGTTAGTTTCTAACTAATTTTGAACTAAAGATCCAAATCCACTTTTATCCCAAAACTTTCTGAATGATGGATGAACAAGCAAAGAATCTGTTGATCAACAACAACAAATCCAATGACTGGAAAACAAAGGATGTATGGGATGAACTCACGGAGAGTCAATCAGAAGATGATCAAAGCAGCTCAAATGATGAAAGCTGCTCATCAGAAAGGCAGGAGGAGGCTATTACTTGCTTTTTTGGAATGACTCCAGAAAATAGCCCCTCTCACAACTATGATATGGCCAGATCCCATGAAGGTGACAATGATGAGGTATTATCCTGTTCCTCGAGCAATTCATATTATTCCAACTCAACCAGTGTTGATATGGAAGCATTGCTCCATCAATTTGAAAACTTCCAAAAAGAGCACCTTAGCTTAATGAATGAAAACTGTAGACTTCAAGAAAATCTTTTAGTAGCTCATGCACAATTGGGTGAAGCAATCAAAAAGATAGATTTTCTTGAAAGTGAAAACATTAGTTTGAAAGAAAAGCTAAGCTCCCTCACTCCCCCACTCACTAAGGAAGTTCAACACACTGAAAAGGACACAGGATACACATCATGTTCCCACTCATTGAAAAACTCTCCCAAATACTCTTCTACCACAAAACATACGTTCAAAGAAGACACAAAGTCTCTTAGCTACCAACACTCTCACATCCATATAGTTCCCACAAGAAGGAACATGTCTGCTCCTAAACCAAAATCAAAATCCCTGTACAAACAGAAACTTCCTTTCAAACAAGGAAACCAAAGAACCAGTTGGCAAAACACCAATAAGACCAACTACCCACCTAAGAAGCAACTAAATCAACCAAAGAAAAATCACTCTTATCCTACACACAGGAGAGAGATGATAAACACATACACAGCCACCCCATCTGAATGCAACACTTCAAGAGGCTGTAGATCACACTGCTTAGGGGGAAATAGTTCTAAATGGGAATGGATGCCCAAATCTGTTCAAAGGAAGTTGCCCACTTCAATATGGGCTACCACCACTCAACAATGATAAATACAGGAGGGTGCTGGAGCAACTAACTCAACTGAATAGTACATACATTCTAGTTGCTCTAAGCACAAGACAAGGAACTGAAGGCCACTGACAAACTGTTCAAAGGAAGAACCCAAAGAAACACTTGCAGAAGAGGAAAAGAGAAGAAGATATCAAAGGAGTTGGAGATTCAATCAAATGAAGAACTTACAAACCAATACACACCTTGTGTTGAGGCTTTAAAGTTCAATCAAATGCACAAACCAACTCCAGATCAACTGTTACATCTTCCTCAAGAGATGTAACTGTGCTTAAAGAAAGATGAAGGAAGGACCACCTAGGTGATGGAAGAAGAATAGCTGAGACCATCTCAAGAAGGTGACTCAGAGGCCATACTACTGCTAGCAAAAGACTCAGACTGAGACAACTGCCAGCAGTAGGAAAAGATCAAAAAGGATCCTCACCAAAACTGAAGCTCACATTCCCCAAACTCTTCCAATTGTTAGACACAAGGAAACCCACCCAACTAAAACCACACTCCCAGACTCTCTCCAATAAAAGGATCCAGTCCTCCTCCAGATCAAAATCCAAACTTCCCTACATTTCCATCTCCCAAGACAACCAACCAATCAAAAGGACCAACAACTTCCAAAGAAAAAGCTGATCACTACAAATACACATATTCCTTCCCCTATAAGGAATAATGTTCATCAAAATATAGCCAATCCTCATTATGGCTGTAGATCTATCAACTCAGATCAAAATGGCCCTAAATTGATATGGATATCCAAAAGCGTTCAAAGGAAGATACCCACGAAATGGTGGGCTGATACTCAAAACTGACAAAAACGGGAAGGTGCTGGAGTAGCCAACTTGCAAGAATGATTTTCAAGCTGCTCCATGCACATGATAGGTAGCAGGGGGGCTACTGTCAAGCTATTAAATCTGAAGAAGGACCCAAAACAACAGTTGGGAATGCGGAAAAGAAAGGAGAAACAAAAGAAGCTAGAAAATCCAATCAAATGCGAACGTTCAATCCAGAACATATCATATGGGATTGAAGTTCAATCTTATGAAGCACAAGCCAGCTCCGCGATACCATTTACAACGTGACGTTCTCCATGAACATCTGCTTGATCAGAGATGTCCAAAACAACAAAGTTGTGTTAACTGGTAAAAGGAAGAAGAAGAAGCATGGCATTGATTGAAGAATACAAAAGAAGGAATCTGCTCTTAAACTAAAAGCAGATTTAAACATGAGTTGAGAATGGCGCCACATCATTAGCCATCTCAAGCTCAAAATCATCAAGCGGCATCTCCATCTCAATGACTTAACCATCAACAAGTGATTGAGTAAACCATGCAAAATATTCATGAAGGGATTCTTCCTGGAAGGATACTGGAAAGGCTCCAAGCTGCCTTCCCAGCTGTATTAACAAAAGATGACAGGACTCTGGAAACAGAGGTTGGATCAAATGGCAGCCAACTACCAGCAGGTAGCTTGAATTGCAGATCACTACCAGCAGTTGACTCAAAGATTCAGGACTCTGTCAACAATTGACTCAAACGGCAGCCCACTGCCAGCAGTTCACTTAAACATCAGACTACTGCCATCAGGTGTCTCACCAACAAACAACCTTCCGGGCACCTATGACATTCCTAATCACACTATTCTACCAGAAGATAGTAAAGAAGAAAAAGAGGAGGACAACCAACAGCTTCAAACCAAAAAACAACCACATCTGACATTAGATGGTTGAACAAACATCCTCCTCACCAAATCATTGGAAACATCCATGAAGGGGGTCGTACCAGATCAGCAACTCATAGAGAAACACTATTCTCTTGCTTCATCTCTCAAATTGAACCCAAGAAAATTAAAGAAGCCCTACTTGACTCTGACTGGATACAAGCCATGCAAGAAGAACTCAACCAGTTCGAAAGAAACAATGTATGGGAGCTTGTGTCCAGACCCTATCATCAACATGTGATAGGAACTAAATGGGTATTCATGAAACAAAATGGATAAGGAAGGCACCATTGTCAAGAACAAGGCAAGACTGGTAGCCAAAGGCTACTGCCAGGAAGAAGGTATAGATTTTTATGAAACCATTGCTCCCGTTGCCAGATTAGAAGAAATAAGAATATTCTTGGCGTATGCTGCTCACAAGCAATTCACAGTCTATCAAATGGATGTGAAAAAGTGTCTTCCTAAACGGTCTACTAGAAGAGGAGGTCTTTGTGGAGCAACCTCCTGGTTTTGAAATCAATAGAGAGAAGGATCAAGTCTACAAGCTACACAAAGCTCTATACGGACTCAAGCAAGCCCCAAGAGCATGGTATGACACTCTCTCTGAATACTTAGTGAATAATGGATTCACTAAGGGCAAAGTAGACAAGACTTTATTCAAAATTGAAGAAGGTCCCCACATATTGCTTGTTCAAATCTATATTGATGACATAATTTTTGGAAATTCAAATCAAGCATTGTGTGAGAAATTTTCAACTCTCATGCAAAGCAAGTTTGAAATGAGCATGATGGGAGAGTTGAATTATTTTCTGGGACTACAAGTGAAGCAGACTCCACAAAGCTTCTACATCAACCAAGAAACTGAATAAAGAAAGATTCAGAATTCAAGACAAAAGCTTGGGGTGATGATCAAAGTATGGGAATTACCCTGTACCCATTCAGGGGGAACTCAATTGAAAGGGAATTCCTAGCCAACTGTTGAGGGGGAACTCTTCACTATACTCAAGAAAAGTCACCTACTCAAAGAAAGCGACTCGAAATTCAAGCAGTAGGCTCAGCAGGTGACTGACTTCCACATGCAGTTAGCTCAGCAGGTGACTGACAATAAGCCCACTGCTAATTCTCAAACACCATCAAGATCAAAGTGACTGCCAAGAATAAGCTACTCAAACTCACAGGGAATGAAGCATCAAGGTCCAAGAAAGTCAATCTCAAATATAAAAGAAGTTAAAAATCCAAGCAGAAGGATCAGAAGAAGCACTACTATACGTAGGATCCTGGCAGATGGCTGAAGGAAGCAGTAACTGACTCAACGAAGATGATAAATGCTGTTCCCTCAAATGCTTAATGGCCACTACAACGATGTTGAGATGCCTTAAGCAAAAATGATGTCTTAGAAAAGGAGAACAAAGAGCTGAAAAACTCCAGCAAACTCAGCAGGCGACTGACTATCAGGCCACTGCTACATTAGTAAAAGAGATGTTTTCACAAAGAGAAGAACAAACGTAAGAAGAGCAATGGAGCAAGTGCCTTCCAGCAGGAGGATGAAAAGAACAGCAGCAGGCTCACGTTTGGAGCATCAACTAAGGGGGAATCTCAAAGAGGAAGGAAAGAGGATGTCAAAAGCAAAGAAGAGGATGAGAAATGAAGATGACTCATCAAACTCAGCAGTTGATACAGAGGAACCTGCTGCCACAACAACTGAAAGCCATAATCATTGGAGAATGAGAAGAACAACTAGCTCAAACTGCTAAAAATCAGATACCAATTCAAAAAGGTACGATATTGATCCACAAAACTCAGCAGTAGACCCATATATGGATTGAAAATAGAATGCTACTATTCTGTAGAAACTTATTTCTATTAGGAACATCTTGCATCTGCAGCATCCTAATAAAATAAAGATTATCTACAGTTATTAGTAAGTATCCTATTTTTATTTGATTACTGTCAAAATTAGCCATAAACAAGCTAAAATAGTATCCTAGGACTATCCATTTCTGAGCATGCAAAAGGAAGTGTCATTCAAAAGCAGAAAGAATTTATGGTTACATGCAACATGCATGAATAACATCTGGCAATCGAAAAATGATCACTCATCTTCCTCATTAATGATGCTCTGAGAAAATACTTGATCAATCCTCTCTCACTCTCTTATCAAGACACTCTGTCTTAAAAGAAGAACCAGCCGCTGAAACATTAATGAAGACTTTAACATACTTCGATTCTCACCCACATCGAAATATGAAGAAGCCGCACACTTCTTTTAAATACCTCCACTCCATGAACAAACCTCCCGTTCGAATTAATCCTCTTTCTATCTACTCCAAACTCTCCTTCGGTAAAATTCAAAATGAATCCCTCTTTCAACTCCCTGTCTCTCGAACTTTCACTAGCACCACCACAGTCCAACAATGGTTATCAGGCAGCACCACACCCTGATGTCAACCAACCTTATGCCCTAACTCGAATGCAAGAGGAAAGCCTTGCATACATAGAGCTCCAAGCTCTGATTGGAGCGGAAAAGGAACAGCTACTGCAAGAACGACTTCGGGTGCTGGAATGGAGAAAGTGGAGATTATCAGACATTGATACTCTCATTCTCAACAGATCACGAATGATAGGAGAAGAAACGTTCTCTCTAAAATGGATGATGACACAAGACATTGAGGCATCACTCTCAATCCACAACATCAACAATGTCTTCCATTTTAGACTTGCTCAAGTCATTGAGAACAACACACAGAGACAAGCAACAAGAGGCCACTTCCCTGGGGAACCATCAAGCAGTAGAAGAAGGACTGAGTGATTGGTAAATGCTACCAAAAGAGGGGGAAAGAGAGTAGGAAAACACTCTAGGTTCATCTTTTGTATTTTATAAAGTGTTTTCAAACTCTTCTTTTGGCATCATCACAAAAGGGGGAAATTGTTAGATACTAGATTCTGATAGATTTTGATGATGCCTTTGTTTTGATATCTCCCATCTTTTGTAGCATTCAATTATTATGCATACTGGCAGTTGGCTGTACTAATTATCTGAAAGTGTCCTGCTCAAATTAAGAATTAACAAATAAATATAACTGGAAAACATAAAATGCAATAAGGTAATACTTTATTACCTTAAAAGGCATCCCTTATAGATTCCACCAGTTAAATTTATTTGTTACATCAAATGACACAAAAATGTTTCGAACAACTAAACTGTTTAGTTAACTGGAATACAAAATGCAATAAGGTAATAATTTTTACCTTAATAGGATTTGTTATCCTACCAGTTAAAAGTATTTAGTTTATGTTCGAAATACTTGATGAGCTATACACAACCAAGTGTGACCAAGAGTCAAAAGAAAAATGTTTGTATGAAGTAAATTATACCGAAAAAAAAATAATAATAATGCAATAAGGTAATTTTTACCTTAAAGGATATTTAAATCCTACCGGTATATATTTACTTTATCACAAACATTTTAATTCGTCACAAAAACGAAAGACACATAGGTATGAAATATACATGTGTCTAATTGAGAACAAATAAATGTTTAATTTTTAAGACCAATAAAATTAATACTGGAAATTAAAAAAATGCAATAAGGTAAAATTATTTACCTTAATAGGATATTTAAATCCTACCAGTATAAATTTTATTAGACTCAAAAATTAACTGTTCGAGTGTTTGTCTCATGATTATCCGGAGCCAATCAAAAATCCCGGCATGAAGAGCCAAGACGTACAGCATGGGATGCACAGTCAACTTGAAATGGAAAAGCTACAGTGGCTAGGCAAACAAGACAAAAAGAACCCATCAGCTCTGAAGAAGAAAATAAACAACAAGTTGTTTATCTTCTGCGATCAAGATTCAACGTTCATGATTAAATCATCTCAACCAACGGATGATATTAATCAACCAGAGATGCCTATAAATAAAGGCCGAAGCATGAGTTGAAAAATCAAGTCATTGAGTTCAAAGCAAGTGGTTCAGTCATTACACTACGCATATCCAGCAAAGGAAAAAGTGCTTGAACACTCTACTTTGACTCATGCTTCACTAAGCTCTTAGACTAGATCATTCATTGTAACATTTATAGAGCTTAGGTTTTAGTTGGAGGTTAGACACTTCGTGAATCAATTCATGTTGTTGTAAACACTTAGGAGAACAGTTGTTCGGATCCTAAAGTGTGGTTAGATAGATAGAGTACCTTTTGATCCCCACTGGATCAATTGAGAAAAGTCTAAGGACTGAGTAACTTTGAGTGGTGCTATACTCATTGTGAAAAACCTTCAATCTAGGCCTAAGTGTTGTAAAGGCTAGATTGGCACTAAGTGTATTGGGCTTAATACTTTAGTGGAAATCCATCTGAAATAGGGTGGGACTGGATGTAGGAGGATTACACCACCTCTGAACCAGGATACATCGTGTGTTGATTCTCCTTTACTCACCAAAGCACACACTCAACACTTCTCACTAAAGGGATCGTAGTTTGCCAGCAGCATCCTAAGCAGTCGTCTTAATTGACTCTACTGCTTATCCTACTGCTTAATAACTCACTTTTCCTTGAGACTTCTGTTTCCCACAAGCTTTAAACATCACTACTATTAGGAGTAGTTGGTCAGTCCTCAAAGATACCTTTTTATAAGCAGCAGACGGCTTAGCAGTTTCCTGGGATTACCCAACTGCTCAGACCACTGCTTAGGCAAAACTCCTTACTATCTTCAACTCAACATATATTCAAAAAGCCCTCATCATTCTCTGCAAGGCCATATTATCATCTTTCTCAAACTCCTGTTTTCAACTGGCAGTTGCCTCAGCAGTTCCCTGCCATCTAGCCAACTGCCAAGTCAACTGCTCACAGTTTAAAGCCCAAACATCATTCAAGGTAGAAAGTTGTCACACACTCATTATAAAAAGGGTAAAGACTTCCGCTGTGCATCTATTAATCTCTCAAAAGATTATAGATCAATTCATCTAGAGGCAAAAATTTGAAAAAGTTGAAAAAGATTTAAAAGTCTATTCACCCCCCCTCTAGACTTTTACCCTATCCAGGACCAACACCTTGAAATGCTCAAAGTTTTAACAATTCATTAAAATTCTAAATGAGGACAACCCCTCTGAATCCAATTAGATGACCTTTGTCATATTATTTCTATGTAACTGAAAAAATACATTAAAAACCATTTAAATTGAATAAAGTGAGATGTTATTAAAATTTAGGAAAAATTGATAAGAATAATCCCACCTTTCACTGGTCTTCTCATAATAATCCCACATTTACATAATCCCAGAATAATCCCACATTTGCACCTCATCTTCTTTCATTGGACCCCTTTTTTGAAAATCTTATATAAATAATCCCACCAATGTAGGTCATCAATAGGTCAGGGTCCAATGAAATAAGATGAGGTGCAAAGGTGGGATTATTATGAGAAAACCAGTGAAAGGTGGGATTATTCTTATCAATTTTTCCTAAAATTTATTTAAGATGTATCAATTTCATATAGGGAGATTTCCCAAAATAGGAGTAATGGATTTTGGAATTTCAAAATATGACTACTATGTTTTTATTCCCGAAATAGGACTAACATGACACTATTTACTGCCATCTTGTAGGCGTGACTGTCAAACAGTTATAGTAAAGTGCATTTAACACGACAATATTTATTATAATTAATGACAATATTTTTCGATCATGACAGTATGTTTCATACATGGTAGTAACAACTCCTATTTCGGAAAGAAAAACATACTCCGTAATAGTCATATTTTGGAATTACAAACCTCTTTTATTCCTATTTAGGGCAATTTCCCTTTCATAAATGATTTTTTTTATATTCTTCTAAATCTATTACTCCCTATAATATTTGAAATCTCATATTATGTGAGTGTAGAAAAAAGAAATAATTGAACGATGCAATGAATGATTTTTTAGTTTGACATACCGGTGAGCGTAGCTCAACTAGTAGCGAGGGAGTGACACAATGGTTAGGTCTGAGGTTCGAATCCCAGCAACTGCGATGAGGGGTTACTATGCTGAAAAATGCATAAGGCCTATGCAAGTACCGGGGACAGAGCCTCACTCTCTATCTGTCAAATTGTGATTATAGTCCAATTTATATCCTTATATCGTACCGTCCGGTCGTCCGATCGGTCTTGAGGGCCCTCAGGAATGTTAGATGTGGTGCAACCCACGGGTGCCATTATTTTTTCCTTATTTTTTTTTTTTTGCAGAAGCTTTGTCCTTATTTTAATTAATAACTTGTGCTGTACTGATTCGCTGAAGACTCATTATCCGCACAGATCCTTTTCGTTGTCACCCATGGCGGTCTCATCCATCTTCAGTCTACTGTCCTTCTCCCCCTCCCACCCGCCATCACTCAGAGCATCTCTCTCCCCCTACCACTCCTCTCCTGTATACAATACAGCCAAGGACGGATGGGCCCAACCAGTGAAAACCTCCGTTCATCAACGGTGTACGTCACCGCTGCACTCGTCTCCGTCTGACAATTTCGACCTCGCGCCCGCGGTCTTCCCCTCCCTGACGCACCCCAACACACCTTACTCATCGGCTTACAATGCGGAAGTGATTGTGGAGGAGAACGAACCAGAGGAGAGGCTGATCAACCGCTTCCGCAGAGAAGTGATGAAAACTGGTCTGATTTATGAGTGCAGGCGCAGGAGGTTCTTCGAGAACAAGCAGGAGGAGAAGAAGCGCAAGTCACGCGAAGCTGCCAAGCGCAACAGTCGAAGGTACTGCACCCAATTCCCCTCCCCTCACTTCACTTTTGGTTGATAAACATGTTACTATTTCATGGTATAGTGCAATCTTCAATTTTCAGACACAACATGATCAATGTTATCCGGAAATTGGGATTTTTTTAAAGGATTATCAGAGCTTCAATTATGTTGTGCATAATCGATTAGTAATTTAACTGTTTCTGACTACTGAACGGGATGCTATTTTGTTATGCGATTCAAATTTTGGTTGATAAACATGTTACTATTTCCTGGTATAGTGCAATCTTCAATTTTCAGACACAACGTGATCAATGTTATCCAGAAATTGGGATTTGTTTTAAGGATTATCAGAGCTTCAATTATGTTGTGCATAATCGATTAGTAATTTAACTGTTTCTGACTACTGAACGGGATGCTATTTTGTTATGCGATTCTATACAATTTATGATCCAACAGTGGTGAAGAGAGAAGTGGAAAATTGGGGGTCTGGGTGACTCAGAGTAAGTTCAAATACAAGTTACTTGGACAATCTAACATGTTTGATTTGCATGCACAATTGGCCTAGTAAGGCTTGTGCAATGAGACCATTGAAAATGAACATTTTGCCTGATGTTTTTATTAATTTTGCAGTTGATGTTTTTTTTATTTATTAGCTGATTAATGAATCATTTAGGCTCTTTTATGTTCCATACAAACACATGATATCATATTGTAACAAGTATGTTGGAGAGAGGCAGAGAGCCCTTTTGAGCTACCGAACTCCTAGTTGGTTAGTCGTGAGTTTGTAACAAAAGGTTGTGAATTTCAACTAACAATGTGTTTTAGGTCATGGTCGCCACAGATGGCTTGCGTTGTTTGGTCTGTGATCAGTATTATGATGGATACTGCATCCAAAAAGGTTTTACTAGAAGTCCAAAAACGTGCACCATCAGGTAGTGGCAGAAGGCCTCCCTTAGTTATTCAAATAATTACGCAATTCTTCCCCTATACCAAGGAAAATTCGGGTTTTGAACACTTATTTTCCACCAAATAGTCACGTTTGATTAGATAATGGTATGATTGCACCGCACCTTACCAAGGTTAAAAAATTGCTCACTGGCAAGTGGCAAACATAACTTCTTTTTTGGAACAAAGGTATTTTAGGGTAGATGGTTCAGTATTTTATACTCCATACTTTTATAGTGTTTCAGATAATCTTACTACATTCACTACCCAATGAGTACTCTTTGGTATTAAAAATCCTTAGTTTCCCAGTCTCAGTGAAGCTAGAACAACAACATCCAAGCTTATTCCCAAAAGATTTTGGGTTCGGCTAACATCAATCGATCCATGATATCGGAGCCAAAAAAGAAGAGAGATAAGAAAAATAAAAAGTTAAGGTAAGATAAAATGAATAAGATAAAAATAAATATAAGATAAAAATAAAATAAAAACATAAGAAAGGTAAAAGATAAAAACCATAACTAGCGAAGATAGAAAAAAAAAGAACGGAAGCATAGAAAACATGTGATTTGTTACCTCACTGTCCAGAAACGTCACTATCGTCGAAGACTCTTGCCGGTGGAAGAGGAAAAGTCTAGGAGATCAGATCGTCTAGGAGCTCGCCGCCTAAGTAATTTATAAGTTATTAACTAGTACTCCCTCTGTTCCATTTTGGTTGTCCTACTTTCTTTTTTGGGTTGTCCCAAAATAAATATCATGTTTTCCTTTTTGGCAAGAAATATGCGGTCCTTCATTTCACTTTATTCTACTCAAATCTCAACCACAACTTTTACTTTTCAACCACTTTATTAATAATCGCGCTAAACTAAAAGTCTAAAACATGACAACCAATATGGGACGGAGGTAGTAAGATTAGCATATGTGAGATGTAGGTGTGGGAACTTTTTAGGAACAGTTCCATTCTACTTTACAACTTAGTAGATGACCACAACTTCCTTCCTCTGCCCATGGTGTCAGGAAAGGATCTATCAAAATCTGATGTGTGGTTCTCTCCCTACCCAAGACAATACTTAACTCTAACTATTTGTTCTGAATTTGAAACTGCCCCAATGCAATGACATGGGGTATTTGTCTAAGGAGCTCCCCTTTTTCATGGAAGGGAACCGTAGGCCGGCATATGCTTTAAATTGATTACGAATATCCAAAAGGGAACTTTCTCGTATGGAAATTTCCTCAATTTCTCTGGATGTAATAATAAGAAATAATTGCCCAAAATAACTCTAAAACATTTTCTTCAAATATTTTATTCCCTGGATAAGAAGCACCGTTCATTAAATTTAGATGATCATTATTTTGAGAAGGTTATAAACAAGAAATATTATGATGGGTCATATTTAAGGAAACACCATATGTTGTAGTCATATATAGGTTAGTTATTCTAATAATAATGTCATAATCCTATGGAGGAGGCGAGGGCTGTAAATTCGTGAAACTGTTGAATACCACTTCACTTGCCAAAGTTAGTTTGCCATTATTTAGAGATAACTGATCAGGACAAGTCTAGGCAGTGATTTACTTCATCATACAAAATATGGTGGAGTTCGGGTTCTGCACTGGAGCTTAATGTTTAGCGAAACTAGCCATCGTATTTTGTACCTTAGAAACGAAGATCTCTATTTTGTACCTTATGCACTTCACAGTGCATAACCCTCATTGTGTTTTTTCCCCTGGCTTCGAATTAAGGTGAACATTGAAATAGTGTCTAAACTATAATGCCTATATTATGTCCAAAATCAGTTCATGAGATGCTGAAATGGTAGTGTGCTTGTTATTTGTTCAAAATGTTTGATTTTTTCCTATGAAATGAGAGATGGGTGGAGAAATGCCTTTCATTGTAATATTTGATATTTGATGTGCAGGCGGAGGAGTTTCTTCGATGATAAGCGAGAGGACTTTACGAACAAAAATGAGAGGGCCAGGGTTAAGGAAGAGGAAGAAGATAACTGGGAACTACCTGAAGGAGACCTGGTATATTGATTCGATTTCTTCTCCATTGATTCTAATTTAGGATCTTTGCTTTTGAAGAGGGACGAGGGTATGAATGTATGATGCCATGTGCGTTTCCAGATGCACTTGACCCTTCTTTTTTCCTGGGATTTCTTCATGCATATTTAACTGGTTGCTTTCAAATTCAATGTATATATATACGTGATTGAGTTGTTGGACATATTTAAAATTGCAGAGATTGGTGTCTGCGTGACTTTGTGTGGCTGTAAATGAAACAAACTCGATTCCTTTTTAAATTCGTGTCACATGAACCTAACTTTTGTCATCCATTTTAATTCACTGATCTTCGTTGCAGTGCGTTGCATGACTGATGATTGTTTCTAATGATATATGGGGCGAAGAATTAATGATGGTTTAAGGGAAAACTGTCAAATACGCCCCCATAGTATATCAAAATAGTCAATTAAGCCCCCGAACTTAACAAACGCCCAATTAAACCCTCAAACTATAATAAAACGTTCAAATGTATTATTTAGCCGCTTGCTATCCGGTTAACCAGTTACCGTCCTCATATGGCAATCAATGTGTTTATATTCACTGTTTACCTTCTTCTTTTCTCTCTCTTTTTTTTTTTTTTTCATTCCGTCTTTTCACCTTTTTTCTCCCGCAGCACATCAGCCACCAACCAGCTATCACCTTCTCTCCAACTTAGTGGTAATCACCAGTAGCCACTAGGCAGCAAGAGAGAGAGACGCACCATTAGGTGCTCATCACCAAACTCTCCTCCGTCCGATGAGCTAACACATATCTCTTCACCGGAATACCATCTCCCACCTTTTGATTCCCGTTTTTCTTTCCCAACTCCCCTATCTGGATATCTTCGTTTTGTGTCTAGTTAGAAACCTTACAACCTTTGACCTTTGTCTCACATTTTCTAATATTTCTAAAAAGTTTGGTTCCTCTTTATATTTAACTTCTTTCCTCTCTATATGAATCCCTGTTTTCTGTTTTCCTTTACACCATTTTTAAGTTTGGGTTTGTCTTAGAGAGCGGAGATGATTAATTTCCCCCATTTCCAAGCGTGACTTGAATTTCGATATGGGATGAATACATATTAATGGGTTATCAAATTTCAGAGGGTGGTGAGTTAGCTTTCATTTTAGAGTCCGAGCTTCAATTTTTAGGTTTCAATTTGAGCCATATAAAAAACTCCATCATTTTTTACTTTGATTAAACACGGTTAAGGGAGTGTTTGCAATCACTTAAAAAAAGCACTTCTCAGCTTTTGGCTTAAAAAAGCACTTATTTACCAAACACTACCAATTTTTACTTTTTCTCGGCTTGCGTGTGAAAAGTGTTTTTCCCCTTTCTATTACACAAAAAGCACTTATTTTACCAAACACTATCAACTTTTACTTTTCAAAATCACTTTTTTCTCAAACACTATCAACTTTTCCTACTAATCACTTTTTCCTTACATCTCCAAAAGTGCTTTTTTTAAGCAGAAACAGTTGCAAACACTCCCTAATGAAATGTGTTCTTGTTGGAATTCGTATGTATGGTGGCCTATCTTTTTCTTAATGATATGAGTGGGGTGGAAGACAAAAAAAGGTTAGGTTGCTGTGAGGAGGATGGGTGAAAGAAGAAATCAGGGACAAAGAAGAAGGGATAGAGAAGGAAAAGAAAGAAAAAGAAAAAGAAAAGGGTAAATAAAGACACATGGATTGCCACGTATATGTAAAATGACCGGTAAACCTAAATGTGACCTGCTAAAAGGGTTTAATTGGAGAGAAAATGCATAAATGGTTCTTAAACTATCATCATCATATCGTTTGGTCCTTCAACTAATAAATCTATTATTTTAGTCCTTATTCTATATAATTCATTTTAATCAAGTCCTTTTGTTATTCTCCGTTAATCTTTGCCGTTTATGGTACACCCGGGTGTACGGGTGAGAACCGTACATCCTGTTTTTTTTTTTTTTTAATTTTTTTAAACTTCAGCCCAATTTTGATAACCCAGATTGAATAGAATTAAATGAATCCAATGGAAGGCTCACAAAACAGGCCCAATTAAGAAAGACAGTCCATTCAATTAAAACGGCCTATTTTTTTCGGTGGCAGTTTTGTAATTTAAGCGAAAAATCATGGCTCGCGCTAAATGAGCAATAATGTAGTTTTGTTGAGCATCTCACATATTGTATTAAGTATTATGAGGTTAATAATGAGTATCACGATCTTTGCTTCATATCTTCCAATTCTTTTTTTTTTTCTGCTATAAAAACTTATTGATTTATATCTAAAATTCACTCCTATTAATTTCAATATGCGAGTCTAATGTAATATGATACTTTTGAAATATGCATTGATATGACATTTTAAAAATGAGGATACATAACTTACAAAGTGCACATTGATATGAAAATCGTAATGATTGTTAGTTGAACATCATGACATTTTAATTGAGCATCAAACCTCCACTATTGAGATGAAAATCACAACTTCTGGAGAATGAGTAATTATAAACTTTTAATGAGCACCCAACCTATTCTGTTGAGTATTAGGAGTCGACATTTTAATTGAGCATCAAACATCTGCTATTGAGATGAAAATCATAGTTTCTTGTGAATGAGTAATAATAAACTTTTAATGAGCATCAAACCTATTATGTTGAGTATAGGAGTCTATCATAAAATAATACTTATAAAAATGCATTGATATGACATTTAGAAAATGAGCATAAGATCAGTATCAGATGAGCATATGTAACTTACAACATGAGTATTAATGAATTTGTTAGTTGCTTTGTTGGTTGAAAATCACAACATTTTCATTCAGCTTCAAAACTTCTCTATTGAGATTGATGAAAATCATGATTTCTATTATATGAGCATTCATGAATTATTAATGAGCATCAGACCTATACAAATGAAATGTGCATTGCTAAATCATGTAACTTACAACATGAGTATTAATGAATTTGTTAGATCATTTTCTTGTTTTGGGTAAGATGCATTGATTGTGGAACAGAGTAAGAGAAGAGAAAGAAGATGAATTTTTGCTCCGGCCATGATTAATCTTGTTCATCCAAATGGAGAGTTGTTTGAAACATGCATTGATATGACATTTTGAAAATGAGCCTAAATGAGTATCAATTGAGCATACGTAACTTAAAAAATGAACATTGATATGAAAATCATAGTTTTTTTTAGTTGAGCATCAAGGTATTCTCATTGAGCAATAAACCTCTTCTATTATAAATATGCAATTGAGTATCATGGACTGTACTCTATTATCTATAATCAAATTCTACATAAATCTTATATAATATGATACTTTTGAAGTTTTAAAATGAGCATAATACTAGTACCAAATGTGCATATGTAACTTACAAAATGAAAATTAATGAATTTGTTAGTCAGTTTGTTAGTTGAACATCACGATGTTTTCATTCAGCATCAAACATTCTCTATTGAGATGAAAATAATAGTTTCTGTTAAATGAGCATTAATGTACTTTTAATGAGCATGATAACTATTCTGTTGAGCATTAGTTTCATAAGTATTGAAATGACATTTTAAAATGAGCATAACGCTAGTCTTGAATGAGTATACATATGTTATAAAATGAGCATTGAAAAAATCAAAAGCTCATTTAAATTTTCTAATATGCTCAAATATTTATTTGTGTAACAAAGAGAAATATAATATGTTCTAGTTTCAAAAATAATTTATAATTTGTCATTCTTGAATTACAAAATTAATCATATTCTTTTTATAGCTTCTCAAATTCAGAATTGTGATCTCTGCTTCATAACTTCTAATTCACTTTCTTTTTATTGTTTTTTCTTTTATAAAAACTTATTAAATTATATTTCTAATCAACTCCTATGAATTTCAATATATGAATCTCATGTAAAATAGTACATTAAAGCAAATATATTGATATGACATTTAGAAAATGAGCATAAGATCAGTACTAGGTGAGCATACGCAACTTACAAAATGTTCGTTGATATGAAAATCACAAAGTTTGTTAGTTTGACATAATGACATATTCATTGAGCATCAAACCTCATCTATTGAGATGAAAATCACAGTTTCTTTTAAATGAGCATTAATGAACTTTTAATGAGCATTAAAACACCTTCGATGAGCATCAGACTTATTTGGTTGACATTATAAAAATGGGCATAATATGAGTGCAAATTGAACAAATGTAACTTACAAAATAAAATCATAATTTCTTAAGTTTGAACTTCAAGACATTTTTATTCAACATCAAACCTTCTCTATTGAGTATTGAAAACATGCAACTAAGTATCATGATCTGTGCTCTATATCTATAATCAACTTCTACATGAATCTTAAAAACAAACTAAAACATTTAATAATATTTTATATTATACATTTTTATAATAATTGAATATAACATTAAACTAGAAGGTTGCTAAAAAAAGAAGAACAAACAAAGAAAGCGAAAAAAAGAATAAACAAAAGAAAAGAAAAGAAAAGGAGAACATACGAATTACGAAGCAAAGAAAGAATTACGAAGCAAAAAAAGAAGAATGAAACGAAAAGAAAGAAAAGAAACAAGAATGAAACGTGAGTGCAGCGGATGAACGTGCGTGAGTGCAGTTGTCGCGGAAAAAAAGAACAGCTCAGCATCTTAACCTATTAATTATTCTCAAACATCCCACTAATTACAAAAAACCGGATGTACATGTACATCCGGGTGTAGGATATAATTTACGCAAACATTCCATCTTTATTAATTATGTATAATACCCATCTTTAATTATGCATATTCCTTTAATCTTTAATTTGAACCGATGACATCCCAAATACAAGCACATATCACTTTACTGAATCATTATGATACTTGTCAGATTAGATCATTGCCTTTTTATATTTTAAAACCTAATTTTAAATAAAATTAATTAAAAACACAAACTGCAAATAATAATTCAAATATTAGTCTCCAAAACCACCAACAATTCAAATCCAAAGAAGATAGTTATCTTAATATTTTGTTTAATATGCATATAAATAAATAATACTCCATATATGCTTTCTAAAAATATTATGAAATAAAACTTATGGATACAAAAGTGACTAAATTTACTATAAATATATTTTCATGGTCCTTATGGTAAACAAATTGAACATATGTTTAGTCACTAAAAGTTACTAGGTCATGTTTTCATCCACGGGAATAATGTTAATTAAATAAATAATTCCCCAGAATACTGCTGAGTTAAAAATAATTCCCAAAATATTGCCGGATTAACCGTGGTTAAGAAAAGCCGCCACTTGAAGTGGCAGCTTATGACCTTCAATACAAGAGCCGCCACTTGAAGTGGCGGCTTTACTACCTATCATGCAACTCACGTATGCAACCAAAATTTAATGCCAAAATCTCATGTTTTCTTTGAAGTGGTATAACTTTTTTTATTTGTACTTTGATTGTTACAAAAAATATACCAAAATTCATAACATTTTATTATCTTTCATATGACACCAATATTGAATATATAAAATCAAAAAAATAATTTAACACTTTAAAAGTTATTGCGTATCTGTTTTTAAGGTGCTATATATTTTTTATTTGTATTCCGATCGTTACAAAAATTATATCAAAATTTATTATTTTGTATTATCTTTTATAGGAAAGCAATGTTTCGTAGAGAAAAATAAAAAGAAAATCTATTATTGTGTGTAGTTTAGGATAGTTTTTTACCATGCATTCCGGATTCTTATATATTCAATATTGGTGTCATATGAAATAAAACAACATAGATTCTTGTGCGAAAAATAAATAAATAAATGTGATGGAGTTTGTGTAATTTTTTAATCTATCAGTCTTGATTAATTGTGTGCATGGCAAAAATGATCGTAAACTACACAAATTAATAGATTTTCCTTTTATTTTTCTCTATGAAACATTGCTTTCCTATAAAAGGTAATAAAAAATAATAAATTTTGATATAATTTTTGTAACGATCGGAATACAAATAGAAAATATATAGCACCTTAAAAACAGATACGCAGTAACTTTTAAAGTGTTAAATTATTTTTTGATTTTATATATTCAATATTGGTGTCATATGAAAGATAATAAAAAGTTATGAATTTTGGTATATTTTTTATAACAATCAGAATACAAATAAAAAAGTTATACCACTTCGAAGAAAACAGGAGATTTTTGTTTGGAGTGGGACCCATAACCATTCATTCTTGACTTTGGCATTCAATTTTGGTTGGGTACGTGAGTTGCGCGGGATATGTAGTAAAGCCGCCACTTCACCACGGTTAATACAACAGTATTTTGAGAATTATTTTTAACCCAGCAGTATTTTGGGAATTATTTATTTAATTAACATTATTTCCGGAAAAAACTCGAATTATTTATATATTATATTGATTTTATATTAAATTTAATTGTTTCGGGTTTTTGTCGATCCGGGTCGGGTTATAGATTTGAGGGCCTACTTATGAACTTGAATTTTTGGGTTCCGTCCGGATTTTTTCTTATCCGGGCTGGTTAAATAGAAAAAATCCGGACCGGGAATATCATTCGGGCCGGGCTAGGGTCGGGTTCCGGATTTCGGTTCGGTTTTTTCACCCCTACTATCCTCATAGTACATAGCTAATAGCTTGTACCTTAGGACTTACTGTATATTTATGGAGGAAAGTAATACACATAAACCTCTAGAAAGCACATTCAAAAAATAATCCAGAAAAGGATTGCATTACCCTGTGTCATGCTTACTGTTTCTTGCATTTCCTTTTCCTTTTCCACGCAGCAGCAGCATAGGTAGATGAATGAAAACAAAGGAAAAGGAAAGGACCGCAGAAGATATATGTAAAGCAAAGGAAAAGGAAATTAGTAGTGGCTGAACCTAAAGAATTTTTTCAGACATGAAACCAAGGAATGTATTGATAGTTGGAATTATTGCTCCTAGCTCAGGAAAATACTATACCACTGATGGACAGTGTACCCGGGGGTAACTTATCCGGGGGGTTATTATGGGAATAACCTAGAGAGAAGTCAGAGCAAACAAGTAGGAGAGAGAGGCGATTGTATTAATGAACTCGAGATGTTCTGGGCCTTTACAATGGGAAAAGGGGGTGCTATTTATAGCAGCAATAAATGTGATGAGAGTACACGTGACGATAATCTAACGGCCGAGGGGTCACCTCAATCGGGTGGCACTGACATTCGCATGTGCACCGTATTGAATGCGGTGGGTGGATGTGACGCCGCATTAAATGCGGTGGTTGCTTGTCTCCAAAGGGAATCTTCGATGATTGAGCTGTTGGCCGAAGGCTCCCCCTGCGGACGAGGGCTCCGTGTAGCCGAGGGCGCAGTACAACCGAAGGCTTCCCAGATGCCGAAGGCACGAGAGTGCCAAAGGCTCCTGTTTTCTGCCATTTTCTCCCAGTAGCTTTGTATGCTCAAATCTGGCTGCCCTGTGTAATTTGGAGCCCTCGGCCAAGGAGGCCGAAGGCACCCCTATGTGTATTGTAGGCTTCTTGACATTTGGGCCGCCGTATTTGGGCCCTGGGCGTGTATTGGGCTCATTGGGCCTGTGCAGAAGAAGTAGGAGTCTGTGGGCCGGGGGTCCCTGGGCCATATACTCCATCAGGAGTCCCCCACTCCTTTTGCCGAAAGGTACTTGAGGGAAAAGGAGTAATTGCGTTGATGTGTTGGTCCTGCCGAAGGCGGACGCTTTACCGGAGAGCTTTCCTGGTATTTGCCGAGGGATTCCCCTCAGTCCCTCACATGTCGAGGGTTTTTTGGGGGAAGCATAGATGAATTGCCTGTGTTGTGATGAAGGCTGTCATTGTAAGTGACTTCTGAGAATTCTTGGCAATCTTGGCTTTGTTGAAGGGTTTGTAGTTGTATGTACCCGAGAGGTACATTTTTTGCCTGTCCCCTTGACATTTGCCCGAAGGCAATATGCGTTATTCGTAATTTTTTTTGCCTGTGGGATTTTTTGTTCTGTGTGATTCCCGGGGGGTATATCCCAGTCCCCCACTCCTTTAGGCCGAAGGCAAGTTCGGGCTGAAGGAGTTATGATGTTTGTATAAGTCCCCGAGTGGTGTCATTGGTTGGGGAGTGGCAGCATTGATAAGCCGGAGGCTTATGCTGCTGCTTGCTCGAAAGCACTTCGTGAAAGTTGTTCACTGAAGGCTGCTGTGAGTGGTAGCCGGAGGCTATCATCTGAGGACACTCCAGTGTTTCTGAAATATAACCGTTGTAATAGAGCCGTTGGAGGTGTGATCCACGTGGCATGTACCTGTTGGCTGAAGGCGGGCGGGTGCCACCCATTGGGTGAGGTAGCGGCCCGTAATGATGGCTTTTCGAATCGAGGCCCATATTTCGAGGCTGGGGAGCCTATATATACCCCAAGCCCCAATCCATTTCCCTTGTGCGTTCTTAAGCTATAGCGAAGCTCTACCGAATTTTCTAGAGAGAGAAAGTAATCCCTTCGATCAAAACCACCCTTCGAGGTCAGTTCTTCCTCCGTTCTTCGATTTACTTAGCATACTTTGCTATTTCCTCCCTTTGACTTAGTGTTAGTGACCTTAGGGGCCTTCGGCTAAAACATTTAGATAGCCTCCTTCTTTAGAACTCTTCGTCCTTCTTAGTACCAAGATGTCTTCCGGTAGTGATTCCCAAAATATCTCGAGGGAGCCTTCGGTGAGCTCCGAAAGCATTTCTGACGTGGAGTCGTTGAGCGAGCAGCCATCGGCTGGTAATGATTCCGCGGTGGCGGAGGAAGTACAAAGCAACCTTCGGGCCGAGTTGGAGGCTGAAGACTTCGAACAGGTAAACGAAGACGAGGAGCTGGCCCTCGCCCTTCAAGTTGCCGAGGAGGAGAAGGAGAAGGAAAGGCAGCGAGTCACCGTAGCTGTGCTGCCCCTCCGCCATGATGCTAAAGCCGGAAGCTCCAGGCCACTTGATCCAGAACCTCTTAGTGTGGCCCCGGGCAAGAAGAGGAAGAAGTCGAGGGCTGTTCCGAAGAAGAAGCAAGATGCAGTAGATGCAGGACAACCCGTCGGCATACCCGAGGGGCATTATATTCCTATCTGAACACAGACGCCCTCGAGGTAAAAACAAAGGCTTCGCACGCGGAGTACCAGGCGACACAGTTTTTAGTTGGGCCCTCGGCTCAAGTGGTAGAACCGAGTCCGGACGATGTCCTGCTACGCCCCCCTGAGGGCTGCTTTGCGGCCCACGTCCTCTCGGTGGAGCTGGTCCTTCGGTTCCCTCTCCACCCATTCGTGCTGGAGTATCTGCGTTTCTTGGGGTTGGCCCCTTGCCAACTGATGCCCAACAGCCATTCATACATGTCTGGCTTTCTTGCGCTTTGCCGGGACCGCGGGGTTGAGCCTTCCCTGGACAAGTTCTTTCTCTCCTTCAACCTATGCCGCGGGGGGCATTCTCATGCTGGAGGGTATGCCAACCTACAGCAGCTTCCCGCCTGGAGGCTGTTCTCAGAGGTCCTTCATCCCACAAGGGATGGAAGGACAAGTTTTGCTACATCCGCATGTGGGCGAACCCATTCCCAGAGCCTCTCCGTTATCATTTCCGAAGGCACCTCAAGGTCGGGAGCGCTGCCCTTGAAAGCAACGGGAGGAAGCTCACAGCGAAGCCGAAAGGATCTGATAAGCTTCTGGCAATAAAGTCTGATACGCTCCCGGAGGAGCTGTTCAAGTTGGGCTTCCGAAGGTTCCGATTGCCGGGGGAGACAAACGAGAAGTACCCCTTGATAGATCGGGTGTACAAAAGCGCTGAAGGTGGTGGCTGAGGGGTCTACATTTTCATACTTAGGATTTTTCCTGTCTTGTTGTTGTGATCTCATACTTGTATGCTTTTTCCCTTTTTTGCAGGCCTCGACATGGACGCGAAGAACCTCGCCAAGCTGAAGAAACAGCTGGCTAAGACGGACAAGAAGAAGGAGGGGCCTTCTCAACAACGGCCGGTGGTTGAGTTCTTCCAATGGGCCGAGGCCGCCCAAATCCAAGAGGCCCCTGAGCCACCGAAGGGTGATCCTGCTGATGCCGGCAATGATGCCGATGGCTCCCAGGCTTTGGAGCTTAAAACAAAGAGAACCGGGAAGGGTGTCGCGCCTCTGGAAAAGAAGAAGAAGAGGGGGGGGCGCTGAGGGGAAGGAGGCCCCATCGTCATCATCGATGAACATGCTTCCTCTGAGCCTCCGGCTCAGGTTGCTGAGGGAACCTGGCCTCGGGAGAACGTGCAGTTCTCGTCAAGAAAGGGGCTGCCATCGTGCATGGCACCTTGGACCCGAGGGAGTTTCTGGATGGCGCAACTCCCCCACTGGATAGGTCGGCCCTCGGCCGTTTCGGGGATGATGCCCTCGAATCCAAGCTTCTCCAGGCCTCCGTCACTGTAAGTGTTCGAAACTACCTTGTCGTTGTAGTGTTTTCCATTCGCTTTTTCTGACCCTTAATGTGTTTGGTGTGTTTGCAGGCTAGCATGGTCCTCGGGGAGCACATTCGGAGGCTGGAGCAAATGCGCCTTCGGAAGGCGCAAAACGACGAGGCCCTCAGAAATCTCGTCGTGAAGAATACTGAGGCCATCAAGAAGATGGCTGAGCTGGAGGAAACCCTTCGGAGGACAACCGAAGGGATGGAGCAGAAGCTGAAGGCTGCCGAGGCCAAAGGCAAAGCCACTACTGAGGAAGCTGCCGCCGAGGCTGCCAAGGCCGCTGCCATCAAAGCCAAAGAGGCCAGGAAGGAGGCGGTGCTTCAAGCCGAGAAAGACGCGGTGTCTGCCTTCGATACCGATGGCTGGAAAGCTGAGGACCAGAGGCCGTGGGTAGATTCCGTTGTAGAGACCTCGGTTGATGCCTGGGTGAGAGGCCCCGGTGCAATGTGGCTGGCCCGGAAGGGCAAAGAATATTACGACGGTGGTGAGTTCTTTACACAATGGCTCGTCTACCGGAGGCTGGCCAGGCACCATGGGGTAGACCCGAAGGACTTTGATCCAGCGGCTTATGGCCTCCCCCCTCCAGCTGGACACAAGGGTTCCACTCCCACTGGGCGTAGAGAGGCCTGATCTCGAGGACTCGGAGCTGATGAAAGAGGCTGATGATGGTGAAGAGGAAGAGGCTGGAGAAGATGCCACCTCCAAAGCTGCCGAAGGGGGTGCCGGAGATGTTCAAACTTAGAAATTTTCCTAAGTACAATCCTTGTAATAGTTTGTAGGCTCCCGGCTCCGGCCACGTTTGTAAACAAACTTCTTTTGTACTTGAATGTTTGTTTGTGAATGAATGTTTTTGCCTTCGGGCTTGAATGATGTTAATGCCTTTTGTACATATTTGTTTTTCCTCTTTTCGTACGCCTTTGTCTTTTATGTATGCCTCCATGTGGTGAATGCCTTCTTCCTTTTTAGTTTTGTTCTTGAATGTATGATTGTGTTGCCAACCTCCCGGAGGGCTAAGCATCTGTGGACTTGGAAAATTTTTCTAAGTGAAAACTCGGCCTCAAGCCTTCGGTTATAGTGTAGAATAACCGGGGGCTTGTGATTGTGGACTTAGAAAAATTTTCTAAGGTAAAGTAGTTTCCATGCCCTTTTGCTCGTTGTATGCCTTCGTCCTTCTTGGTGGAGAAACCGGGGGCTGTAATGATTTGGACTTAGAAAATTTTCTAAGTGAAATCCCAACTCAAGCCCTCGGTCATAGAGCGCTCCTGATTTGTAATATGGTTTCTGGCCCCGAGGGGTCCCGAATAGTGGACTTGGGCAATATCGAACTCTAGGCCTTTGGCAAGTGGAAGCCTCTGAGATCGTCCTCGGTCAGAAGCTAGTGGAATGATGAAATGAACAGAGCCACCGAAGGGCTCAACTTTGTAGACTTAGTGAAATTTTGAAATTGTTCTCAATAGATTCTGTGATTAGCCCTCGGCTAATTGAGATGGAGGAACCTTCTGCTGTAAGGTTTTAGAGAGTCCATAGGCATTGCAGTTCCACCGAGGGGTACCATATTTGGGACTTAGCAAAAACTTTGAGATTGTCTCCACAGATTTGGTGGGAGCCCTCAGACAAGTGACCTAGGGGAGCCTCCAAGCAGTTGAAGAGGTTTCAGCCGAGGGGGTACCATATTTAGGGCTTAGGAAACTTTTTCTTTTGGGTAGCCTTCGCAAAGATGACCCCATGACTTGAGTGATTGCCTCCGGCATGTGGTGCAGGCATTAGATAAGACTTGAACTTAGCCAAATTTTGGTGAAGTTTGTTGGTGGTTGCCTTCGTAAGATGGTATCCTTCAGGTAAAAAGTTGCCTTTGATGTACATGTAGTGAAGCCTCCGGTCATGTAGCCTTGTTTTGGTGTTTGAGCCTCCGGGAAATCTTCCAAGGAGTTCATTCCCTCCTACACATTCATTATTATTATTATTATTATTATTATTATTATTATTATTATTATTATTATTATTATTATTATTATTATTATTATTATTATTATTATTATTATTATTATTATTATTATTATTATTATTATTATTATTATTATTATTATTATTATTATTATTATTATTATTATTATTATTATTATTATTATTATTATTATTATTATTATTATTATTATTATTATTATTATTATTATTATTATTATTATTATTATTATTATTATTATTATTATTATTATTATTATTATTATTATTATTATTATTATTATTATTATTATTATTATTATTATTATTATTATTATTATTATTATTATTATTATTATTATTATTATTATTATTATTATTATTATTATTATTATTATTATTATTATTATTATTATTATTATTATTATTATTATTATTATTATTATTATTATTATTATTATTATTATTATTATTATTATTATTATTATTATTATTATTATTATTATTATTATTATTATTATTATTATTATTATTATTATTATTATTATTATTATTATTATTATTATTATTATTATTATTATTATTATTATTATTATTATTATTATTATTATTATTATTATTATTATTATTATTATTATTATTATTATTATTATTATTATTATTATTATTATTATTATTATTATTATTATTATTATTATTATTATTATTATTATTATTATTATTATTATCATTATTATCTTTATTATCTTTATTATCATTATTATCATTATTATCATTATTATCATTATTATCATTATTATCATTATTATCATTATTATCATTATTATCATTATTATCATTATTATCATTATTATCATTATTATCATTATTATCATTATTATCATTATTATTATTATTATTATTATTATTATTATTATTATTATTATTATTATTATTATTATTATTATTATTATTATTATTATTATTATTATTATTATTATTATTATTATTATTATTATTATTATTATTATTATTATTATTATTATTACTACCTCCGTCCCCCTAAGTTTGGGACAAGAGAAGGTGGCACGGTTATTAATAAAAGTGGGTTTATGTGGTTGATATTGAATTGATAAAGTAAGAATAAAGTAGGAATGATTTAGAACCACACAAACTTTACCAAATAAGGTATGAGACAATCTTAGTGGGACGGACCGAGATGGTAAAATGGGACAATCATAGCGGGACGGAGGGAGTATTATTATTATTATTATTATTATTATTATTATTATTATTATTATTATTATTATTATTATTATTATTATTATTATTATTATTATTATTATTATTATTATTATTATTATTATTATTATTATTATTATTATTATTATTATTATTATTATTATTATTATTATTATTATTATTATTATTATTATTATTATTATTATTATTATTATTATTATTATTATTATTATTATTATTATTATTATTATTATTATTATTATTATTATTATTATTATTATTATTATTATTATTATTATTATTATTATTATTATTATTATTATTATTATTATTATTATTATTATTATTATTATTATTATTTTTAATGTTGTAGGAGGGGCATCAAGAAACTCGGTTTCTGGGAAAGGCTTGGCCTATGTGGGAGGCAACGGAACAAACCGTTGGCTTCCCCTTCGGGATTGACCTTCCGAGATCCCGAAGGGTTTGAGGGTCGTTTCCTCGGCCCGAGACATCGTCTGTTGCTTGCTTCCCCTTGGGGGATAGCGCGGAAAGCGCCTCGGTTTTAAAAGTCGTCCCCTCAGCCCGAGACATGGCCTGTTGCCTGCTTCCCCTTGGGGGATAGCGCGGGGAGCGTTTTGTTTGTGAAAGTCGAATCCTGGGCCCGGGACATGGTCCGTTGCCTGCCTCCCCTTGGGGGATGGCGCGGAAAGCGTTTCAGGGAAGGGTTTTATTTGTGTGTGGAACATAAATAGCCGGGGCACTTGGTACCTGCCGGAGCCGAGGGCGTTTTTTTTATGTATGTATGTATGAATATGCATAAAAATGATGCGCGGGGGCGTCCTCGAGGGGAACGGCTTATAAGAAAACACTTGGTGTTTTCAAGAATGGTGGGCGTATTTGCGCACTTTGTACTTGGTACATTGATCTCTCCTTACGAGGAGGAGGGGGCCTTGGGCCGTAGGTCACCTGTGTTGGTGATTGATGAGGGCTTGGCCGCTCATATGTTCTTTTGGAGAAAGAGGGGGCCTTGGGCCTATTTTGGTAAGGGGATGAGGGCTTGGCCACTCATTCACGTCGTGCTTGGCACTTTGTCTATTGAACTCGTGTTTATTCTTCAGAGAAAGAGGGGGCCTTGGGCCGTTGATCAAGTACATTTGTGGAGGATGAGGGATTGGCCGCTCACATGCTATTGGTAGAATTTGACAAGGTGGCGTACATTCCAATGTCTAGGGACATTGGGGCGTTTTAGTTTGTATGTTCCCGGTTTGATGATGGCTGAGACGATGTAGGGGCCTTCAAATGTAGGTGCCATCTTGCCGCCTTCGGTGGGTAGGCTGACCTCCCTTCGTCGGAGGACGTAGTCCCCCACCTGGAATTCTTGGGAACGAACTTTGGCGTCAATGTAGCCCTTGACTTGCAGTCGATAGTTCTCAGCCCTGAGGAAAGCTTGATCCCGACGTTCAGAGATGAGATGAAGGTCGAGGGCCATATTAGCGTCGTTGACCTCAGGTTCATACTGTTCCACTCTTCGGGTGGGAAGAGTTACTTCCGTTGGAGCCTTAGCCTCGAAGCCATAGCACAGGGAGAAGGGGGTTTCGCCTGTTGCTCGCCTAGGGGTGGTGCGGTAAGCCCACAGGATGTTGTGGAGTTCTTCGACCCAGCCTCCCCCTTCGACTTCAAGTTTCTTTTTTAGGCCCTCAAGCAAAGTCCGGTTTGCGTTCTCCACCTGTCCGTTGCCTTGAGGGTAGGCAACCGAAGAGAATGTGTGTTTGATGCCCCATGCCTCTAGGAGGGCACAGCAGGGGGCTGCCTCAAACTGAGTGCCATTGTCGGAGATGATCTGCTGGGGGACGCCAAACCTCGTGAGGATATTCTTGAGGACAAAGTGGCGGCACCTGGCCTCGGTGATACTGGCGAGGGGCTCGGCCTCCACCCATTTAGTGAAGTAGTCAATGGCAACAATGATGTACCTGTTGTTGGAGGTACCCCTCAGCAGAGGGCCTACTAGGTCAATCCCCCATCTGGAGAAGGGTATAACGGTGCTGATGGGGGCGTAGTTGACCGCTGGTCTGCCGGGGGCTTTCTGAAAGCGCTGGCAAGCGGTACACCTTTGGGCAAGATTTGCACAATCACGGGCCATGGTGGGCCAGAAGTAGCCCTGAACAATGAGCCTTCGGGACATGGAGAAGGGTCCCTGATGGGCTGAGCAAGTGCCACTGTGCACCTCCTCCATTGCAACCTCCGCCTCATCCTGGTGAAGGCACCGAAAGAGGGTGCCGTTGTAAGATCTCTTGTAGAGCCTCCCATTCTCGAGGGTGTAGCTGGGAGCCCCAACTTTGCTAGCTTGGCGCGGCCCTCATCCTCGGGTAATTGCCCTGTGGTGATGAAGGTGACGATGTCGGAGATCCAGTCCTCCAGCCTGAGATGTATATCCATGATGGGGCTCGCGTGTATGTTTGAGAGGCTGAGCTCCTCGATCCTTGCTATCTTGGAGAGGTGTTTGGGGGATTCGGCCAAGAGCTTTGATAAAATGTCGGCCTCAGAATTTTGAGCCCTCGGTATTTGGGTGAGGGAATGCGCCTCAAATACTTTAAGCAATTCTTTGGCCACTTCCTTGTATTGTTTTATCCTCCCTTCCTTGGCCTCATACTCCCCGAAATTTGGCCCACGACGAGCTTTGAGTCACACTTGACGTGGATCAACTTGGCCTTCAGATTTGCTGCTAGCCGAAGGCCACAGAGGAGGGCCTCATATTCGGCTTCATTGTTGGACACTGAAGGAGAAGCGGATGGCATAATAGGCGCAGAAGCCTTCGGGTGTAATGAGAACTACCCCTCCTCCGCATGCTTTGGTGGCCGAGGAGCCATCGGTATAGAGGGTCCACCACTCGTCTAGAGGTGCCGAAGGCTCCTCATCCACCGCTGATCTTGCTGTGCATTCTGTCACGAAGTCTGCCAAGGCTTGGCCCTTGATGGCAGGCCTAAGACGAATGTCTATGTTGTATTGACTGAGGAAGATAGCCCATTTTACCATCTTGGAGGAGCTGGTGGGGCTCCTCATGAGGCGCCGAGGGGTTGGTGTGTAAGGACTTGAACCGGATGAGCCTGAAAGTAGTGGCCAAGCTTCTTGACGGTCCAAACAATGGCTAGGACCGTTTTTTCAACAGGGGAGTACCTGAGTTCTGCCTCCCTGAGGGTCTTGCTAACATAGAAGATGGCATGTTGGACGCCATCTTCCTCCCGGATGAGTACTGAGCTGATGGCGGCGGGGCTAACGCCAAGATAAAGGTACAAGGTTTCCCCCACCTTGGGTTTGGAGAGCACATGGGGAGAAGAGAGGTACTTCTTCAGCTCGTCGAAGGCCTCTTGACACTCAGTTGTCCATTGGAAGCCCGCCGTCTTCCTCGTGATTTGGAAGAAGGGGGGGGGCTTTTCTGCCGATTTGGAGGGAAAGCGGTTGAGGGCCGCCAGGCGACCCGTCAACCTCTGAACCTCCTTCACGTTGCGTGGGGGCTCCATGTTGATGATGGCCTGAATTTTTTCAGGGTTGGCCTCGATATTCCTTCGGCTAACCATGTAGCCAAGAAACTTCCCCCCTTGCACGCCGAAGGTGCACTTCTTTGGATTCAACCGAAGGTTGAATTTTTGCATGATGGCGAATATCTCCCGGAGGTCCTCAGCGTGGGTGTTTGCTTTCTTGCTTTTGACGATCATGTCGTCAACATAGGCCTCCATGGTGCGCCTCAAGACGGCTTGGAAGACTCTGGCCACCATCCGGGTGTAGGTGGCACCCGAATTCTTTAGGCCGAAGGCCATCACAAGATAACAAAAGATGCCTTCAGGTGTCATGAAGGTTGTTTTTTCGGCATCCTCTTCATGCATGTAGATTTGATGATAGCCTCGGAATGCGTCAAGGAATGACATGACTTCGCATCCTGCGGTCTCATCTACCAGTTGATCAATGTTTGGTAGAGGGAAAGGGTCCATAGGGCACGCCTTATTCAAGTCGGTGTAGTCCACACACATGCGGAAGGTAGGGGGCTTCTGTGCAAGAACCACATTGGCCAACCATGAGGGGTATTTCACCTCCCGTATGTGTTTGATAGAGAGGAGCATTGCAACCTCTTTCTTTACAAAATCCCTTCTCTCGGCCGAGAGGGGCCTTCTTCTTTGTTGTATCGGTTTGGCCGAAGAGTCCACCGCCAGGCGGTGAGTAATGACCCTTCGGTCGATTCTCGGCATGTCCTCCGGCCCCCATGCAAAAACAATGGAGTAGGCGCGGAGGGCTTCAGTGTCCCCGGCAACGGCGCCAAGTTGGTGTGTAGCATATAATGGGCACACAACTATTTTTTACCCAAGGGAGTAGGGTGTCGAACCACAGAGAAGCGGGAAATAAAATAATTAAGCACAAACTAAGGATTAAAGTTGGGAGTGCGTTTCTTTTGATTTTTTTGGTTGCTTGGAAAAGTAATAAAATAAAAGTGATTGGGATGAGAGATTTTTATCAACACAAAGTTCAACCAATAGCAAGTAGGGGTAGAAATTGGTAACTAATTGTTCAATGTTTAATTGAAAGACATAATTGTTAATTTTATTCTTAGATAGATTGTGAGAAGTTGTAGATAAATATTTTAGGACCCAACACAAGTCATCTAAAATAAGTAACTAGTCAACATTTCCCAGTGATGGCCAAAATGAGACTAGTTGTTTAAGTGCAACGACAACCTTAATTATTAACTATATTATTTACCCAACCCCGTGGTGTAAATAATATAATTAAATAATTAAATTCTCCCGTAAAATTTCAATCCGGGACAAGGTAAAAGAAGTTTAACGGTGTGTTCAGAAAGTGTTCATTTGTGTATTTAACAAACAATATGTTTATGATTGAGTACTCATAATATATATCACAAACATAACTTAATTAATTTTCTGGACACAACAATCTAAATAGAACAAACTTAACAATTAAAATCAATATAAATTAAAACATGATAAGAACAATTAATTAACCAATTTCTAGCCCCAAATTTATTTAGCTATACATGTTGGGAAGCTTAGAAATAGATGAATCCATAATTAAAGTACAAGATTTAATGAGATAAGGAAGATCAAACTTGTGATAGATGACAATCCTTGAAGCTTTGGTGCTAATCTTGACTTAATCTTGGATAAGGAAGTGATTAGTTGTGGTTGAAGATGGGTTGATGATTTGAAGGTGAAGAATGAAGAGAGAAGGAGGAGGAAATGATTCTGGGAGGTTTAGAGAGAAGTTGGCTCGAGATTATGTGTGGAGGGAGATGGATTAAGGCAATATAATGATAAGTTGATTAATCATTAATTGCTGGAATTTACGGAACCGGAGAGTATATGTACAAGAAAACGCGTCCAAGTATCAATAATGCGTAGCAGTGCAGCGGACGAAGTGTTTAAGCATGTAGCAGAGGTCGTGGGTTCGATTCTGGCTTTCGACTTTTGTTCCATTTTTTTCTTTGATGTGGTCACAAGCAATATATAAACTGCCGGCTGATTGTGTACAACATTGGCAAGTTAGCTCACTGGTTCTGATTGGCTTTCCTCTACCCGTGGTTCAGGGATCGAGAGGCCCCCATGCAAAAACAATGGAGTAGGCGCGGAGGGCTTCAGTGATGCCGGTCTTCAGGTCTTCGGGGAGCTTGGCTCCGATCTTCAAGACTTTCTCCGGCTTGGCCGGATCGAGTACAAAGGCTTCGGTGTCTTCGGTAGGCTCAGCCCTCGGCCTGCCTTCTTCCTCTTCCAAGGCGTTGGTAGTGATTGTATCGATTCGGAGTTCAGTTTTACTAACCTTCTTGGTGAGTTGAAGGTAGCAAGCCTGGGAGAGCTTCTGGTTTCCCCTCGAGTAGCCGATGCCAGTGGGTGTGGGGAATTTGAGGCAGAGGTGCCTCATAGAGATGACAGCTTCTAAGTCCTCGAGGGCGGGCCGGCCGAGGATGATGTTGTGTGCGCAGTCGAGGTTGACGACGACGAATTTCACTTCGAGCTTGGCCCTATGGAATCCATCGCCGAATTCGACCATAAGGGAGATGACGCCCTCGGCGTAGCTAATAATCCTGTTATACATAAAAAAGTTATGAAAATGCACTTTTCTGATGAATTAGAAAGTTTTATGTTTTCATCGACGAAAAAGATTCTCAAATAAATTTTAATTAAAATTGAAACGAGTATTATTGAAAGTGAAATATTACGCCCTCGGCGTCAATGCTATCCCCTGTGAATCCGGAGAGGGGGGTTTTGATCCGCCGAAGGGATCCCATATCGAGTTCAAGTTCTCGAAAGGTATTGAGATACATGACGTTGACGGAGCTTCCCGTGTCAACGTAAGTGCGGAGGATGACGGCGTTGTTGATCTCAGTGCGGATGACGAGGGCATCTCTGTGAGGAAGAGAACCCGGGGGCAAGTCCGCATCTGTGAAGAAGATGGGATCCTCCCTCGGCCTTTTAGCCGGGGGCATGTGGTTGACTTCCCCAACGTAAAGGGATTGAGCCCACTTCTTTTTTTGGCTCGTGGAGTTGCCTCCGGTGTTGCCGCCGTTGATCATGTGAATGTGGCGCTTGTATTGTTGTTGGGGATCCTCCTCCTCACTGAGGTTCCCAATCTCACGCTTCCTTCCTTGCGGATTTCCCAAGGGGATGGTGTTCGGATTAACCCACTTGTTGGCCTTCGGCGGGGGCCCCTGGTGATGAGGGGTTTCCTGAGGATGTGGGCCCCTGACGAATTGGGACAAATGGTCTGCTTGTATCAACCTCTCAATGGCCGTTTTCAACTTATGGAAATCATCAGTCTTGTGCCCACGGTGGCGGTGGAAACGGCAGTAAGGCTCGTCAGGGTTGATTGCATATATCTCGAGGGGTGCACGGGAGTCTCGCTCCACGAGGCCTCGCTCTTCCGCATAATCCAAGATGATGCTGACGGGATGCGTCAGAGGAGTGTGTGGATGTTCCAGGAGGGTGGGCTGAGCCTAAGCCCTCGGGTTGTTCTTGTAGCCGCCCCCGGTTCTGGCTTGGCCGGCGGGGGTGGCCCTCTGGGGCGATTTCTGCCTTCATGCTTTTGAGAAGGGTCCGGATTACGGCGATCCTTCTCAATCTTTTCGGCCTCGGCGTATCTGTCCCCCCGTTGGAGGGCTTTCGTGTAAGAGGGCCATCAAGGTTCTGTCATCGGCGCCATCTACCTCGATGGAGGCCTGCCTCCAGCGTTCTAGGAAACTCCGAAGGGTCTCCTCCTTCTGCTGTCTCACGGAAATGTGTTAAGAAGCGATGGGCGAGCTCTTGCCATGAGTCAATGCTGCCTTCGGGCAATCGGTTAAACCATTCATACGTCGGTCCTTCCAAAGTGGAAAGGAACCAACGGCATAAATACTCATCTGATGCCCCCATCATCATCATACTATTCTGATACCTGCTGTAGTGCTCCTGGGGATCCGTCTTCCCCTCGTATGGCTTGATGGGCTGTCCCCGATATTTGTTGGGGATCTTAGCCGCCAGCACCCTTGGGGTGAAAGGTGTTCTAGTGCGGAGTTAGATGAGGGGTTCGTCTGAGCCCTCGGCGAACTTGCGCTTCATCTCCTCCATTTGTGCCCGGAGGGCGGCATACTCCGGATCTGGCCCCGGCGTGGAAGTTGTCGGGGGCGCCTGACGCATCTCCTCGAGTTGACGGAGGAGGGCTTCGATGATTTCATCCTTGGGGTCCTTCGGGACAACCGCTTGGGAGTTGGCCCGGAAGGACTGGGCTTGGTTGATTTGGTGCCTGGCGTCTTCTGGATGGAGGAGGCCCTTGCCTTTGTCTCGAGGGGGAGGCCTTTCCTCGGCCCCCGAGACGGAGCCTCCACTCTCCTGAGGCCTGCTTATCGCCTTGCCACCGAGGCGGTCTTGGACCCCCCGGCGTTCAGGAGCTGCTCCCAACCTCTCGAGGGCAGAGGTTCGGGGCTTCTCCTTGTCTGCGCAACGTTTGTATTTGGATTGGGACTCTTGGGAGGCTGTGTCTTGCGCCATGACCCCCTCGGCGTAGCCAACTCGCATGATGGGGTTGTTGAACAGAGGAGGGGGGTGGCGGAAAATGGACAACGTTTCCTCCGAAATAGGGTTGGAGGGGTGCCTGTGGAATGAAGGCCCCAGAACTCATTGCCATGTTTTGGACGAAGGCAGCGAATGCGGCCTGAAGGTCGATGGCTGGAACCAAAGGGGGAACATGGTTCTCGCTTCGGTCCTTCCTTCGATTATCAAGGCCTATGCGAGCATCTGGGGCAGCCTTCTGCAGCTGCTGACGGAGGTCAGTAGCGGCCTGCTCCAATTCAAGGATGGTACCGCCTTCGGGTACCAAGAGCCTGTTGGAGGTCTCGGCCACGTTGGTTTCGCCGGGGGCTACGTGGTTCTCCTTGAGGGTTTTGGACTGACCACGAGTTCTTCCCATTTTGGTGGGTGTTTTTGTGTTTGGTGAAGGGGAGGGTTTCTTACTTGATTGTTCAGACCTCTCAACGAGAGCACCAAATGATGGACAGTGTACCCGGGGGTAACTTATCCGGGGGGTTATTATGGGAATAACCTAGAGAGAAGTCAGAGTAAACAAGTAGGAGAGAGAGGCGATTGTATTAATGAACCCGAGATGTTCTGGTCCTTTACAATGGGAAAAGGGGGTGCAATTTATAACAGCAATAAATGCAATGAGAGTACACGTGGCGATAATCTAACGGTCGAGGGGTCACCTCAATCGGGTGGCACTGGCATTCGCATGTGCACCGTATTGAATGCGGTGGGTGGATGTGACGCCGCATTAAATGCGGTGGTTGCTTGTCTCCTAAGGGAATCTTCGATGATTGAGCTGTTGGCCGAAGGCTCCCCCTGCGGACAAGGGCTCCGTGTAGTCGAGGGCGCTGTACAGCCGAAGGCTTCCCAGATGCCGAAGGCACGAGAGTGCCGAAGGCTCCTGTTTTCTGCCATTTTCTCCCAGTAGCTTTGTATGCTCAAATTTGGCTGCCCTGTGTAATTTGGAGCCCTCGGCCAAGGAGGCCGAAGGCACCCCTATGTGTATTGTGGGCTTCTTGACATTTAGGCCGGCGTGTTTGGGCCATGGGCGTGTATTGGGCTCATTGGGCCTGTGCAGGAGAAGTAGGAGTCTGTGGGCCGGGGGTCCCTGGGCCATATACTCCATCAACCACAATTAAGACCATCTCAATATTTTTTAAGGTCCCGGTGCTAACCAATGCACAGAGGTTCCTTAAAAAATGAAAAAATTCCACTTTTGGTCCCTTGAGTATTATACCACTTCCGCATTACTTACCTGAGTTTTGACATGTCCACATTTAGTCCCAACGTTTTGTCCCGTCACCCTCCGTCGTCCTTCCGGCCAAAAGTCCGGCCGTTTTCATCATAATAAAAAAGGGGAAGGTTATTTAAGTAATTACACTTTCTTAAAACGGCTAAAAGCCCCACAACACCATTCTCCCCTTACCTACGCTTACTCTCTCACAGCTGTACTGAACCACTGAACCATTTCTTCCGGTCGAAGTTCTGATTTGGTGATTTTGACGAACCCTAATACCTTTACGTGTGAATGCGGATGCGTCCGACTGGAGTGTTTGTAATCGGAATGGGGCGCAGATGGAATGGAGAAGGAACAAGTGCTCAACAAAGTTCTTCATCAAATGTTGGTGGTAATGGTAAGTTTGTTGAACTTAAGAACATAATTTCTTTGTGCACATGGTAGGGTATGGCTTTGGGCTCGGTAGGGTAGGGTTTTTGTTGTTGAGAATCTTTTTTCCCCTTACTTTTTGGGATTTGACAAATGGGACCAATTATTTTTCCTTTACCCTTTACCTACAATGATTGAACTACCTTTTTTTTTTTTTTTTATTTTTTTTTTTTTTTTTTTTAGGTGGGGTGCGCCGGGCCATGGCAGCAGTGCAACGCCAAGGCGACGCCCGAAGACCCAGACAGCAAGCTGCCTTAGCGGGCCTTCCCCCTTAAAAAATTGAGTTAATATCGTGTGGGCTAATAGCCCACATATCAGATATTAAACTGATAAGAACAGATACTACACTTGATCTTAGCCAAAAGGCCGAGGTAGTTATTTATTGTAACACCCCGGCCCCACCGGACCCGAGGTAGTTACTCCAGACCAATAGTACTGTCCCCACAAACCACCACGAGCCTTTACCGCGCACTTTGTCCTCACTCATGCGCGCCCTGAGAAACTTCCCAGGGGGTCACCCATCCCAAGACTACTCCCGAGCAAGCACGCTTAACTTTGGAGTTCTTAGGTAATGAGCTCCCTTAAAAGGAGATGCACCTCTGTTTGTATGAGTAGTACTATTAATCCGTTTATATTAAATCTCAAGTGTTACAATCACCCCCACTTAGGATCGCAACGTCCTCGTTGCGCCCTTGAACCAATCTCGAATCTCAATCAAATCCCAGAATCTTCCCCCGCTAAGTGCCCGCCCGATATCCAACGGGTCATCACACTGTCGCGGGGTTGCTCTGATACCACCTGTAACACCCCGGCCCCACCGGACCCGAGGTAGTTACTCCAGACCAATAGTACTGTCCCCACAAACCACCACGAGCCTTTACCGCGCACTTTGTCCTCACTCATGCGCGCCCTGAGAAACTTCCCAGGGGGTCACCCATCCCAAGACTACTCCCGAGCAAGCACGCTTAACTTTGGAGTTCTTAGGTAATGAGCTCCCTTAAAAGGAGATGCACCTCTGTTTGTATGAGTAGTACTATTAATCCGTTTATATTAAATCTCAAGTGTTACATTTATGCAGCCCCATGTGAAACCACATTTACTCTAAAGTTGAGGAACAGAGGAAGAGTGAGTGATAGTAGCAGACCATCTTATAGGGGAGGTACTACACATTTGTTTTCTGATGTGGATGTCGATGAGTTTGGCTTAATTGTGTTGAAAGAGAAACTTGAAGAAGTTGGTTGCACAAAGAAGTTAAGAAGAGTGTATTCCTATTCTAAATCTTCACTAAATGAACTGAAAGGTGACTCTGAAATCTGGTCCTTTGTGAGTAATGGTAATGTGGGTAAAATTGTGGAGTTATGGGTAGAATTAGAAGAACTTGATGCCAATGGAGATACAGATGAGGACCTCTCAGACAATGATTTTGCTTATACTGATGATGAGCTAGAAGAAATCTCTGGGGATGATGCAGATTCTGATCTAGGGGAGGTCTGCACAGCAACATTGAAGGACATAACAATGGTAGTGAACCATTAGTGGTAGATCCTGATCCAAATTTGTCTGATGATGCTTCCATACATGATTCAGATTCTGATGCTGAAATGTGGATTCCTTTCAATGCCCAAACTGATATGGAAAATCCATCTTTCAAGGTTGGAATGACATTCAGTACCAAAGATGAATTCAAGCAGGCAGTTAACAACCATGCTTTTAAAACGGGTAAGGATGTGAAGTTTGTAAAGAATGACATGATCAGAGTTGTTGTGAAATGTAAACACCTAGACTACCCATGGAAGATCAATCTCAGAAAGGTGGTTAATGCTCACTCTTGGAGGATACTTGAGTTCCAAAACAAGCATGGAGGGTGTTCTTGGCTTTATCACAATAAAATGGTAAACTCAACCAAGGTTGCTAAGATATGGTTGAAGGAGATTAAAAGTCACTCCAATTGGAATACTGCAGAATTCAGACAAAAGGTGTGTACTGATGAGAGATTCCATTTAAGTAGACGCCAGGCTTACAGAGCAATGTGCACTGCCAAAAGAAAGCTAAAAGGTGAAGAGGATGAGTATTTTAATAAGATATGGTGCTATGTGGAAGAAATAAGGACTAATCCACTTACCACCTGCACTGTTAAACTAAGTGAAGAAAAAGAAGAAGGTGGGAAACAAAGGTTTATGAGGATGTCCATATGTTGGGAAGCATGTCGAGAAGGCTTTAAAAGTTGCAGGCCAGTGTTAGGTTTGGATGGGACTCATTTGAAAACATTGACAGGTGGCCAGTTGTTACTTGCAGGAGGGTTAGATGCAAACAATAACATCTTTCCTTTGTCAATGGTTCTTGAACCTAGTAAGAAGGGATGCTGATATCAATGAAGACAATGAACATGTATTCACTTTGATGTCTGACAAGCAAAAAGGGCTTATTCAAGCAGTGAATGAATTATTTCCCAAGGTTGAACATAGGTTCTGTGTTAGACATCTACATGGGAATATGAAGGTGGCTGGATTTCCAGGAAAAGCTATCAAAGATTGCCTTTGGGACTGTGCCAGGGCTTGTACAGTTAATTCTTTCAAAACAAGTCTAAGAAAGCTAAAGGGAATTGATGAATAGGCTTTTGATTGGCTGGCAGATAAGAACCCTACAGAATGGTCCAAATCTCATTTCTCCACACACTCCAAGACAGATATGTTAGCTAATAATTTATATGAGTGTTTCAATGGTGTCATCTTAGAAGCAAGGCAAGAGGCTATTTTGGTGTGCTTTGAAAGCATTAGGAAACTATTGGTGACAAAATTCTTTACCAGTAGAAAAAAGGCAGAAAAATGGACTACTAATCTGTGCCCTAGAATACTTAAAAAGTTACAAGACATTGAGAATTTTGCTGCAGGTTTAATAGGTTACGAGTGTGGTGAGAATGACTTTGAGATTACTGGAATGAGTGGAACACAACATGGGGTTGATTTACAAAGGAAAGTATGCACATGCAGGTTGTGGGACCTAACTGGTATACCATGTAAACATGATGTGTGTGCTATTTGGTTGAAGTATGGTAAGGGTCCAGTTGATGCTTACGTGCACCCATGTTACACAAAAGAAGCATATTTGAAGATCTATGGTGGCACTATCAAGCCAATGGCTGGAAAGGATGAGTGGCCTCTTTCAGAGAAAATTCCCCCACTTCCTCCTGTGTATTCAGCCAGACCGGGAAGACCAAGAAAATTGAGGAGGAAATCTATTGTGGATCTCACCAGTGATGGAGTGAGAGTAGCAAGGACACACATCAAGATGCATTGTTCAAAGTGTAGAAAAGAAGGCCACAATGCAAGGAGGTGTCCTGAAGATCCAAATAACAAAGAAAAACTGGTAAATGGACTCATGCTTTATGTTATTTTTGTCATTTATTTATTTGCACTTATACGTAGTAAATTATATTTATATTTAACCATTACCTTTTTCTACACTCAGCTTCAACCTAGAAAAAGAAAACCAAAATCTGCACCAAGGCATACTGGAAATGAGGATGTGGGGGCTGCTAAGGTTGGTCAAAGTGCTGAAAATGATGATGTGGGAGCAGTTAAGGTTTCTGATTTAGATGAAGACAACCTTGTGGATATCAATATGCAATTTGAAGACTTCCCATCTGCACAAGCTGAGTTTCCTATTGTTGTTTCATTTGAAGAAACTTCAATGTTCACTCAAATCAGTGACCAAGAAGCTGAAAGACAGACTGGAGAAGTGACTCAAACCCAAAGTAGTGATGAAAACAAGAGTGATGATGTAGAACATGACCAGACCCATGACTTTGAGCAGAGAAATAGTCATGGGGTCCAGATAAGCTTTGGACCACCCCCTCCTTCTAAGGCTAAGACTTCAAAAGCTGCAGTATCACAAGGGGTGAATTTAAGACATGGCAAAGCAAAACTCAAAAAACTGGACATCAAAAAAGGACCAAGCTATTCTACCAGATCCAAAACAACCTTCAAGTCAATCTTTTATGGGAATGATGCTGACCAATTGAGCTTGGGTAGTGTTTGATGTCACTCTTTTGAAGAGGTCTCAAGGGGCTTGCACTTTGTTGTAGGTTTTAGCGTTGATGTTTGTATTTCTACTTTTGTTGTACCATGAACTAAAGTGTAGTTATGACTATGTTTTTGCCCACCAGAAGATATCACAGTTTAGTATGTGTATATGGTGGTATTTTGGAAGTCACAAAACATGGTTATTGAAGCTTATTAATACTTTGGATGGCATATGTATTGGCCTCTTTTATTTTTGTTTAAGTGTATTAGTACTTTGGATGGCATATGCATTGGCCTCTTTTGTTGTTGTGTATGGAAAAACATGGTTATTGAAGTGAATGGTATACTATATAACTGTTTTCATTATGTTTATGGCATATGTATATTACTGTTTTCATTATGTTATGGTGAAGATGTATTGAAGTGTGAATGGTATAGTATAGAACTGTTTTTTCAGTGTTGTTTATATTGCTTTATGGTAACATGTTTGTGGTTTGTTTATATTGCTTTACGGTTAACATGTATTCAAGTGTTTTCATTTAGTTTGGAAGTCATATTATAGGATTCTGTGTTTTCAGTTTCTACTTTTGGTAACACAACATATGTAACATTGAATATGGAAGTAAGACAACTTCATTAATACATGTCATGAACATGACCATTTGTCATCAATACATGTCAAGCTAATAGCAACATTCCTCATTTGTCAAAGCTAATTCATGTCAAAGGTAATAGCTAATACATGTCCTCAAATTCTTCTGGATACACAAAATAATGCTACCAGACTACTTGCTATATGCATACATGGATACAAAAGCCACAAAAGCTATTATAATGCAAGTGACAAGTCTGGTGCAAGGGTATCTTTTGTGCTCTATCTTCTCCATCTTGTCATTTGTTTTATCTGGTTTCTCAACTGCTTCCAGCTTCAGCTCCAATGTGTGAATGTGGTTTTCATACCCATTCAGTTTTTTTAACAATCCTGGAATTATTTTCTTGGATCTTTTGCACATTGGAGGGTCAAACCACTCCATGAAACCGCATCCTTCAGACCACTGCAATCACATATTACAAATACTAATACAATTAATCATCTCAAAAAATACAGAGCAATATTTTAGCTGCAGCAAAAAACTAATACCTGGCTGCCAACGCATTTCCAAAACCTTCTCCCACAGTTTTCTTGTTTCCATGTAGTCAAAAGCTTCAATTCTTGCCCACATTGACAATGTTTGACCGGGATCCACTCTCCATATTCATACCGGCCTGTTGATTTTGAGGTAGCAAAACTACTGCTAGACATGGTCGCCTTCGAACAGGGAGTGCCTACGAACGAGGAAGACGAAGTAAAAGTTTATAGATGATGAGGGATATAGGTTTTCTTCTTTAGGTTTCAAGAATGGGTGATGTAAGGGGTATTAAAGAGGGGTGGTTACGAAACAGATGGAGTAGGCGAGGAAGAAGTAAAAGTAGCTTGGAAATTACTTAAATAACCTTCCCCTTTTTTTATTATAATGAAAACGGCCGGACTTTTGGCCGGAAGGACGACGGAGGGTGACGGGACAAAACGGCTGGACTAAATGTGGACAAGTCAAAACTCAGGTACGTAATGCGGAAGTGGTATAATACTCAAGGGACCAAAAGTGGAATTTTTTCTATGTTTGAATGTAAACGTCCCTTTCTTCGGATTTTGCTGGGAGTAGTCCCTAGTATACTTTTATAGGATTCGTTCCTTTGTGGAGTACGTAGTTGATAGAAATCCTATCCGGACTACTTAGACTTCTTACTACTCGAAGGCTTGAAATCCATTTTACAGGACGTGGTGTGCACACTTAAGGTAGAAATTCAATTTCTATTGATGGTTTAGGCGGGGGCCGGGATACCGGATGGTTCATTGGTAGCATGTGACCAACGTATTCTACGTGTGATACCTGAGGTGAATCGTGGGTGGCATGTGACCCCACACTCATTTGGTTCGGGAATTCTTCAAAGTTTTTCCTCATCTCTATAAAGAATTTAGGAGATTGGATTATAAATGGTTTTTGGTGAAAATTCTTATTATTTTTTAAATATTTGGAACATGGTGGTTTTCTCCTAATTGGGAATATGAATTATATGATTACTTATGGTTTTAAATGAAAGTTTTCAGCAATACTAGTTGTTTTGGAAGATCTCAAATTTACTCTTAAAAATCTTGTTTTTGATCTTTTGAAGTGTTGGGATTTTTTAGCAACTTATGATATTATTATATCTAGATAAATAACTTTTGAAATCTGGATTATATTTCCGAAAATCGGTACTTTAAATGTCAAAACTATTTTAAATAAAACTATATTATTTTACGGGATTGAGTGGACCTTACTTAACTATAAAGCTAATTTTTGTTTCCATTTCTTTTGTTTTGTTTTTTACACTTTATTTGGTGCAGGTGATGAGACTGTGCTTGAAGAAAAATGCTTTAGAAAACCTAGAATAGTTTTTATTTTGTGAACGTTTACTTAATTTCAACTTCGAAGACTTGTTTCTTATGTTTACTTTGAATTGTCGTTTAGCTTGTGCATTCGATTATGTGAGAATTGAGTGTGCCAGTAACATTTAACGAATGTTTTATTCCGCTGCTATTTTATTTACTTTGAACTTTATCACTTTTTGGAATCATTTCACTAAACTTGCTAGTTATAGCAACTATTTTGGTTTTTTTATAACAATCATAATGCTCAATACTAGACTCTTAGTATTTGAAGAGTAAATATCTGGTGTTGAACAAATGAACAATGTTATAATTAAATTGAAACGCTAAGAGAGCTCAAATAGCAAAATTATGCTCAAGCCTTAAATCCATTGTTGGATAATTGATACCCATATTGTATAAACAGGAGAGATTGGACAAGAATCAAAATGAGTAATGGAGAAGAGGAAGAAGAAAAATGTGTATTGTGTATGAACTATGAGTTCTTGAGTTATGTTTACAAGCCTCCTATAAGGAGTATATATAGGGAAAATCCGGGTCTGGGCCTCTAATATGGGCCTGACAGACCCGGTTACATAAACGGACTGATAGTATAAAAAGTCAATCTAGAACATTTGAATAATAAAAACTGTTGGTCCCGTTTAATAAGGTAACCAGTCTAGAGGGGGGGGGGGGTGAATAGACTGGTTGGTTTTTCAAATTTTCTCTAAGTCCGAAGTGACTTATCAGAGAAGGTCTGATTCTGATGACAGAGAAAGGCTGGTTCTGATATCAGAACTGGCCTTGGCAGCGGATTCTGTTCTGTCCGGGTAGTCTCAGAAAAATACTAAGGCAAATGCCTTTCTGATAACTCTGAAAACAAGATCTGCTGAACACAGACTCCAAGTCTTAGAGTTAATCAGTTAATATCCTAAGTGCAGAAATATAAATTGCAGTAAAGTAAATGACACCGGATATTTTATAGTGGTTCAAGGAACAACTCGTTCCTCTAGTCCACTGTTCCACTAGCTTTGAAGTAGATCAGTTACAAAGCTAATTCCTAGCACTTAAGAAGCACTCCTCGTCTTCTTCAAGCCTAGATGCCACCCAGGATGCAATTCCACGTCCTGATGGCTGATCCTTTCACTCAGCTTCCCGGAAGTATCACCACTTCACTACTGCAGTTACTTGGACGCCCTTCTTTTCAGAAGATCCTTTTGAAAAACAGAGTTTTTCCTCCAACTTGCTTCGTTACAAAGGATGTTTGATGAAGCTCTTGAAGTGTTGAAGAACAGGATGAACTTTGCTTGTTTGTTGGGGATGAGAGATTTGGAGTTTGAATCTTCCCAACGTAAGCTTGTCTTGTTGAAGGTTGTAGAGTTTGAATCTCAAGAGAGCTTGAATGATGATGTGTAAGAGTTGTAGCAAAGTTGTTTTTCAGTTCTTCGGTATGTAGCTTATATACGGAGGTTGTCTGCCCGTTGGAGGAGGAGACAACTGCATTAAATGCGCGTACAGTTGACTTGACCGCCGTTTTGGAAGGTTTCTATTTTTATAATATATCTTCCCGGATTCCTTGGTCAATCATTTGCAATCAATCCTTCAGCGTATCAGGCTCATTTAATGTGCATTAAATGCTTTCCTTTCATGCACAGTCTTCTAGCCGTTGGATGTTTTACCCGTTGGATTCATAGCTGTTGGATGTTGCTTGAAAATCGTCTGAGTGTTCGTCGAGCTCTGATCAGGTTCTTCTGATATGTTGGATTCTGATGGCTATCTGATGAGTTGAGTTCTGATGGTCTTCTGATCTCTGACTGAACTCTGACTCTGATGGATCCGCTGATGAGTGCTTCTGATCTGTAGTTCTTATCGGCTATCAGATGTCCAGTCTTATCAGCAACTCTCATGATGCACCTCTGATGGACTTCTGGTAAGAGAACTCTGATGGAGCAGTTCTCATAGAGCAAGTCTGGTCGAGCAGTTCTGATGCACTTCTGATCTGATCCAAAATAGAGCAACTCTGATCGTCGACTACACTAATACTTACAATTGAAAAGTCTAATACATAAAATCTAACTTGGGGGTACTCTAACTTTCTAATCCTATAGCATCATCAAAATCTAATTACATTTATTCCTTACAATTTCCCCCTTTTTGATGATGCCAAAACCCTTAAACTATTTCCAGAGAAGTGCCTTTCACCATAAAGAAAATAGGTAAAAAAAAAAACTTTCATTTAAAATCTTGGTGGGCACTTGGCATAGGAGAATAGTAAGAGTAAGATACAATCAATCAGATAAATAAAATAAGAAACTAACATAAGATATCAGAGCATAAATAATCAGAATGCAATAGAGAGATAATTTGAAATTGCCATGCAAATTAGAGGCAAGCTGGTTATCTTATAAATGCAATATATTTAAAACAACAAGAGGATAGAGTTTAGATATCTTCCTCTTCTAGGTCAGCTTCCTTTGCTTCAATTTCTTTCAGATCAGCATTGACCCTAGCTCTGATTGTAGCAAGATTCCTGGGATTCTGATATTCTGACCAGGCTGGTTCAAGTTGACAATCAAGATAGTTTCTGATGGCTTCTGATAGGTCCTTGCCAGGGATCACTTTCATCCGCCACCAATCTTCTGCTTCTTGCATGGAACCACCATGATTAATAATTATCAGTCCATCTTTATCCAGAATGAGATTCTCTTGTTGTGTGGGGGTCATATGCTTCTTCATTTCTCTGAATTGAGCACCATCAGGTTTAGCCAAGTCACTGTTGAGCCATTGGGCCAAATTGAAAGTGGAGGCTGTCTTCTTTCCTTTCTTGGACCGAGGAGGAGGAGGTCTTTGAATACCAGCAGCTAGCCTCTTTTGCCTTGCTCTTTCAAAGTACCTAGCAGGGTTAATGGCTCTGGAGCTTGGACCTCCAAGCTCCAGAGCCATTAACCCTGCTAGGTACTTTGAAAGAACAAGGCAAAAGAAGCTAGCCTCTTTTGCCTTGCTCTTTCAAAGTACCTAGCAGGGTTAATGGCTCTGGAGCTTGGACCTTCTGCTTCTCTGGGAAGAGGGACAGGTTCTCTGCTATCTTCCCCCTTTTTGGCATCAACAAGATCGCCAAGTAGGAGCCCAATTTTTGAGAATTCTGAAGCATGGTTTTCCTTGATAGCTTCAAGTGTACCTGGTAGAGTCTGAGTAACAGAAGCCAGCCCTTCGAGAGTCTCTTTCTGCTTGTCAACAGCTGATTGGATGTCCTTAGTGGTAGCTTCAAGGAGAGTCAGCTTGTGATCTCTGTCCTTTCCACTATTGATCAATTTGATTTCAAACTCTTTGTTGTCTTTGCACAATCCTTCAACATCTTGCAGAAGTTCTGTATTTTTGTCATGAGACCACTGAAGATCACTTACCGCATCAGAGATATTCTTAATAGCCTTGTCTTGCTCTTCAAGGGCCTTTGTGTGATGAAATAGTACGGCAGAGATTCCATCCACCTCCTTGGCAATGTTGCTCAGGCTCTCTGTAGTTTTGTCCTTGTGAACCTCAAAAGCTGTGGCAATGATGCCTACATGCTTTAGCAGCATATTGATGCCGTTGGTGAGATGTTCACTGACTCTGGTGAGATGAGCATCAGTCTCATACTCAGCTTCCAGGAGCTTTTCCATTCCTTTGCCAATTTGGTTCCCAGCCTGCTTTATGTCTGTCATGAAGTGTTGAAATGGAGCAGAGCCTGTGACAAGAGTTTGTACTGGCATTTTTGCAGGAGAAGATGATTGCTGTGTAGGAGCTGGCGGAGAGTTCTGATGATTGGGTTGCTGATGAGGAGAAGTTTGATGAGAGTTAGGGGATATCAGATGTTGTTGAGCAGGAGGAGGTGAAGGAGATCGGTTTCTGATGGGGGTAAGGGATTTGCAGGGTGAAGGTTGTTTGGGTGAGGGCTTCTTGGGTGAAGGGGTTGAGGTTCTCTGTTGTTGTGAAGGAGGAGGAGGTGAGGGTGAGCGGCTTCTGATGGGGGTAATCTGATGACAAGGTGAGGATGGTTTGGGTGTGGTGGATTTCTTGGGTGTTGGAGATGGGATATGCTGAGGTTGAGGAGGAGATGGGGGTGGAGTTGTGGTTAGTGTGACTGGTTTAGGTGAGGGGGATTTGGGAGGTGATGGGATTGGGACAGGAGAGTTAGGAATTACCTCAAGAACAGTTTCTTCAAACTGAGAGTCTCTCCACTCTCTGATAAGGTTCATCATTGCCAGAGATAGGTCATTGGCAGTTGATGGCTCTCCCTCTGTACCTGGAATCGGTTTCATCTTGATTAGAGACTCCCTCCTTTTCTTTTCCATCAGCCAGGTATCACAGGCATCTCTCTCATGATCCTCCAGAGCTTTGACATGCTCTTCTGGTGAGCTGGATATCAGAACAGCCTTGCCTTTGCAGTTGGCTTTCTTTTTCTCTAGAACAGCCTCGAGGAATTCAACATCAAAGCACTGTGAGACATCATCTGTTCCTACCCACTTGAGAACTTCAGCTTCCTCAGTTTCATAGTAGGGGAAGAATTGAAGAATTTGTTGTAGAGGACCCATTCTCCATTTTCTCCAGGCTAGCACACGGTCAAACTGCCTATCCAGAGCTGCATGGAACTCTGTGGGAGATTCTCTGATAGGTGATGCTTGATGATCTTCTGATGGAGCTATCAGATGTATGTCTGGTAGGGATGAGAAATGGGACTCTGATTCAGGTTCCCCCTGAGTGTCTGACTTCTTATGAGAAGGGTTTTCTTTCTTCTTCTTCCTTTGCACGTGATCAGAGGCAGAGTCATCAGAGTCATTTCTGATGATTGCTCTTCTTCTCCTCTTCTGCTTCTGCTTCTTTTGGGGAGAAGATCTAGGCGCCAAGTCTGATCCGTCCTGTTCTGATGCATCTTCCTCTGATGCAATTTTTTCAGAAGAGACAATATTAGAACTCTGAGTATGCTTCTTCTTAGGGGTTTGAACAGGCTTTGCCTTAGGCTGCTCAGAGGTGGTTGCAGCCCTTTTTGTGACCTTCTTGGGGGTAGCCTTGGGTTTTTCGACCATTTTCTTCCTGTTCTGCTCTTGCTTGCTGGTTTTCTTCAACTCAGCGGCAATGGCCACGTTGACTTTGGGAGAGATGGTGAGGAAGATGGTCTTTGTGTGGTCCACAGAGGTGGCTTCTCTGAGAGCTGTTTTGGAGTTAGAGATGAGTCTGGAGATCAGAAGTCCATGACCCATCTTCGTAGAGAACATACCAGTCTTTTTGTCCTTCTTTGAGATGGACTCAGAGATGGATTGGAACAACACTTTACCCCAGTTGATGTTCATCCCTCTGTGAACAGCATATAGAGCTTTGGAATTGGCGTGGTTCATCTGATCAGTTGAACTTGTTTTGCACCACAAACACCTGTGCATTATGCTCATCAGCCTCTCAAAGTCCTTCTTGAGAGCATTTTTCTTCATATACAGGGTCTCTATGCCTGTTGCATCCTCTCGGCAGTAGGTCTGCACAAATGTGGTGACTGAGATGTCCACATCATCGAGTTCAATGAGATTGGGGGTGTCAATGTCCTGAGAGTCGAGTTTGATGTTGAAGAACTCATTGAGAGAGTCAGCATCGATCTTCAGGTTCTTTCCCTGAACTTGGGAGTGGATGGTGTTGTCAGCAATGTAGGCGTTGAGATAAAACTCAGCTACATCCAAGTTGCTGAAGTGCTCATAGGGATGAGCCACTATCTTGGTCAGTTGCGAGTCATTCATCCCGGCAATGACCGCTTTCATCACTTTAGAGTTCTCGGCCAATAATGGCAGGGAGGACATGTCAACCTTCATCCCGGTGGCGATGTTAGCTACAAGCGCCTTGGCTTCAGACTCTGAGAGATCGGTGATGTTGATGAACTTCATCTTTGAGAGAATTGAGAGGGTTCTGAAGATTGGAAGTTTGAGGACGAAGAATAAAATTGCAGTAGCAATTTAGGTTTCAGAAAGAGTATATATGATTTTGGGTTAGTGGACGTTTGATATAATTTGCAGTTTCGAGGTCGCATTAAATGGATTGTGGGCGGAAAGCCGTTTTCCAAATATGGTAATAACTACCGGGGGTAAAATAGTAACTTCCGGTTTATTGAACAGCCTCGCCCGTAGTTTAGAAAATTTTTCTAAGTCCACAGCCACTCTGATGAATATCAGTCCATATATCAGAGAAGGGGTATTCTGATATAGGGTCCTCTGATGAATACCAAGTCTGATCCTTCCTGCAACTCTGACTTTTGCAAGTCTGATCCTTCTCAACTCTGATTCAAGCTTCTGATGGATAAGAGCTTAGGGTATCAGAGATGGGGTATTCTGAGGAATCCACATCTGATACTTCTGCAACTCTGATTCATGTATCTCTGGGAAGATCATCCATCATTCCCAATTCTTCTCTTAGCTTGTTAAACCTTGCCTCAGAGAGAGGTTTGGTTAAGATATCTGCAAGCTGGTCTTCAGTTGGTACATGCTCAATTGAGATGTGCTTCTTTTCCACATGATCTCTGATGAAGTGATGTCTGATCTCGATATGTTTGGTCCTCGAATGCAACACAGGATTCTGAGTGATGGCAATGGCACTGGTATTGTCACACAATAGCTTGATCTCCTTAGCTTGAACTCCATAATCCTTGAGTTGTTGCTTCATCCAGAGTAATTGAGCACAGCAGCTTCCAGCAGCAATGTACTCAGCTTCAGCAGTGCTAGTTGAGATTGAATTCTGCTTCTTGCTAAACCAGGAGACAAGTCTCCCACCTAGCAATTGACAGTGACCAGAAGTACTTTTCCTGTCCAATCTACAACCTGCAAAATCTGAATCAGAATAACCAATTAGTTCAAAATTACCTCCCTTGGGATACCATAGTCCTGCGTTTGGATTTCCTTTGATATATCTGATAATCTTCTTAGCAGCAACTAGATGACTCTCCTTGGGCTTTGATTGGTATCTGGCACAGATTCCTACTGCAAAAGCTATGTCTGGTCTGCTTGCAGTCAGATAGAGGAGAGACCCAATAATTCCTCTATATGTTGTAGCATCAACATCCTTTCCTTCATCATCTGGTCCAATTCCTTGAGATGCATTCATAGGAATTTTCACTGAAGATTTTCCATCTACTCCAAACTTCTTGATGAGATCTCTGGTGTACTTTCCTTGGTTGATAAAGATGCCTTCTGGTACTTGTTTGACTTGTAATCCAAGAAAGTAACTGAGTTCTCCCATCATGCTCATTTCAAACTTCTTCTGCATAACTTGAGAAAATTTCTTGCATAATTCTGGATTAGTGCTTCCAAATATAATGTCATCAACATAAATTTGCACTAACAGAATATGATTAGCAACAGAAATTTGAAATAGAGTTTTGTCCACCTTTCCTTTAGTAAACCCATGGTTTACTAAGAATAGGGACAATGTGTCATACCAAGCTCTGGGAGCTTGCTTAAGACCATAAAGGGCCTTTCTAAGCTTGTAGACACAAGAAGATTGAGTAGGAATGACAAAACCTGGAGGTTGTTCAACATAAACTTCCTCTTCAAGTTCTCCATTCAGAAATGCACTCTTGACATCCATCTGGTAGACCTTGATGTCGTTGTAAGCAGCATAGGCTAGAAATATCCTGATTGCTTCCAGTCTTGCTACAGGTGCAAAGGTCTCATCAAAATCTATGCCTTCTTCTTGACAGTATCCCTTTGCTACAAGCCTTGCTTTATTCCTTACAATGTTGCCTTCTTCATCTGCTTTGTTTTTGAATACCCACTTGGTTCCAATGACATTCTGATGCTTTGGTCTGGGAACAAGTTTCCACACTTCATTCCTTTCAAACTGTGTCAGCTCTTCTTGCATTGCATTGATCCAATCTGAATCTTCTAGAGCTTCTTCTACACACATTGGTTCCATCTGGGATATGCAGCAGGTGAACATGGCTTCTCTTCTTGATGCAGATCTGGTCCTAACACCACTGGTAACTTGACCTATCACTTGATTAGGAGGATGATCTCTTAACCAAGTTAGATCAGGTTCTGTCAGTTGCTGTCTAGGCAACTCTGATGGTTCATCTTCTGATACATCATCTTTATCTTCATCTTTGTCTATCAGAACTGGATTGGTAGGAGGAGTTGAGAATATAGGATTGTTGGTGGCCTCTTCTGATGGTTCTGAACTTTTGTCTTCAAGGTTGATTTTCTGCAGGGTTTCTGATAATTCTTCTGCAGAGGTACCATCATCAAATTTGACATGAATGGATTCTTCAACTTGTAGAGATCTTCTGTTGAGTATTCTATAGGCTTTGCTTGAACTTGAGTAGCCTAAGAACATACCTTCATCAGCCTTTTCTTGAAATACCTTCAGATTCTCCTTTCCATTGTTTAGAATGTAGCACTTGCATCCAAACACATGGAAGTAGCTGATGTTTGGTTTTCTTCCTTTCCACAGCTCGTAGGGGGTTTTCTGATGATTCTTGTGGATCATGCTTCTGTTTTGAGTGTAGCATGCAGTGTTGATAGCTTCAGCCCAGTATCTGATGGGCAGTCCTGATTCTGCAATCATAGTTCTTGCAGCTTCTTTCAGTGTTCTGTTCCTTCTTTCTGCAACACCATTTTGTTGGGGTGTTCTGGCAGCAGAAAGTTGATGGAAGGTGCCATTCTGATCACAGAAGTCCTTGATTACCTTGTTGACAAATTCAGTTCCTCTGTCAGATCTGATTGTTCTGACCTTCATATTTTTCTCAGTTTGGAGTTGCTTTAGCAGAGATGGCAACTTCTGAAGAGTTTCATTCTTCTTGGTTAGGAACACAGTCCAAGTATATCTTGAGTAATCATCAACCATAACAAGAGTATATCTTTTTCCACCAACACTGGGAGTTTCAACTGGTCCAAATAAATCCATGTGGATCAGATTTAGAGGACAAGTAGAAAGATCTCCAGCTATGGGTTTGAATGAGGTCTTCACTTGTTTGCCTTTCTGACAAGCACTGCAGAGGGTCTCCTTCTTGTAAACAATGTCAGGCAGACCATCTACAATGTGTTCCCTTGCCAGTTTGTTGATGGTTTTGAAATTCAGATGGCTAAGCTTCTTGTGCCAGTCCCAGCTTAGCTTTGAATTGTCTTTTGCTATCAGACAAGTTCCATCTTTTGCTGTTTGCCAGTCAACAACATAGATGTTCTTCCTTCTCTTGGCTGTAAGAACCACTTCTTTGGTTGTCTCATGCTTGACATAGCATAAGGTCTTGGTGAATTCAACTGTGTAGCCTTTGTCACAAAATTGGCTAGCACTCAGCAAGTTGAACTTTAGACCTTTGACATATGAGACATCTTCAATGATTATCTGTTTCTTGATCAGCTTCCCTCTTCCTTTTGTTTGCCCTTCCTTGTCATTTCCACCGAAAGTGACTCTGGGTCCATTGATTTTCTGGAACTCTGATAGGCAACTCTTGTCACCTGTCATGTGCCTGGAGCATCTACTATCAATATACCATTCTTGTTCTGAGATAGCTCCAGCACACTGTTCCTGCAAGATCAAAAGGAGGATTTAGGTACCCAAGCAATGTTGGGTCCTGGGGGGTAATGCAGTCTTGGTAGTTGGTACCATTTTGGTCTCATCAACTGAAACCTTGGTGGATGGTACCCATTGTCCACCTGGTAGTTGTAGTAAACAGATGTATGATTCACTTTGGGCAGATGCTTGTGAGGATCATGCTTTCTGTTTGCATACTTTTGCATAGCCTTCTTTGTTGGAAAGAAGTCCCATATACTATCAAGATCAGAGGAGCGCTTAACTTTAGACTTCTGAGGTTGACCAGACAACCTCTTCTGCCTATAGTTAATCTTCTCTTGATATCTGCCTTTCTGATAGCAGTTTCTGATACCATTGTCATGAGATTGTCTGATAGGGTTAGGCCTTTGATTATTATTGTTCTTAAAACTCTCCCTTTTGTTAGAATTTCTGCCAGGTTTATTAGTTTTCAAACTTTGTTTTGGTTTGGCCTTTAGAGTTTGTTTTTCTGGTATGGCCTTCTCATGAACAACTTTAGTACCAGAAGTACTAGCATGGCAATTGGGGCTCAGAGTCTGTGGCACTATGACCTTTTTAGCCTTAGCAATTTTGGTGCTAGGCCTTACAGAAGGCTCACCAGACTCTGGTTCAACATATCCAAGACCAGCGGTGAAGTTATGAGAATCACCAATATTCTTCATGGAAGATTGCATCTTCAGAAGACTATTATATCTATTCTCAAGTTCCTCAATGTCTCTTATTCTTTTAAGAAGTGACTCATTTTCAGCCTTTAGTCTATCTCTTTCCTCAGTTAAGAGATTAAGTTTGCACTCAGTCTCTTTCCTTAGATCAGAGATATCGACTTTCAGCCTACTGTTCTCTTCTTTAACAAAAGAATAAGTGGCTTGGATAGTTTGGAACTCTTCCCAAAATGATGACATTGGATCATCATTTAAGGCTGTGCCTACCGAAGAGGAAATAGAATTAGAAGTAGAGCATACCTCATCATCTGATTGTGCCATGAGGCAAAGGTCTTCAGTCTCTGCATCCAAGCAGCAGAATGCTTCATCAGAGTCGGAGTCTGAGCTGGACTCAGATTCAGAAAGTGGATCTCTCTCAGCTTGTTCTGAGACAAATGCTCTTCTTCTTCTGTGTTGATCATCTGGTTTCTTTTCATCTTCATGTCCTTGCTTCTTGGACACTCTTGGATAGGGGCAGTTTGCTTTGAAGTGCCCAGGCTGTCTGCAGTTGTAACAGAGGTACTCTCCATTGCTTTCAGAGGACTTGGTCTTCTGATGTGGTCTTCTGATGGAAGATGGACTCCTTCCATCTTTCTTCATAAACTTCTTAAACTTCCTGGCAAAAGCAGCCATATACTCATCAGATAAAAGAGTAGAAGGGTCAAAGTCACTTACCTTTGAGGTACTGGCAGTGAGAGCAGTGGTAGTCCTTTCATCAGGAACTTCTTCCTTCTCTTCATGCATCTCAAACTCATAAGCCTTGAGATCAGAGATGAGTTTCTCAGTGGCATAAGTCTTGATGTTCTTGCTTTCCTGGACTGCAATCACTTTCATCTTCCAAGCTGAAGGCAGTCCCCTGAGGATCTTCATGTTGACCTCTTTGATGGTGAGCTCCTTCCCAAGCTCAGAAATCTCACTGATGAGAATCAGCAATCTCTCATGCATCTTAGCAATGCATTCTTCTGGTAGGAGTTTGAAGTCATCAAACTTCTTCATTGCAATGGTCAGCTTGTTGTCTCTTTCTTGTTCATCTCCTGCTCCAATCTCATCCAGCTTATCCCAGATTTCTTTGGCAGTTCTGCACTTCTTGATCCTGTTGAAGTATCTTTCATCAATATCCTTGTAAAGAATGTCCTTGGCTATATTATCTAGGTTGTACTGCCTTTTCTCTTCCTTGGTCCATTCTGACCGGGCTTTCTCAATCATCTGGGGTTGAGAGTTGTCAATAGAGTGAGCAGGATTGATCTTCATGAACTGGATGAAGGGGCCATTTTCCAAGACTTCCCACATTTCATCATGAAGGGCACATAGATGTGCCTTCATTCTGATCTTCCAATCATCATATTTCTGATCTGTGAACATAAGATGCTTTGCAAGAGAATTATCCATTATAATAAATAAGGAGAGGCTAAGAACAAGTGGATCTTTGTTCAGAGAGTAACCTAAAAGATTACAAGAACAAGGAGGCTCTGATACCACTTGTTGGTCCCGTTTAATAAGGTAACCAGTCTAGAGGGGGGGGGGGGTGAATAGACTGGTTGGTTTTTCAAATTTTCTCTAAGTCCGAAGTGACTTATCAGAGAAGGTCTGATTCTGATGACAGAGAAAGGCTGGTTCTGATATCAGAACTGGCCTTGGCAGCGGATTCTGTTCTGTCCGGGTAGTCTCAGAAAAATACTAAGGCAAATGCCTTTCTGATAACTCTGAAAACAAGATCTGCTGAACACAGACTCCAAGTCTTAGAGTTAATCAGTTAATATCCTAAGTGCAGAAATATAAATTGCAGTAAAGTAAATGACACCGGATATTTTATAGTGGTTCAAGGAACAACTCGTTCCTCTAGTCCACTGTTCCACTAGCTTTGAAGTAGATCAGTTACAAAGCTAATTCCTAGCACTTAAGAAGCACTCCTCGTCTTCTTCAAGCCTAGATGCCACCCAGGATGCAATTCCACGTCCTGATGGCTGATCCTTTCACTCAGCTTCCCGGAAGTATCACCACTTCACTACTGCAGTTACTTGGACGCCCTTCTTTTCAGAAGATCCTTTTGAAAAACAGAGTTTTTCCTCCAACTTGCTTCGTTACAAAGGATGTTTGATGAAGCTCTTGAAGTGTTGAAGAACAGGATGAACTTTGCTTGTTTGTTGGGGATGAGAGATTTGGAGTTTGAATCTTCCCAACGTAAGCTTGTCTTGTTGAAGGTTGTAGAGTTTGAATCTCAAGAGAGCTTGAATGATGATGTGTAAGAGTTGTAGCAAAGTTGTTTTTCAGTTCTTCGGTATGTAGCTTATATACGGAGGTTGTCTGCCCGTTGGAGGAGGAGACAACTGCATTAAATGCGCGTACAGTTGACTTGACCGCCGTTTTGGAAGGTTTCTATTTTTATAATATATCTTCCCGGATTCCTTGGTCAATCATTTGCAATCAATCCTTCAGCGTATCAGGCTCATTTAATGTGCATTAAATGCTTTCCTTTCATGCACAGTCTTCTAGCCGTTGGATGTTTTACCCGTTGGATTCATAGCTGTTGGATGTTGCTTGAAAATCGTCTGAGTGTTCGTCGAGCTCTGATCAGGTTCTTCTGATATGTTGGATTCTGATGGCTATCTGATGAGTTGAGTTCTGATGGTCTTCTGATCTCTGACTGAACTCTGACTCTGATGGATCCGCTGATGAGTGCTTCTGATCTGTAGTTCTTATCGGCTATCAGATGTCCAGTCTTATCAGCAACTCTCATGATGCACCTCTGATGGACTTCTGGTAAGAGAACTCTGATGGAGCAGTTCTCATAGAGCAAGTCTGGTCGAGCAGTTCTGATGCACTTCTGATCTGATCCAAAATAGAGAAACTCTGATCGTCGACTACACTAATACTTACAATTGAAAAGTCTAATACATAAAATCTAACTTGGGGGTACTCTAACTTTCTAATCCTATAGCATCATCAAAATCTAATTACATTTATTCCTTACAAAAACAATGTACAATAATATTAATGATATCCGCTAAACGTGTGTGGGCCGCTGTCCAGTCCTAGTAGTCGGCATACCGGGGGGTCGGAGTCCATATAATCCATCAGGAGTCCCCCACTCCCTGAGTCGAGAGTACTCGAGGCGAAAGGGAGTAGTCCAAACTGTATCTGCAACGTTCTTCCTCTTCGGCCGGGGGACCACCACCCTTGTCCATTATGGGGGAGGTGCCTCGTTAAAAACCTTTACTAGGAAAAACCCAGTGGGAAAAAATCCTAATAAAGGGAAAAAGAGTACACCTAGCGCCCCCAACATAAAACAAGGAAGGTAAGTCTCCTCCGGCATAATCAATCTAGCTCAACTCATCTTCAACCGACTCAGCTCTCGTTCCTGCTCATGTGTGATATTTTCTGCTTTTCTAGAAACTCTAACCCCTCAGTCCCCCAGTCCCCACTCTTTGAGGCGAGTGGAGACAAGGTGAAAATGAGTAAAGTCATCTCTGTACCTACACATTTATCATACATATAAAATCTTTTTCTTGGGATTTATGTTTCCTATCGGGAGTTCGTTATTCGAAACAAGTGGAGATGTGAATTGTTAATGTAATGATTAAATACTTAGTAGAATGGATGTGTGAGCCATTCGTAAGCAACGGTCGCCACTCGAGGAATGACTAAGACCGGTCTTCGTGCCCGACTTGGTCGGGGCTTTGTGCCTGAGGAGTCAGGGCTTTGTGCCTGAGGAGTCAGGGCTTTGTGCCTGAGGAGTCAGGGCTTTGTGCCTGAGGAGTCAGGACTTTGTGCCTGAGGAGTCAGGACTTTAAATCCTAGTGATGGGTCTCAAGCCACACTCTACTAGGCATTTGATCATAAGTGCGTGATAGTGTGACATTCACCCGACAAAAAATGATTTAAATAAATATAAATAATACGTAAATTAAGGAGTACTTATCTTTTTGAAGGGCTGAAATATTAGACTGTTGAAATTGTGGTCTATCACCGATTTTAGGGTCTAGCCTTGCTCACTACTGCTGCCATCTTGGCTGAAAGTTTCCAAGCATCTTCAACAGTTGACTGGGTCAACTTAGGGCCCATTGTGACACTCCTTAAATTTAAGAAAAAGAATTTAACATAACCAAATACATAGTATTTGTAATTTTTTTTAAGCTTATGTTTCGGGACGAAACATCTTTTAAGGAGGGTGGAATGTGATACTCTGAAAATTTAAAATAAATAAATAACTCTTTTTAATTATATAAAATGTTTCAAAATTGACATTTTACAATAATTAGACTGACCAGATAAGACTTTGACTTAATTAATAGAAATAGATAATAAAAAAAAGTGACATCTCACAAATGTCAATTCGGTTAATAATGTGTGCCAAAGTACACTTAATATCAAAAAAAAAAATGTTGAAAGGTTGACTTTTGAAATCTAATAATATACGTAGTATTCGGAGAATGTGTACACATATCAATAATAATAGATCACAATAACCTACCAATAATATAGAATAGACATGGCATAGTAATAACTAATAATGCAATAATATAGGAGTGTATGTACTCACATGATATGTTTAGAATCTTTTCATAGAAACTTAGAAACCCACATGGGTAGCCATTCAATTCGTACGTACATGCCAATCTCAATAATGCATATATACAATAATATAAGGCGTATAAAACAATGATACATAAGTGATGATGTAAACAGTAATAATAATAAATATAAGGCCAAAAATAATATACTACGTACACACATATCTTCATAAATCCACCCATATCTTTTGGAGACAAAACCTACGATGCCTATTGTATGCAATGTACTTAACCTTAGCCTGGAAGCAGTGTTTAAATAGCAGTCACCCGATCGACCCTCACGGCATATACCCAAAACGAATGAATGACTTAGAAAGAAAAGAGAGCAAAGGAAAGGGAAAAGAAGGAAAGAAAAGAGAGAAAGTAAAGTCGGGCGTAGGAGAGAAAAGATATATAGCGAGGGAGAGAAAGAAAGGAAAAGTGCGAGAGAAAAGAGAGAAGAAAGGGAAGGATGCTCAATCGTCGCCGGAAACCGCCGGACTGGGTCCCACACCGGAGGTAGAACGCCGTCGCTGCTGTAGGAGTAACTAGCGCCGGAGGAGGAAAAATGCCGGGGTGATTGCTAGGCTACGTCTCCGAGTCTCTGTCTGGTCCTCAGATTATCAACCGGCCATCCCTTCCATCGTGAAGGAGGTAAACTCCACTACCTATCCCCGGCATAAATATGAAGAAGACACGTTTTTTTTTTTTGTTAAGCCTGGTTCTAATTTCGATTGTGCCGGAGCTTTACTATGATAAGAGAATAAACTTAGGCTCTAGTTTGGGATCGGCCGTACGTAGGTAATGTTTATAGCACTAAAATGACAATAAATATATAGTAATAATAGAAATAGTTACAATGACATTAACAATAATAATAATGATACGGATAATAATAAAATCAACCGGGTTGGGGGAAATTGAATAAAATGCAAAAATAGAATAATGTACTAATTGTGAAATTTTAATAGTTAAAAGGTGGTTGCGGTGAAGACCGAAATAACAACTTGAATAGGAGTGACACGAATCGAGGTAAGTGTTTCCGTCAATCAAAACTACTATTCCTCTAGTTAATAGTTTCAAAAACTTGTATGTGAACTATGTTCCAAGTTTTGAGATTTGATATCATTTGAAAATATGTGAAGTATTTGGACTTGCTAAAATTACTATTTTACTAGCGTTATTAAATTTGTGACTTTCTCGATGAGTTTGGAAACTTTGATAAAACATTTGGACATGCGAAATATGGCTATTTTGTGTACAAATCAGTTTATTGATCTTGAGAAAGTGTGATTTGGATACTACGTTTTTTTTTTGGAAAACTACAATTTGAGATCGGATATAGTATGACTACTTTTGGAAATATGACAAGTCCTTGTTTTTATTAAGATTAATTTTTGAAAAACTAGTGATTCTAAAGATTTAATTATATGATTAATATTTCAAAAGTTTTGATATGAAATTATATGTATTTGAGACTAGTAATATACATACAAGAGTTTATATATATCATTTTTATTAATGTGTCCATCTCATAGACACTTTTGGGAAAGTTACGATGTATATATAAATATTTTAAACCACTACATTTAAATGTATAATAATTACTAGTATTTAATAAATCTATGAAATTATATATGGTTTTCAGAGATTTTGATAATGAAATAATACGTATTATCTATTTGATATTAAAGATGTGATTACAAGCATAACTAAGTTTTTCCAAAATGTATATATTCAATCTCTTCGAAAATCTAAGGAGTTACAATAAAATTATTTACATATATGAAACTATTACCTTTTTGAAATTATTATTTTGAATGTATGATTATAGTACGAAATTGTTTTCACCACAATTTACTACTACGTATTTTACCTCATTAACAAATTTCGAGATGTTTTAATAAAAGTATTTATTTATAAAATTCGATACTTAAGAGCATTTGACAATCAAAATTATTATTGAGCTACAAATGATTTTAAGAGATCTTGGTATAATATATAAAATAAACACCTTTATATATGAGTATAACTAGTACTTATTTTTATAGCAATTTAGATTTCGATGCCAATCAAAAATGATTTACCGCATACTTATATGTATGCAATATTTGAACTATGGGAATTACTTATAACTTGGAAATTTTATGATTTACATGGATTGAATTTTTGGAATATATGAGTATTGGTGGATTATTTTCTATGGAGGATTAAATGTATATTCTTTTTAAAGAATATTGTTGGATTGATGTTTACTACAAAGAATATCTTTGGAAGTGTGACAAGAATGATTTTGGGGAAAACTTAAAGTTTTTTTAATGATTATTGACATCTCGAGAGAAACATGAGGTGTGGGTGGTTAGAGCTATATACCGCGGGTTTAGTTTAGGTTCAAGTTGATTATTGGTGGCGGGAGAAATCCCGGTAAATTTTGGTGGCGGGAGCAATCCCGGTGTTTCTTTGAGGACTTTAAAAGTCCTTTGGTGGCCGCGGTAGTAGTTTCTAATTACCCGGGTATCTAACCCATTCTGAGGTAGGGGGACATTGTCCGAACTACTTGGATTTCTTACTACTCGGAGAGCTTGGAATCTCTTTTAGAGGGTGTGCACACTTAAGGTAGAAATTCAGTTTCCAATTGGTGGTCGGTGGGAGCCGGAATTCCGGGATGAGTCGTAGACAACAACGACTCATTGGGCTCGAGGAATCTTGAGTTTCGCCCACTCTTAAAAGAAACATAAAGTATTATATATATACTTTTGGTGGAATTGAGAAAGGAAATATCTATTGGAGGAATTACTTTGAGACCTTAAACCATTTTGGAATTATGGGAGGATTAAATATTTTGGGGCATTAAATATTTCTCAATGCCATTAATGCTATTTTGGTGAATTATTCCTTATAATACTTATAAGGGTTATTAGAAAAATCATACTATTTGGAGAATGATACTTCCAAATTTGACAAACACTTTTGAATATTAGTTTTGGAAAATATATGGTTGGCATTAGTTTAAAAAAAAAATACTTCTGGGTATTAATTTTTTTTAAATGATTCTTGATAAAGCTAGTAACCCATTTGGATTGGATTTGAATATCGTATTTACATATATGAGACGTGTGATTGAATTTCAAAGGTTAATTTGGAGACTAAGTATTTTGGGAGTAATATCTTACTCCTACTATGTGAACTATTCACAGTTATAAACATTATTTTGAGCTATGAATGCTATTCTAAATGAGATCATATAGTTTTTATTATTTTTGAGAGAAAATATTTTACTTGCATTTGAGGAATTGTAGAGCATTTTGGGAAGGTTTCAACATCCCTTAAAAAGGGTTTTGACATGTATTTTGACAAAACTATATATGTATCAAACGTGATTATTTTACAGGGTTGAGTAGGCCCTTACTTAGCATTTCAAGCTAATTTTTGTTTCTTTGTGTTTTCTTTCTGTACTTTATTTGTGCAGGAATTGAAGATCATATTGAAGTTGATTTCGAGAGCTTCCGCTAGAAAACATAGACTAAAGTGATTTGAGTAATTTATTTTAGTCTTAATTTTAAGGAATTGGAGTTGAACAATTAATTATGGAAAATTTTAATTGTTGGTGGTGGATAGCCTGTGCACTCGGTTATGTGAGAACCGAGTGTGGCGGTAACGCCCCTTATTTCCATTTAAATTTCCGCTGCACAATTCTGATGTTTTCAAATAAAGTTTAAATTCCTTTGAATAAATCATTATTTAAAGGTATTTTTGGGTGGGAAATTTGGGGGTGTTACACCCATCCATCAAATCCCTCTGGCTTCCAGGTTTCACGAATAATTACGAATTAAAGATACTTTCACCAATTAATTCAATCAAAATCTTTTGTAATGAATATATTTGGTGAGAGGCCTCTGCCGCTAGTCGCAGGGCATACTGCCGGCCATTTCCGCGGTGGGTCTGAAAAAAAAGGGGGGCAGCTCTACAGCCCTGTCCACGATGCTGCCGGAAATGGAGGCGAGTGAGAGAGACGACCTTCGGTCAGAAGCACGTTAGACCCTGGTCAGTTACTGTTGGAGGAAGGAAAGGGGTCCGTCGGAGTTGCCGCTGCTTCTCAGGCGCTTTTACCGCTGCGTGTAAGGCGTCGTCGGTGAACGTCGCTGCTACTATGCGTGGGTTTTCCAGCGATTGCGGCTTCGTCGCTGGGTCCACAACTTGGGTGGGGAACAGAGCTCCATTCATCATCGTTAAATCTGTACTCTCCATTAACGGCCGACAAAGGTTCACAGAGCTCCCAGGTCGTAGGTAGGCTGGGTGGTGGAAGCGGTAGAACTCGCGCCTTGTGCTTCGTTCCAGGAATTCCAACTTTGGGTGGATTTCAGAACAGCTAACCAGATCTAAAGCTGGCGGAGAACAGGCGGCGCTGCAACAGAGGCAGAAGAAATACCTGCGAGCAACAGCTCTACAGCGGCGAGATCTAGAACGGGCGGCGAAACCCAGTAGCGGCGGCGGACCAGCTTCAGCTTACTGTGGACGGCGGCGGCCGGGATCTGGAAATGGGTGGCGAGCTCCAGTGGGCGGAAAACGTCTGCTATGGCGTGTGACAGCGGCCGGAGCGGTGGTGCTAGCCCAGAAGCGGAGCGACCCACCCTGAGACACGGTGGCGCGGTGACAGTTGCTCCGGCCAGGTCCGGCGAATCCTGGATCCCCCATGCCAGAACACAAATTTTTTTTGTTGAAGTTTCATATTGTTTTTTGACATATTTTCTGTGATTTGGGTGAATTTTTGGTTGATTGGGATGATTTTTTGTATTTTGGGGAGGTTTTCTCACTTGATTGTGTTCAACCTCTCAACGAGAGCCCCAAATGATGGATTGTCTACCCGGGGGGTATCTTATCCGAGGGGTTATTGCGGGAATAGCTAGAGAGAAGTCAGAGTAAATAGGAGGAGAGAGAGTCGATTTTATTAAATGAACTCGAGATGTGGAGTTGAGATGCAGATGATGTCTATTACAAGGAGAAATGGGCTGCTATTTATAGCAGCATTAAATGCGATGAGAGTACACGTGTCAGTAATCCAACGGCCGAAGGGTCACATCAGCCTGGTGGCACCGGCAGTGGTACGTTCACCGCATTGAATGCGGTTGGCGGATGTGACGTGGCATTAAATGCGGTGGTTGGCTGTCCCCAAAAGGAATCTTCGATGATTGAGCATGTTTGGCCGAAGGCTTCTTGTGTAGCCGAGGGCTCCGTGTAACCAAGGACCCCTGTGTAGCCGAAGGCTCGAGTGGCAGAGGGCTAAGTGTAGCCGAAGGCTCCCCTGATACCGAGGGCTTGGTAATGCCGAAGGCTCATGTTTTTCGCCGTTTTCTCCCAGTGGCTTCGTATGTCAGAGAGGGCTACTTCGTGAGTTTCTGGAGCCTTCGGCCAAGGAGGCCGAAGGCACCCCAGTATGTATTTCGGGCTATTTTGGGGCTTGGGCCGTTGCTTTTGGGCCTGAGTCGTTTCCTGAGCTCAATGGACTTGCGTGGGAGAAATAGGAGTCTATGGGCCGGGGGTTCCTGGGCCACATACTCCATCAGGAGTCCCTCACTCCTTTTGTCGAAAGGTACTTGAGGGAAAAGGAGTAGATGCGTTGCTTCTTCTGGAGGCTTCATCATTTGGTTGGGCGCCTTTGCTTGAGAGCTGCCTTCTGCTACATGCCGAAGGCTTCCCTCAGTCCGTCACAGGTCGAGGGTTTTCTGAGGGAAGGTATTCATGACCTTCGGCATGTTTGCCGGGGGCTCCCCTCAGTCCCTCACACGTCGAGGGTTTTCTGAGGGAAGGTATAACACCTGTATGAATGTCGGAGCCTCTCCTCAGTCCCTCACATGTCGGGGGTTTTCTGAGGGAGGCGTAAATAATATCCGTACGTGTTGTGATGAAGGCTGTTTCATTATTGTCAGTGACTGTGGAAAATTTCTGACATTTTGCTTTGCCGAAGGGTGTAATGGTGTACGCACTCGAGGGATACATGTGTCATTTGTAGGTTTCTTGTATGTGGCACATTTTCGTTTTTAGTCGGGTGTGTTTCCCGAGGGGTGTGTCCCAGTCCCCCACTCCTTTAGGCCGAAGGCAAGTTCGGGCTGAAGGAGTTATAATAAGTCGATGAGAACTCGAGGGGTGATAATTCTGACAAGTCGGGGGCTTATGCTGTCGCAAGCTCGAAGGCGTTTGATGAAATTTGCTGGCAGAAGGGTGTGGTGAGCGATAGCCGGAGGCTATCACTCGGGGGCACCCCTAGTGTAGCCGAAATATAGTCGTTGTAATATAGCCGTTGGAAGAAGAGTTGACGTGGCATGCCTCCGTTGGTCGGTGGGGGGCGGGTGCTATCCATTGGTTGAACCGGCGGCCCGTAATGATGGGCTTTCAAATCGAGGCCCAGTTGCCTATAAATACCCTGAGCCTGAGCTCATTTGTGCTTGCGCGATTTTGAGAGATAGCGAAGCTCTGGCAATTTGATTCTAGAGAGAGAAAGTTCCCCTCGATCAACCCAAGCTTTCTGAGGTCAGTTCCTCTTCTGCTCCCTTCTCTCCTAGTTTTAGCGTTAGCATTCTAGGGAAACTTTAAGAGCCCCCGGTTAGGCCACTTTTCCCTTGTTTACAACTATGTCCTCCGCGAGTGATTCTCAAGACATCTCGGGGGAACCTTCGGCGCAATCAGAGAGCATATCTGACGTGGCCTCTTCCAGTGATCGGGCGTCGCTGGCCAACGACTTCGCCGTAGCCGAGGAGATTCAGAGTAACCTCCGAACGGAGATGGAGGCCGAGGACTTCGAGCAGGTGATTGAAGATGAGGAGATGGCCCTCGCCGTCCACGTTGCTCAGGAGGCTGAAGAGAGGGAGAGGCGAAGGGTTACTGTAGCTGTGCCCCCCCCACGCGGAGCTGGTGAGGCAAGTAGTTCCCGTCCCCTAGACCCGGAGCCTCTGAGTGTTGCCCCCGCCAAGAAGAAGAAAAAACTGAGGGCCGCCCCGAAGAAGAAGTAAGCGGCCGTGGATGCCGGGCAACCAGTCGGGATCCCCGAGGGACACTCATACCTGGATACCACTGCCCTTGAGGTGAGGACCACGGCGTCGGGAGCCGAGTGCTTAGCCCTCCAAGTCCTAGTGGGGCCGTCGGCGCAAGTGGTGGAACCGGGGCCTAATGACTTGCTATCCCATCCCCCCGAGGGGTGCTTCTCGGTACACATGCTCTCGGTGGAGCTAGGGCTCAGATTCCCGCTCCATCCGTTTGTAGTATCGTACTTGAAGTTTGTTAAATTGGCCCCCTGTCAGCTCACACCCAATAGCCATTATTACTTGGCGGGATTCCTGGCTCTCTGCCGAAGCCGGGGGGTGACCACTTCACTGGACCAGTTCTTCCTCTCTTTCAACCTATGTCGGGGAGGACATACTCATGCCGGAGGGTATGCTAACCTTCAGCAGGTTCCGGCCTGGAAGCTTTTTTCAGAGACCCCTTCATCACACAAGGAATGGAAGGAGAAGTTCTGTTACATTCGGCTCGCCGACAACCCATTCCCGGGGGCTCTTAACATTACTTCAAGAGGCACCCGAAAGTAGGCAATGCGGCCCTCGACAAGGCCGGGAAGAAGCTTATCGAGAAACCGGAGGGTTCTGATAAGGTGATTGCTATCAAGGCGGCGGCAGCGCCTGAGGAGCTATATCTGTTGGGCTTCCGGCGTTATCGTCTACCGGAAGATAAGGATGAGAAGTACCCGGTGATTGCCCGCGGATATCAGAACGCCGGAGGTTGTAACCGGGGGCTCTTCTGTCTTGTCCTTAGAATTATTTCCCGTACTTTACTTGTTTTGAATCTAACCCCTTCTGACTTGTCACAGGTGATATTATGGACGTTCAGGCCTTCGCCCGTCTTTCTAAAAAGCTGGCCAAGGTGCCAAGGAAGAAGAAGGAGGAGGGGTCCTCGGCGAGCCAGCCTCTTGTCGATGAAGTTTTGAAGAAAGCCGGGGCTCCCAAGACTCCTGAGGGGGAGGGGGTGTCCCGGGAGATTGTTGCTGCAGACGCCAGTGCCGTCGCCGGGGGCTCCCAAGCTGGGGAGCTCAAAAGAAAAAATGTCGGGAAGGGCGTCATGCCCCCGGAGAATAAGAAGAAGAAGAGGGGTGAGGGGGGCAAGGATGCCCCCTTAGTGATCATCGATGAACCCCCCACTTTCCATCCTTCTGAGTCCACCCCCCTCGAGGACTTTGACGAGGGCACCTGGCCCCGGGAAACAGTGCAGTTCTCCTTTAAGAAGGGGACTGCTATCATGCACGGCACCCTCGATCCGAGGGAGTTTCTGAGGGGTGCCACCACTCCGCTAGACCGGTCCACCCTCGGCCGGTTTGATGATGAAGCTTTGGAGCTCAAGGCCCTCCAGGCCTCAGTCTCTGTAAGTCCTTGAACCTTTCGTACCTTTATCTTTCGCGTCTTTCCCTTCGCATAATCCTGATCCCGAATGCTTTCTCATGATTTTCAGGCTAGTGTGGCCCTCGGTGAGTATATCCAGAGGGTAGGGCAAATGCGCGCGAGGAAGGCGCAGGATGAAGCAACCCTGGAGAAACTCGTCAGGGAGCATGCCGAGGCCATCAAGTATGGCGCTGAGCTGGAGGTGGCCTTGAAGAAGGCCAAAGAGGAGCTGAGGGAGGCAGAGGAGAGGGCCCGAGCTGAGGGCAAGGCGGAGGCAGAGAGGGCAGCCGCAGAGGCCGCCAAGCAGGCAGCCGAGGAAGCTGAGAAGGTTAAGGCCGAGGCGGTTTCCAAGGCCGAGGAGGACGCGGTGGCAGCTTTTCTCGCCGAGGGGTGGAAGGCTGAAGGGAGAGAAAAGTGGGTGGCCTCGGTGATCGAGCAGGGCGTTGAAGATTGGGTGAAAGGCCCCGGAGCCGAATGGATGGCCCTGAAGGGTAAGAATTACTTTGATGGGGGTGAATTCTTCACCCAGCGCCTGATCTACCGGAAGCTAGCCAATCACTTCGGCGTTGAGCCCTCCCAGTTTGACCCCTCGGCATATGGTCTCCCTCCTCGGCAGCCAGATGTCAGGACCCCCCTCCCTCCTGGTGAGGAGAGACGCCAGTTGGAAGACTCAGAGTTGATGAGGGAGTGCGGCCTTGATGATGAAGACGAAGTCGAGGACGATGCTTCCTCAAAGACGAAGGGGGACGCAACTGAGGAGGCCCCAACTCAGCAAATTGTTTAAGTGTAAATTTTGTGTAGTTTATAGGCTCCGGCCACGATTGTAACAAAACACTCTTCATGATGAATGTTCTCCTTCGGGATTTTATACCAATGGTCGTCCTTTCCATCTTCTTTGATTTCTTGTATACCTTTCTCGTTTGAATGAATGTATGCCCTCGCTTTTATGCAAGCCTTCCCTTTTAATGAATGCATGCCCTCGTTTATTTTTGTATTTGCGTGTGACTGGTTCTCCCTTTTCCTGAATGAATGTCTGCTTTCCCGGAGGCCCCTAGTTTGTGGACTTAGAAAATTTTTTCTAAGTGTAACTCCTTGCTAGCCCCCGGTTGTAGTGTAGGATCGCCGGGGGGGGCCGCTGTTGTGGACTTAGCAAATTTTCTAAGTAAAACTTGATTAGACCCCTTCGGTGGTGGGGTATTGGAATTGCTCAAAGGGTTGCAGCATCGGGACCGAGGGATAAAATGAATTAGCCGTGTAGCTTTAGGTCACTGCCAAGTAGTTTGGGGGGCCATCGGCCGCAACCCTGTAAGTGAAGAGGGCATCCCTGTTTTCTCCTGAAGGGTCTCCAATTGTGGACTTAGTCAAATTTCCACAATATTCCAATAGTAGTTGTAGTGAACCTTCCGGTATGGGAACTGCTCTGAGCCCCCGGTACATATGGTTGCCGAGGGGTTCGAGATTATGGACTTAGTGAAATTCTGAGATGTGTTTCCAACAGATCTTGTGAGTAGCCCCCCGGTTCGATGAGTGTTTCCCTAAGGATACCAATACGTGGACTTAGAAATTTTTCCATCCTTGAATGAGCCTGGTGACATTCTGCCTTCGGCCTGAGGCCTCCGGTTTGTGCACATATAGACTTAGTGAGGTTCTGCTAGTGAGCCTCTTTTTTGGGCCTCCGGTGGAATTCTTGTACTCCGAGGCTTCACGTAGTGAAGCTTTCGGCTATGTAGCCAGATGACTCGATGTTGAGAGATTTTCTTGTGCATTTGTAGCAGCTTTCGGCAATGTATATCCGAAGTGTTGAGCCTCCGGGGAGAATAGTATCCGGGGAGTTCCTTCCCCCCTACACATCTTTTTTTTTTTTTTTTTTTTTTTGGTGTAGGAGAGGCATCTAGAAACTTGGTTTCTAGGAAAGGCTTGGCCTATATGGGAGGCAACGGAACAAACCGTTGGCTCCCCCTTCGGGAATGACCTTCCGATATCCCGAAGGGTTTGAGGGTCGTTTCCTCGGCCCGAGACATCGTCTGTTGCCTGCTTCCCCTTGGGAGATAGCACGGAAAGCGCCTCGGTTTTGAAAGTCGTCCCCTCAGCCCGAGACATGGTCTGTTGCCTGCTTCCCCTTGGGGGATAGCGCGGGGAGCGTTTCGTTTGTGGAAGTCGAATCCTGGGCCCGGGACATGGTCCGTTGCCTGCCTCCCCTTGGGGGATGGCGCGGAAAGCGTTCCTGGGAAGGGTTTTATTTGTGTGTGGGACACAAATAGCCGGGGGCACTTGGTACCAGCCGGAGCCGAGGGGTATTGCACCCCCGGTTTTTTTTTTTTTTTTTTTTTTTTTTTTTTTAGGAGAGTATGTAAAAGTTTGAGAGAACACTTGGTGTTTTCAAAGAGTGATGGGGGTGATCCCTACACTTGGTACTTGGTACCTAAATTGTTGTTCCCCCTCATGAGAGGGAGAGGCCTTGGGCCTATTTTGGTGAAGAGACGAGGGCTTGGCCACTCATTTGTAGGAGAGAAAGGGGGCCTTGGGCCGCTTGTACAATATGTAGGTGATGAAGGCTTGGCCTTTTGATTATTCTTCAAAAACAGATGGGGCCTTGGGCCATTGAAATTTACACTTGTTGAGGATGAGGGCTTGGCCGTTCATTGATAAAACTTTACCAGGTGGTGCACATTCCAATGTCTAGGAACCTCTGTCCCATTAGGACGTTTTAATTTGTATGTTCCCGGTTTGATGATGGCCGAGACAATGTAAGGGCCTTCAAACTTGGGCGCCATCTTCCCTCCTTCGGTGGGTAGACTGGCCTCCCTTCGTCGGAGGACGTAGTCACCCACCTGAAATTCCCGGGAGCGGACCTTGGCGTCGATGTATCCTTTGACTTGTCTCCTATAGTTTTCGGCCCTGAGAAAAGCTTGCTCTCGGCGTTCTGAGATGAGATGAAGGTCGAGGGCCATGTTGGCCTCGTTGACCTCGGGCTCATATTGTTCCACCCTTCGGGTAGGAAGGGTCACTTCTGTTGGAGCCTTAGCCTCAAAGCCATAGCATAGGGAGAAGGGTGTTTCGCCTGTTGCACGCCGAGGGGTGGTACGGTAGGCCCATAAGATGTTGTGTACCTCTTCTACCCAGCCCCCCCCCTTCGGCTTCCAGCTTCTTCTTCAATCCTTCAAGTAGGGTTCGGTTGGCGTTCTCTACTTTCCCGTTGCCTTGGGGGTAGGCAACGGATGAAAAGGTGTGTTTGATGCCCCATGCCTCCAGGAGGGAACAGAAGGGGGCTGCCTCGAATTGAGTCCCGTTGTCAGAGATGATTTGTTGAGGGACGCCAAACCTTGTGAGAATATTTTTGAGAACAAAGTGGCGGCACCGGGCCTCCGTGATGCTGGCGAGGGGTTCGGCCTCTACCCATTTGGTGAAGTAGTCAATGGCCACAATGATGTACCTGTTGTTGGAGGTACCCCTCGGCAGAGGTCCCACTAAATCAATCCCCCATCTGGAGAAGGGTATAGCGGTGCTGATGGGAGCATAGTTGACCGCTGGTCTGCCGGGGGCCTTTTGAAAGTGTTGGCAAGCGGTGCACCTCCGGGCTAGGTCAGCACAATCTCTAGCCATCGTGGGCCAGAAGTATCCCTGAATTATGAGCCTTCGGGACATGGAGAAAGGTCCCTGGTGAGCTGAGCAAGTGCCACTGTGCACTTCCTCCATGGCGACTTCGGCCTCGTCTTGATGAAGGCACCGAAGGAGGGTGCCGTTGTAAGATCTCTTGTAAAGCCTCCCGTTTTCGATGGTGTAGCTGGGAGCCCTCAGTTTTGTCAATCTCGCGCGGGCCTCATCTTGGGGTAGTTGCCCCGTGGTGATGAAGGTGGTGATGTCGGAGATCCAATCCTCCGGTCTCAGGTTAATGTTCATAATGGGGCTTGCGTGGATGCTTGAGAGGCTGAGCTCCTCGATTCTTGCAATTTTTGAGAGGTGCTCGGGGGACTCATCCGAGAGCTTGGATAGAATGTCGGCCTCAGAGTTTTGAGCCCTCGGTATTTGGGTGAGAGAATGTGCCTCAAACACCTCGAGCAACTCCTTAGCCGCTTCTTTGTATTGTTTCATCCTTCCTTCCTTGGCTTCGTACTCCCCGGAAATTTGACCCACAACAAGTTTGGAGTCACACTTGACGTGGATCATCTTAGCCTTCAGATTTGCTGCCAGCCGAAGGCCACAGAGGAGGGCTTCGTACTCGGCCTCGTTGTTGGAGACTTTGAAGGAGAAGCGAATGGCATAATATGCGCGGAAGCCTTCGGGCGTAATGAGGACTACTCCCCCTCCGCACGCTTTGGTGGCCGAGGAGCCATCGGTATAGAGCGTCCACCACTCATCGAGGGGTGCCGAAGGCTCCTCGTCTGTTGCTGATCTCGCGGTGCATTCCGTTACGAAGTCTGCCAGGGCTTGGCCCTTAATGGCAGGCCTCGGACGGATATCTATGTTGTACTGACTGAGGAAGATGGCCCATTTTACCATCCGGGAGGAGCTAGTGGGACTCCTCATGAGGGCGCCGAGGGGTTGATGAGTGAGCACCTGGACCGGAGGAGCTTGAAAGTAGTGGCCCAGCTTCTTGACGGTCCAAACGATGGCTAGCACCGTCTTCTCGACGGGAGAATACCTGAGTTCGGCCTCCCGGAGGGTTTTGCTGACGTAGAAGATCGCATGTTGGATGCCGTCTTCCTCTCGGATTAGTACTGAGCTGATAGCCGCAGGGCTAACACCGAGATATAAGTATAAGGTCTCCCCCACCTTTGGTTTGGAGAGCACTGGGGGAGAGGAGAGGTACTTCTTGAGTTCGTCGAAGGCCTCTTGACACTCAGATGTCCATTGGAACCCCGCTGTCCTCCTCATGATTTGGAAGAAGGGGAGGGCCCTCTCGGCTGACTTAGAGAGGAATCGGTTGAGGGCCGCCAGGCGACCCGTCAACCGTTGAACTTCTTTGACGTTGCGCGGAGGCTCCATATTGATGATGGCCTGAATTTTCTCGGGGTTGGCCTCGATACCCCTTCGGCTTACCATATACCCCAAGAATTTTCCGCCTTGTACGCCGAAGGTGCATTTCTTTGGATTCAACCGGAGGTTGAATTTTTGCATGATGGCGAAGATTTCCTGGAGGTCCTCGGCGTGAGTGTCTGCCTTCTTACTTTTGACGATCATATCGTCAACGTAAGCCTCCATGGTGCGTCCTAGGACAGCTTGAAAGACCCTAGCCACCATACGGGTGTAGGTGGCGCCTGAATTCTTGAGGCCGAAGGCCATCACAAGGTAGCAGAAGATACCTTCGGGTGTCATGAAGGCGGTTTTTTCAGCGTCTTCCTCATGCATGTAGATTTGATGATACCCGCGGAATGCGTCGAGGAAGGACATGATTTCGCATCCCGCGGTCTCATCAACCAGCTGATCAATGTTTGGCAGAGGGAAGGGGTCCATAGGGCACGCCTTATTCAGATCGGTGTAGTCCACGCACATGCGGAAGGTAGGAGGCTTCTGTGCGAGGACTACGTTTGCCAACCAAGAAGGGTATTTCACCTCCTTAATGTGTTTGATGGAGAGGAGCATAGATACCTCCTTCTTCACGAACTCCCTTCTCTCGGCCGAGAGGGGTCTTCTTCGTTGCTGCACTGGTCTGACCGAAGGGTCCACCGCCAGGCGGTGGGTGATAACCCTTCGGTCAATTCCTGGCATATCCTCCGGCCCCCATGCAAAAACAATGGAGTAGGCGCGGAGGGCCTTGGTGATGCCAGCCTTCAAGTCTTCGGGGAGCTTGGCTCCAATCTTCAGGACTCTCTCCGGCTTGGCCGGATCGAGTATCAAGTCTTCGGTCTCCTCGGCAGGCTCAGCCCTCGGCCTGTCTTCTTCTTCCTCTAAGGCCTTGGTGGTGATGGTGTCAACTCGAAACTCAGTTTTACTAACCTTCTTGGTAAGCTGAAGGTAGCAGGCCCTGGAGAGTTTCTGATTCCCCCTCGAATAGCCGATGCCGGTGGGTGTGGGGAATTTGAGGCAGAGGTGTCTCATGGAGATGACGGCCTCCAAGTCCTCGAGGGCAGGCCGGCCGAGGATGATGTTGTGCGCGCAATCGAGGTTGACGACAACGAATTCCACTTCGAGCTTGGCTCTATGGGATCCGTCGTCGAATTCAACCATGAGGGTGATGACGCCCTCGGCGTCTATGCTGTCCCCCGTAAATCCGGAGAGGGGGGTGTTGATGTGCCGAAGGGACCCCCTATCGAGTCCCAACTCTTGGAAAGTGCTGAGATACATGACGTTGACAGAACTCCCCGTGTCGACGTAAGTCCGGTGGATGATGGCGTCATTGATCTCAGTGCGGATGACGAGGGCATCCCTATGCGGCAGGGAGCCCGAGGGGAGGTCCGCATCTGTGAAGAAGATGGGATCTGCCCTCTGCCTTTTAGTAGGGGGCATGTGATTGACCTCCCCAATGTAAAGGGACTGTGCCCACTTCTTCCTTTGGCTTGCTGAATCGCCTCCGGTGTTGCCGCCGTTGATCATATGAATATGGCGCTTGTATTGTTGATGGGAGCCCTCTCCCTCATCATCGAGGCCCCCTATTTCTCGCTTCTTCCCCTGTGGGTTTCCCAAGGGGATGGTGTTGGGGTTCACCCACTTGTTGGCCTTCGGCGGAGGCCCTTGATGATGGAGGGGGCCCTGGGGAGGAGGGCCCCTGATAAACTGAGATAAGTGGCCCGCCTGTATCAGCCTCTCGATGGCGTTCTTCAGCTGATGGCAGTCGTCGGTTTTGTGCCCATGGTGGCGGTGAAAGCGGCAATATGGCTCATCAGGGCCGATGGCATAAATCTCGAGGGGTGTGCGGGAGTCTCGCTCAACGAGCCCCCGCTCTTCCGCATGATCAAGAATGACGCTGACGGGGTGCGTCAGGGGAGTGCGTGGGTGCTCCAGGAGGACGGGTTGTGCCCAAGCCTTCGGATTGTTCTTGTAACCGCCCCCGGGTCTGGCTTGGCCACCCCGGGAGCGATCGTTGTACTGTGCCTCTCGGTGGACCGGAGGGGGAGGCCCTCCGGGCCGGTTCCTGCCTTCATTCTTCTGAGAAGGATCCGTGTTGCGGCGGTCCTTCTCGATTTCCTCCGCTTCAGCGTATCGATCCCCCCGCTGAAGGGCCTTTGTATAATCGCGGGGGGGATCAGTGATAAGGCTCCGGGAGAAGTTACCATTGCGGAGGACGGTGTGGAAGAGGGCCATCAGGGTCCTGTCATCGGCGCCTTCGACCTCGAGGGAGGCCTGCCTCCAGCGTTCCAGGAAACTCCGAAGGGTTTCCTCCTTCTGTTGTCTCACATTCAGAAGGTGGGAGAAGTGTTTCTTTGAGCGGTGCCTCCCGGCAAACTGCGTAAGGAAGCGGTGGGCAAGTTCTTGCCAAGAATCAATGCTGCCTTCGGGCAACCGGTTGAACCACTCATACGCTGGTCCCTCCAGGGTGGAAAGGAACCAACGGCATAAGTATTCATCCGATGCCCCCATCATCATCATGCTGTTTTGATAACGGCTATAGTGCTCCTGGGGATCCGTCTTCCCCTCATACGGTTTGATAGGTTGCCCCCGATATTTGTGGGGGATTTTGGCCGCCAACACCCTTGGGGTGAAAGGCGTCCTAGTGCGGAGCTGAATGAGAGGCTCGCCTGAGCCTTCGGCAAGTTTACGTTTCATTTCCTCCACCTGTGCCCTGAGGTCAGCGTACTCAGGATCCGGCCTTGCTGTGGAAGCCGTCGGGGGTGCCTGACGATTTTCCTCGAGTTGACGGAGGAGGGCTTCAATGATTTCGTCCTTGGGATCCTTCGGGGCCACCCCTTGGGAGTTGGCCCGGAAGGATTGTGCCTGAGTGATTTGGTGCCTGGCATCATCGGCATGAAGGAGAGCTTTGCCTCTGCTTCGGGGGGGAGGTACGCCCTCGGCACCCAAAGCGGAGGCTCCACTTTCTTGGGGCCTGCTGAGCGCTTGTTTCCCGAGGCGGTCTTGGACCACTCGGTGCCCGGGAGCTCCCCCGAGCCTCTCAAGTGCAGAGGTTCGGGGCCTCTCTTTCATCATGGGGCGCTTGTCCCTGGACTGGGCCTCTTGGGAGGCGGTATCCTGCGCCATGACCCCCTCGGCATTGCCAATCCCCGGGGGAGGATTGTTGAACAAAGGAGGGAGTGGTGGCAGGTTGATAACATTCCCTCCAGCATGGGGCTGAAGGGGTGCCTGAGAGGCGAGGGCTCCGGAATTGAGAGCCATGTTTTGAACAAAGGCCGCAAAGGCAGCCTGAAGATCGATGGCCGGGGCCGGAGGGGGAACTTGGTTCTCACTCCGATCCCTCCTTCGATTATCAAGGCCAATGCGGGCATCTGGGGCGTTCTTCTGTAGCTGCTGACGGAGGTCAGCGGTAGCCTGCTCTAATTCCAGGATGATACCACCCTCGGGTACCAAGAGCCTGTTGGAGGCCTCAGCCCCGTTGGTTTCGCCGGGGGCGACGTGTTTCTCCTCCAGAGTTTTGGATTGGGCACGAGTGGTTCTTCCCATTTTTGGTAGGTGTTCTGTATTTGGTAGAGGGGGAGGGTTTCTTACTTGATAGTTCAGACCTCTCAACGAGAGCACCAAATGATGGATAATTGATACCCATATTGTATAAACAGGAGAGATTGGACAAGAATCAAAATGAGTAATGGAGAAGAGGAAGAAGAAAAATGTGTATTGTGTATGAACTATGAGTTCTTGAGTTATGTTTACAAGCCTCCTATAAGGAGTATATATAGGGAAAATCCGGGTCTGGGCCTCTAATATGGGCCTGACAGACCCGGTTACATAAACGGACTGATAGTATAAAAAGTCAATCTAGAACATTTGAATAATAAAAACAATGTACAATAATATTAATGATATCCGCTAAACGTGTGTGGGCCGCTGTCCAGTCCTAGTAGTCGGCATACCGGGGGGTCGGAGTCCATATAATCCATCATCCATGTACAACTAAACAGCAAATAACCCTTCTTATATACTTGAGGAATTAGATTTAATACTTCATTAACGGTGTTTGCTAATGTGGTTTGTATTTTTTTTGACTATATTTTATTGATAGAAAAGGGAGTTACGGGCACTAATGAAAGAAAAAAAGAAACTAAAATAATAAAACTAAATTATATTTTATTGATAGTTTATTATACTGTGAGATCTACTAATTAAAAAAATATCAAAACTAAGAATTTCAAATTCCATTACCAAACATCTTTTGCCTCTACGAGTAAATTTTATTGGATTAACTTTAGTAGTAAGGAGATTAACTTAAAAGCTAGCTAGTATATGTGCATGTTTGTTTTACTAATTTGCCAGTCATTAAAAAAGGTGCAATATCGTGCTTTGAATATCTAATAATAATGTACACGCACACATATTTATTAAGTTATATATCCAATCCAATTAATTAACAGAACTACATAATATTAAAGTGTACTTGGAATATTTGCATTCTAAATAAATGTTGACGGTTTCAAAACAACAGATACCACATGAAATACAAAATGGGGATCTATTTTCAAAATAGTTTTATCCACATGTTATATTGTAATTTAGTTTTACGCCTTATTTAAATTGGGTGATGTCAATTTAAACCTGGGATGTTAACATAAGTGGAAACAAATTGTCTGAAACTGTTTATAAAACTAGTTGACATAGTTTGTATTTATCGACGGCAGTTTGTGAATATATAAATACAAAGAAAACTAAATTCTTAATGTCAATAAGTAAATATATTTTTACATTGTGGGTCTTAAAAATGCGGTTTAAAACAGTAAGGCTGTTGATATCTAGGGGAGCAGAATATAAGTGAAAAGGCCTATTAATGATGTTTGGAATAATTAAACAGAATTCACTTATCTGTTTGATGAATAATCAAAGTAGGGCAGCAGAAGGCTGATGATTTGGAAGAGAAGAGTGGGTGGGAATAAAGCGATGGAGAAAGAGTACCAACTCCTATCTTCCATTTAAGTCAATTAAAAAAATGAAATTATTCGGTCTATAATTGTTCACAAGGCAAAACAAAGATGAAGAATAATCTCTCCTGAGTTGCTAATAATAATAATGACAAGGTGATTATAATTATCCACGTAAAATCTTCCTCATCTTGATAGACCAAAGCCAAAAATTCAAGGAATGAATTGATTGATTTCCATTGATAATATCATCATCATATATTATCACATGCAGCGGAGAATTGAAATGGGAGCGGACTAGTCTAGAGTTGGAAAGACATGGCAACAATGTAAGGCCCAGCAACATCCCCCACCGCGCACCCTGAAATTCATGATCACACAACGGAATATTATATCATACCTAAAACATTACATACATACATGCATGCATGCATCGTTATACTGTATGTAGTTCATTAGAGTGGTGAGATATTGTTACAACTGAAAGGTTGGTTTTGTTGGGTTCGAGGAAGAGCAGCATTAATTAATCATATGTGGACCAGTTTATAGTGACATAAATATTACTTCAGTATAAATATTTACCACCCAAATTAATTAGATAAATAAAACATATGTACTACTAATACTAGTGATATAAATATTACTTCTAAACTTTATGATTACCAAAGCATGATTTGGTGCTAACATAATATAATACGGAGTAGCAAATACAAATAATAGCCCTAAATACAAATAAACTAATCCCTAAATGAACAAATCGGACTATGTTTTTACCTTCCCATATATTGAAATAAGACTAAAGTATACTCTATCTTCCTATCCTACCTTTACCGTAGCTTAATAGGAAAATCATATTTTAATTTGTAATAATAAAAACATAAAAATCATAAACATTATTTTAAATCATAATCATAAAAAATATACGTATTCACAAATATTTTGAAAAAATAATAAACATTTAACTATTTAAAACTAAAAACTTTAAAAAAAAAATTGATAAAACACATAAAAAATATTAAAAATACTAAGGGCCTTTCCCGCACACTCTGCCATCTCCCAGCAACGCCACTTCGGATCAGCAAAAAATTCCATTTGATATAAAAAATGTGCCTCTTATTCTTTGAACATGCAATGAAGACGGCATTATCGACACATGTTGGGGCTGGGGTTGCTGGGAGGTTGTTGAGGCGGCAACAAAGCCCTGCATGTTTTTTTTTTGTTTTTTACGTCTTTTTTATTTTATTTTAATTTTTAATCTTTTTTTAATTTTATATTTTTGTATTTTTTAGTTTTATTAATTTTATTTGATATTTATTTTCATGGTTATTATTTTCTTACATTTTAATTATAAATAAAGTTATGTTATTGCTTTTATGTTTTGATTAATAATGAAGTATGAATTGTATTAAAACAAAGCAAGGGCAAGATTGGAAATATAATCCTATTTAGGGAATTTTAAAAGTTATACTCCTACTCTTGCAATTAAAATTTCACTTGGTCTTGCTTGGGGAGTTTCGCCTAGCAAATTAATATTGGCTAATTTCTTTACAGTTAAAAGTTTATTAGATTGAGGAATAAAAGAAGTAGAAGAACCATGAAAGCGATCAAGAACTAAAGAAAAGAGAATGAATAGTCATAGAAACTGTCAAAGAATTTAAGTGAAAGAGAATGAAGGATTGCTTTTTGGAGTGTGCTTTATTTTCTTTAATGGAAAATCGTCAAGTAGGTCCTCGTACTATTTCAAAAACGTCAATTCAATTAATCTTATATGTGCAACATCCAGGTGACTCTTTTTCAGGGTTTTCTATTTTTTTTATTCTCTACCTTATTCAACAGTGCTTCACTTTCCACTAACCAAATGTTACGATCTCATCAGTTCTGAGATGTCTTTCCTTGTCCCCCACCATCGGCATGAGCGTGGCTGAAGCTTGTTTGGGTGGCGTAGAGGTCGGAGAAATGGCAAGACAACATTTAGAGATGTCGGCAAAGCTCAATTTGTCACAGAAGTACATCACCGTCACTGGGTGCTTCCAAATTCACAGTCCAACATTGACACTCTTTCAGTGTCATAAGCAGAGTTTTCATACATAGCAATAAAAAAGTAAATGAAACTCATACTTTGCATATAACCGTGTATAGTAAAAGATATATAGAAAAAGAAAAATCGATGGTTAAGGTAGAAAAGAATGGACGCCAGAGAAGACATCTATCAGCTTCAAGGAATGAGGATTTTATAAAAGAATTCCTTACCTTAATGCCAATATTCTTACCTTCAATTTCAGAACCGATATCAGACACATGGATAGTCTTCTCAATTCAAGAGAAGTTGTCTTCCCAACTTCTCAACTTCATAATGCCTAAGGTCCACCACGGAGAGGAGAGAATCGACATCTTCATCATCAATTTCAGAGATGCGTTTGAAAGAAAAGAAGGAAGAACTGAAGAATTGAAGTACCGAAGAAGGATGAATATTGGAGATAGGAGAGGTGCACAGCCGCCTGGACTTCGGATATTCATTTTTGGACGAGCCAGATGATCATGGCAACCGGGCTTGGAACAATGACAATGAGCACAACTGCACAGATCCAACTGAAAGGGTTGGCTGCTGTGAAGAAGAACGGCGAAGTAAGCGGGTGGGGTGAAGAAACACGAGAATGGGGGAAAGAAAGAAAAGAAAATAGAACAAGAATAAAGTAGCCATGTAGACCACCACGTGTGCATGTTTACCGGCTAACCTGATGTTTAGCTGAAAAACAGCTTATTTTGATCTTTTTTTTTTAAGTTGGAGGGCTTAATTGGGTGACTATTTAGTTGTAATTGATAGCTTTCTATCAATTAAGTATAGTACAAGGGAATATTTGATAACTTTCTCTTTATTTAATTAAACCTTGAATTCAATGTGTATGGCTCATTTGGCAACTCGTAAGCCACATTTCGTAAGCCTCAACACAGAAGGCATAATCCTCAACGCAAAAGACGTAGTGTGGGAGTCACATTGGTGAATATTTCACTAAAAAAATCTCTGTCGATTTCGGTTACTCAGTGCACAACTCGGTCCTATAAATGTTGGAAATAAAATTGGCCGACATTATGGATTAAGAAAAACCTTAGGACATTAAGAAAGACCTTAGGACATGTTTACTTTATTCTTAATTTCATTGTTGGCTTATTAATACATTACACATGTGAAACAAACAATTTTTTGGATAAATACCTGCTTAGTAAACACATCTCATGTTTTACTAAGAACCGTATTAAACTTTTTTATATTGATAAATATACCCCTCTTCGCTTCTCATAATGAAAATCGCTGAAGCACCCCAACCGGCCAACCCCCTTCCTTCTTACACCCACCCCTACCTCCACCTTGGCCTCTATGCCCCCAGCCACACCCCACAACCTCTTACCCCTACCCTTAACCCACCTAACCCCAATCCCCCCTACATCACCCCTACCCCTACCCATAACCCCACCTTACCCTAGCACAACCTCCTACACCATCCCCTCTGCCCCTACCCTAACCCACCCTTTAATTGCCCACCTCTACCACTACCACCATCCCCACCACCTACCTCCCCCGTGAGGTTTGGGAGTAGGGGTAGCGGGGTGGGGGTTTGAGTGATAGTAAAGAGGAGGTAAAGTCCTTAAAAGTTATAATTCACATTCTCAAGTAAACCTATGTTTTAATAAATGCATCTGTCTCGTGAAGTATGATGGAATAAAGCAAAAAAAGAAAAAAAAAAGTATGATGGAATAAAGCAAAATGGTTCACTAAATTGTCTGCTCTTCTTTGTTGTGAAGTAGTAGTCAGTCCATGCAACTTTCAACGTGATAGGTGACTACGGGTCATCCGGAAAGTCTCTTTGTGCTTAAGTACATGGGTAAGACTACGTACATCCGACCCCCCTCCCCTTACCCCACCGTAGGTGGGAACCTTTGCGGCACTGGGGTAATGATGATGATGATCGGTCTCGTGAAGTAAACATATGTTTATTAAGCAACTCTTATTAAAGAGCGGGTTACTAAAACATGTTTTAATAAATAGCGCTTCCTAACCCATGAAGTAAACATGTTTGTAAGGGATTTTACTAATGCCAATCTCAACCAAATGATGATTGATTTGGAACTTGAGAAGTTAGAATTGACAGGAAGACGGGGATCTTTTTTAGTGTAATGCAGACTATATTTGTGATTTCTCATTTCTTGGAATAGATACATGCATGCCAAACGATGACATGTAATTGTATGCATACATATAATATGTATTGTATTTCCATCATTTACAATGGAGTCAAAGATTCACTATTTTTTGGCTTGAGAATATGATGGAATACAGCAAAATGGCTCACTAAACTGTCTGCGCTTCTTTGTTATGGAGCAGCAATCAGTCCATGCAATTTTGGACGGATTTTCACTATGGGTCATCCAGAAACAGTCTCTCTGTGCTTTAGTACAGGGGTAAGACTGCGTACATCCGACCCCCCTTACCCCACCGTAGGTGGGAGCCTTTGCGGCACTGGGGTAAATGATGAAACGTTGATGACATGTAATATGTATTGTGTGTGTATACACATATATATATACATATCTATACATGTACATATATATATATATATACACACACACACACACATACAAATTGTCTAAATAGCGGTCATCCCGCTATCCGCTATACTGTTAAAGCGTTTTCGGGGCTGGCCGCTACGCTCCACTATCCGGGATTGACAACACTGGCTCTAATTTGATCCGATCTATTTAAGTCTGGTCTGATTTGGGACTGAAATCATTCCAATTAAAAACATCCTAATAACTACCTACCCTCTAAGGGGTAGAGGCAAAGTAACAATTTATGGTTTAGCACCTATATTCCATTCTAAAAGGTTAACATTCAAAGAAGTAACACAAGGCCTTTTTTCCTAATATTTATATGTGAGGGTAGCTCATGCCAAATCGAGGCTCGAGATCAACAATTTGAGGTGCGCCAAAAATAGTAAAAAAGAAGCAACAAATAAGTTAATAAACAATCAAATATCACTACCGGATTTGACTCCAATACCATATTAAGACCGGCAGTTTTATTTAAAAAGGTAAATCACAATATTATATATTCAATTAATATTTTATACTTTGCCGTTGTGAAACCAATACTATAACATATCTAACTAGTTTGGCTAAAACTATTGTAATTCTATAGGTCCACATCTTAAAACCCTCGGAATTCTCTTGAAAGAGGTAACATATTCTATATTATAATTGCATCCCTTTCCTTTGGCTAATTTCAATGAGATATGTTAGTAATATAGTATAATAAAATCTTGAGAAAATTTCTGAAATATGAGTAAAAACGTTTTGAAATTTCAAAATAGGACTATCATGTTTTATTCCCTAAATAGGAGTAATTACAGCCAATCTTGGAAAATACTACTACGTATCATATTTAAAGTCTCCAAAACAATGTGACATCTCACACTTATTTTGGAATTTACCAACGTTTTTACTCCTATTTAGGGCAACTTCTTTAAAATATCTCTCTGTGTTTCAAACAACTCTGAATTAACAAAAAAAGATGCATTACAAACTCACCTATCCACTGGCCGACTGTGGGATGAATGAAAGCAGCGCCTAATCCAGCACCAATGGAAGCAAAAACAAGAGATGTACCGCACCTAATAGTGGTGGTGTAAACCTTCTTCCCAAACAGCCTAACTTTTTCTTCTCTGTCAGCCTGTGAGTTGAAGAGACCGTATATATCTATCCCAATTTGGACAATCCACGATGCAAGAGCTCCTAGGACATAACCTTCTCAACCAAACAGTTGAATTCAGATATATGAGAAACATTGCTCATGCATAGTGGATACAACAACATCATCCAGACCTTAGTCCCAAAAGAGTTTGGGGTCGGTTAATATGAATCGACATATGAAATAGGAGTTCACAAAGATTGAAAGATAAGATAAAAAAAGATAAATAAAGATAAAAAGATAAAGAAGATAAGAAAGATATAAAAAAAACATATTGGATATATGTGTGTGTTTATAGGGTTGGATTCTAATGAAAAGAAGCTTTTTCATAAAAATGAGAATAAATCAAGGCCTTTCATTGCTGATCAATTTTTCATCAAAACACAATGGCAAGTTGTAGTATTTCACTTTATCGTGCAACATTTTGTGATATAGAGTGCTAGGTGCATATAAAAAATTGCATTGTTGAGCGTTAAAAAAAGTTATCACCTTTTTAAAGTTGCACACTTTATTCTATATACTAATGCACTTTCAAAATGATGCACATTTTGTATTTTTGTATATGCTGTTGCACTTGTATTTGTTTACTTTAATTTAAAGGTTCTTAAAATTACAAAAACACCACCGCGCTTTAGACTTAAAAATTGATCTCATCCATCTATTTTTTCACATCAATGATCAAGATTACTTCTAATTTTTCATCTACGAAGTACTTTTTATTTCAACTAAATTATACACACACACACATACATATAAAGTGCTTAATGTGTAGAATGTGAATATCATTTTTAGTTTGCTACTTTGTTGTTGTATGTTGAACTAATGAGCTTTCCAAGGTGGCAAAAAGTTCACTAATTTAAAAAACACGGTGGCAATTTCATAAATAAGTGAACTTTTTGCTACCGCAAAAAATTGCATCAGCTAAACATAAAAGTGTAAGTAGCGAAGCAAAGGTGGAGGTTCGATGTTCACATGTTCAACATTCTTTTTAACCACGCGCTATATATGTATGTATATAAGTATCGAGAAAAGAAAACTTTTCACCTCTGAAAGTTGATCTGCTAACACTGTATGTGTAGACTAAAGTTGGCATTTTTCGTCCTGCCTTGCGAGCAGCTGACTTGGGAACATCTGCATATCTCGTTATTCCTCATTAGAGGGGGCATTAATCAATGATGATGATGATGATGATGATGCAAATGTGACAATAACATGAATCGATCAAAGTTCTGCTGTACCTTTGAGGAGTTTCCACGCCATGCGTTGTGAAACATAATGGACAGCAACTCGCTCCAACACTCGTCTAGTGGTCACAACTGTTGTCTGAGTCATGCATGATACACCAGATATTATTTGTGAGCTAAGTTTACTGACAGATTAAACATCAGATAATTAATAGAAAAAAAACAGTAAAAACATCATAGCATATCTCAAGTAGCAATAAAGAAGTTGAAGCAATGCACTGAAAAGTTGCATGCAAATAATGTGCAAGCCAAAAGGCTTTCCATGTTAAAGAGAGTAAGGGGATAACATGGTAAGTTGTCACTTGTCACCAAAGGGATGACCACACTATCAACTGTACGTGAAAATTAAAACCATCCCAAAAAATTTCATTTACAAACACATTGTGTGTATGCAATGTAGATAATTGAAGTAAATGCAAAACATCGTAATAGAATTCTGTTAGCACATCTACGAGCTCAAATACATAGTTAATACTTCAACTCACTGATCAAATTTGCCAGCTAAAGGAAGTTACAGTTTGAAAAAGAATAAAGACATCACTACAATCTATAACATGAAAAGAAAAACTCAAAACTGTACAGAGAAAAATGATTATATCTCACATGCTCTTTCTCTTCACTCAACATTAAATATCTTGTCAAATATTGACCAAAAAACATTTACGGTTATGAGCATACTACCTAAAGTCTAAGCAAATTGGAAGACTCTTAGAAACTGAAGATTGATGAAATTGCTCAAAACTGCAAAGCTGAAAAGGAATCAGAAAAAAAAGATGTGCAGTTGCTGCCTTACTGGTCAACTTCCATGGTTCGCATGATGCTCTTGCAAAATATGTATTCTAAGGGACACACATGACTAGCAAATATCTCCACTTATCATCATTTTACACATACCACATTTTCTATGCCAGTGAAAAACTATTGTGAATTTATGATGCCCCGTGTCTGTTTTGTCTCATTATTCCTTCATAGAAACTTGTGAGAGGAAAGCATCTAGCATAAGACTACATCCACTGTGATTAGATGCATTAATATATATAACGCTTTAACTAATTTTAGAAAAGTGAGTAAGTGACACTAAATTTATTTTATGTCACCAATCTCAACACCAATGTGATAAAGGTACTAATGACGACGATGACGATCCACTAATTGGGTATTGATTACAACTTACAACAAATTCAGTAGCCGGGAAAGAAAATCTGCCAGAAACCAAACCTTAAGAGAGTGGTTCAAATATCCTAATCCTAATAGAAAATCAGGTTTATTTAAGTATTTATCCTACACCGGATTGGTATAAAATAATGAAATACTATATAAGATTATATCAGATTGAATTTTTGGTTAGAATCCCAAGACTTAATATGTTATCACTTATCACCGGTTGTAAATTGATTGTTGAATTATTTGTCACACAATGGATTAATTGTCCAGCACAATCATTTGTCCCACACCTTGTTAAGAGTCAAACACTATATAAGATCCAAATTTACTCCTTATATCAGGTTGAACTTTTAGGATGAAACTCAAAGACTTAAAAGGGTTCAACCTCATTAATTAGCTTATAAGGTGGTCAGCTTTGACAGATTTATAAACCACACCATATTCGATTTTGATAGTTGGGACTTGGGAAATGTGGAACTTCACGCCTGCGTATAGAAAAGTCTAGCAAAAAAAAACTAACAAGACTAGGACTTGGAGCATATATTGACATGATAATTAAGAAAAAATGTGTCAAAAGAGATGGCTGGTGGCACAACGCCATACTTACCACCTGCAGGCTGCAGGTAAAGAAGGAGCTTATATACGTTAAGCATGAAACAATAGTAGAACAAGAAACAAGTTGACGTGTACGTTGCATATGCTAGTACTAATGATATTGAACTGATATTACGGGTTTATATGAGCCAAGAACTTATAGGAACTACATGCTTTAACTATGAAAACCAAAAGGCACCTATACATATGAAGTCTTATATTCTAATTAAAGGCTGCTTTTTTCAACAACTTGGTTGGGAAGTATCATGGAAATACAGATCTCTTAATCAAAATCAGTTTGTGTAATGTGTTTGTATTACAATACACACTGCTGATCCCTACCAACCTGATATTGCGAACATATTATAGACACGTTGATTCTAATATATCAGAAAACGAACTATTGCTGTAAACGCTTAAGTTGTCAAGCATAATCCACTATTACTAATTCATAGTTGGCTCAAATGCAAGTACAGATTCTCTCACAAGACTACAAGCTTTAAATTTAGAACTGCATGATCCTCCCGGGTGTTATTCAGTCAGTCAGAATAAAGAATTTCAGCAACACAAATGAAGAAAGCGGAAAAAATCGATAACGTATCTGAAATACATTTGACACAAAATTTGAACATGCATGCATGCCTGCGATAACCAGTCCCCGCGCATCCATGGTCATAGCATAATTGAGAATGGCACTAAACTCCCAAGCAGTAACCAGTCCCCATGCATCCATGGTCACAGCATAATTGAGAATGGCACTGAACTCCCAAGCAGTAATATTACATTATTACATATTGTTTGTAACTGCACCGACTATGGGTCATCCGGAAACAGTCTCTTTGTGCTTTAGTACAGGGGTAAGACTGCGTACATCCAACCCCCTCTTACCCCACCGTAGGTGGGAGCCTTTGCGGCACTGGGGTAATGATAATAATGATGGTGGTGGTGGTGTTTGTAAATGCACCGATATTCTAAAAATCGCTCTAGGCATCCGACTAGTCCCCGCCTAGGCTCTAGGCGATGGCTGGGAGCCCCGATTTTAGTCTAGGCTCTCTGACTAATTGATTTGGCGCCTAGGTGAATTAGTCGGTCACCTAAGGCACCTAGTTGCCCGCACATAGCGCTTAATCGGCCGTCTAGGGCGTCTAGATTCGTCGAACATTTCATTTTACTTTTTTTAAGTGTTGATATATATGTACCTTTAACAACGCATACGAAGAAAAGTACTAGTTGTAGATTAAAATAAAAACTATACATGTTTATATATAATCTTATGCAGTGGCGGAGCAAGGAATGACAGGTTACGGGGGTCGAGGCTTAAGGAATTTATACAGCGGAGCCAAAGCTTAAATTTTCACTATATTTTTTACTACTTATAAATATTTATAAGTATGTATACACATAAAAAAACTTGTAGGGGGCAAGGCCCCCGCCAGCCTCCCCTATCTCCACCCCTTATCTTATGTGTTATTATTATTTAATACCAGTAATATTTATTACATAATGAAGTTAATTTAGTAGGTATAATTTAGTAGGTATATTATTTATATACTCACAAACACTTAAGATTGATAAAACTATAATTTTTAAGTCTCCGACTAATCCCCGCCTAGACGTTGGGCTAGCACTTGACTAGCGCCTAGCGCCTTTGACAACATTGAATTGTTGCACAATGCAATTACGCTTCATGGCGGGCTTCAACTAATTCATAAACTATGGCGTAAAAGGCATTGACTATGGTGCTTAGAGGTGTACACAATAGGAGGTTAGGGTGTAAGGAAAACGATGATTCGATTTTTTAGTCATCAATCCAATAAATTTAAATTTTGATATATTAGCAATTTTGTTATCAAGGGTTCAGAAATTTTTGGGATTCCGTGGTAGATTGAATGTGATTGTGGCCTCTCATAATTTGTTTTAATATGACATTTGATACTTTTGGGGAATGATGAATAAGTTTTACCTTTTATTATGTTTATATAAAAACGCCAGGGCTAGTCAATGGGCAATTTGATATTACATTGCATCAAGAGAACGTTACCTCACGACAAATGTGTCTGACTGATCTCTTGAAAGGAGTGATCAAATCCACTGGCTTCTCTTCCAGGGAGTCTTGAAGATAGTCATCATCTTCGTCGTCTTCATCGTCCTTCATCTTCTTCATCTTCACACATGACTCCAGCAGAGCCATGTAATTCAATAGGAAAGCCCTTAAGGATGTGAGGACAAAACTTTTCCAATAAAATGCAGAAAGAAGCGGTTTTTGTTCAACGAAATAAACTTTGGAAGAGTGACGATTGAGGTTAATTGGTGCGAAATCACTTCCTAAGCTAGAAATATAATCTCCTGTGAGTCCCGTGCCAGCATCACAAAATGCCACGCTGTTTCCGAAGAAGGCCCTAGAAGCAAAAGGAGTGGTAGCCGCAATAGAAGCAGCGGCAGCAGAGGCGGCGACTTGAGCTGAGAGAACGCCGTAAGAATGGAGGGTCTGACCACTGGAGCTCGGCTTTTTACGGAGTAGATCCAAAACAATCGCAACCCCAGCCATGGTTTTAATGTATAGGAAATCTTTTATTCCCTTGTCCTAAGCACCATAACAACCAATCGTCCGCTCTTCAAGGCTCTAACTTTCCGTTTCCTAGACTGCTCCGGCGGCTTGTGTTGCAGGGTGAGGAATTGGACAACGAAGAAGAAACGATTTTTGTCTCTCCTGTTCTGTGCGGCCTGCCGATGTAAATAAATAAATACTCAGAGGCTAAATAGACGAATATGTGAGTTGGTGATAATCATTTGGCCCACCCTGTGGGATAAAATTTAGAGAAAAAAAATTTCGATTTCATCCAATAAGTAATTCTCGATTTTGTGCGCTGAATTATGTAAAATAAGAAATAGTAAGATTAGAATTAATTTTCTGACTGAATTATTGTAGATGATCATGTTAGCAATTTTTTTATAATTGTTTCTTGTTTCTTTATTTATTGATAAAGTATATTTTGAATATAATTTTTCCCATAAATCAGCATATCAGCCAATCCAACCAAAACTTAAAAAAATTTAACATAATCACCCCATACAACCAATTTACATATAACCAAACAACCTTTAAACATAAATAGTATGGAGTAGTAATGTCATAAAATGAATGCAAATTATTACGGTCAGTAGAAAGAATAGTTACATTCTTGATAAACTAGTATTTTAACTTGTGCATTGCATAGGATGATTGATCTTACTAATTTGCATTTTTTGCATACAAATATTTTTAGTACACATTTTCACAATTTCACCCGTATAAGAATGTTTTCTTTTGGACTGAAATTTGCTGATCTGGTCTGACATGGTTTGGTCTCAGTGTATTTTATAACTACGGAAGTCTAGTCTGGTCTTATTTGATATGGTCTGCTCTGATCTGGTCTGCTCTGCTCTGTGGCTGAAAACCGTCCAAAAGAAATCATCATAATGCACGGGGTGGTCCGTGGTCACCCTTATTAAAAAAATCTTTTATTGTTCATCTAGCTAGATTGTTGCCACATGTCATAAAATTTAATGTGCAAATGTGGTCATTATTGTATATCTCCGTATAAAGTTAGCATGAAACACTACTGATGGAGTATTTTTTCTAACATTACTAATGTTTGTACCGGCCCGGACCCGGTTATCCGGGACCGGTACTGACCCGGCACCCGAACCGGTGGAGTTACGGGAAGGACTTTGGTAGCATTTTATTAGATCGGACCGGTCCGGGCCTAACGTCTCTTAATTAAAAAAACATTAAATTGTTTAGACTGTCTATTAGTCGTTGCTAACGGCTATGGAGTCGTTAGGGTGGGGTTGGGCGCTTTGGGGGGGTTTGGGGGCGGGGGCTAAAAAAAATTATAAATACACCTATTTTCTAAACATTTTCCTATACTTATTCTCCAATTTTTCCTACACTCTAATACTCTCTAATCATCTTCATCTTCTCTCAGTCTCTCTACATCTATTAATATATATTGTATCTATTTAGATTAATTACACATTATACCTACTTATATATACATATATTATATCCATTGTTGAGGTTTTGTCCCGTAGATTCAGAAGCCCAACATAAACTTCAGATATTAAGGACGATGGATTCGGTATAAACATAAATAAAATATATAAAAGTGTATGAACTAGCTATTTTTACGTGGAAACCCGAAAAGGGAGAAAACCACGGGACTTTTTAGGCTAACGTCCAAGCCCGCTCTTTCCATTCATATACTCTCCTCACCATTTACATGATACATAAGTTGGACCTCCATTAATGGAGCTTGGAGCTTGCTAATCTAAAGAAGAAAGCATTAAAGAGGAGGGAGAGCCCAAAAAAGGATCCTCTCAAATGGGAACCCTCCTCCCTATTTATAGGAAATAGGGGAGGGTTTCCGATGGGCCAACGGGCCTAATGGGCCGAGAAGGCATTAATGGGCCGAAGCAGGTCTAAATGGGCTTCGCCAATTGGGCTCCGTATCGGGGTGATGCTTTGGGCGTCTGAACAGTAGTGGGCCGGGGTAATATACCCAACATCCACTTATATAATTATTTTTTTACTTATTATCTACTTGTAATCCACTTATTATATACATATATTATATCTACTTATATATTAAGTATATATATTAAAGTATTAAATATAAGTGTACTACTCATCTTATAGTAGTATACTTATGTATTATGGAGTATATACTATTAACATTATATTACATATTAGTTACTTAAAGTATAATTTATAGTTTATATATTTATTCTAGTAGTTAAATTTTCATTCATTAATGTACATTAATACATTTATCCTATTAGTTACATTTCATTAATATTAGCTACATTTATCCTATTAGTTATATATTCTCATTAATTCATATACATTAATACATTTATCCCATTAGTTACATTTTCATTAATATTAGTTTTACATTTTTCCTATTTATAGTAGTTACATACTCATTTTTTTACATTCTCAATTTGTTACATTCTCATTTCATATTATTTGTTACAATTTCAAATTATATTATTCTCATTTTAGTACATTTGAAATTGTTAATAGTATTTGCATTTTAATTGCATTTACTATACTTGTTACATTATCATAATAATTAACCATATATATTAGATATTAATACTAACCATAATAAATTTGTTAGATTAAAGTAGTTGCATTTACGATTCTAAAAAAAAATGTAGTTGCATTTACTATACTTGTCAAATTTTAATAGTAAAGTCACATTTAGTTACATTTAAATATTACCCCACCCCTACCCTACCTAACCGACCCCCACCCTACCCTTACCCCACCTACCCCGACCCCACCCCACCCTACCCTTACCCCACCTACCCTACCCCTACCCGACCCCACCTACCCTACCCCTACCCGACCCCACCTTACCCCTACCCCTACGGGCCTATGGGGGCCTATGGGGGCCTATGGGGTCGGGGGTAGGGTAGGGTGGGGACAGGTTAGGGTGGGGTCGGGTAGGTAGGGTGGGGTCAGGTAGGTAGGGTAGGGGGTAGGTGGGGTAGGGTGGGGTTGAGGTAGGGTGGGGTCAGGGTAGGTGGGGTAAGGGTAGGGTGGGGGTCGGTTAGGTAGGGTAGGGGTGGGGTAGGTAGGGTGGGGTTGGGGTGGGGTGGGGTCGGGGTAGGTGGGGTAAGGGTAGGGTGGGGGTCGGTTAGGTGGGTGGGGTCAGGTAGGTAGGGTAGGGGTAGGGGGTAGGTGGGGTAGGGTGGGGTTGAGGTAGGGTGGGGTCAGGGTAGGTGGGGTAAGGGTAGGGTGGGGGTCGGTAGGTAGGGTAGGGGTGGGGTAGGTAGGGTGGGGTTGGGGTGGGGTGGGGTCGGGGTAGGTGGGGTAAGGGTAGGGTGGGGGTCGGTTAGGTGGGGTGGGGTAGGTAGGTGGGGTCGGGGTGGGGGTAGGGTAGGTGGGGTAAGGGTAGGGGTGGGGTGGGGTCGGGGTAGGTGGGGTAAGGGTAGGGTGGGGGTCGGGTAGGTAGGGTAGGGATGGGGTCGGGGTGGGTATGGTAGGTGGGGTAGGGTGGGGTCGAGGTAGGGTGGGGTAAGGGTCGGTTAGGTAGGGTAGGGGTGGGGTAGGTAGGGTGGGGTCGGGGTGGGGTCGGGGTAGGTGGGGTAAGGGTAGGTGGGGTCGGTTAGGTAGGGTAGGGGTGGGGTAGGTAGGGTGGGGTCGGGGTGGGGTAGGGTAGGTGGGGTAAGGGTAGGGTGGGGTCGAGGTAGGGTGGGGTCAGGGTAGGTGGGGTAAGGGTAGGTGGGGTAAGGGTAGGGTGGGGTCGTGGTAGGGTGGGGTCGGGGTAGGTGGGGTTAGGGTCGAGGTGGGGCAGGGATAACAATAGGTTACGAGCAAGGGGTAAATTCGGAAACTGAAAAAGCTTAAAGTGCCGCTTAATTAATACATGGGGCGTGGTATGCTTAATAAGCGGCACTTTAAGCACCTCTTTCGGTTAGCAAGCGGCTTTTTAAGCAGTGTGCGTGTTTACTTCACTTGTCTTACTAACCTAACTGTGACTTTAGTAGTGAAGTAAACACCTCCTTAGTCTTCACCTCTTTAAACTTCCGTTAACTTTTCTTCAACCAGTGTACTCATTATTTTATACCGGTATTAATTCTCCATCTCCGTTAAACTAAAGCTCGAACCGTCTGTTGTCATCTCCGTTAAGTTTCGACAGCCCTCAATCGTCTCCTCAGCCTTTGTCGTTCCTGGCCTTCCCTATCATCCGTATAAAACAACTCTGAATAAATTAAGCCTCTTAAATTACGTCGTATATATATATATACGATGTATATCTTTTCTCTTCAAACTCCACTCATCAGTCTTGTTCATTCCGTTTACTCGATCACTGGTGCTCTGGTGAGTTTCATCCCTTAATTTGGAAATTTTGGTGTATTTGATTATTTACTTTTACTTGATTGTAACCATTAATTGGTCAATTCACAATCAACTTCTAACGATTGATGTGGGGGTAGGAAACTAAGCAGCAAAGTATGAACCCGAAGATATTGAGATCTATTGATTTAATGGATTTAGAGACTAAATTTTGTAAATACAAGCAACAAAATATTGGGAGGAGTTTTGGTTGGAATCAGGGGTCAAAAATGCAAGTTTTCTCTCAAAAATAAGATTATTTTTGCAGTGTTATACCTTCTCAGTTTTTTATTTTTATTGCTGATTTGGTTCTATAATCTTCCTCCCTAAGAAGCATCATTTTGGTTGAGGGTTGTTAGATGGACCATGATTTGATATCAAAATTTGTCTTCTTTTCACCTTATTGGTACAAGGTAAATGAATCTCGAAAATTAAATTTCAGATTTATATGTCATCATTTTTAGACTAGGTTATACAGTATAAAATTTGAGATTTCATCAGATTTCTGAAAATGGTCAATTATCATATACTCCCTCCGTCTCATTTTACCTGTCCCACTTTCCTTTATGGGTTGTCCCAAAATAAGTGTCTCGTTTCCTTGGAATGAAATCTATGGTCTACAATATTTCACTCTATTACACTCAAATTTCAACCACAACTTTTTACTTTTTCAACCATTTCATTAATATATTGTGCCAACTCAAAGTAGGACACATAAAATGGGACGGAGGTAGTATCATGTTATGTAGTTTTTTTAATTGATTTGTTCTTTAATATGTGTAATCTACTTTTTCAAACTTAATTCTATGGTTGTTTTTATGGGAACCAATTGTTCTCCAAGGCATCCTGTTTAAGAAAAAATATCATTAGCTTTTTCTGGCAAAAGATTCAAGTTTTAGTGGAAGTGTTTATAATTGCCTTTATGTTCAAGTTTTTTTATTTAATAGTATGTTGGTTAATTTCCTAACAAAACAGTTTTGTAAATGGCAGGTAGCAATACACGTTTATCCTTCTAAAAACTGATTGTTACGCTCTTCTTATGGTCCTTCCATAGCTCACTATATTTGATCTCTTCTTTCTCGATATTGGTAGTTTTAAATTCAAACTATTAGGATGGAATAATCTATTATTGAAATCGTGATTGGTTTTGCTGAAAATTGGCACATGATGAAGGAATAATTATTTAATTTGAGGTGTACTGAACATGAAAATTTCATTTTTAACCCAAGAATGTGGTTGTTGGGGTCACAGATGCTTTGACACCCATTACTATATTGTTAAATGTGGTGTATATGACACCCATCTTTGATTTAAGTATAAGGCTTAGCTCTGCTAAACTGCTTGTAAAATGAAACCCTCTCTTACTTTCTACTCATTGTGTATATGTGTTATACGTACCTATATAATTGCAATATATGGCGTCATTCAAGGTCGCTTAAAGAATGTAAGTTTGCAATAGGATGACAAGGTCATACTTTTGCTCAGAGTTGTGCACAAGTGGACTGTCCCTAAGACAGAAGGTTCTCCTGAGCCATATATGGTTACCCATAAATGGTTGAGATGGTTCTGTTGAATGAGATGGTTCTGAACCAAAAGGGGTAGCTTGCTTTTGTGGTTTAATCTCTGGGCCTCACATCTAGCAAAGCCCTCCCAGGCGAGAAGGTGTGTCGTCTGACTAATACTTATATCCTAAATATCTATACATTAAAAAACTGCACTTATAAGATTTTTCTGATAGGTTCTAATATAGCTTGGGTATAGCAACCACATATTAGCTTTTTCTGATAATTGTTGGATGGTTCCTTTTAATTGTAGTGTTTGTTTTCAGGGAGTTCAAGAGTCCGACTCGCTAGCACATGTGAAGTCTTAATTTTCTTTGGCCTATGAGAGATCTTATTTTTCATACAAGTGTTTTTTTCTCATTAAACCAACTTTAAGCAAACTCCTTCAAAGATTTGATATCAAACATGTATAGCTTTTACGACAACCCTTTTTTTCCGTATAAAGATAATACAAATTCATATAAAATCAAATATTAAAAGGAAGTAGAGTTAAGGAATAATGATATGAAACCTTCTATGTGAATAAAGTTATTGGGGGATTTATTGATTCCGAATGTTCCATACTTAAATGATACTCCTTTCGTCACATTCAAAGGTTCTCATTTTTTTTTGACGTTCCACTTAAAAGTTCCCCTTTTCTATTTCGGAAATTATTAACACTCTTAAATAACAATTTAATCATTAAAGGTTATTTCTCAAAACATACTCGAATTAGCATATTTAATTACTCCCTCCGTCCCATTGGACTTTGCCAACTTTCCCTTTTTGGTTGTCCCAAAAAACTTTTCCACTTTCTTATTAAAGCAACTAATTTGTGATTCTGCACATTTCTCTCTCCTCTACACAAATTTCAACCCCACAGTTTTTACTATTCTTATTTCTCACCTACTTTGCACTTGGCAAAGTCTCCCGGGACGGAGATAGTATTATCTAAATAATCGTTTCATTTTGCAATGGAAACTTTTGAATGGAACATAAGTAGTACTCCCTAACATATAGTGACTTTAGGTTTCTTTCTTTCATGTGACTATTGAAATTTACGATCTTTTCAACTCTGGAAAATGGTGACCATTGAAATTTTAGTGAGTTCTATACTTCTATATCATCATTGGTCATGAAAGGCAATGCAAGTGCCACAAAAAATCACATAAGACATGCTTCTCTGAAATAACAAACTGCTATTTAACAAAATTACAATACACCACATTTTAGGTTACACTGTATGCATTGGGCACTATCCCCATCGCGCAACGCGCGTTACAACTAGCTAAAACGATACTTTTTAAATTTTTTCAATAGTTGTTAGCTTTAATGATTCAAAATATTTTTTAAAAGAAGAAATCGTTAGCTATTTGATAAAAAACTTACTGCTTGATTTAGTTATGTTTGGTATAAAAGTTGTTCTGACTAATTAATGCTAAAAGCTAAAGACTTTTCTCAAATGCTACTCAATGTTTTTAGATAATACAAAAGCTAGAATGTAGAGACTTATGCATACTAAACATGCTCTTAGTATATACTACATAGTAATATTTTTGACTGATAGTGGATTTTAAACTGTTCCCATAAAACTTAGATCCTTTTTAAGCTATTCGGATGTTTTTAATTGGATTGTAATTTTTTGACCTGATTGGGTTTGATCTGGTATAATTGGGTCTATTTGAGTATGGTTTTGTCTGGTCTGATCAGGTGATGTCTGGCCTATATGTATTTAATTTATAACTATCGAAGTCCGATTTGGTATGGTCTAATCTGTTTACGTTTGTATTGATCTTTAAAATTTGGTCTGGTCTATTTTGAAATGTTCCGGGACGACATTTGTAATAAACCAGAATATAAATACGAATACAAATCAATCTTTGGTTCAGATGTCTTTCAGATACTATACAAATAATTATGTATTCGATTTGAAGATTAAAAATTGGAGTTGTTTGACTTTGATATATACATTTATCAACTTATTTTACACATTATGAATATAATTTCAGAATTTCTAATATGTGTGTTAGTGTTTATTTAAAAAAGTTTGAAATAGATTTATATTCATTAATCATAAAATTAATTCACTTTAGTATATTGTGCATCATCTAAAAATGCATTTATCCATTAAATTTACATTCTAAAAACACATACTTCGTATAACTCATAGCATGCACTTGCAACATAAAAAATACGGAGTATAAGAAAATTTATTTTAAGTAATATTTGACTAATATTTAACTTATGCTCAAATTGATTCGATATTCGTATATGATTCGTTAACTATTCGTATTGTTAAACATATACAAATTGAAATTAATATTTGTTTCATATTTGAATTCGAATTCGTATTCAAAAAAATGAAACAAATACAAATATAAAATCTTATTATTCGACTCGATTTGGTTCGTATACAACCCTACTCCAATGCATACGATTCTGTGCAGAAAACCTGAAGAGGTCAGTCCTCCTGCCTTAGGCCCCCAGCTTCATATGATTAGCAGCAGTTGGAGGTTAATTTAGTTTCTACCTGTTATCCGTTTTCTTCCGTGGCTATCAATGTGTGTGTGTTTTTTAATTTGGGTTTGTCTAATTTAATTTATCAATTGCTGTTGTGTTATCAATTTCTATTCCTTGAATTGCTGGATTCAGATTTCTTATCCAATGTCATATTCAAATTTCTTGGGCCTGAAATAGAAAGGAGCAATCTTCAATTCATGTTGTAAGAAGGAAAGGGCATCTGTTTTCCTGGTAGTATCATCAAATCATAAAAGATTCTTTTTTAAGTGTTTGCGTGCGTCAGAAGAGACCCAAGAAAATTGAAATACACACTTGGATCTTTCAACTCAAAAGAGGGAATAGTCGACCCATGGTGCTCCGCTCCCACAGTCCCTCACCGGATTTTTTTGGGAAGAAGGGGGCTTAGATAAATAAAATAGCATTCAGATAGAGTTTAAAATAACAAGAGAATCAAATGTAATCGTTCGCTCTTGGACCAAACTCAAAGTCCCTCACCAGACTTAGAAAGTGGAGGAAGGGTAAATGAAGTTTTAAACTCACACCATTTTTTTTAAAGGAATGGTTCAGAGTTTGGTGAATACAAGGACTTTTGTTATCAAACTTTGAATGAAACTCTCACACATTTGTTGTTTGTGCGAATTTGAAATCTTAACTCAAACAACATCGTTGAGAATGCGTCAACCAATTCGTGCGAATACAAACCTAAATAAATCCACACTTTCCTTTTTGGGCTGATCCAAAATAAACTTTACACTTCCAAAATAAAGTTACTCTTATACTCTTACTTTATTATCTACTTGACATCCACTTTCTCTCTCAACAACATAAAATCTTCTAATCTACTTTTTAAGGGGTATGATGGAAAAGTCCAAAGCAAAAATTTCACTTCCTTAAAAAACTTAAAGTATAGCATATATTTGGCTTCTTCAAACTTTAAATGACACTATGAATTGGCAATCTCGAGGTCCTATTGAAACTAGGAGCTACATTAGGCGTGACCAGGTGTGGAGCTATGGGATGGCCAACCTTGGCCCTAACCCACTCTAAATTGTAAAAAATGCCTTAATTTTTAAGGTAAAAAAATTTTGTGTAATTTTTCCACAAAAAAATCTGTGTAATTTTTAAGGCAGTGCCCTGGACCTGCCCCTAGGCTTGGTTGTGTTATAACTCTATATCTTTGCCTCGATAAATCTTTTTGGGATGAGATGTGTTTGCTACCTCAAATTAAAATTCGACTTTTAAGCAATTTTGTCTCCAACTACTTTAGTTCGTGTCATTATTTGGGTTATTGCTTTTGTAACTTTGTTGCTATTTGAATTTGAGTTTAAGTTATAAGCCATGGATGGGCCTATGTTTGGATACATAATCAAACTCCTATATAGTGGTTTGTTCTCATTATACTTTATTTTAATAGTTCAACCTCATCCCCTATCAAAGATTAAAAAAACAGATATTACCCGAAATAGGACTAAAAAAGTTTGAAAATTCCAAAATAGGACTATCATGTTTTTATTCCCAAAATAGGACTAATTACTGTCATGTTTTGGCAGTACCAGACTTCAAACATGACAATATTTTCCAAACTTGACAGTAATTACTCCTATTTTGGGAATAAAAAACATGTCAGTCCTATTTTGGAATTATCAAACTGTTTTAGTCCTATTTCGGGAACTTTCCCTTAAAAAAATGTATTCACATAATGTTCACATTATATGCTATATTGGGCATTTACTCAATCGCGCAACGTGCGTGCCAAAAACTAGTATTATACTACAAAGAGAAATACTTGGTCAACAAGTAAAAAGATGATATTCTATTGTGGTGGAGACACGTGTATTACTTGGCTAACAAACAAAAAATGTACTAATCTAATTATGTTGTGACACATGTAAAGTTGATTGGAGAGATAACTTGAACAGCTGACTGATTAGTAATGTGTGTAACAGAATTGTCCTTTGTGTACCAGAACGCATATGTGTGCCACGCGTGTGCTGTCAGGAATATTCCATGTAATAACCGCCTAGGTGACGTAAGCCCTAGACAGTCGTTACGTGGGTGACATGACCGCAGTCATCTGTGGTGCTTGATCGCTGAAATTCCTTAGTCCATAACTTCATGACAAGTCCAATAGCTTATCATGTCACGCCTCACACCGCATCTAAGCATGTGTACAACCGCCGCACTGTCAAGTGATGTCACCCGCAGGTCAACCTCACTTAACTGTACAAGGTGTCCATGAACATAGTTCATACCATAATCAGTAAGTAAACATACGTAACAACATCACATTTAAACCAATGAATAACGGAAATATTCAACGGTAAATCATGAGCCACATCTGGCCAAAAACATGGGTTTGCAGGGCCACCAAATAGTTTATAGTAATTCAAATATCCATGAGCAAGTGTTTGTAGGTTTGAAAGAAATAAGAAAGCACGAACCACGTCTTCCTCGAGTTGACTTCACTCGTACGAAGGTGCAGGTCAGGTAGCAAGCTCTAGCTTCAATCTGAAAATGGTAGGGCCTCCGGAGGGGTCAGTACAACTTCTACTGGCGAGAAGTAGGCTAAATGTAAAATAACTAACGTTTCAAGTATAAGACCCAAACTACATGCACTTATACTTTCCCCCCCAAGTCTTGAAATACATATGAGTAGATACACTTGGAAAATACCCGACCCGTAGGTCATTGTTTATTTAGGAAATCATAATAGTCATCGTCGTTGACTAATAAAAACCCGAACCCACTCAAATACCCATGAGTGTCTAAATTTCCTCCTTGTTCAAACAAGCACCTTAAGGACACCACCCAGTCATAGGTTTAGTAAACTGTAGTCTATGAGCTTTGAGGACAATCCGGTCCCTGGGTACTCCACCAATTACATTCCGAGTTTTGAGGACAATCTTGTCCCTGGGCACTCCACCAATTATATACCGAGTTTGAGGACAGTCCAGTCTCTGGACACTCCACCAATTATATACCAAGTTTTGACGACAATTCAGTCCATGAGTGTTCCACCATTTCCTGTGATCTACCACATATCCTACTTAGATAGGGTCTATATCATATCATTACTAACAACTAATCCAAGCCTTAGCATTTAATCATCATATATCAAGAAACCTTGCACTGAATATGAAAATGATATTTGCTATTACGACACAATATTCGAATACACATGTGTGACTCTCTCTTCTCTCTAGCTAGAATGTGTGAATGCATACTTTATTAGGGTTGGAGCCTATCTTCAAGACTTTATAGGTCTGGGGAATATGCCCGTTACAATGATGAGCCTATAAGTGAGACATATGGGTCCTAACATAAGGTGATCCATTGTCTATTAATCAAACAAATTACAACACAAATACAAATAAATAAAACATGATTGCACGCCATAAAAATAATCTAACAGGGTGTTTGTAATTGTTCCTACTTAAAAATGTGATTTTCAAAAGTAACTTTAGGGAAAATGCTTAATAATCAAAGTCGGTAATGTTTGAGAAAAAAAGTACTTTGGAATGTAAAAGTAAGTAGTGTTTGGTAAAAAAGTATTTATCCCAATACTTAAAAGGAAAAGAAATGTGATAAATCATTCTCTAGTGTCAAAAGACATGCATAGTGTTCCCACCCGTGTGAAAAGACGTGAAAAACATGTGAAATGGCATGTGAAAAGTATTTTAATCTCTTAATATCTAAAAGCAAAAGAATTTTGATGGATAAGTTTATAGCTAAAAAATGTCTACATCAAAAGTTAATAGAGAAAACTATCAGATAGGCCCTCGTACTATACCCAAAACGTCAATTAAGTCCTCGCACTTCAAAAACACCCAATTAAGTCCCTGTACTCTTTAAAAAAGCTCAATTGGGCCGATTAGCCGATAGCATCTCGGTTTGTCAGTTAACGACCCGCGTGGCAGCCTACGTGGCAATTTTTTTCATTTCCCTTTTCTTTTTCTTTTCCTTTTTTCCTTTTCTTTTCTCTTTCTTTTTTCTCCTTTCTTTTCCTCCTCTCTTTTCCTCTTTCTGTCTTCTGTTCTGCGCAGGCACCCCCATCTACTTCTTCCCAGGAACACCGCCGGCCACCGCCCTTGCGCCACCGTCTGCACACCGAACTCACTGCCCTGTGCCATCTTCCTTCTTCAATTTCTTTTATCCCAGAGATGCCTATTCAAATAGGGGGATTCAAGGTTTGCCTTCAATCTTCAACACCGGTAACTGCGCCCGCCACCGCCACGAAGTGCGGCGGCCATCTCTGATGATTGCAGCTGCCGCTGCAGTTGGAGTTCGCCGGATATCTGGAGTGGGAGTTCGCCGGATCTGGAGTAAAGTGAAGGGCGGCACTGCAGTGATAGTGTGCAGTGAAGGGCGTGCGTCTGGGTGCGGTGAAGTCCGCCGACGGCACAAGTGTGGTGGACTTCTGGTGGCGGCAGCCATGTTTGCAGAAGGTCGTGACTTGGGGGCGTGGGGCGAGCTAGAAGAAAGACGGAAGAGAAGAAGAAAAGAGAAAAAGGAAAGAAAAAAGAAAAAAGAAAAAGAAAAGGGAAATAAAAAAATTGCCACGTAGGCTGCCACGCGGGTCGTTAACCGGCAAACCGAGATGCTACCGGCTAATCGGCCCAATTGAGCATTTTTAAAGAGTACAAGGTTTCAATTGGGTGTTTTTGAAGTGCGGAGGCTTAATTGACGTTTTGGCTATAGTACGAGGGCCTATCTGATAATTTTCTCAAGTTAATATAAAGAAAAATGTGAATATAAATGAGACAAGAGAAGTCATTATGAAAGATAACATTTGAGATAAAAAAAATCGAAGACAAGATACATCAACATTGAAGATAACGCTTGAGGTACGTGTAATATAACTGTTGAAAAATGTCTGCACAGAAACAAAAACAAAAATATATTGTACAATATTTCTTATTGAGCAAAAGAGAAGTAAATTATTACATCAATGTCTTATCTCTTGATTGACATGACTAAATAAGTGGTGCACTATAAAAAACAAAAATAAAAAATTATAATCATTTCATCTGATGACCGTGACTTTGACCGTGACTTTGACCGATCCTTTGTAAAAATGATTTCCATTCAAAAGAGCTTGATCATAAGATATGCGCTATGTCCTATATATTAAAGACCTTCAATATGATTTATTTTGATTTCTGTAAATTTTTATTTAGTTCATCGCTGACAAAATATTACTCCGTATTAGTTTAATAAAATTATATAATATTTAATAAATTTAAAATAAAATTACAAAGTTATTGATAATTAATACTTTAATCGTTGAATTTTATTAACACCTTATGATTTCAAATTGTCATTATGGATCCAAAGACGACGATATCTCATAGACTCATAATGACATCATATAATATGATTGTAAACAAAAGGAAAAAACATTCGTTCTACAAGTCAGTTTGTGTTGAAGGAAATTCTATGTAGTGTGCTACCTACAACACGACTCTACCTCCCGAAACCTAATTTCATTTTTCCTTTTAGCGGTTGGTAATGTCGATTGGTTGACTACAACCTCGTGATGTTGTAGTGGCCTGCCTTCTCCACCTTCGACGGTCATCTTCACACCAACCGGCTACCAATGGTCCAACACCTTCGGTCGCACCACATTAACATATCCACAGTCTCGATTATTTTTATCAAAACCATCTAATTCGACAGAGCTCCACCATCATCGCCCAATGCTCATATGATTCGATGGCCTCTCAGAAGGCCAACACCCGTGCACCATTGGATATGTTGGTGGACAGTGATGCCTGACGGATCGATCTGCTACGGGAAGGGTCGCTCAGTGCTATGATGCAGTGCATACCAAATTAGTTAACAGAATAAGCCAACTCAGCAAAACTAATATTCTGTTAAGCTTGATTATTACATTCCCGTTACCTCTAGTACATATAAATATTGTAATAAACTGTAAAGGATGAATATCATAATGAAATGCTATTACATTCAGCTCTCTCGTTCTCTCTCTAAATTCTAAACCTCCATCGTTGCTAGCTTAGTTCGAACAGGCTTCTTCATTTTCATCCAGTTCCACATGTTAGCTTGTAGGGTCAATCTTTTATGATTCAACCCACATCAATGGAATCAGAGACATATCATACAAATATGTTGCAAATTCTACTAAAGAAACTCTGAGTTGATCGAATTCATTGGCGCCAACAATCAAAGAAGTAGACGAAGCCATGAATAAGAAATTTGTTGAAAATGATGATAAACATTCAAGACTGGAGCAAATGATTGTTAATCTGACTGTTCTGGTGCAAAACAATCAAAGAGCTTCCAGTTCTAGCATACATGAATAGCCATTAGTGTTTAGTAATACTCACCGATCTGACTATTTTGCTACTAGGTGCACTAAAGTTGATTTTCCTAAGTTCAATGGGGAAAATGTGAAAGAATGGCTGTATAAATGTGAACAGTTTTTTACTATTGATAAAACTCAAGCACATATCAAAGTTTTGCTAGCATCTATGCACTTAGATGGAAAGGCACTTCTATGGCATTATGCACTAATGAAGGATAGAGGTAATAGAGACATAATGTTGTGGGAAGATTATGAACAGTTGGTTTTTGAAAGTTTTGGAAAGACGTTTGATGATATGATGGCAGAATTGATGTCTTTACAACAAGAAGGATCTGTGGATGATTACCAAGAGCAATTTGAAATGATCTCGACTAGGTTAAAACTCTCTGATGAGTATAAACTGAGTTGTTTTATTAACGGGATGAGACATGACACTAAGATGTGTGTTAGAGTGTTCAAATCAACTTCTGTTCAATATGCTGTAAGATTGGCTAAATTGCATGAAAGTTCCAAGGAATATAGACCAAAACAGCTGTTTTCACCCATTGTTAATCAGAAAGCTACATCAGTGTTACCCACACGAAACTCCAGAGCTATGGCAGCAAAGACACATACACCTGCTCACCAAGAACAACCACGGAAATTACCTACTCAAGCTGAGATGACTGAAAGAAAGTCAAAAGGTCTGTGTATGTATTGTGGTGAAACATATACCCATGGACATTATGCAGCTAAGCACAAGAGAGCACAACTGTTCTATATTGAAGGAGAAGAAGAACAGGAGATGGAAGAAGATCATATACCATAAGAAATGGAAGTCTGCATTTCTATGAATGCTATGACTGGATTAGCTCATTTTCAAACAATGAGGGTAATCGGGTATGCTTATAAAAAAGTCATTGCAGATTCTGATAGATAGTGGCAGCACACATAATTCATTGATGAAAATACTACTAAAAGAATGGGTTGTAGGATGGAGGTGGTTAAACCCATGTGTGTGGCTGTTGGTAATGGAAATAAGATGGTGGTTTCAAAGATATGCAAAGGATTTCAGTGGAGGATCCATGATACAGCTTTTACATCAGACTATATGGTGTTACCTTTGGGTGGCTGTGATATTGTGCTAGGTATACAATGGTTATCTACATTGGGACCTATAATATGGGATTATCAGAAGTTACCGATGGAATTTAAAGTGGATGGGAAGAAACTTGTATTGAGAGGATCAGATAACAGTAGCAAAATTAAGATCGTCTCAGCTCATAAATGTCAGAAACTGATAAATGAAGGAGATAATCAACTAGCTATGATACAACTGACAGAATTCATGGATCCTGAAAGGGTACAATTCTCATACTACTCTACCTTAATCATTATCAGTCCAAATAGAGAGTAGTGATCCAAATAATAGAATTGCTGAATTGATGGAGAAATATTCTATTATTTTTGAATAACCAACTGAATTACCTCCTTTTAGAGGTGAATTTGATCACAAAATACCTCTTAAAAATGGGTCACAACCTGTTTAGCAAAAGACCCTATAGGTATCCATGTATGCAAAAAGGAATCATTGAGAAATTAATTAAAGAAATGTTGGAGTTTGGAATCATACACAATAGTAGCAGTCCATATGCATCCCATGTGGTGTTGGTAAGGAAAAAAAGATGGAATTTGACGTCTATGTACTGATTATAGAGAGTTGAATCAACAGACCATAAAAGATAAATTTTCAATACCACTATTGGAAGATTTATTGGATGAGCTAGGTGGAGCTACTGTGTAACACCGGACCCGAATTTTACCCAGATAAAATTTTTTTTCATAAAGTACTCGGTTAAAGAAGGTAAATCAAGACTAAGAGTAGTCTTGATAAATGAGAAAGTAAAAATTTTGTCTTAAATTAATAAAGGGTTATTAATTTAAACGTGGGACCACACGTGGTATTTCAAGTTTATAAAATATTACTATTTTCCAAAACGATACTATTATGATAGTAGGAATGGGTCGTGGACCCCATTGTTATAAAGATCGACAACTGGACGGCCGAGCGGGCCAGGGCCACTATTCGATAGTGAGGAGTCCTTAATTATCGGACTGTCAATAATTCATAGGACTACGAATTTATAACAGAAGAAATATAAACATTCTAAGAAACCAAAATAATGGGATGAATAATATTGATTAAATTGACATATTAGAGGTGGGTACTTTTGGAGGACCCTACCTTGAAGATATTTTCGTATAAGAATAAACAGATAAGATGTTATTTGTTCATACAGTTCGGGCCACTTAAAAATAAGTGTAACATTTTATTAAAGTGTCACCAAACATGAAACCACATATTATGTAATGAGAAATGACGAGTGAATTTTCGAGGCAACGCGTTCTCATTTTTACTGTTACTTCAACAGTAAAATACACGTTGGGCCCACACGTGGGCGGCGACCATCCGATATTTGAGGACCACATAATATATTCATCTCGGTCTAGATACTATTTATATGATGGTGTAAATTAATGTTGAGCCATAAAGTTGGCCTTTCGATCAAACAAGGTCCCATTATCGGTATAGTTAGTTAATCAGATAACAGCCCGAAATAAATTCCGGGGACCATTAAATTGAAGTTGGGTAATATATATTCATTTTAGAGTCCAATATTAATTGGAAGAATGATATATATTTTACTTAACCCGATAAAATAAAATATAATTAAAACAGTCCGAAAAATACAACTTTCGGGACCAATTGTACACTTTGGGACATAAAGGGATGACCTCCCACATGGGTGGGGGCCACCCCACGACTTATGGTCTCAAATAAGTGAGGAGGACCATGTTGGAGAGCTGGAAATGAATTGAGATGATGGGGGGATTAATCAAGTCATCAAATGAACTTCTCCCCCACACCATTCACACATGAAAGACAACAAGGACATCTCACTCACCCACCCTCCTATTATTTCGGCCCTAGCACCAATCTATTTATATATAAGAAAAGAATAGGTTCTTTAAAGTACAATTCTACCCTCAAATCCTACGTGTTGCTCTTCCCACGTTTTTCTCCTTTCACGTTCTGCTGCCACGTGGCTCCATCATTTCGAAGCGGTTTCCATCTTCTCCGCACTCTAACCAAATTTGCAGCCTAACTTTTCTCACATCTCTCCAGCAGCTACACAGCTTCATATGCGAGATTACCGCACAACTCTTCACCGAATCAGATCTCCGAATAATACCGTCACTAGGGTTCGTACAGATAAAGATCGACATTAGGGTACGTATTCTCGCTGCACGAGTAGCCAAGGTATTTTGTGATTCCTCCTTTTCCTCTATTTCTCGATTCTCTGTAATTCAACCATGTTAATTTCTATCTCGGTGTAGTTTTCTTCCACATCAACCCAACTTTGCAAGCACAAATCCTTGGGCCCAATTAGTAGGGATACTTGCTAATTCTTCCACATCAAAACTTAAATTTGTTTTCTATTCCTTCAAATGCATATTATTTGTTCTATTTTGTTCAGCATGTTTTATTTTTGTTCTGTCTTTTGTTAACTAATAGCATCAAACATTTGTTTAAGCACTTGCTGACCTATTGCAATAATATCACATGGAGCTATAGCAAAAAACTGATTATTGTTAAGCACTTTTCTTCTTAGAGTTGTATGTATAAGAACAAACTGATTTTGAAATCAAAAGTAAATCTGTTTTAATAATATCCAAATGACACCATAGTTATACAATTAAGAGACTATGTATGTCTAAAATTTAAAATTTGTAGATTTTTTGCAATAAGAGTCTATAAAAGTAGACATAGACCTAATTTGTGTTGCTTAGAGTAGTTTATAGCAGTCATTCTCATACTTATTTGATTGGTTTGCCCTCTCTATTCCCCTAATTTTCTAGGTGCGAAAAAGTTCTTCACAGCACCTAGGACCTCCAAATAATGTTGTTACTATATATACATATGCATATCCACATTAAGGCTTCATACTCTCACTGCCAGAGTAGTGGAGGTACTACTCTAATTCTTTATGTCTCTGTTCTCTGTTTTCTAATATAATGGAACATCCGTATATATAGTGAATTGCTTCTGTAACGCCCCTCTCAGGGTTAAAGGAATCGTTACACTAACTTACTACTTTTAAAAATAACTGCAATTAACGGCCGTCTATTTAAGAAAATAACCCTGATAAAATCTCAAATATAATTAAAGTATAACTCTTGATAAAAACTCAATAAAATATAGTTATCACCAGTATTTTATTGAGTTTTTATCAAGAGTTATACTTTAATTATATTTGAGATTTTATCAGGGTTATTTTCTTAAATAGACGGCCGTTAATTGCAGTTATTTTTAAAAGTAGTAAGTTAGTGTAACGATTCCTTTAACCCTGAGAGGGGCGTTGCAGCTTCATATTTTTTTCAGACTCTTCTTTCTTTATATACTATGTAGTACGTAATCATCCATGATGAGGACTCAGTTCTTTATTGTTAGTTTCCACTCTATGTGTCACACTATCAATGTATTTCTGTTTAAGCTAATAAACTTTTGGATATGATTTTCTAGATATATGAGTATGTTTTGTTTTTGTAGAAATAAACTAACACTCCATCAAATTAACAATATTATTGGCCTGTCTTTAAGTTGTATGTTTTTTTCTGGCTAGGATAGTTTGAGAGGTCTTGACTCTTGAGTTGAAAATGGTCTTAAGTCTTAACGTTCCATCAAATTAACAATATTATCAGCCTATCACATTTAGTGTTTTAGTTTAGATGATAATGCATTCTATAAATTCCCTAGCTTCAACTTTCATGGAGGTGATAATGTGTGTCTTACATCCGGTAAATCGGGAAAATAAGAACAATAGCAACGAAAACTATGCCCTAGCCTCATTTCTTTAACTACTCTGGTCAAAGTAGATGTCAAATTCATTTCTTTATATTTGATCCATAACACAGAGAAACCCTGAACAAAACAAGAGAACTCAACATTTGTACACGCTGCTTAATGCAGTTTCCATATATAACTTAAAAAATCATATCACTGATGTTGTTTTGTTAGTTCATGCCCAACATACTTGGAGGGTTTATTTGTTGCTTTGAATGACTGATTTTAAATACTTGCTCGGTACCTGAGCATTAATAACCTAAAGTTACATGGCTTTCAAATATTTTGTTTCACTGCAAACGTGAGTCTAATGGGCTTAGCACTGCAGGCTATAGGGGGATACTAACAGAAACTTAAGTTCTACAATACACAATTGTAGTAAAATACTGAAATGTAATGTGGATTAGTCTACTTGATATTGAATTGAAAAAATGTCCCAGTAGTTAAGCCTCCCATATTAGTCTACCTGGATCAAGTTTTCAAATCTTTTCAATGACAGTAAGCTTCTATTATGGGGTTGCTGTATTTAAATAGATGTGAATGAACTTTTAAATTGTTTCTTGTGTTTGAGTTTTCTTTTGTAAATTGTTTATGTGAAAAAGAATAAATAACAAGTAAGCACATTAAGAAGTATGATATCCACCTGTATTGAAATGAAATTTGTGTTGCTACTGATATGATTCACTTATGATTTAATTGGAAGTGCCTGACCTCATATCTTTGAACAAAAAGTTAAGAAGTGCATAGAGTGGGAAAAACAATTGAGCCAATCTAGAAAAAGTTAAGAGACCTACTAATACCTACTACTATTACTACTTTATCACTATATATAATTGCAATCAAAGTAGGGATTTATGCTATTACCGCTCTAATAATATACCGCTTCTACTCACTCCATGTTCGTTCTATTGTTGTAGAGTTTATTTCTCAGTTTTTTACACGAGTTTTTTTATGCATATATGGTGTATGTGATGCTCGATGAAATGTTTGAGTGAGAACAATGTATTAATTCTTTAGTTGAGTTTTACTTTTTCTTAGTTTAGATGCAATAAAGATGTTAGGGTCCAGACTATTACACCAAAATGGTGGCCTTCCGAATGAGTCGATACTCTGTTTAATTTCGTTTCAATTATTTTCATATGCTTTTGGTTGTTTAACTTTCATATTTTTTGTTGTTACAAGAGAAACTTTGTTCCAGGGGGCAGGGGCTACGCCGCATCAAAACTTAGAAATTAGATAGAATGAAGACTTAGAGAAGAAAAATGACGGGGCCAGGGGCTATGCCGAATCAAACCTTAGTCGTTATTATCATGTTTTCATTTTCATTTACTAAGCCTGCCATCCAAGACCTCTCCAATATTTCCGTGTGCCAGAACGGAAAGCTCCTGCTATTTCTTAATTGTACTGTTCTTAATTAGTTTTTATTATCATTATCTTAAAAAAGATTTAGGTATTGGAAGATCCCTCCGAAAATTAAAATTTTCTTCTGACAGGTGTGGAGCGGCTGCCTTCCAACCAAAGACAATTTGTAATCGCGTCGGGTGGATTGTTCAGGACAGTGCGGTTTGTGTGGTGATCCAGGAGAGTCTGTGGCTCATATTTTTCAGACCTGTAGCAAGCGGGGCGTGGACGGCGTTGTCCTGGAAATGGACTGGTCACGGTGCAACTGATTTCTTGGAGCGGGTACTGAAGGAGTTCAGTTCGAGAAGAAAGGAAGATTTAGTGAAACTGATTTGGGGATGCTGGGCCATCTGGTGCGAGAGAAACCGTCGAGTATGGCAGAATTCTTCATCTTCGGCACGCCAATTTATGCTCAAGACCGAGGCGTTTGTGAAGGGTTGGATTCAATAGCAGGCTGCTAGCAGAGGAGGAAGAGCAGCGGGGCATGCAGCAGCCTGTTCAATCATGGTGCCGTCCAGCAGCAGGGAGGATGAAGGTGAATGTTAATGCCGCTATCCGTGAGGGCTTCTGCGGTCTGGGTCGGTGTATTGGGGATGATGAAGGTAGATTTGTGGCTGGTGTTGCACGCCTGAGGCTTGGGCTTTATCTGTTTTGGAAGCCAGAGTTGATCGGGATTATGGAAGCTTTGAGTTGGCTACTGGATTTGGAGTGGAACTGTGGAAGGATATTAAAGTTGAGTCTAACGCCTCCCACGCTATATCGGAAATTTTGAAGGGCTCGAGTAATTCTTCCTTTGGATTGGTGGCAGATGATATTAGAGATCTGGCTAAGAATTTTTCCAGCATCTCTTTTCCTCACGACAGAATGTCAGCCGCTCATGTCATAGCAAAGATGGCACGCTCGATGCTTGTCTTTGACTATTCAAAGGACACGGCTGCCTCTTTCTCTGCTGTTCACCTTTTCTTTTAATCTTCATGTCCCTATTGAGGCATTAGCTGATAAAATATGCTCGAAAAAAGACACCACAACCAATTCTTTATGACATTAATATTATACGTAGTATGTATAAAATTTAAAAATCACGGTTTATTAAACAACCTTTATATTATCCAACTTCGATACTCATTATTTCGTATTAAATAGAAAAATAAATTCAAATATTTGACCAAAATAGGAAGGGCGGATAAAAATATGTCTTACGAAGTATAACTTTACGGATTATATTTATGTTTAGACTTATATTAGAAAAACTATTTTTCTCTTTAGCATTTTTTTGAAAAAAAAAATCATTTAATTGGTACTTCTATGGTTTTCTTTTATACGTACTATTATCTAATGCTAATTAGAAACCTGAAAGGATTAACTCCATGGTACTTTTCGAACTAATGTCCAATTTGCTCTCATTTTATTAGTGAATTCATTTTATTAGTGAATTCTCTTCACCATTTTTACATCATACAAGCGTTTTAAGCCTTAAAAGTCATTAATGGAGCTTTCAAGCTTTTCTGGAAGGAAAAAAGAGAGAGAAAGGATCCCCTACATTTAGAGGGAAGCCTCCTATTTATAGAAAAAAGAGAGAGCAACACAAAAGCTACCCTAATAGGTCAAAATGGCCGAAACGGGCCGATTAGGCCAGATGGATTGAAACGGGTTTCATGGGTCGGGCTCCGTATGACGACAATGCCTTTAGCTCCTGAACAATAGTAGATCGATCACAGTAATATATTCCAACAATTATATACAGAGTATGTCTTATTCACACTACATGGTTATTGTTGTAATTCATTTATTCTAAACATTATTATGCTTTTTTAAGATATGAAAATCATTGAGTTCCAAAAGATAGAACTGTCTCTATGTCGTATTCTTTTTTTATCTAAAAACAAGAAGCTTTTCTTTCACCTTCCCAATGATCAATCAATATTCTTTAGTGAGCACGATGACCTTAATTCGGTGTTGATAAAAAGCCTTTAAATAATCAATGTTTACATCATCGGTGCAAGATTGATCTCTGCAAAATTCATTTCACGATTTCTATATGTAGCTAGCAAGAGGTGTTAGAAATCACAAGTGAATGTTTTCACTATTTTTAGGATCATTGGGTACCTCCAACTTCATTTGAATTATTCTATTTAAGAATGATCACGATGACAAAAGGGCTATGTTGTTACGAAGATATTACGACAATTACATACATTTGAATTCATGCCGTAGAGAAGTGTGCTTTGAAATGAGGTTGCCTACGTATGAAAAATAAAATATTGAAGCTTGAAAGAAGTGAAAGACTAAGGATCAGGAAATTGTTTGAGAAAATTGTTTGTCCCATTCACATTTTATAGTTGCAGACGAAGAAATAGAATATTTAAATTGTGATCCTATAGATCACTCGGATGTAGTTGAAGCAGAAACATTTGAAGCGTTGACACCTGACTTTCTAAGTTCCTGGAGAACAACGAGACTTTCGAATCACAAGTGAATGTTTTCACTATTTTTAGGATCATTGGGTACCTCCAACTTCATTTGAATTATTCTATTTAAGAATGATCACGATGACAAAAGGGCTATGTTGTTACGAAGATATTACGACAATTACATACATTTGAATTCATGCCGTAGAGAAGTGTGTTTTGAAATGAGGCTGCCTACGTATGAAAAATAAAATATTGAAGCTTGAAAGAAGTGAAAGACTAAGGATCAGGAAATTGTTTGAGAAAATTGTTTGTCCCATTCACATTTTATAGTTGCAGACGAAGAAATAGAATATTTAAATTGTGATCCTATAGATCACTCGGATGTAGTTGAAGCAGAAACATTTGAAGCGTTGACACCTGACTTTCTAAGTTCCTGGAGAACAACGAGACTTTCGAATCACTAAATAAGATTTAAACTTGGAGCTCCAAACAATATTATAGCAATAAGAAGGACCATGTAACAGAACTAGATTAATTGTTACAATACTTGAATCTCATGCATCGGAACAGTCAACAAATCTCAAAGGTAATCAGTGGACTAAATTAAATTATACATGCCAAGACCTGATTTTAGACATGCCCAATTGTATATTGCAATATTTAGAGTTCAAAGCAAACATGAATAAAAAAAATTTAATACATGATAAGGATGAGAAATCATTATATATTACTACAAATTTTAATAACTATACTTAAATGTTTTATTACATGTTCCAACCCATTTAACTAATATTCGTAACTCCTAATATTCACAACTCACTTATTGTACTCACTTATTGTACTCACTTTGTAGAATAATATTTAATTTAATTTTAAAATTAATTTAATCATGAAAAGTAACTCTTATGAGTTGTGTCAATTAATTTTCCATAATATACTTTGCATTTAATATTGATTATCTGAGTTTCTATTTTATTGTACTAGCTTATTATTCTTCTATTTTTGAAAAATGTATAATACTAAAAAAATATTTTATTTCAATATTTAATTAGATAATGAGTACATATATATGCACCAACTGCTCTTCCCGTGCGTATGCACGGGTACTATACTAGTTAGGGAGGAAAGGAGTCTCAAAAACATCATCTCCACCAGCTCTACTCGAGCTAAGAACAAGGGGAAAGAAGGAAGCAAGAAGAGAGGAGGCTGCCAACCAGTTCGTACAATTTCAACCCTCGAGATTGTTCACTTCATATCTCACGCATCTCTTATCCAATGAGCTCGAGTAAGGTGTCATTAGATAGGTCTTGAAGAGATCTTTCATACGAGGTGCTGCACTTAAGGATACGAGGTGTTTACAGCTCAAAAAGGGCAGATAAACACACGAGGTATAAATCTGGATTCTCAAAACAGTTTGTATTTGGTTTCTAGTTATTACCCAAAATTATTTATAAACCCTATTAACGAATAAAGTGGATATCCTACACGATTATAAGTGTAGTATAAGACCTTAATATAGTAATTTAATCATCCAAAGGGTTGGCTAATAACCATGAACGGAGTTATGACCGGAGTAAGACCGGTTCACCGGAAAACACCTTCTCGGAAGGTTTTGATGTTTATACCACTTTTGGTTTATGAAACCTTGTTAGGTCTTTTACCAAGATATTCTAGACTTCTCGAGGAATCTAGGAGTGGCCGGAAAAGTCGCCGGAGCCGCCGGAGTTTTCGCCGGAAAATTCAAAAGTCGCCGGAGTTCGAACAAAGAAGATAAAAGCTTGCTAGCGTCATTTCAAGGTGAGTGGACGACTACGTGTCTTGTAACTCTTGGTTCAAACGTGGGATTACCTAAATAAAATCATAACCATGATTTGAGAAATGATGAAATGGATTAAAATGCATGATTAGTCATGGTGTATATGACTAATGAAAAAATAGATTAATTTATTAATTAATCATTAGTACGTAGTATATATTTCTTAATGCATAAGAGGATATACTTGAACCATGTGTGAGATAAGCTCGAATAATCTAGTAAGTGAATATAAAAGGGTTGTAAAGTTGTGATTATCCATATTTAATATGGATTATGGAAGTATTATATGATTAATAAAAAAAATAGATTAATTTATTAATTAATCATGAGTATATTTTTCTTAAATGAATAAGAACGTATACTTGAACCGTGTATGTGATTAACTAGAGTTATCTAGTAAAGAAATATAAAAAGATATGTGATATGTGATTAGTCATATTAATTATGGATTATGGAAATGTGGCATAATTAATGATTAATCAATTAATGGTATGAATAAAAGGTTGTAAGAAAGGATCATGAGCCATGAGTTGGGCTTGGGCATGAGATTACTCAAATAAAACAGAATGATATTCCATGAAATGTTAAATACATCTAAGAATGTATTAAGGAAAGATTTACTTATTAATAGTATTAATAAGTGTATTTAATATGTTTTAATTTGGACAGAAAATGATTATAAATTATGTGTGATGATTTGGACGTCCAAAATAATATTTTTGGACTAAGAATGACTTGTTGCATAAGCGTATAAAATTTCGTGGAAATCGGACCCCGTTTGGATGGTCAAACGGGCATTGACCAAAATGTTGACCGGTTGCCCAGGGGTTAACCGGCGCCGGTTATAGGCAAAACCGGCGCCGGTTATGGTTCGGTTTACTCAAGAAAATCAGTAAACCGGCGCCGGTTATGGGTAAAACCGGCGCCGGTTATGTATCGGCTTTCAGGACTGATTTTTGTTAAAAACCCAAATCGGACTCGGTTCGACGTGGGATTAATTCTGGCCATCCTATATATGAATATTTTGCATGGAATTGCATGAAATATGATGTTTAAAATGATAAGGCTTGGAATACGTTTTAAACGCTAAGACTTGGACTAGTCGTTAGTAAAGAAATTATAGACCACGACCAGGCGAGGTACGTGGTGGATTATACATGGCGAGTAAGTACTCGGGACCAAGTAATGTTATATAATACTGTATATGACCAGGAGGAGTCCTCTACACTCAAACGTTAACAAGGGCCCGTGCAGTCCTTGAGGTGTGTTTAACCTCCATCAAATTGCATATAGGTAACAAGGGCAAATGCAGTCCTTGAGGTGTGTTAACCTCCACCAAAGTGCATATAGGTAACAAGGGCAAATGCAGTCCTTGAGGTGTGTTCAACCTCCATCAAATTGCATATAGGTAACAAGGGCAAATGCAGTCCTTGAGGTGTGTTTAACCTCCATCAAATTGCATATAGGTAACAAGGGCAAATGCAGTCCTTGAGGTGTGTTTAACCTCCATTAAATTGCATATAGGTAACAAGGGCAAATGCAGTCCTTGAGGTGTGTTTAACCTCCATCAAATTGCATATAGGTAACAAGGGCAAATGCAGTCCTTGAGGTGTGTTAACCTCCATCAAAGTGCATATAGGTAACAAGGACAAGTGTAGTCCTTGAGGTGTGTTAACCTCCAGTAAATTACACATAGGATGAGGGGGTATGCGTACTCCTCAAGGCGGGGTTAACCCGGGAATGAAAACTGTGATAGCAAGGACGGATAGTCCTCGAGGTAGGTGAACCTCGAAGTAATGATTTTAAATGATTAAACGTGCTTGATCGGGAACGAGTTTCCGGTATAATATTTTCCTTGGTCTAGGAATTGATTTAAACCATGTCCGTGATATGGGAGTCCAAAGGGCCCCACAGTAATTTTATTTTGGCATCGAGTGAGTTAGCCTGCGGGTGACTCCACTCGAGGGTAAGACATGGGAAGGGTGAATTTAATGAGGCTGTTACGCCTAAATGATTTGAAAGACAAATGGGCCCACGGGCCAGATATTTTACTCATATGTATATATGTATACATTTTGTTTTGAAAAGGGGTAGCTAAGAGTTATGCCCATAATTATACTATCACCCTATTTTGAGGGTCTCACGTGAGAAACGTTAGTTACATTACATACAGTTTGCCCTCACCAGTACTTTTCTGTAGTACTGATCCCTCGGGGGAACCACCCTTTCAGGTTGAAGCTAGAGCTTACTTCCTGCACCCGTTGCTCGGGAGATCGATGGAGAGAAGACGTGGTTCGTGCTTCCTCTCGTTCTATTTTTAAATAATTAAATAATGCTCATGGAACTATTTTGACTTATAAATTAATGGAGCCTGCGAGCTCTTGTTTTACCCTTGTGTGGGTTCTTATTAAACACTCATATTCCGCTACGTGTTTGATTGTATGTTGATGTTGTTATGTATGTTTACTAATCGGTTTTGGCATATGTATCTATCGGACGTCTTGTGCAATTCGGTAAGGATGAACTGCGGTTATTCTTATTGGGTTGTACGACGGTTGTCCACGTGGCACAGACGCGGTCTGGGCGTGACAATTAAGTGGTATCAGAGCCAAACGATTTCTAAACTATATAGTCAACCTCTCAACAGAGTTTCTATCAAAACAGTTTTCAATGAAAAACCATGAGCATAAGTTTTGTACTTTAAGAGCATTTGGTTATCGAGTTGCAAGGTCTCTGGTTGTTAAGATGGGCCCCTTAACAATTGGTATGGCAGTGACTTGAGCCAAGTGGTGTCTTGAGTACGTTTCTGTCAATTGACATTCAAACGAGTCCAAAGACTCATTCCAACATATTCTTTCAGGAATGGGTGGTAGTGATAGGGCGGTTCGAGGAAATCCGAGAGGGCGCGGACCGGGGATAGCCGGGCAAGCCAATCGGGGGATATCAAGGTCGCGTAAAAGGCGAGGTATGGGCAACCAAGGCCCACAAACACGAGCTGCGATGGCTGATCACAATGTGACTGAATTCGAGTCGTGGAACTCGGAGGATGACTCAACTTATCAGCCTGAAAGTGAGTCTGAAGAAACTTCTTTTGAAGGAAACGATGGAGAGGATATGCACAGTATTCCTCCTGATCAGATTAGTGAGATGTACCGATGGTACCAGCGGGAAAGGGAAAGGCAACGACAGAGATCCCAGGTGGGACATGTCAGAGACGACACCTCTCGCAGGAGGGGTCGGGGTGCTCATAGAGTACAGGTTAAGACAATTAGAGATTCTGATGGTGAAGGACCATTCATTAAGATCTCAAAGTACCTCAAAGAGGCTAGGGCCTTGGGGTGCAAACCGTTTGATGGGACGGGGGACATATCGGAAGCAGCCGAGTGGATAAAAAGGTTAAATGATGCAGCTGATGACATGCAGGTGGTCCCTGAACGAAAGTTAAGGGTAGCCACTAGATTATTGGAGGGTTTAGCTTCTACTTGGTGGGAGGGCACCAAGGGTAAGTTTGACGGGGTTGTCACGTGGGACAACTTCGAGCAAGCATTTTATGAGCAGTTTTACACCTCTTTCGAAGTAAATCGAAAGAGGAGGGAATATATCGATCTCAAACAGGGAAATGAGTTTACGGTGAAGCAACTGGAACAAAGATTCCGACATCTGGCAAGGTTCTTGCCTGAGTATGCCGCAAATGAGAACCGAATGGCAAACCATTTTTGGAATGCACTCAATTTGGAAATACGCGAAAGAGCGACCTACCAATTCAACATGACTTTTAGTCAAGTAGTAGCCCAAGGTCTTCAGGGGGAGGAGCTTTGGAAGGAAAGGCAAGAAAGGGATGCAAAGGAAGCACAAGAAAGAGATCAAGTGATGATTCCCCCTCCACGACGAGAGGGAAAATATGAACTTCAGAGCAAGGGGGACTCTAACAAGTTAGTTCCGTTTTTCAGTGAGAGTCAGAACTTGGTAAGTCAAAGCTCAAGCACTCGGGGCACGGGGGCACCCAAATGTGAGAATTGTAGGCGAAGGCACTACGGGAGATGTCGAGAGCCATCTAGATGTTACTTTTGTGGAGAAACAGGCCACATCAAGGTTCTTTGTCCTCAACGTACGCGTGAAGGAACATCAGGAGCTAGAGAAGGGGTCACGGGGGTTGAAAACCCAACTAGGGTTGCCTCAAACATGGTACCTTCTAAAAGTCAATGGCGAACTCGCTCGTAAAGGCCGAGAATGGCGGAAGCCATTTGTTAGGCCCGACCATGGCATAAGGTATTATTAAATTAAACCTTAATTTCCATAAATATTTTTATGTTCAAAATTTTTAGCTTTAGAAAATGAAGGGAGAAGCGTTTCTCAAGGTTAAGACGCTAATTTCGGGGACGAAATTCCTGTAAGGGGGGGTGAACTTGTAACACCGGACCCGAATTTTACCCAGATAAAATTTTTTTTCATAAAGTACTCGGTTAAAGAAGGTAAATCAAGACTAAGAGTAGTCTTGATAAATGAGAAAGTAAAAATTTTGTCTTAAATTAATAAAGGGTTATTAATTTAAACGTGGGACCACACGTGGTATTTCAAGTTTATAAAATATTACTATTTTCCAAAACGATACTATTATGATAGTAGGAATGGGTCGTGGACCCCATTGTTATAAAGATCGACAACTGGACGGCCGAGCGGGCCAGGGCCACTATTCGATAGTGAGGAGTCCTTAATTATCGGACTGTCAATAATTCATAGGACTACGAATTTATAACAGAAGAAATATAAACATTCTAAGAAACCAAAATAATGGGATGAATAATATTGATTAAATTGACATATTAGAGGTGGGTACTTTTGGAGGACCCTACCTTGAAGATATTTTCGTATAAGAATAAACAGATAAGATGTTATTTGTTCATACAGTTCGGGCCACTTAAAAATAAGTGTAACATTTTATTAAAGTGTCACCAAACATGAAACCACATATTATGTAATGAGAAATGACGAGTGAATTTTCGAGGCAACGCGTTCTCATTTTTACTGTTACTTCAACAGTAAAATACACGTTGGGCCCACACGTGGGCGGCGACCATCCGATATTTGAGGACCACATAATATATTCATCTCGGTCTAGATACTATTTATATGATGGTGTAAATTAATGTTGAGCCATAAAGTTGGCCTTTCGATCAAACAAGGTCCCATTATCGGTATAGTTAGTTAATCAGATAACAGCCCGAAATAAATTCCGGGGACCATTAAATTGAAGTTGGGTAATATATATTCATTTTAGAGTCCAATATTAATTGGAAGAATGATATATATTTTACTTAACCCGATAAAATAAAATATAATTAAAACAGTCCGAAAAATACAACTTTCGGGACCAATTGTACACTTTGGGACATAAAGGGATGACCTCCCACATGGGTGGGGGCCACCCCACGACTTATGGTCTCAAATAAGTGAGGAGGACCATGTTGGAGAGCTGGAAATGAATTGAGATGATGGGGGGATTAATCAAGTCATCAAATGAACTTCTCCCCCACACCATTCACACATGAAAGACAACAAGGACATCTCACTCACCCACCCTCCTATTATTTCGGCCCTAGCACCAATTAGGGAGGAAAGGAGTCTCAAAAACATCATCTCCACCAGCTCTACTCGAGCTAAGAACAAGGGGAAAGAAGGAAGCAAGAAGAGAGGAGGCTGCCAACCAGTTCGTACAATTTCAACCCTCGAGATTGTTCACTTCATATCTCACGCATCTCTTATCCAATGAGCTCGAGTAAGGTGTCATTAGATAGGTCTTGAAGAGAGCTTTCATACGAGGTGCTGCACTTAAGGATACGAGGTGTTTACAGCTCAAAAAGGGCAGATAAACACACGAGGTATAAATCTGGATTCTCAAAACAGTTTGTATTTGGTTTCTAGTTATTACCCAAAATTATTTATAAACCCTATTAACGAATAAAGTGGATATCCTACACGATTATAAGTGTAGTATAAGACCTTAATATAGTAATTTAATCATCCAAAGGGTTGGCTAATAACCATGAACGGAGTTATGACCGGAGTAAGACCGGTTCACCGGAAAACACCTTCTCGGAAGGTTTTGATGTTTATACCACTTTTGGTTTATGAAACCTTGTTAGGTCTTTTACCAAGATATTCTAGACTTCTCGAGGAATCTAGGAGTGGCCGGAAAAGTCGCCGGAGCCGCCGGAGTTTTCGCCGGAAAATTCAAAAGTCGCCGGAGTTCGAACAAAGAAGATAAAAGCTTGCTAGCGTCATTTCAAGGTGAGTGGACGACTACGTGTCTTGTAACTCTTGGTTCAAACGTGGGATTACCTAAATAAAATCATAACCATGATTTGAGAAATGATGAAATGGATTAAAATGCATGATTAGTCATGGTGTATATGACTAATGAAAAAATAGATTAATTTATTAATTAATCATTAGTACGTAGTATATATTTCTTAATGCATAAGAGGATATACTTGAACCATGTGTGAGATAAGCTCGAATAATCTAGTAAGTGAATATAAAAGGGTTGTAAAGTTGTGATTATCCATATTTAATATGGATTATGGAAGTATTATATGATTAATAAAAAAAATAGATTAATTTATTAATTAATCATGAGTATATTTTTCTTAAATGAATAAGAACGTATACTTGAACCGTGTATGTGATTAACTAGAGTTATCTAGTAAAGAAATATAAAAAGATATGTGATATGTGATTAGTCATATTAATTATGGATTATGGAAATATGGCATAATTAATGATTAATCAATTAATGGTATGAATAAAAGGTTGTAAGAAAGGATCATGAGCCATGAGTTGGGCTTGGGCATGAGATTACTCAAATAAAACAGAATGATATTCCATGAAATGTTAAATACATCTAAGAATGTATTAAGGAAAGATTTACTTATTAATAGTATTAATAAGTGTATTTAATATGTTTTAATTTGGACAGAAAATGATTATAAATTATGTGTGATGATTTGGACGTCCAAAATAATATTTTTGGACTAAGAATGACTTGTTGCATAAGCGTATAAAATTTCGTGGAAATCGGACCCCGTTTGGATGGTCAAACGGGCATTGACCAAAATGTTGACCGGTTGCCCAGGGGTTAACCGGCGCCGGTTATAGGCAAAACCGGCGCCGGTTATGGTTCGGTTTACTCAAGAAAATCAGTAAACCGGCGCCGGTTATGGGTAAAACCGGCGCCGGTTATGTATCGGCTTTCAGGACTGATTTTTGTTAAAAACCCAAATCGGACTCGGTTCGACGTGGGATTAATTCTGGCCATCCTATATATGAATATTTTGCATGGAATTGCATGAAATATGATGTTTAAAATGATAAGGCTTGGAATACGTTTTAAACGCTAAGACTTGGACTAGTCGTTAGTAAAGAAATTATAGACCACGACCAGGCGAGGTACGTGGTGGATTATACATGGCGAGTAAGTACTCGGGACCAAGTAATGTTATATAATACTGTATATGACCAGGAGGAGTCCTCTACACTCAAACGTTAACAAGGGCCCGTGCAGTCCTTGAGGTGTGTTTAACCTCCATCAAATTGCATATAGGTAACAAGGGCAAATGCAGTCCTTGAGGTGTGTTAACCTCCACCAAAGTGCATATAGGTAACAAGGGCAAATGCAGTCCTTGAGGTGTGTTCAACCTCCATCAAATTGCATATAGGTAACAAGGGCAAATGCAGTCCTTGAGGTGTGTTTAACCTCCATCAAATTGCATATAGGTAACAAGGGCAAATGCAGTCCTTGAGGTGTGTTTAACCTCCATTAAATTGCATATAGGTAACAAGGGCAAATGCAGTCCTTGAGGTGTGTTTAACCTCCATCAAATTGCATATAGGTAACAAGGGCAAATGCAGTCCTTGAGGTGTGTTAACCTCCATCAAAGTGCATATAGGTAACAAGGACAAGTGTAGTCCTTGAGGTGTGTTAACCTCCAGTAAATTACACATAGGATGAGGGGGTATGCGTACTCCTCAAGGCGGGGTTAACCCGGGAATGAAAACTGTGATAGCAAGGACGGATAGTCCTCGAGGTAGGTGAACCTCGAAGTAATGATTTTAAATGATTAAACGTGCTTGATCGGGAACGAGTTTCCGGTATAATATTTTCCTTGGTCTAGGAATTGATTTAAACCATGTCCGTGATATGGGAGTCCAAAGGGCCCCACAGTAATTTTATTTTGGCATCGAGTGAGTTAGCCTGCGGGTGACTCCACTCGAGGGTAAGACATGGGAAGGGTGAATTTAATGAGGCTGTTACGCCTAAATGATTTGAAAGACAAATGGGCCCACGGGCCAGATATTTTACTCATATGTATATATGTATACATTTTGTTTTGAAAAGGGGTAGCTAAGAGTTATGCCCATAATTATACTATCACCCTATTTTGAGGGTCTCACGTGAGAAACGTTAGTTACATTACATACAGTTTGCCCTCACCAGTACTTTTCTGTAGTACTGATCCCTCGGGGGAACCACCCTTTCAGGTTGAAGCTAGAGCTTACTTCCTGCACCCGTTGCTCGGGAGATCGATGGAGAGAAGACGTGGTTCGTGCTTCCTCTCGTTCTATTTTTAAATAATTAAATAATGCTCATGGAACTATTTTGACTTATAAATTAATGGAGCCTGCGAGCTCTTGTTTTACCCTTGTGTGGGTTCTTATTAAACACTCATATTCCGCTACGTGTTTGATTGTATGTTGATGTTGTTATGTATGTTTACTAATCGGTTTTGGCATATGTATCTATCGGACGTCTTGTGCAATTCGGTAAGGATGAACTGCGGTTATTCTTATTGGGTTGTACGACGGTTGTCCACGTGGCACAGACGCGGTCTGGGCGTGACATACTATATTCTCAAAACTGGATTTAAGGAGTGGTTATCATCAGTTGAGAATGCATAAGGATGATGTTCATAAAACAGCTTTCAAAACTCACGAGGGTCATTATGAGTTTGTTGCTATGCCTTTTGGACTAACTAATGCTCCATCATCTTTCCAAGGCCTTATGACTCATATTTTCAAACCATTCTTCAGGAAGTTTGTCTTGGTATTTTTTGATGACATACTCAAATATAGCAGAACCTTAGAAGATCATATGCAGCATTTGGAGACAGTTTTTCAGGTTCTCAAGGATAATACATTTTTCTTCAAGAAAAGTAAATGTGATCTAACGATTACCAAGGTTGAGTATCTGGATCATTTTATTTCTGCCGATGGAGTAAGCACATATCCACATAAAGTTGAAGTTGTTAATAACTGACCTATTCCCAAAAAACTAGAGCATCTAAGAGGGTTTTTAGGTCTTTCTGGCTATTACAGAAGGTTTATTAAGGGCTATGGTCAAGTGGAAAAACCCTTAACAGATCTTTTAAGGAAGGAGAGGTTTGTTTGGAATGAAGAAGAAACAATAACATTTGAACATTTGAAGAAGCTATTATGTAATGCACCAGTATTAGCTCTTCCAGATTTGACAAAACATTTGTCATTGAGATAGGTGCTTCTAGCTATGGTATGTGAGCAGTGCTTGTGCAGGAAGAACATCCTATTGCATTTCTCAGCAAAGGATTTGGTCCTAAAAATCAAGCCAAGTCAGCAAACGAGAGAGAACTAATGGCAGCGGTATTTGCAATTCAGAAATGGAGTCCATATCTTCTCAATAAGCATTTCATCATTAAGACTGATCAAAAGAGTCTTAATTACCTATTAGAACAAAGTATCATTAATCCTTGTCAACAAGATTGGATGTTTGCTGAAGAATTTATCAAAAAATATCCATTGTTTCAGCTTTGAGGACAAAGCTGTTTAAGCAGGGGAGTCCTGATGCATTGCATACCAAATTAGTTAACAAAATAAGCGAACTCAGCAAAACTAATATTCTGTTAAGCTTGTTAGTTACACTAGATTTTCACCCGTGCTTCGCACGGGATGCAGTTAGTAAGTAATAAATAATTTGAGAATATAACGAAATGTTGTGAAAAATATAGATCAATGTATATATTGTTTCTATCAAATATAAATGAAGATAAAAAAATTACAAAATATTATATATTTCCTTGTAAACCACATTTAAAGTCTTCTTGGCCGGTTTTCCAGCATCATCACATATAACAAACTTCAATCTAGATGGGGACATTACTCTTGAGACCGTGGCATAAAGTTGTCCATGAGTGAAAACCGAACGACGTAAGAAAACACCAACCCTCTACAAAGATTGTCACTGACTCTTATTAATGGTCATCGCGTAACTAAGCATCAAAGAGAACTGTCTACGCTGAAACGTGAACAGTAGCTTTAGGTCAGATGGAGTCAAGCTAAGCTTCGGAATAAGAATTTTTTCCCTGCATTTGTTCCAGACATCATCTGGGCCTCTAGAATATGGGTTCCAAGTTTAGTGACGATGAGGCGGGTGTCATTACACAATTCAGAGGAATGATCTATATTCCTCATTAGCATCACAGGTGCACCCAGTTTCAGCTTCAGCTCATGACTTGGCACACCAGAGCATTTAATGGTATTGAGAAATTCTGGAGAGTGGATCTCTTGAAGGAGTGCACTGTCTGAGTTAGAAGAAGATGCTGGATCTGAGCTTAAGTATGTTTTTACCTCACCTGGAGTCAATCCTAACATGTAATCATTGATCATGTCGCGCTCATCAATGGTTGGCGCAAGAATTGCCCTGGAATTCAAATAAGAAACATCATTACAGTGCATTTCAAAATCGGGATAGGTGATCTTAACAATAGCTTCAATTGGATCATCTGTCATAGAAGCAATAAATTCTTCAGGGATGTCAACCATTGATTCTCCATCATCACCGTCCCCCAGGATTCTATCTCCAATCTTCAATATCCACTCGACAAAGTTTTGAATCTCTAATGCATAAGATGTTCCTCACACGCGCCCGAGTCTCATATACTTTGTCAACTTCAGCACCCTACAGTATGACCACAAAAATGATGAATTCAGAGATGCTTGCACAATGTCTTGTCTTGTGCCCTTTGGAATGACAGGCAATATTTGCCTAATTCCCCGCCAAATACGACTGTCTTCCCACCAAAGGGCATGGTAGAATTAGAATCACGTGAGTAGCGAAGGACATCTCTCATGCTACGATCAAGTGCTTCAAAGCAATACATGCAGATCATTTTACAACTAATTAAATTATTTTGAATATGATGTAATTTTTGCATTAATTATTAATCAAACATGTACCTGTGTGTCCTCGGCGACTCATCCCAAATGATCAACTTTGTACGTTCGATAAGTCTCGCTAATGGGCTTTCATGCTTTATGTGGCAAGTTGAATCTTCTGTTGCATCCAATGGAATGGCGAATCTGGAGTGTGCGGTCCTTCCTCCTGGTAGAAGCAGTGATGCAATACTGCTAGATGCCACATTGAGTACTATTTGCCCCTTGGACCTGAGCGCCGCAGACAAAGTCCGCCACAAGTATGTTTTTCCACCCGTGCGTTGCACAGGATGAAGTTCATAAACATTGATTTCTTTTGAATGCTATAAAAACGTATTGATAATAAGTTTCATGCTTGATAATTTTTTATGATGACATAAAGATAAAAATTATAAAATGTTGTACCAATCATACATTCATCATAATATATAAAGGCCGTTTGGTAATATTGTTTTTCGGCTTATCAGCCAACTTTTTCACCAAACATGTAACTTTTGTTTTCGCGCGCTGAATTGTGTAATAATACGAAAAAGTAAGGTTGAAGTTAACCAAGCATTCCAGCCCAGCTGGTTGCGAAGTTACCGTGCCTAGCGAGAGGTCTCGAGTTCAAAACCCGCTAGGCACATAGGAGGTTGAAACTCAATGGAGTGAGTTTCAGCCCCTATTACTCCAGGCTCCCCCCAGCCCCCTCCCCCAGACCCCCCTGGAGTAAAAAAAAAAGTAAGGTTGAAGTTACTTTTATGGCTGTATTGATTGAAGTTACTCTAAATGATCATTTTAGCTATTTTCACATATAATTTTTTCTTTATTTTATTAATAAAAGATATTAAAAAAAACTTTTTCTTAAATCTGCAGTATCACCCAATGCAGGCACTGGAGCCAGAACTTTAATGAAATGAAGGATATGTTTAGTTACTTCGAAATTTATCATTTCTTTTCTTCTTGCATCTTATTTTATCTCTTTTAGAACATTTTTTCCTTTGAATTAAGGATATGTAAAAAAATTAAATAATTATATGTTTATTTTTCACAATAAATAATTACAGTGGGTCAAATGTGGATTTTACATGTAGTATTCCTTTTTTTATGTTACAAAAATAATGTAGTATTCCTTTTTCAAATTAAATAAGTTAATAATGGTGGAACATATCAAAAATAAGGAGAGAGAGAGAGAGAGAGAGAGAGAGAGAGAGAGAGAGAGAGAGAGAGAGAGAGAGAGAGAGAGAGAGAGAGAGTAAAATTTTTAAGTGACCTAGATCACCATAGTGGGGAGAAAATGGGATGGGTTTGAGGGGATTAAGTTTTTGGAGAAAAATGATGTGGAAGAAAGAGTAGAGGGTCAAATGGCATTAGCATTATGGATGTTCTTAATGCACAAAACAGAAAGTCGCACACATTTACGAAATAATCAGCACAACTCAAAACCTTGATTAAATCAAAGCCACACCTCTCTTTGTTCTCAATCTCATTAATAAAATACCGGCAAATGCTCCCCGGCATTTGCCCCACTGATTTTGGTGGTTGACCTTCCGGGGTAAAAAAAAAATCAAAGCCACACCTTTACAATTTTACGAATTACAATCAAAATTGAACCCAAGTTTCGTTTAATTTCTAACCAAACCTTTACCGAATAAAGGCATATATTTGAATGAACATAAAAAGCTTGATTCCCGTTTGATGAGTATGATGACATTACAATTGGCTCAATCGACTTATTTGCTAAAACATTGATTAAAGTGGTTCAATTGACTAAATCTACTCTTTTTTTTCTCATGTATTCAAGCAAAGCATTTGTATGAAATGGAGAACAAAATATAAGAGTATCATCACCATCTACCCCTCGCTTCAGAATTGCAGTTCTTGAATTACTTAATAATACAAGAACAACAAGCTTGAAGCATTGATGCAATAATGATAAGAATGATATATTAGGCATTAGCACCAGCAACAATCTCCAAGATTTCACCAGTAATCTTTGACTGGCGCTCTCGGTTATATGATATAGACAGTGTCTTCTTCAAATCATTAGCATTGTCAGTCGCACTGCTCATCGCACTCATCCTGGCAGCCAACTCACTGGCCATTGATTCCTGCAGTGCTCTCAGAATCTGACTGTTCAGATACAGAGGCAACAATGCATCCAGTATCTGAATCGGGTCCTGCTCGAATGCCATGATTGGCGAGAAGTCCGGTGTCTCTCGCCTCCTCACTTCCCTCTCCACCGTGAGTTTCCCCTCTCTCGTCGTCAACCTGAAGAACTCATCCTCTGCTGCATCCACACACTTCCCGTTGATATCGCAGACCTCCCCGATCGGAGAAATTATGAATAAATTATACTTTAAAATATATTTATCAATTCATTTAATTAATTAAATAAATAAAAAGTTTAGTGAAAATGAAATAAAAACAGTCATCTGGAGCAATATTAGTCACTATAACCAGAAAAATAATTCTAGTTTTATATCTTAAAATTTTAATGCTTAGTTAAATTTTAATGCTTAGTTAAAATTCTTGCTAATAAGAATGCTAAGCCGAAAATTTTGGCTAGCAAACAAACCCTTAGCTGGACACCGTTCAAGATGAATTTAGTTTTAGTTAATTTTTCCAAACTGTTGGCCCATTTTTCCATTTATAAAAACCAAAACTCCAAGTAGTGGTTCTGGTCTTACTTTTGAACAATTGAAACCCTCTAAGTACCTTTATCATAAATTTTTTCTGATTTCACTCATTACATATTGGTGCTATGGTTATTTCTTTCATCATAAGCATACTAAGTAGCACAGAATAATAGAATGTTGTATTACAACCCTTTAGGCATTTCTCTTCCAAATTGCGGTGAAACTTCACCTTCAATGCAAAACTTCAAATGGCCTCGGTAAATTCATGGCCCGATGGTGCTAAGCAAATGAGTTAGCCACTATGTAGCTCACATTCAATGGTTGTGAAAAGATCAGTAAAATACTAATCTAGAAAGTGGTGATTATTACTCAAAAAATTAGGGCCAACCTTTTAGGAATTACCTTTGCGAAAGGTTTGCCCTTGACACTGAAATTGAAGTAGCATGATGGTTTTGCGAATATCTCCTTCACAATAATTGACAAATCTCTTTACCAAATACGTGTCAATTTTTGTTCGTTCTCGGGTACAGGCCTACAAAAGTACTATTGAGGACAACCAGATAAAAGGATGAGTAAACTTTGAAAGATCAGATCATCCCGTACTATTATGTGCATTCAGAGTGATGAGTAAACTTTGAAAGATGAGATCATCAGGAATAAAACTTAAATCACATAAACTGCCTTACTGTTGCTAGTTAATATCATTGGACGGTTCGCAGTTTCTGAAAGTTGATGAATGGTAGATATATACCAGTGGTCTTCACAAAGAGCAGTATCAACATCCCCCCAAAAAACTAAGGTTCTAAGGTGCACCATGGCTACTAGTTCTGTCCTTGCAAATAGGTCACTTGGTGTTGCACTACTTGCAATTTGAGAATCTACATCATGTAGTGATGAACCAACCTGGAAGCACATCACAAACGAAGATGGTTGGGTTTGCAACCCCATTAAGGTGACTCAAGCAATTATCACAAGTACATGTCTTAATGGTGTTTCATTCACCCCCACCCCCACCCCCCTCTTCTTTTTCCAATTGATTTTTCCTTCTTAATAGTCACTATTTATGTTAGAGTATTTTTCAGCTTAAAAACAATTATGAGAAGTGAGAACAGAGAAATGCCTCATGTGTGAAATTGAATGAGTAGCTCTCAGATTATAAATTTTAATTTTTCATAACAAATACACTTCAAGAATTTCCTAATAATTCATTACGTTTAAATTGAAGTTCTGGAAAGAAGCTATGATAGTTTTCAAGAATTTCAACTATTGGTTTATGAATATGAAACACTACGATAATAATATGTTGAATGTATACCGTATAGTAGTAAAGCATCAGGCCCGGCCCTAAGGGAGTGCAAGTGGTGCAGTGGAACAGGGCCTCCACTAATGGAGGGCCCCCAAATTTTCCCAATTTTAATTCAGAGTACTGCGTTTGTTAGTAGTTAATGCTAATAGTTGGAGCAAAAAACGACTGAAATAGGAGTATTTAATCTTTGAGCTTGGCGACAATGCCTCTTACAATGCGGAAGAATGAACGATGCGGCTCATCTTTCAATCGTGACTCCTCGTAAAACATACAATTTACAAAATTACAAAATTTTTATTGGCAACCAAGTGACTCGACCAATTTATGCTATATTAATTTCTTTGTCAAATCCGTTCTACTAGATCTGTTTCTCCAAACAGTTTTTATCAAATAATTTCCTAAGAATTCTGCTGAAATCTGAATCTGAAGTGGAGCAGAAGGATAAGTTCGCCCTTTCAAAGTTTAGCTTTGCACAGTTTCAAACCTCAATATTTTTTCCATCTATGTATGAAAGGTACTATCATGTTCTTCACTTCTTCATGGGCATATGTGTAACACTTGAGATTTAATATAAATGGATTAATATTACTACTCATACCAACAGAGGTGCATCTCCTTTTAAGGGAGCTCATCACCCAAGAACTCCAAAGTTAAGCGTGCTTGCACGGGAGTAGTCTTGGGATGGGTGACCCCCTGGGAAGTTTCTCAGGGCGCGCATGAGTGAGGACAAAGTGCGCGGTAAAGGCTCGTGGTGGTTTGTGGGGACAGTACTAGAGGTCCGGAGTAACTACCTCGGGTCCCACGGGGCTGGGGTGTTACAATATGTTTGGTATACTCTGTTTTCACGTCTTTAATCTTCTCGAGTAGCCCTACTCTTTTTAATAAGCACGGCAAATATGTTTTTGGGAGGTATGATGTTTCGTTTGTTAGGAAAATAAAATAATATAAGTTTACCACAAATTATTCTCACACCTTTCTTAATGCTTGTTTTAATTTTACTCTGTACATTTTATGATTTAGGGCCTCCAATTACATTTTGAACAGGGCCCTTAATATGTACGGGCCGGCCCTGTAAAGCATCAAACTTCTCCCAATATCAACCTGTAAGTTTAACTATCAAACTTGAATGTCATTGGAAAATATGAGCAAGAATGTATGCATCTTAAACAAACATTATGACTAACAACATCTCAGGTAAGGGGCGAATGAAAATACGCAAGTTTCCCATGCACATGCACTGGATTTTAATCAAATAAATTGTGAATCAACTCTCACTTTTTGTGTTATTGATGTAGCATGCGAAACGGGAAGTTAAAAAATGACATGTGGACATGCGGTATAAAGCAGCTTCCCAGGAGAATGAAATCTGCAAAAGCAAAATCCAAAAATTAACAATATCATATACATTGTATGCATTTAATGTGTGTCTCAAGCAATTATCACTACAGTTTAATATATTTGAGTAATAACAGTCAAATATTTTCAGCCCAAAAGAATTTTACACCTCTTTTGGAATGATCAAAAAAAGTAAGATGAATAACATTTGCAAAACTAAAAGAAAATTTGGTAGGGAAACCCCTAAAAAGGTAGAAATTTTTGTACAACTTTTTGTGTTTAGATGAAGATACCCTTTTAGTCGGTACAACTCTAAAGTGTTTGAATGAAAAAAAAATCCCGCACAAATCAACCACCAAAGACAGAGAAAAAAGTGAGCTCTAATGAAAATTTAGAAATGAGATTAATAAATTCAAAGAAAACAAAAACAGGAATTAAAACCAAAATTTCAAAATCGAAATGAAGGGGATTTTTATCTGTGCTTCTCAACACATATGGATTTTGATTGGCAAAATGTTGATGAGCGAATTATAAATGATGAGATGATGGATAATAGAAAGGTTGCCAACTGTGCTCTCTCTGGTTTGGAGAAACAAAGTGAAGGAATGATGGTTTGCGGTGAGAAGGAATGAAAGATCTTTGAAGACAAAACTTGACCAAAAAGCCGATTTTGAGCGATCGGCGATTTTGAGCGCATGACGGAAAAGCCTCGGTCGGAGGGGACTACCCCTCCAATCATGGGGTGGGGTGGTCGTTCGTTTGCTGCGGTGGTGTCTGGGGAGCGATCTGATCCTCCTTTGGCGCAGAAGGTTCTATCGAAGTACAAGGGTTTTCCATCTATTGTCTTTCCCGAAGAGGACGTCCAGGTTCTAGCGGGTCGACATCGGAGGGCTTTGGTTGGATATTTTTTCAAGGGTCGTCCAGCTATGGTTACCTTACGGAAAGCCTTCGAATTGATTGGATTCAAAGGGAAGTTTCAGTTGAGCATTCTGGATAAGAAACACGTGATTATTCGTTTTGAACTGGAAGACGATTACCTACGTTGTTGGAATCGCCAAGTATGGGATATATTTGGTAATGCTATGCGGGTTACTAAATGGACATCGGATTTTCAACCTAATGTGGAATCCCCGGTTGTCCCTATTTGGGTGAGTTTTGAATTTTTGCCACTTCATTTACATGATCAAAGAGCTCTATTCGATATAGCTAGATTGTTGGGGAGGCCTATTAAAATTGATGCTGCAACTGCAGCTTTCTCACGTCCCTCCTTGGCTAGAGTGTGTGTTGAGATTGATATATCTCAAGATATGCCTAATAAAATTTGGATCCAGTGTGGATCCCAAGGTTTTTTCCAGCCTGTGATTTATGAAAGTAGACCATTATATTGTGGTCATTGCCTTCATCTTGGTCATTCAATTACCTCATGTCCAAAGAAGGCTGGTAATATTTCATCTAAGCTGCAGAATGATTCTAAGTTTTCTAAATCTGTGGTTGGTGCCGAACCAAACCCTTCCAATCTGAAGGGAGGTTTGGAGCAGTGGGTTGCTAAAGACAAATCTAAGTCTCAATCTGGGAAGATTTCAACTGTTATTACAGACCGGGTGATAGGAGTAGGGGCATCAGAATTGCCTATTACAAAATCTAAGGGAAAGGAGGTCATTTATGAACAGCCTGTTATACAACAGTGGATATTTCAAATATCCCTTCCACATCCAAAGGTGCTGATGAGAATCTGAAGGATCCTGGTTCAGGAATTGAAGAAGTCTACACTGAAGATTTGGTTCCTCAGTTCACAGTTGATCATCAATCTTCAGATTTTAGTTTGCCAGGACAAATCAACTCACTTATTGAGGACATTCCAGCTTCTGACATTTACCAAATTCATAAAGCTAAGGATGACCTTAACTTGATGCAGATTAACAAAATTGCAAAGTACGATCCTGCTATATATGCAAAAGGTTACTCCTCGGATGGGGATGGGGTTTTTATTGAAAATAAACAGAAGTGGAAAGATGGACAACAACAACTTACCAAAAAGGTGAATTTGCTGATATCTAAAATGCCTCAAGCTGTGCCTGATGATGTTCTTTTGGATTCCCTGGAAACAAACACAGCTCAAGTTATAGATGGTTATATTACAGTTGCAAGAAAAAAGAAGAAACAACCTGCTCAGGTGTTACCAGTCACTCCTAGAATCACTAGGAATGCAGCTAAAAAGCTGGCTCAAGCTTTTTCTGCTATTCCATGATGAATTGCATTATTTGGAATGTTCGTGGTCTTGTTTCTTCCTGCCCAAGACTACGAGATTTAATTAGGCAGTGGAAAATTCATTTACTTGTTGTTATTGAACCTATTATTTCTTCTTCTTCTATTAATGATTATGCTATGAAGTTGGGTTTGAGTTCGTATTTCTATTGCAATGATAATAAGATCTGGATTTTTTGGGACAAGAATGAACTAGATATTTCTGATATATCTACAACTGAACAGTTCACTCACATGAAGCTCCATATTGGCTCCCATCAGATTTGGTTTACAGCTATTTATGGCAGTCATAACTACATTGAGAGAAGGACTCTTTGGAATTTTTTGGAAGGTTGGGCTGCAGGTAATAAGTCCCCATGGTTTGTGGGAGGGGATTTTAATGCCATAGCCAGTCAGGGAGAGCATAAGGGTCAGTCTATTCCAATTCTTAGCAGCATGAATGATTTTAAGGACTGTTTAGCTAATTGTGACCTGCTTGACTTACCATTTCACGGTACTCCTTTTACTTGGACTGGAGTGAGGGCCAATGGAAGGGTGTGGAGGAGATTAGACAGAATTCTCTTTAATAATTCTTTTTTGGGAATTTATGACTATGTTCAGATTCAACACCTCAATAAATCTTCTTCGGATCATTCTCCAATCCTCTTACAATGCAACAATCAATTAGTGGCTGGTCCCAAACCTTTCAAGTTCCAGAATATGTGGGTATCTCATCCAAACTTTTTGCAGGTTGTTAAGGAGGCTTGGGAATCTTTTCCTAGCTCTGGAGGAATGAGGGGGCTTTATATTAAGCTTCAATCTCTTAAACAGATTCTTAAATCCTGGAATAAGACTATTTTTGGTGACATTTTCCAAGATATTAAGAAATTAGAGGAAGAAGATAATAGGGCAGAAATCTTGTTTGAAAATAATCCTTCTGAGGCTAACAGGGAAGATTGGTCTTATAAGCAGGCCTTGTTACTCAATAGACATAAACAGGAGAATGAGTTTTGGAAACAACGGGCTAGACTCAAGTGGTTAAAAGACGGAGATTCCAACACCAGTTTTTTTCATGCATATGTCAAGATTAAAAGAAGGATGCAGGCTATTACGGTTATAAAAGATTCTGCCGGGAATCTCTGCACAGATCCAGTTGCTATTGCCCAAGCAGCGGAGAGCTATTTCCAGGATATCTTTGCTGAAGAAGAGGTCCAAGATGTGGAATCCATCCTGCAATTTATACCTACATTAGTAGATAGCAGTGATAATCAAATGTTGTTGTTGTTACCTAACTCAACAGAAATTAAGGAGGCAGTCTGGGAGTTAGATAAGGATAGTGCAGCTGGTCCTGATGGTTACAATGGGATCTTTTTTAGGCAGTGTTGGTCAATTGTTGGTGCTGATGTGATGTTGGCAGTGCAAGATTTTTTTCAAGGGAATATGATTCCTAAGGCTATGGGAAGCTCTCTTATTACCCTAATTCCAAAAAGAGATAACGTTTCTTCCTTCTCAGATTTCAGACCCATTAGCCTATCTAATTTTATTTGTAAAGTTTGCACTAAACTTCTGGCTAATAGACTTCTATCTATTCTGCCTAAGCTAATCTCCATTGAACAGGCTGGTTTCATGAAGGGAAGAGATATCTCGGATCATGTTTTAATGGCCCAGGAAATGATAAATTCTATTGATAGGAAGGTTCGGGGCACTAATATCATTGTGAAGTTGGATATGGCAAAAGCTTTTGATAGACTCTCTTGGTTCTTTCTACAGGCTGTTCTATCCAAATTTGGTTTCTCTAGTGACTTCGTTTCTTTGGTAATGAATCATTTAAGGTCAACATATTTTTCTGTGCTTATTAATGGCTCTCCTAAAGGATTCTTTCAACCTCATAGAGGTGTGAAACAGGGGGATCCCCTTTCTCCCTATCTCTTTATCCTGGCAACAGAAGCTTTTTCTAGAGGTCTGAAAGGATTAATGTCCTCCAATCAGATTAAACCTTACTGGATCGGACCTACAGGATATCCTCTTACTCATTTATGTTATGCAGATGATATCTTAATTTTTTTGAATGGGGAAGCTAGATCTATTCAGAAATTTAAGAATTTCTTGGGTCTATACCAAAGGGCGTCTGGTCAGGCTATCAACTTTGAAAAAAGTAACTTTTGTTGTGGGAAAACCTCCCTGGCTAGGATTAGGAATATGGAAAGGCTCCTGGGAATGACTAAGATAAACTTGCCCATGAAATATCTTGGATCAAATCTGCATAAAGGCATAAACAGGAAGAATTATTGTCAGGGTATTTTGGAAGCTTTTGACAAGAAGCTGACAATCTGGAAGCAAAAAAACCTTTCTTTTGGGGGGAGATTGGTATTAATTAAGCATGTGCTTAATACTATTCCTCTTCACTTATTGGCAGTAGATACTTTCCCCAAGAACATCATTAAAAAATTGGAAAGGAGGATGTCTCATTTCTTATGGGGTAGTAATGCTCAAAGGTCCAAATTCCACTGGATTAGGTGGAAGGATCTGTGCTTACCATATGAAGAAGGTGGACTAGGTTTAAGATCGCTTTTGGATATTGAGAAAGCATATTCTTTAAAGCTTTGGTGGAAATGGAAGTATAATAGCTCTGGATGGGCACAATTTTGTCATGCCCGTTACCCAAGGGGGACAAATATGATAGCCAAAGCTACTGACTCTATTATTTGGAAGAGAATTTGTAAAATAAATGAGTTGGGGCAAACTTTATGTACACAAGATAATGCAGGGGAGCTCATTTGGTTACCTGAAACTAATGGAAGATTCAGCCTGTATTCTGCTTTCCAGAATATTAGAAGATCTAAACTTGGTACTTTCTCTTTCAGACACTCCTGGAATAAATATCAACAGAGTCAGATTCAAATTTTCCAATGGAAATTACTTCACAAAATTCTCCCCTTTCCAGATAATTTACAGAGATTTAATTTCCAGATATTCCCAACTATGTGTCCTTTTTGTAAAAAAGATTCTGAATTCATGGAGCATGTGTTGTTTAGATGTCCTTTTAGTTGGATCATCTGGAAGTATTTTCTGGGAATTTTTGAAATTCCTTATCCTGCACACTCGGTTTCTTTGAGGCAGATGTTTATTTCTTGGTGGCTTGAAGCGGGCTCTAAAACTCTGCTAGATGTGTTTAAACATAATATGGCTGGAATTATTGCCTGGCACATTTGGAAAGCTTATAGTCAGCTCAAATGGGGGGATGGAAAGGAGATCAGTAATTTTTCTATTATCAATCTCATCAGGAATTATACGCAGTTTTGGGCTGATGCTAAACTTTCAGATCTTAAATTAGGAAAGCCTAGCCCTATCTTATATGAAGAAAAATTATTGAATCATTCTTTCCAGCATAGGCGACCGAGGATTCAGATAATGAAGTGGAATTTACCTTCTCTGGATTACAAATTGAGTGTCGATGCTTCGTTTCTTCCTGTTCGTGCGAGTGGGGGAGCTGTTCTTCGGTCAAAATCAGGTGACTTTCTTGCTGGAATGCACTTTCCTCTTTCGGTATCATCTAGCATGGAGGCAGAGCTCATGGCAGTTTATAAAGCAATCTCTTGGTTGTTAGATAAAGGATACTATGCTTTTGAGGTGGAGATGGATGCTAAGGTGGTGTTCGATGCTATACATGATAGAACTACTGGAGGAAGATGGAGAAGGCAGCTCGATGATATCCGAAGGTGGAGGGTTGAGAAGCGGCTTATCTTCAGACATATTTTGAGGGAAGTCAACTGGCCTGCTCATTTTTTATCCAAAATTAATTCTACTGATCTGATTATTTATTCGAATATCATACAACTTCCCGGTTATATTAGACGATCTATTATTGCAGATAAATTGGGTTTGAGTTATATGCGTATTTCCTGATGTTTATCGTTTTGTTTTTGTTCAGCTTGTAATCTTTTTATGTTCTGCTTGAATTTTAATTACTTGTATTTTCCAGAGGAATGCCTCTGGTGAGAGGTTTTGGTTCGGTCCCCCTCTCTTTTTGTATCAAATCTTTTATCAATAAAATAACGGCAAATGTTTCCCGGCATTTGCCCCACTGATTTTGGTGGTTTGCCTTCCGGGATTAAAAAAAAAAATGAAAGATCTTTTCCTCAAAGCCATAGATCTGTTTTTGGATCGTGCGGCTGAAATATGTTTGGTCCTTGAGCGGGAAAATGAATTTCCATAAAATACTACTACGTACTATTATTTAGATGGATTTAACTTTCAAGTACCTAATATGCTCTCTATGTAAATCAATCATTGGTTACTAATCCGTTTTGTTTTTATTCATGTTTTAATTCCAAAATACTTGATTAATTTGATTGACATGTATACCTAATATGCTTTAGCTAGGCTATCATTACCCATCATCCAAGTATCCAACAAATAAGAGGTAATCGAACTGAAGTGGAATTATAATCAACCAAACCCTATAAAGTCTATAAAATATAATGAAGACTTTTGATGCTACTATAAAGGTAGAAATTTAGTTTTAATGAAATGTGAAATTTAGTTTTGCAGAAAATGGGTTCACTAAAAAAATAGAACCCTTTCAGACAAAAAAATAAAGGACTGATGCATTTTAAACAAACATTATGACTAACATCTCAGGTGAAGGGGAAACTAATATTCTAACAATAACACCATCAAAACATGTGTCTCGAGGAAACCAACTTTGGTCTCCTACAAATTAAAGGTAAAAAACTCAGTGCCTCAGTGAGCATCAGAATGAACAAAAAGACACTGAGATGAATGCAATCTGCAAAGTAAAAGAATGTTGAACCTAAACTAATCAATGGGGAAAACTTTATTTTGAGAGAAAAATACAAAATTAAATAATAAAAAAATTAGATTAACTTAAACGAAGTTAATGATCAAAATACATTATGGAAGTACAGTACATCCATGTTAACAGATCTAATGCATGTAATAATGTAAACATTCAGGAATTAAAACTTGTTACGCGTTATATTTCTTGGAGCGGAAGTATAGCTATGTAGCATGCGGTTTGGCAATACATCAAATGAAAAAAATCTTTCCCTATTTTCGGTCGTGCACTTTTATAAAACTTCCCTCAAATATAAACATATTCAATGTATTTGCCATCCAAATGTCACTTTAGCAAAAGTGATGTTAACAACATCATATTTTGGATCTAAATATCAAAAGCCAAATAATAAAAGATCCAAATTGATCGATAACAAAAATTAGAGATTGATAGGTAATTCCAATGATTTGGCATACTGAAGGGATGAATCAAGTTACCTCAATGAAGCCAATTAACTGATTACGGGAAAGTAGTTGAACACTTGAACCCTAAGAGTAAGACCACAAATCGCCCCTTTCAGCAACACAGAATTCAAGCGAACACCGCTCCTATTTAAACTCCAAATTAAATCCTTCACCTTGAAATTCAGAAAACTCAGGAGAAATTACGGCTTAGTTTCGAGAGAGAAGTGAGATTTCTGGGTGGGGAGTAATTTTGGTGAATGTGTCTGGGCTAAAGTGATTTCTAACGGAGAGAGGTGGGAATAGATTGAATGAAATCTGAATAGAGAAGACTGAGATGATCGAACAAAGAAGGGGACGGAACTCACGGAAGTGGGATGATATCAGATAAGTGCATCGTATGGCTGAAAAGTGAGCGGGAAAATGATTTTATGCAGCCATTGCTTGTCTTCCTCTGCTACTTCTGAATGCAGGGTCGTTGCCTACTTCAACAATCTATTTGTTCATGTGAGGAATTGAGAGATGAGAACTGGCTACTGAGGAGCGGATGAGGCTAGAATGAAATAGGCGAAAATAATTAGGCGGAAAATAGAAAAGACCGAAATAGGTCTAAATGAATTACGCGGAATTGTGCGGGTGAATGGCTTAATCAATGAAGTTCCCAAAGTATTGCAATTATGTAGAGTGATTTCCGTTACCACTAGTACATATAAATACTGTAATAAACTGTAAAGGATGAATATCACAATGAAATGCTATTACATTCAGCTCTCTCGGTCTCTCTCTCAATTCTTAACCTCCATCGTTGCTAGCTTAGTTCAAACTGGCTTCTTCATTATCATCCAGTTTCACATGTTAGCTTGTAGTGTAAATCTTTTATGATTCAACCTACATCATGCTATTGGAAGGTTTATGTTGCTCCTCATTTGTTCAGTCCCATAGCCACTGCTAGCCACCATCGTTGCTAGCCTCACATCTCTGTCTAGTAACCCAAAATAAGATAAGACTGACAATGTCCGGTTGTCTAGCTTATGAGGGAAGCCCAGAAGTTGGACGCACATGACTAGAGTTCATTAACATATTTCATATTCATCCATTGACACTAAGGTTAGTTATTCAATTTTCTTGAGCTTTATACTTCAGATCTAGCAATTTATCCATTTAAAGATATACTCAGTACATCATTGCTATAACAACATGTAAGATTTTCTTATTGGTTAAGAATACTTTTGGGTTTTATGTGATGAAACGGTTAGCAACACAAGAGGGGGGGGGGGGTGAATTGTGTGTGTGTGTGGAACTGTGGCAATTTTTTGCCAAGTTCTAGTGCGGGGTATAGGGAATTGCGAAATAGTAAAGTGCACAAGGATTTAACGAGGAAAAATCTCTTGGCTCAAAAGGATTAAAAAACCTCGACCTCCCTCGGAGAAATTTTAACAACTCCACTAAAAAACCTTTGGATGATTGCAAGAAAAACTCTCCTAGTCTACCCTTGAGCCACCCCAACTCTATCCTCTCTAGGAAGAGTTACGCTTCTCTACCTTTCGGGTAAAGAGCCTCTCAGCTTTACAACAAAGCTCTCACCACACACTTCACCCAACCCGAGGAGCTACACTTAGCTAGTCCTCAATAACCCAATTACAATATAAGAAGGGAATAAGAAACTGTATCTAGAGCTCCGAGCGCAGGTTCAGATGCCTTGACTTGGGATTTGTCTCATATACGTCTCTTAGTATTTTTCTCAGTCAAGCACGCCTTTTTCATTTGGCTTGCTCGAATATATAGGCTGTTTGAAATGAGTCCGTTGGAGCTTTCCTTTCCTTGATGAGTAGATCAATAAGGATTCTTGCCTTGTTTCATTTTGAAAATGCCTTCCATCTTGAGTTGAATCAACGATCTCTTATTTGCATGAACAAGGGAATAATTTACCTACCATACATGGGCATGCAACAGACAAGATATGACAGCCAATATCCCATTTAAAATATTTTAATCAAGGATAGCTTTATGGTAAGAAAATATTTACTTTCTCAAGTGTATGAGTCACACAATCAACTTTCATAAAGCAAGAGCATTTATGTCACGTATGCTTAAAAAATGTCTATTTAATATTTAAAGTAAGACAACCACTTTCTCTAGCAAATTTAAAAGCTTCGGTCCACTATTATAAAGATAGTAATAACACTTTCCATGAGTTATACGTATTAATGCATTCAATCAAAATATCAAATCAAATATGAAAATATATTAACACACATGAGATATCATAAAAAGCAAGGTATGCCCATGCAGACACATATTTAATTATGGGCATGAATATCTTATGTAGGATCCGGGACAATTCTGTCCATTGTTCATATTAGAACACATCGTAGTTATATCACTTTATGCACCTGCATGGTTAGTGATCAGTATAAACATAATTTGTCCATGTGGACCTGGGAGTGGTTCTGTCCGTCGTTCCACCTGTGTGGTTAGTCATCAACAAAACGAAGCACAACTTAAATTCCTTTCCTGCAATCACTTATAGATCAAAAGTAACACTAGTTGTTTGTCATCAACAAAACATTCTGTTCCAACAAATTCCCCCTTTTTATTGATGACAAACACTTGGTGCCCTAAAGTTAGTTTCACAATAAAGTATCAAGTATAGGACACATATGGCACATGTTCTTCCCCCTTTTGTCAACAACAAAACAATAAATAGCTGAAAAGTCAAAGATCAACGAGGTAGAGAGAACTAGATTATAAACAAGACATGTTACGGAACAGTGGAACCAAGAAAAATAGTTCATGCCTTGATCAACCAAAGTTCCATCCGAATTTGTTCATGTTCATCAAGCTTGTTCTTGAATACCCATTTGTGACCAATTATGTTCTTGTTCTTGGGTCTTGGTTCTAGATGCCACAATTTATTTCTCTCAAACTGATTTAGTTCTTCCTGCATAGCTAGAATCCAGTCAGTGTCGGAGAGAGCCATTTCATGGTTCTCCGGTTCTATAAGTGATAAATAAGCAAGAAAAGCACAAAAGTTTCTAAGTTTAGATCTAGTTGTTACTCCCTGATTTAGGTCAGTCAAGAGGTTATCCAAAGGATGTGATAGATGAAGTTTCCATCCTCTAGGAGCATTTGAAAAGTCTTCAATTGTATGCGAGTCGTCTGGAACTGGATCTGCCTGTTCTTCAGTTTGGTTGACAGTGGATTGACTGGGTACATCCTCAATTCTAAGCACGTTATCGTCAGTTCCTGTTCCTATCTCCTCATTTTGATTGGTTTCATGATTAGTTCCCCCTTTCTCACAGAATTGGTGCAATCTCCGTGTTTAGAGCTTCTGGCTAGAAATTTTTTACTAGACCACTAGAGATTATCATAGTTCTAGTCATATCCTCCAGTGTTCTATTCTTCTGTTCTACCACCCCATTTTGTTGAGGCGTTCTTGGAGCAGAGAAGTTCTGTTCTATCCCTCGTACTTGGCAGAATGTATCAAGGAGCATATTGTCGAATTCGGATGTTTACCATGGGCCGACTATACACTAAAAACATTTTTTTAAGCAAACTAAAAACATTATAAAAAAATTGTAAAAGCGACAATTAAATTCCAACCAATTAAATAAGATCATCTAATTCCATCCCCTTATCGTTTTGCGTTTTTCAAGTGCATCAGGAACTACTTCCTCTTGAGCGGATGAGATATTAGGAGTTTCAATTGAGACATTTAACTCTTGTCTACTTTGTGTGCTTGTATTAGGCTTGTAAAACAAACGCGATGTGATTTTGTCTTTTTGGAAGTAGATTGAGTAGCTGTTGGGATATATTATCCCGACCTATTACTGTTCAGGAGCCCAAGACATTATCCAGTACGGGGCCCGAGTAGCTAGGCCCATTTCGGTCCATCCGGCCCACTTTAGCCATCAAGCCCAACATTGGCCCATTTGGCTCATTAGGGTGGAGTACTTCCCCATCCCCTTTCCCTATAAATATGGGAGTTTCCCTCCATATTAGGGATCCCCCTTCCTCTTCACCCTCCTTCTTAGTTAGCTTGCAAGACTTCATTAATGGGATCTCAAAATGTACTATGTAATGGTGAGGAGGGTCCTAATGAGAAAGAGAGGGCTTGGACATTAGCCTAAAAAGTCCCGTGTTTTTCTCCCTTTCGGGTTTCCACATAAAAAGAGCTTGTTCATACACATTTATACATATATTTACTATATCGTGTTGGATTAAACTCAACAGTAGCCATACCTACTAAAATTACCAAAAAGAAATAAAAAACTAATCAATATTTTATTTTAATTCATATAATTCATATTAAAATTTTAAAAAATTCACAATTTTCTATTTCACAATTAAATGCACACAATTACACCAAGTCACTAACACAAACTAATTTTACAAATAAGATAGGTAATTAATCTAAAAATTGTAAGAAAAAAAAAAGAAAAAAGAAACTCTTACTTTGAAGATGAACAGATGAGCAAAACCGGTGAGCTTGAAGAGAGGAGAAACGCCAAATTGGTTCTGTCACTTGTGTCGAGAATGGAGTCCAAGAGAGAATAAGACAACTTTAATTCCTTTGAAGCACTCAAGAGTCAAGCCATAGCTCTATCCACGTTGATTGTTAAATTAACAAGAATGCACATTTATAACTATAAGCTAAGCAGAGCAATTAACATGAGCAGGAGACAGACCTGAGCAAATATAGCTGCAAAGGACATCCCAAAGGAAGAGCGAGGGCATCAACATCATCGGCCACTGCGCAGGGTCGTCATGTGCGCAGGGGGCAGGGGCTTCTTTTCCTCACGGCGCGTTACCCGTCTTTGGGCAGACCTGAGCAATCAGATGGACTCTTATTTTCCACTGGGCCAAATGTATCTACACTGGGCCTGTTTTAATTTTGCACTGGGCCAATTCCTAAAAATAAATTAAACTATATATATAGTACAAAAAAAATTACCCTGGGCCATGGCCCAGCCAGGCCACCCCTCCCTCCGCCCCTGGTCATGTGTGATGCTCAACTATCCTTACAAAAATAGCAAACTCATTAAAAGTATCTTTCTTACTAGCAAGAAAGATAGTCCAAGTATATCTCAAGAAATCATCAACAATTACTAGAACATATTTTTTTTCTCCCCCCCCCCCCCCCCCCCGACTACTAGAACAACTTTAATTCCTTTGAAGCACTCAAGAGTCAAGCCATAGCTCTATCCACGTTGATTGTTAAATTATCAAGAATGCACATTTATAACTATAAGCTAAGCAGAGCAATTAACATGAGCAGGAGACAGACCTGAGCAAATATAGCTGCAAAGGACATCCCAAAGGAAGAGCGAGGGCATCAACATCATCGGCCACTGCGCAGGGTCGTCATGTGCGCAGGGGGCAGGGGCTTCATTTCCTCACGGCGCGTTACCCGTCTTTGGGCAGACCTGAGCAATCAGATGGACTCTTATTTTCCACTGGGCCAAATGTATCTACACTGGGCCTGTTTTAATTTTGCACTGGGCCAATTCCTAAAAATAAATTAAACTATATATATAGTACAAAAAAAATTACCCTGGGCCATGGCCCAGCCAGGCCACCCCTCCCTCCGCCCCTGGTCATGTGTGATGCTCAACTATCCTTACAAAAATAGCAAACTCATTAAAAGTATCTTTCTTACTAGCAAGAAAGATAGTTCAAGTATATCTCAAGAAATCATCAACAATTACTAGAACATATTTTTTTTTCTTCCCCCCCCCCCCCCCCCCCCCCGACTACGGACAGACATTGGTCCACACAAATCCATGTGTGTCATTTCAATTGGTTTACTTGTGCTCACCAAAATTTTGTTTTAAAAGAAATTCATGCTTGTTTTCCGGTGGCACAAGCAGGACATATATGATCAAGTAAATATTTCATATTAGGCAACCCAATTACCAAATCGTGAGATTTCAATTTATTTAATAAAGAAAAACAGCATGTCCGAGCCTTTTATGCCATAGTAGGGGATCATTGTCAATAACACTCAAACAAGTCAAACTCACATTTGGTAATAAATCAAGATCTACTTTGTAGGTGTTGCCAGACCTTTTACCTTCAAGTATAACTTGCTGAGTATTATTATTAACAATTTGACAATTATCTTTATAAAAAATAACAGTGTTACCCCTGTCACGAAATTGAGAGATGCTTAACAAGTTAAATTTTAAAACCTTGACAAGAAAGACATTATCAATTGAATGGTTAGGTGATTTTCCAATTTTTCCCACGGCTACAATTTCTCATTTGCCGTTGTCTTCAAATGGCACCTTCCCACCACTAAATGGCCGAAGTGAGAGGAATAAAGATGAGTCTCTAGTCAGGTGCTTAGAACAACCACTGTCAAGGAACCAGTGATTGTCCCCCCTCACTTGGCGTTGTTCTTGAATCCGGGTTAGTCCGTGGAACCTAGACTTGCTTGGGTTCCATTCTGTATTTGTTTAAGGATGGATATCGAACATAGTCAAAACATCTTTCTAAGGTCTTTTGTCGAGAGTGACATTGATACCTGAGACGACCGATTTTTCCACATTGCATGCAAACTCGGTTGTCATAAGTATCAACGTATTTAGGTTTCCATTTACCATAAAAGCCTCTTGTTCTCTTATGAAAAGTTCGGTTTGGCGTTTGTCCATAATCGTTTTTGTGCCTCTGAACTAGTCTATCGAACCAGTTTGGTTCAGTTCTAGGTGGTTGTTGATATGGTCTAAAACTGGTTTGTCCTCTGGTTCTATTCCCATTACCGGGTTGGTTCCAAAAACCAGGTTTTTGATTAGATTGAGTATCCCTAGGAATATATCAGAGACCTGCAGTCTCATTTCCCTTTTTATTGTGCCGAGGGCCCCCAGTTCTAGAATAGGGTCTAGACCTGGTATTGTTCTTGGCACTGTAGGGTTGATTCTCCGGTCTATTTTTAAAATCTTGTCTCTCGGACTCAAGACGATTAAGATGATTAATGAGTAAGCCAATGTTCGGAATTTTTCTTAATAGTTTTTCGTCCTCCTTAACTTGTTGGTTCATGCTATCGAGCTTTAAGGAGCAAATCATTTGATCTTGTTCCAAAACTACTTCACCGTACTTAAGTCTTTCATCAATCAACTCTCCCACTTTTGTTTCAAGCCTTACTTTGGCTCTAGTGGCTTCCTCGAGTTTAGACTCAAGTTCAGTGATTTTTTATTTAAGATGGTCATTTTCAGAAAGATTTTGATTAATCTCGATAGTCAGTCTTTTAAAAAATGTCCGAACCTTGCCTTTGGAAAGAGAGTCAAACTTAGATAGAAAATTTTCCAAATTTACCTCTAAACTCTCTTGGTCAGATTCCTCATCGGAATTAGCCATAAGACATAGACCCGTATGGTTAGAGTTCTTATCACTCTCCTCTTCTTCGTCATCGGATGAGTCTCCCCAGGCTGCCATCATTGCCTTGTTGAGATCTCTTTTGAACCCTTTGTCTTTGATGGACCTCCGGTTAGAACTGAACTTGTTCTTGTCATAGGTTCGGTCATTCATCTTTTGTGGACAGTCTTTTGCCCTGTGCTCAAAGGAACCACAAACAAAACAACCTTGGTTATTAAAAGATTGAAAGTTATTTTTACCTTGTTTGTTCCTGTTATTTTTGAACCGACGGTACATCTTCCCAAACTGTCTAGCAAATATGCTCATCTCATCTTTCGATTCACTTTCGGATTCTTCCTCCTCTTCTCGAGCTTTTAGAGCAATTCCCCTCTCTCGCCTTACAGTTTCAGCGCCTTGCTCTTCCTGAAGTCCTAATTCATATGTCATGAGTGAACCCGGTCAAGTCTTCAAGAGTCATGGTGGATAGGTCCTTTGCTTCCTCAATAGCCGTGGTCCTAGGCTTCCATACTGAGGGAAAGCTTCTCAATATTTTTCTCACTTGATCTTCCACAGTAATTTCCTTTCCAAGGGCTGAAAGCTCATTGATGATATTAGTAAAACGTGTAATCATATCCTTAATTGACTCTCCAGGCTTCGTTACGAATAATTCGTAATTACGCATAAATATGTCAATTTTAGATTTTTTTACACGTGAGGTACCTTCATGAGTAACCTCGAGCAAATCCCACATTTGCTTTGCAGTCTTACATCCTAGAACACGATTGTGTTCAACAGGACCAAGACCACAAATCAAGTATTTAAGAGCTTGGGCATTATGCTCGAGTTTCAGCTTTAGGTTTAGGAACAACTTTACCTTCGTCGTTTAGCTTTGTGATGACGTTGTCGCCACCTTCTATCACATTCCATACCTGATAATTATCGGCTTTGATAAAGGTCTCCATCCGACTCTTCCAGAACTGATAGTATTTGCCATTGAACAATGGTGGTCGTTGAGTCGCGTACCCTTCTTCCAATCGGTCAACCGTATTCATTTTGTCGGATCTCTTCCCAAGGTATTAACCTCTATGTGGTGAAGACTGGCTCTGATACCAATTGATGAAACGGTTAGCAACACAAGAGGTGTGGTGAATTGTGTGTGTGTGGAACCGTGGCAGTTTTTCGCCAAGTTCTAGTGCGGGGTATAGGGAATTGCGAAATAGTAAAGTGCACAAGGATTTAACGAGGAAAAATCTCTTGGCTCAAAGGGCTTAAAAAAACTCGACCTCCCTCGGAGGAATTTTAACAACTCCACTAAAAAGCCTTTGAATAATTACAACGGAAACTCTCATAGTCTACCCTTGAGCCACCCCCACTCTATCCTCTCTAGGAAGAGTTACGCTTCTCTACCTTTCGGGTAGAGAGCCTCTCAGCTTTACAACAAAGCTCTCACCACACACTTTACCCAACCCGAGGAGCTACACTTAGCTAGTCCTCAATAACCCAATTACAATATAAGAAGGGAATAAGAAACTCTATCTAGAACTCCGAGCGCAGGTTCAGATGCCTTGACTTGGGATTTGTCTCATATACGTCTCTTAGTATTTTTCTCAGTCAAGCACACTTTTTTCATTTGGCTTGCTCGAATATATAGGCTGTTTGAAATGAGTCTGTCGGAGCTTTCCTTTCCTTGAGTAGATCAATAGGGATTCTTGCCTTGTTTCATTTTGAAAATGCCTTCCATCTTGAGTTGAATCAACGATCTCTTATTTGCATGAACAAGGGAATAATTTACCTACCATGCATAGGCATGCAACGGACAAGATACGACAACCAATATCCCATTTAAAATATTTTAATCAAGGATAGCTTTATGGTAAGAAAATATTTACTTTCTCAAGTGTATGAGTTACACAATCATAATTGTGTAAAAGAGGGAGATGCAAACACTTCATTTTTTCATCTCACTCTCAAAGCCAAACATCAAAAACTCTCCATCAGCAAAATTATGAAAGATGATGGAAACACTATTGAAGAGGAGAATCTCATTAATGAAGAAGCTGTTAAGTATTTTCAGAATCTTCTTACTACCACTTCTGACTATAATCACACTCCTGCTTCCTCATTTATTAATGAGGTGATTACTAACTCAGTTTCTGAGCAGGATAATTGCCTCCTCATTGCCCCTGTTACCTCTGACGAAGCTAAAACAGCTGTTTTCTCACTTAACGGAAACAGTTGCGCAGGTGTTGATGGTTTTGATGGTCAATTTTACCAAAGTTGCTACCATATTATAGAACATGATCTCCTTAATGCCATTCAGGAGTATATTTGTGGGGTCCCCATCCCTAGAGCTATTGGTCACACTCTAATTTGTCTTATTCCGAAACAGCCTAATGCTACCCAATTCTCAAATTACAGACCAATCAGTCTCAGTAATTTCATTTGTAAAATTTTAACAAAAATTTTAACTTCTAGACTCACCACTATTATTCCTAATCTTATATCTATCAACCAAACTGCTTTTCAAAAGGGTAAAGAAATTAGTGACAGTATTCTCATGTTGAAAGAAATGATCAATTGTATTGACCACAAAACCAGAGGTCACAATGTTTTGTTGAAGTTTGACATGCTTAAGGCTTTTGACAGAATCTCTTGGAATTTTGTTTATCAAGTTTTGGAAGCTTTTGGTTTTCACTCCAGGTTTATAAATCTTATTAAGAATAATTTTGAGAGTACTTGGTTTTCTGTGCTTATTAATGGTCATCCTAATGGCTTTTTCAAACCTAATCGGGGGGTTAAGCAGGGAGACCCCCTGTCTCCTTTTCTCTTTATTTTGGTCTCTGAAATCCTGTCTAGGCACTGTAATAATCTGTTTGTTGAAGGAAATAGTACTCCCTTTCATACCTATCCAGGATTACCCATCATTTCCCATTTAAGTTTTGCAGACGATTTGGTTATCTTCTCCAATGCTGGTAAGAAATCTCTGAAAGCTCTTCATGCTGTTGTTAATAAATATGAAATCTTTTCTGGTCAAAATATTAACACCAACAAAAGTTTTTATATTTGTGGCAAAAACACACCGAGTGCTACTCTTCATAATGTGGAGAAGATTTTTGGAATAAAACATGGTTCCTTCCCTTTTACGTATCTGGGCGCAAATATCTTTCAAGGAAGGACAAAAATCTGTCATTTTGATAATATTCTGTGCAAAATTGATCACAAATTGGCGGGTTGGAAAAATAAATTTTTAACTCATGGAGGGCGCATTACCCTCATTAATTCTGTGATTACCACCCTCCCCCTTTATCACATGGCTACTGCAGTCATACCCAAAACCATTTTACATAATATTGAACAAAAGTGCATCAAATTCCTGTGGTATACCACTGGTCTTGAAAAAAGACATATTTGGCGAAAATGGAATAAAATGACTTACCCGATGAAGGAGAATGGGTTGGGTTTTAGAGATCTTCTTACTATTCAAAATTGCTTCTATCTTAAATGTTGGTGGAAGGTTGTTAATCATACGGGACTTTGGGGCTTATGGTTCTCTAAACTTAAAAATACTTCAAAATCCTATATTTGGAAAGGACTAAGTTTGGTTAAAGACACTTTTGACAGGATTACAACTCTGGAGGTTTGCAATGGTCAAAGCAACTTCTGGGAATCCAACTGGAATGAATTTGGAAGGCTGGCAGAGTATTGTGGGGATGTTCTAAATCCTAATATCACCATAAGGGAGGCTTTCTCTCACCCCACTTTCTTTCATGACATTTCTAATATATTGCCGGACTACATTATTAGCAATATCTCTTGCATTGTGAATCACTTTTCCAATCACAAGGACACTATGGTTTGGACCCTTACTCCCGATGGCTCCTACTCTTTTAAGAGTGCCTATGAGGAACTTAGACCCAAAAGACACACTGACATCCTTGCTAGTCATATTTGGAAGAGTAATATTCCTACTAAAATCTCTTTTTTCATGTGGAAGGTCATTAATAAATTGCAACCTTTTCAAGAAAATCTCCAACTCTTTGGTACTTATGGTCCCTTTAAATGTCCTTTTTGCAACGACGAAGATACCCTTGACCATTGTTACATTGACTGTGATTTTAGCAACAAGCTGTGGATGCACTACACTAGTCTATTTCAAATTGGTTCTCATAACATGGACACTTTAAATAGTGTGCTTAAAAAGTGGTTCACAGCCCTTGACGAGTTTTTCAACCTTAAAACCGTGGTTGCAATTTATATTTGCTGGACCATTTGGAAGAGGAGAAATGCTTACATTTATGATGAAAAAATTCTTCCTATTTCTGAGGCTATTAAAAATATTAATAAGGAAATTCGGGATGTAAGTATAGCCAGACCTTTTACCACTACTCACACCAATCCTCCCTTGGAAGACATTGTGTATGCTCCTCCTCAGGTTAAACCTGTAAAGCACAATACTCATGTTGCCTGTTGGAATAAACCCCTTGCTAACTTCATTAAAATCAACATTGCCATTGGCAATTTTCGGGGTGGAGATATTATCTCGGGTATTATTATCCGGAATGACCAGGGCCGACCTATTCACATCAATTCACATACACATATTAATAAGGACTATACAGCTAATGTTTGTGATATTTTGATCAACATTAGGAATTCTCTTATTGACAAAAACCACACTAATATCATAATTGAATGTGATAATTCACAGGTAATCAAGACTTTGAAAGGGGTGGCTAGACCCTCGTGGAAAGCGGTTTCCAATCTGTTTGCCTTTAAAGAGAAGTTCCTCACGGATAACATCCACTTTGATCATATCAAGAAAAATTGTAATCATGCTGCTAAATTTGTTGCTATTAACGCCAATCAGTTTGATAACAACCCGAACAGTTATCGCAAATTTGTAGGCATCGTCAAATTTGATGCAATTAGTTTCCCGTATGTCTTTTGATTCGGTAGGTTTTGGTTCTTGTCCCCCTACCTGTACCCTTTTCCATATAATAAAATAAAATACTTTCCATAAAAAAAAAAAAAAATAGTTACAAAAAAAAAAAAAAAAAAAAAAGAGTTACACAATCAACTTCCATAAAGCAAGAGCATTTATTTCACGTTTAAAAATGTTTATTTAATATTTAAAGTAAGACAACCACTTTCTCAAGCAAATTTAAAAGCTTCGATCCACTATTATAAAGATAGTAATAACACTTTCCATGAGCTATACGTATTAATACATTCAATCAAAATATCAAATCAAATATGAAAAGATATTAACACACATGAGATATCATAAAAAGCAAGGTATGTTGTATGCCCATGCAGACACATATTTAATTATGGGCATGAATATCTTATGTAGGACCCGGGACAATTCTGTCCATTGTTCATATTATAACACATCGTAGTTCTATCACTTTATCCACCTGCATGGTTAGTGATCAGTATAAACATAATTTGTCCATGTGGACCTGGGAGTGGTTCTGTCCGTCGTTCCACCTGTGTGGTTAGTCATCAACAAAACGAAGCACGACTTAACTTCTTTTCCTGCAATCACTTATAAATCAAAAGTAACACTAGTTGTTTGTCATCAACAAAACATTATTTTCCAACATATGTAATGATGGACAAATATAGGTGTATTGGGTTTATTCAACATAACTAATACAGAGTACAAAGTTTTCTGTATTGGGTTTTCTTTAATGGTGGACAAATATTGTGTATGCCTTAAAACAAACAAAAAACTGCACAACGTTTACTTTAATCAGTGTTATTTATGTTAGTGTTTTTGAACCTTTTTCAATCAAATTAGAATTTTCCTAAAATTTTATGTTTCACTCGAACATATGCTTGTCTTGTATGTTATCTTTGGACTTAAAATTAGAGCCATTCGTCCTTTCTCAGCCCACTGGTATTTAGTGCGCTTTCATTTAACAAAAACTGAACTTGATTTCAAAACTATTTTACTAAATACGGATTTTATTACATACTTTTAATCTGTGTGATAAAGAATTTTTACCCAAAGAATTAAAAAACCATACTCCCTCCGCCCCGTTAGAAGGTTCTCACTTTCTTTTTTTGGATGTCCCATTAGAAGGTTCTCATTTCCATTCTAGGAAACAATTAACAATCTTAAATGACAAATTAGTCATTAAATATTAAAAATAATACATTTATAACATCACGGTTATCAATATTAACGCATTATAATATATACCTATTAAAATTATTTCTCAAAATATACCCGAAGTACTTTGTTTAATTATAACCTAAATAACCGTGCCGTTTTGCTATGGGAGCCTTCCAACGGGACGGATGTAGTATTTTTTTTTTTGGTTTCAGATCACATACATGTATGATGTATCATGGATTTACTCATGATTTTGTACTTCTATCTATTTGTTTAAGATGATTGCCCAGCTCGGTTTGAGTTTGAGATTATGGACTCGGAAGCATTTGAGTACCATCGGTGGATTGATTATGGAGTAACTATTTTTATCTCAAAAGACACCTTATCATGCTCATTCACACTGAAACTCGAAAGACGATACACCATCTGAAGTGATAAAAGTCAATGTCTTCATATTTCATAGGCGCCAAAGAACCAGTTTAATATTGGAATCTCAAAAGAGAGTATCGTGAGTATCACTCACATAAAGAAGCGGGGTGTTATACAATACTCCGTATCATATACAGAAATTTATTAAATAGTCCATATTTTTTAGTGAAATAAATTTCACTTCTTTCGCCGCAAAAGTATGAGATGCTTTATGAGACATATTTTATGCCTACACACAACACATACATAGTATTTTTCTTTGTGAAAACTGAATCATAAACTAGTGTATGATGAATTATGTTGTCCAATATCTTTTCGTATGTTGGTAGTAAATATTATACTTCGCCATGTTATTTAAATGACATTTTTTGGGGACTAAGAAATCTCTTATGAGCTATTTGGATAAATATATTTCCAAATAGAATACGAAAATGTAAATTATGAAGTAAATCCTTAAGATAACAGGGTCAAATGTGATAATCTCACCATGATATAATTTGAGAAACACTTTTAGTATTAATCTCATAGAAACGAACATGAGATTTAACTCATAAGTGACTAAATATAAATTCAATTTATGTTAACCCACTATGTTGAGAATAAGAACTTTAATTTCTCTTATTGCCGAATTTATTCGGTCTTATCTGTTATGAGTTTTAGAGATATGGACCTTACTAATTCTAATTAGACTAATATTTTGAGTCTTAAAGTTATTTACAAATCATGTGTATTCATTTCATATTTGAAATTGATTTGACAGTTCATTATTTTATCTCAAATTATATTTGAGACATTTATGCATTTGTATCTCTTAAATGCATATTTTTCATGACTGAATGAATATAAAGGGACATATTCCTGAATTAGTAAGATGATATGTATCTCAATCTCCGTGAGATCATAGCACTGTAAAGTATATGAGTGTCATTTGCTAATTATTACGACCTATAACAAATAGGTGTTTAACCCACTGTGATGATGCATTTTTATTTATTGACTTAATTCCTTATTTTCATGTATGATTAATTACGAGCGATGAACTGACTTAATATTTCATGTCTAAGTGAATAGAATGGTATCCCCGGCCTCTAAATGCATCTAGAAGTCGCTAAAGTTTACTACTAGTATGTTCTAAATTTGTTCATCACAATGAGTTTCACATTAAATGGAATCATGTCACGAGTCCAAGTCTTGTGAGTGAACTCTTGTCGAAGTAACAAGAAAGAGTTTCCCTTTTTACACCCTTATGGGGCTTCCCTCGAACCCTCACTTGTGGGTACATCAATGTCAATGAGACTACCCTCGATGAGTTTTCACATAGAAATTCGATAAAAAATGAGATAGAAAATACTATATTACATTTACTGAATGCAAAAGAAAATGCATGTTTAAGAAATATATGAGTCGAAATAAGTATTGACTCATACAAATTTTGAAATAACGAACTCATTATTAATCATTTGATTAAAGGATACAAAGGGATCCAAAACCAGGTAAGTTGTTTATTTTAACATTGCTAAATAGCAAACCAATACACATCATCTAATGTACAAGAAGATGTATTCACTTTCCATTATACCTTACAAATATAATAGTAGGCACATCAGTTATTTTTCAAAGTCTGCTCCTTGGCAATAACAGAGACTTGTCTATGCTTATGATATAAAATAAAGATATCTCATTTTTAATGTATAATGTGACACATGATAATTTACCTACCAAAAAAGCGGGTCATTTTAGTAATTATGGTTCAGTAGGAATTTTCCCATGCATTCTATTTTCTGGTCACATGAAGAAATTGTATTTGCAAAACTTCTAGCAAAACTTATTCATTAAAGGGCTAACCACCTGATCAATCAAGTCTATAAATTTTGTTACCACTATAAGTTCACATCGAAAGTACTTGATGAGTATTGCATATTTAATTTGTCGAGATCAATGAAAAGCATCTTGCATCCCATTTGAAACTTAGGTCTAAGTAAAAATCACATCTCAAAGGATGTAGATGTTGAATATTACATCTATTATGCGCACACTAATATATAACTATTATCATGGGATTATGCAATAATGCAAGCACTTTTACACATTTGTTTTTTAGACCGCTACGAGACGACCACTTTTATGTATACCAGTTGGTGACTTGATCTTAGCCTGAGATGTTATGTTTACACATGTGTGGTTGTTAAATAATTGTGCCTATTGTGCCTCCCACATCGTACTATAATCGGTTTTAAAAGACAAATGTTATTTTTGTTGGATATGAATCCCAACAATAAACCGCTATTAGCCTTAACAAATAATGTGTACATTGCTTTGCGGGGTATCATTTGATGAGACAATTGATTTTCTTGCCATTAGGGGGATATAAGAAAAAGAATTCTCTAATTAAATGACATGAATCATTATGATGGTACACCACTACTATGTCTCAACAATAAATCTTAGACGTCAAAATGTGACATTGAAGTAACAGTGTTTATCAAATGCCATAAACGATTCAGGTGATCAGATTATATACATTAGCTGCAAATGTATGTGTATGGCTTGAATCTAAACTAAAAGACACAATGCTAAAGGAAGAAACATTGCAACCACAAGTAGTGGGTTGTGGTTGAGGTCGTGGCTCTCTAAAGGAATAGAAGGAAGCCACATGGTTCGATTAATTATCCACACCAACTAAAATAGGGTAGATAAGGCACAAAATAATATATCTGTCACCATATGAATTCCTCTCATGAGATTATCTCTGATTAAACATGTCCATGAATCAATATTAATGGGGGATGCCCCGAAGTTCAAATGATTCCAGAGAATTAAAATCTCAATGTTAATGAGAGTGTGTCTAAGTCTAATGATAGACCTTACACTTATACTGACGATATATTTATACGGTTGCTCAAATGAGTATAAAGCACGATGATATCGAACCATACTGTATTACTATATGAAAGCAATGAGAATATTGGCCTAAATGCGTACAAGTAATCTGTAACACTTGAGATTTAATTTAAATGGATTAATGGTATTACTCATACCAACAGATGTGCATATCCTTTTAAGGGAGCTCATCACCCAAGAACTCCAAAGTTAAGTGTGCTTGCACGAGAGTAGTCTTGGGATAGGTGACCCCTGACGAGTTTCTCAGGGCGCGCACGAGTGAGGACAAAGTGCGCGGTAAAGGCTCGTGGTGGTTTGTGAGGACAACACTAGAGGTTCGGAGTAACTACCTCGGGTCCTGCGGGGCCGGGGTGTTACAGGTGGCATCAGAGCAACCCTGCGACCGTGTGTTGACCCGTTGGATATCGGGCGGGCACTTAACAAGGGAAGATTCTGGGATATGATTGAGATTGAATTAGCTTATGGACGCAACAAGGACGCTACAATCCTAAGTGGGGGTGATTGTAACACTTGAGATTTAATTTAAATGGATTAATAGTATTACTCATACTAACAGAGGTGCATCTCATTTTAAGGGAACTCATCACCCAAGAACTCCAAAGTTAAGCATGCTTGCATCTCCTATAGGACATAAAATCATTCTTTGTTAGAAAGCGTATTGAGATAATGAGGGTCCTAATTATTCTCACAACGCCCCGGATTCAAATATGAAAAGTTATACTTCTCTATTTTGAACACAAAGATGTTCAACTACTTGATCTATAAGTAGCCTCCAAAGTAATGGAGACGTAGCCAAAAAACCTGTGTCACCAAATGTCTCAATAGAATCTCATTTAAGAGATGTATTTGAAACATTTGTTATGCTTTTATTATCTCAAATCAAGTATCTCATTTAAGAGATGTATTTGAAACATTTGTTATGCTTTTATTATCTCAAATCAAGTGATCCTAAATCACATAGTACAATTATATTGAATCGTTCAGTGTTGGACTAGATCAATCCAAACAGAAGTGACATACCCTATAAGTAATCACTAGATTGAGATGGGATAGAAAATGACAGATTATACCTTGCACATTTATAAATGAAGCAGCTCCAAATTTCCAAGTATCATTGTATGTCAGAGACAGGGACATAATATGTACGCATAATGAAATATGAGAAATCTTAGATAATTGAAAGCTGTAATTGAGATAAGGGATCTTGGGAAACCCGGTCTGTTTTGAAATTAAACACCGAGTTGGTTGAATGCTAATTCACTAGTTACATATATACAAAAGGATTCTCAGGTAAATTAACATGGATAAAAACTGTTAGCACTCCCATGATTGGTCAAGATATGGATACTAGAACAGATCCATCATAAAAAAGTTGTTGGGAGAAGAAATTCCCTTTGTAAGTGCAATATGCGCATGATTGTGCTTTGACAAACATATTCAACCAAATATTACATTCTCAAGAACGTGTTAGATGAAAATAGCTCTGGACCAACACATCGTATATCGTTATTGGAATGGTATCAAGAATGTGCTTTGATATCTATAAGAAACCATGGGTAAAATCTTTATTCACCCCTTATAAATTGAATTAAATGATTGATGATAATTTCCTTAAGGAATTGGAAATGTCAAAAGTATCATTCTAACACAAAGTAATGTGATTTGAGTTTTACCGATATTGGATATCCCTTTACCTCATTGATATTTTCTTAAATTAGTATATATATATATATATATATATATATATATATATATATATATATATATATATTTATCATGAAAGAAATCATGTTATGTACGGAATAACTTGATAAAAGTATATATCAAGTAGATGTTGGATTCTTATTGATGTGTTGCACTCAGGGGGCCCTTACACATTTATCACCAGCTATATTGGTGTTGTTGAGTATGTGGTTTTGTTGATGACTAACCATGCAGCTGGAACGGGGGACAGAACCGACAGATCAATTCCACAAAATACTTGGTCCCATAATTATTTATGTGCCTACGTGTGCATGTCCTTCATCGTATGATATTTTACTTGCATGATTTGACATATATCTTTTGGAAAGTATCTTTAATACTAATGTAGTATTTGAATTGAATAATCTGCTTTATGAAAAGATGGTCGTATATTGATATAATAGATACTTTCCATATAAGTTGAATTGCTTATTTGCTTTCCTTGATTATTGAAATTGAAATAAACCTTTTTTGAGTGGGTTGTTGACTTCTCGATATGAACCGTTGCATACTTAATTATGTTAAGTAAATAATATCTCTTGCTAGTAATGTTTCTTCAAGCAATCAATCTTTATGCATGGAAGAGAATCTTGCTCTCAAGATGGAAAGGCTTTCAAAATACAACAAGGCAAGAATCATTTTTACGAAGGAAAGCTCCAACGGACTCATCTCAAGCGGGTTATATAATCGAAGAAGCTGTGGAGAAAGATAGTGCTGAACCGAGAAAAATACTTAGAAGAATTATTCAAGAAAAGGATCAAGTCCTTGGCGCCTGAAACTGCCCGCTCGGAGTTCTAGATAGAGTTTCTCTTTTCCCTTTCATATTGTACTTGGAGTATTGAGGCTTAATTGGCTAGAGTAGCTGCCTCGGGTTAAGTGTGTGTGAGAGCTTTGTGATAAAGCTGAGAGGCTCTCTACCCGCAAGGTAGAGATGCATAACTCTTCCTAGAGAGGATAGAGTTGGGGAGGCTCAAGGGTAGATTAGGAGAATCTCTCTTGTAACTCTTTCAAAGGCTTGTTTAGTGAAGTTGTTTAAAATTCCTCCGAGGGAGGTCGAGGTTTTTTAATCCCTTTGAGCCAAGGGATTTTTCCTCGTTAAATTCTTGTGCACTTTACTATTTCGCAATTCCCTTTATCCCACACTAGAACTCGGCGAAAAACTGCCACGGTTCCACACACACACAATTCACCCCCCCTCTTGTGTTGCTAACCGTTTTCATCAATTGGTATCAGAGCCTGTCTTCACCACATAGAGGCTAATACCTTGGGAAGAGATCCGGCAAAATGAACACGGTTGACCGATTGGAAGAAGGGTACTCGACTCAACGACCACCATTGTTCAATGGCAAATACTATCAATTTTGGAAGAGTCGGATGGAAAACTTTATCAAGGCCGATAACTACCAGGTTTGGAATGTAATTGAAAGTGGTGATAATGCCATCACAAAGAGAAACGCCGAAGCCCTTGGAAGAGAAATTACCGTGGAAGATCAAGTGAGAAAGATTTTGAGAAGCCTGCCCCAAGCGTGGAAGCCTAAGACCACGGCTATTGAAGAAGCAAAAGATCTATCCACCATGACGCTTGAAGACTTGACTGGATCACTCTTGACATATGAACTAGGTCTTCAAGAAGAACAAGATGCCGAGAGTGCTAGACGAGAAAGAGGAATAGCTCTAAAGGCTCGAGAAGAAGAAGAGGAATCCGAGAGTGAATCGGATGATGAGATGAGCATGTTTGCAAAACAATTTGGGAGGATGTACCGAAAGTTCAAGAACAACCGTATCAAACAAGGTAAAAAGAACACTCAATCTTTTAATAACCAAGGCTGTTTTGTTTGTGGTTCCTTTGAGCACAGGGCTAAAGACTGTTCACAAAAGAAAAATGACCGGAACTGCGACAAGAACAAGTCCAGTTCCAACCGGAGGTTCAGCGAAGACAAAGGGTTCAAGAGAGATCTCAAAAAGGCCATGATGGCAGCATGGGGAGATTCTTCTGATGATGAAGAAGAGGAAAATGATAAGAACACCAATCATGCGGGTCTATGTCTTATGGCACTATCCGACGAGGAATCCGACCAAGAAAGCTTTGAGGTAAACTTTGAAAATTTTCTATCCAAGTTTGACTCTCTATCCAAAACCAAAACTCGGAAGATTTTCAAAAGATTGACTATTGAGCTTAATGAAAGCCTTTCCGAAAACGATCATCTTAAATCACGTGTCACTGAGCTTGAGTCTAAACTCGAGGAAGCCACAAGAGCCAAAATAAGGCTTGAAACAAAAGTGGGAGAGTTAATAGATGAAAGGCTTAAGTACAGTGAAGTGGTTCTAGAACAAGATCAAATTATTTGCTCTCTTAAGCTCGATAGTATGAACAAACAAGTTGATCATGATGAAAAGCTTCTCTCAAAAATACCGAGTGTTGGTTGTTTAATTGATCATCTTCATCGTCTTGTTGCCGAGTGCACTGATTTTAAAAATAGACCGGAATATCAATCATATAGTGCAACGAACAAAACCAGGTCTAGACATCATTCTGGAACTGGTCCCTCTCAGCACAATAAGAAAGTAAACGAGACTGCAGGTCTCGGATATGTTCCAAAGGATATTCGAGCTAATCAAAAATCAAATTTTCAGAACCAACCCTTTAAGGATAATAGACCCCGAGGACAACCCAGTTCTAGACCATATCAACAGCCACCTAGAACTGGACCAAACTGGTTCGATAGACTGGTTCAGAGGCACAAAAACGGTTATGGACAAACGCCTAACCGAACTTTTCATAAAAGAACAAGAGGCTTTTATGGTAAATGGAAACCTAAATACGTTGATACTTATGACAACCGGGTTTGCATGCATTGTGGCAAAATCGGTCATCTACGGTATCAATGTCACTCTCGGCAAAAGACTTTAGAAAGATGCTATGATCATGTTAGATATTCCTCAAACAATTACAAAATGGAACCCAAGCAAGTCTGGGTTCCACGCGCTAACCCTTAATCCTGGAACAGCGCCGAGTGAGGGGGAACAATCACTGGTTCCTTGACAGTGGTTGTTCTAAGCACATGACGGGAGACAAATCTTTATTCCTCTCACTACGGCCATTTAGCGGTGGAAAGGTGACATTTGGAGACAACGGCAAAGGAGAGATCATAGCCGTGGGCAAAGTTGGAAAGTCACCTAGCCATGCTATCGATAATGTATTTTTAGTCAAGGGTTTGAAATTTAATTTACTAAGTATTTCTCAATTTTGCGATCGAGGTAATAGTGTTGTTTTTGATCATAACGTTTGTCGCATTGTTAATAACGAATCACAACAAGTTATACTTGAAGGCAAGAGGCTCGAAAATACATATAAAGTAGATCTTGATTCATTGCCTAATATTAGTATGACTTGTTTGAGCGTTATTGATAACGATCCTTTGCTATGGCATAAAAGGCTTGGACACGCTAGTTTTTCATTAATAAATAAACTTAAAAATAATGATTTAGTTATTGGACTGCCCAATATGAAATTTTCACTTGACCATGTTTGCTCGGCTTGTGCCACCGGAAAACAATCTCGATCATCTTTTAAAACAAAGAATTTGGTGAGCACAAGCAAGCCCATAGAACTAATACACATGGATTTGTGTGGTCCAATGTCAGTCCGTAGCCGAGGAAACAAAGAATATGTTCTGGTTATTGTTGATGACTTTTCAAGATTTACATGGACTATCTTTCTTGCTAGGAAGAAAGATACTTTTAATGAGTTTGCTATTTTTGTAAGGAAAATTGAGCATCAAACAGGTCTACGACTAATCAAGATCCGATCGGATCATGGAACTGAGTTTGACAATTCTCTCTTCGATGCCTTCTGCAAAGAACGAGGGATAGACCACAACTTCTCCGCACCTAGAACTCCACAACAGAACGGAGTGGTAGAACGGAAGAATAGAACTCTGGAGGACATGACTAGAACTATGCTTATTTCCAGCGGTCTAGCTAGGAGTTTTTGGGCAGAGGCTCTAAACACAGCATGCTACATCATTAATCGAGCCATGATACGTCCACTCCTAGGGAAAACACCCTACGAACTGCTCAAGGGGAGGAAGCCCAACTTAAGTCATCTAAGAACTTTTGGGTGCAAATGTTTCGTCCACAACAATGGGAAAGACAACATCGGCAAATTTGATGCTAGAAGTGACGAGGCAATCTTTCTCGGATATTCCCCACATAGCAAGGCCTACAAAGTTCTAAACAAGCGCACACAATGTGTGGAGGAAAGCATTCATGTAATCTTTGATGAAGCACTTGCCCCAAAATCAATCCAAGCCGATGATGGTGAACTAGGGATCACTCGCAAGAAATCACAATCTCAAGGAGGTGAAGGAACTGACAATCAAACTGGTGAACCACCTCTAACAAATGAAAATGAACAATCTGGAACTGAAGAAGAACCTGGACAGAACACTGACACTGGACCTGTAGAACCGGTAGAACCAGTTTCAGATACTCTCAACAACTTGGTGGATGTTGGTCCCGTTTAATATGGTAATCAGTCTAGAGGGGGGGGGGTGAATAGACTGATTGGTTTTTCAACTTTTTCTCAAAGTCAAAACTGACTTATCAGAGAAGGTCTGATTCTGATGACAGAGAAAGGCTGGTTCTGATATCAGAACTGGCCTTGGCAGCGGATTCTGATCTGTCCGGGTAGCCTCAGAAAAATACTAAGGCAAATGCCTTTCTGATAACTCTGAAAGCAAGATCTGCTGAACACAGATTCCAAGTCTTAGAGTTAATCAGTTAATATCCTAGGTGCAGAAATATAAGTTGCAGTAAAGTAAATGACACCGGATATTTTTATAGTGGTTCAAGGAACAACTCGTTCCTCTAGTCCACTGTTCCACTAGCTTTGAAGTAGATCGGTTACAAAGCTAAATCCTAGCACTCAAGAAGCACTCCTCGTCTTCTTCAAGCCTAGATGCCACCCAGGATGCAGTTCCACGTCCTGATGGCTGATCCTTTCACTCAGCTTCCCGGAAGTATCACCACTTCACTACTGCAGTTACTTGGACGCCCTTCTTTTCAGAAGATCCTTTTGAAAAACAGAGTTTTTCCTCCAACTTGCTTCGTTACAAATGATGTTTGATGAAGTTCTTGAAGTGTTGAAGAACAGGATGAACTTTGCTTGTTTGTTGGGGATGAGAGATTTGGAGTTTGAATCTTCCCAACGTAAGCTTGTCTTGTTGAAGATTGTAGAATTTGAATCTCAAGAGAGCTTGAATGATGATGTGTAAGAGTTGTAGCAAAGTTGTTTTCCAGTTCTTCGGTGTGTAGCTTATATACTGAGGTTGTCTGCCCGTTGGAGGAGGAGACAACTGCATTAAATGCGCGTACAGTTGACTTGACCGCCGTTTTTGGAAGGTTTCTATTTTTAAAATATATCTTCCCGGATTCCTTGGTCAATCATTTGCAATTAATCCTTCAGCGTATCAGGCTCATTTAATGTGCATTAAATGCTTTCCTTTCATGCACAGTCTTCTAGCCGTTGGATGTTTTTACCCGTTGAATTCATAGCTGTTGGATGTTGCTTGAAAATTTCTAAGTGTTCGTCGAGCTCTGATCAGGCTCTTCTGATATGTTGGATTCTGATGGCTATCTGATGAGTTGAGTTCTGATGGTCTTCTGATCTCTGACTGAACTCTGACTCTGATAGGTCCGCTGATGAGTGCTTCTGATCTGTAGTTCTCATCGGCTATCAGATGTCCAGTCTTATCAGCAACTCTCATGATGCAACTCTGATGGACTTCTGCTAAGAGAACTCTGATGGGGCAGTTCTCATAGAGCAAGTCTGGTCGAGCAGTTCTGATGCACTTCTGATCTGATCCAAAATAGAGCAACTCTGATCGTCGACTACACTAATACTTACAATTGAAAAGTCTAATACATAAAATCTAATTTGGGGGTACTCTAACTTACTAATCCTATAGCATCATCAAAATCTAAATACATTTATTCCTTACAATTTCCCCCTTTTTGATGATGCCAAAACCCTTAAACTATTTCCAGAGAAGTGCCTTTCACCATAAAGAAAATAAGTTAAAAATAAACTTTCATTTAAAAACTTGGTGGACACTTAGCATAGGAAAGTAGTAAGAGTAAGATACAATATAATCAAATAAATAAGATAAGAAATAACATAAGATATCAGAGCATAAATAATCAGAATGCAATAGAGAAATAATTTGAAATTGCCATGCAAATTAGAGGCAAGCTGGTTATCTTATTAAAGAAGGATATTTAAAGCAACAAGAGGATAGAGTTTAGATATCTTCCTCTTCTAGATCAGCTTCCTTTGCCTCAATTTCCTTCAGATCAGCATTGACCCTAGCTCTGATTGTAGCAAGATTCCTGGGATTCTGATATTCTGACCAGGCAGGTTCAAGCTGGCAATCTAGATAGTTTCTGATGGCTTCAGATAGGTTCTTGCCAGGGATCACTTTCAATCTCCACCAGTCTTCTGCTTCTTGCATAGACCCACCATGGTTAATCATTATTAGTCCATCTTTATCCAGAATGAGATTCTCTTGTTGAGTAGGGGTCATATGCTTCTTCATCTCACTGAATTGAGCAGCATCAGGTGTAGCTAAGTCACTGTTAAGCCATTGGGCCAAAGTGAAAGTGGAGGCTGTCTTTTTTCCTTTCTTGGACCGAGGAGGAGGAGGTCTTTGAATACCAGCAGCTAGCCTCTTTTGCCTTGCTCTTTCAAAGTACCTAGCAGGGTTATTGGCTCTGGAGCTTGGACCTTCTGCTTCTCTGGGAAGTGGGACAGGTTCTCTGCTATCTTCCCCCTTTTTGGCATCAACAAGATCGCCAAGTAGGAGCCCAATTTTCGAGAATTCTGAAGCATGATTTTCCTTGATAGCTTCAAATGTACCTGGTAGAGTCTGAGTAACAGAAGCCAGCCCTTCGAGAGTCTCTTTCTGCTTGTCAACAGCTGATTGGATGTCCTTAGTGGTAGCTTCAAGGAGAGTCAGCTTGTGATCTCTGTCCTTTCCACTATTGATCAGTTTGATAGCAAATTCCTTAGAGTCCTTGCATAGGCCTTCAACATCAGTAATCTCTTCTCTAGCCTTGTCAGTAGACCACTGTAGAGTATCAACAGAGTCAGAGATACCCTTGATGACTTTGTCCTGCTCTTCTAGGACCTTAGTGTGATGGAATAGTACTGCTGAGATTCCATCTACCTCTTTAGCAATGTCGCTCAGACTTTCTGCAGTTTTATCCTTGTGGACCTCAAAAGCTGTGGCAATGATGCCTACATGCTTTAGCAGCATATTGATCCCTTTGGAGAGATGTTCACTGACTCTGGTGAGATGAGTATCAGTCTCATATTCAGTATCCAGAATCTTTTCCATGCCTTTGGCGATTTGACGTCCAACCTGCTCTATATCAGCTATGAAGGATTGAGGAGCCTGAGTGGTGGCCAGAACTTGAACAGAGTTGGGAGGGGATTGAGGAGGAGCCCGAGGGGATGGCTCTGATGATGAAATTTGAAGAGGAGTATCCAGGGGTGAGGATAGGGGTTCTGAGGGTGGTTGTTTTGGAGATGGTGGTGGTGATGGTGAACGGTTTCTGATGGGGGATGGGGGTTTACATGGTGATGGTTGTTTGGGTGAGGACTTCTTAGGTGAAGGGGTTTTCTGATGGATTGGAGATGGGGTTTTCTTGGGTGATGGAGTGGGTGAATGTGATGGAGGTTGGGGTGAAGGTGGAGGAGTGTATTCAGGTGTTGTGGGTGTAGGGGATGGAGATTTGGGAGGCGAGGTATGGGGTTCTGGTGCAATTTGAAGAGGTGGAGATGGAGAGTTAGGAATTACCTCAAGAACTGTTTCTTCAAACTGAGAGGTTCTCCATTCTCTGATCAGATTCATCATGGCTAGAGACATATCATTTGCAGTAGAGGGTTCACCTTCTGCACCTGGAATGGGTTTCATCTTGATCAATGATTCCTGCCTTTTCTTCTCCAATAGCCAGGCATCAAAGGCATCTCTCTCATGATCCTCCAGAGCTTTGACATGCTCTTCTGGTGAGCTGGATATCAGAACAGCCTTGCCTTTGCAGTTGGCTTTCTTTTTCTCTAGAACAGCCTCGAGGAATTCAATATCAAAGCACTGTGAGACATCATCTGTTCCTACCCACTTGAGAACTTCAGCTTCCTCAGTTTCATAGTAGGGGAAGAATTGAAGAATTTGTTGTAGAGGACCCATTCTCCATTTTCTCCAGGCTAGCACACGGTCAAACTGCCTATCCAGAGCTGCATGGAACTCTGTGGGAGATTCTCTGATAGGTGATGCTTGATGACCTTCTGATGGAGCTATCAGATGTATGACTGGTAGGGATGAGAAATGGGACTCTGATTCAGGTTCCCCCTGAGTGTCTGACTTCTTATGAGAAGGGTTTTCTTTCTTCTTTTTCCTTTGCACGTGATCAGAGGCAGAGTCATCAGAGTCATTTCTGATGATTGCTCTTCTTCTCCTCTTCTGCTTCTGCTTCCTTTGGGGAGAAGATCTAGGCGCCAAGTCTGATCCGTCCTGTTCTGATGCATCTTCCTCTGATGCAATTTTCTCAGAAGAGACAATATTAGAACTCTGAGTATGCTTCTTCTTAGGGGTTTGAACAGGCTTTGCCTTAGGCTGCTCAGAGGTGGTTGCAGCCCTTTTTGTGACCTTCTTGGGGGTAGCCTTGGGTTTTTCGACCATTTTCTTCCTGTTCTGCTCTTGCTTGCTGGTTTTCTTCAACTCAGCGGCAATGGCCACGTTGACTTTGGGAGAGATGGTGAGGAAGATGGTCTTTGTGTGGTCCACAGAGGTGGCTTCTCTGAGAGCTGTTTTGGAGTTAGAGATGAGTCTAGAGATCAGTAGTCCATGACCCATCTTCGTAGAGAACATACCAGTCTTTTTGTCCTTCTTTGAGATGGACTCAGAGATGGATTGGAACAACACTTTTCCCCAGTTGATGTTCATCCCTCTGTGAACAGCATATAGAGCTTTGGAATTGGCGTGGTTCATCTGATCAGTTGAACTTGTTTTGCACCACAAACACCTGTGCATTATGCTCATCAGCCTCTCAAAGTCCTTCTTGAGAGCATTTTTCTTCATATACAGGGTTTCTATGCCTGTTGCATCCTCTCGGCAGTAGGTCTGCACAAATGTGGTGACTGAGATGTCCACATCATCGAGTTCAATGAGATTGGGGGTGTCAGTGTCCTGAGAGTCGAGTTTGATGTTGAAGAACTCATTGAGTGAGTCAGCATCGATCTTCAGGTTCTTTCCCTGAACTTGGGAGTGGATGGTGTTGTCAGCAATGTAGGCGTTGAGATAGAACTCAGCTACATCCAAGTTGCTGAAGTGCTCATAGGGATGAGCCACTATCTTGGTCAGTTGCGAGTCATTCATCCCGGCAATGACCGCTTTCATCACTTTAGAGTTCTCGGCCAATAATGGCAGGGAGGACATGTCAACCTTCATCCCGGTGGCGATGTTAGCTACAAGCGCCTTTGCTTCAGACTCTGAGAGATCGGTGATGTTGATGAACTTCATCTTTGAGAGAATTGAGAGGGTCTGAAGATTGGAAGTTTGAGGACGAAGAATAAAATTGCAGTAGCAATTTAGGTTTCAGAAAGAGTATATATGATTTTGGGTTAGTGGACGTTTGATATAATTTGCAGTTTCGAGGTCGCATTAAATGGATTGTGGGCGGAAAGCCGTTTTCCAAATATGGTAATAACTACCGGGGGTAAAATAGTAACTTCCGGTTTATTGAACAGCCTCGCCCGTAGTTTAGAAAATTTTTCTAAGTCCACAGCCCCTCTGATAAGTATTAGCCCTTGTCTGATCCTTCCTGCAACTCTGACTTTTGCAAGTCTGAGCCTTCATGATTCTGATTCAAGCTTCTGATGGATAAGAGCTTGAGTATCAGAGATGGGATGTTCTGATGAGTCCACATCTGATACTTCTGCAACTCTGATTCATGTTTCTCTGGGAAGATCATCCATCATTCCCAATTCTTCTCTCAACTTGTTAAACCTTGCCTCAGAGAGAGGTTTGGTCAAGATATCTGCAAGCTGGTCTTCAGTTGGGACATGCTCAATTGAGATGTGCTTCTTCTCCACATGATCTCTGATGAAGTGATGTCTGATCTCAATATGCTTGGTTCTTGAATGCAGCACAGGATTCTGAGTGATGGCAATGGCACTTGTGTTATCACATAACAGCTTGATCTCCTTTGCTTGCACTCCATAATCCTTGAGTTGTTGCTTCATCCAGAGCAATTGAGCACAGCAGCTTCCAGCAGCAATGTATTCAGCTTCAGCAGTGCTAGTAGAGATTGAATTCTGCTTCTTGCTAAACCAGGAGACAAGTCTCCCACCTAGCAATTGACAATGACCAGAAGTGCTCTTCCTGTCCAATCTACAACCTGCAAAATCTGAATCAGAATAACCAATTAGTTCAAAATTACCTCCCTTGGGATACCATAGTCCTGCGTTTGGATTTCCTTTGATATATCTGATAATCTTCTTAGCAGCAACTAGATGGCTCTCCTTTGGCTTTGATTGGTATCTGGCACAGATTCCTACTGCAAAAGCTATGTCTGGTCTGCTTGCAGTCAGATAGAGGAGAGATCCAATGATTCCTCTATAAGTTGTTGCATCAACATCTTTGCCTTCATCATCTGGTCCAATGCCTTGAGATGCATTCATAGGAATTTTGACTGAAGTTTTTCCATCAATTCCAAACTTCTTGATGAGATCTCTGGTGTACTTCCCTTGGTTGATGAAGATGCCTTCAGGAACTTGTTTGACTTGCAATCCAAGGAAATAACTGAGTTCTCCCATCATGCTCATTTCAAACTTCTTCTGCATAACTTGAGAGAATTTCTTGCATAATTCTGGATTAGTGCTTCCAAATATAATGTCATCAACATAAATTTGCACTAACAGAATATGATTAGCAACAGAAATTTTAAACAGGGTCTTGTCAACCTTTCCTTTAGTGAACCCATGGTTTACTAGGAATAGGGACAATGTGTCATACCAGGCTCTGGGAGCTTGCTTAAGACCATAGAGGGCCTTTCTGAGCTTGTAGACACAAGAGGATTGAGTAGGAATGACAAAACCTGGAGGTTGTTCAACATAAACTTCCTCTTCAAGTTCTCCATTCAGAAATGCACTCTTGACATCCATTTGGTATACTTTGATGTCGTTGTAAGCAGCATAGGCTAGGAATATCCTGATTGCTTCCAGTCTTGCAACAGGTGCAAAGGTCTCATCAAAATCTATGCCTTCTTCTTGACAGTATCCCTTTGCTACAAGCCTTGCTTTATTCCTTACAATGTTGCCTTCTTCATCTGCTTTGTTCTTGAATACCCATTTGGTTCCAATGACATTCTGATGCTTTGGTCTGGGAACAAGTTTCCACACTTCATTCCTTTCAAACTGTGTCAGCTCTTCTTGCATTGCATTGATCCAATCTGAATCTTCTAGAGCTTCTTCTACACTCATAGGTTCCATCTGAGATATGCAGCAGGTGAACATGGCTTCTCTTCTTGATGCAGATCTGGTCCTAACACCACTGGTGACTTGACCAATTACTTGATTAGGAGGATGATCTCTTAACCAAGTTAGATCAGGTTCTGATAGTTGCTGTCTAGGCAACTCTGATGGTTCATCTTCTGATTCTTCATCTTCATCTTTGTCTATCAGGATTGGATTGACAGGAGGAGTTGAGAATATAGGATTGTTGATGGCCTCTTCTGATGGTTCTGAAGCCTTATCTTCAAGATTGATCTTCTGCAGGGTCTCTGATAGTTCTTCTGCAGAGGTGCTGTCATCAAACTTGACATGAATGGATTCTTCAACTTGTAGAGATCTTCTGTTGAGTATTCTATAGGCTTTACTTGAACTTGAGTAGCCTAAGAACACACCTTCATCAGCCTTTTCTTGAAATACCTTCAGATTATCCTTTCCATTGTTTAGAATGTAGCACTTGCATCCAAACACATGGAAGTAGCTGATACTTGGCTTCCTTCCTTTCCACAGCTCGTAGGGGGTCTTCTGATGCTTCTTGTGGATCATGCTTCTATTCTGAGTGTAGCATGCAGTGTTGATAGCTTCAGCCCAGTATCTGATGGGCAGTCCTGATTCTGCAATCATAGTTCTTGCAGCTTCTTTCAGGGTTCTGTTCCTTCTTTCTGCAACACCATTTTGTTGGGGTGTTCTGGCAGCAGAAAGTTGATGGAATGTACCATTCTGATCACAGAAGTCTTTGATCACTTTGTTGACAAATTCAGTTCCTCTGTCAGATCTGATTGTCCTGACCTTCATATTCTTCTCAGTTTGAAGTTGCTTTAACAGAGATGGCAACTTCTGAAGAGTTTCATTCTTCTTGGTTAGGAACACAGTCCAAGTATATCTTGAGTAATCATCAACCATAACAAGAGTATATCTTTTTCCACCAACACTGGGAGTTTCAACTGGTCCAAATAAATCCATATGGATCAGATTTAGAGGACAAGTAGAAAGATCTCCAGCTATGGGTTTGAATGAGGTCTTCACTTGTTTTCCTTTTTGACAAGCACTGCAGAGGGTCTCCTTCTTGTAGACAATGTCAGGCAGACCATCTACAATGTGTTCCCTTGCCAGTTTGTTGATAGTTTTGAAATTCAGGTGGCTAAGCTTCTTGTGCCAGTCCCAGCTTAGCTTTGAATTGTCTTTAGCTATCAGGCAGGTTCCATCCTTTGCTGTTTGCCAGTCAACAACATAGATGTTCTTCCTTCTTTTGGCTGTAAGAACCACTTCTTTGGTTGTCTCATGCTTGACATAGCATAAGGTCTTGGTGAATTCAACTGTGTAGCCTTTGTCACAAAACTGGCTAGCACTCAGGAGGTTGAACTTCAGACCTTTGACATATGAGACATCTTCAATGATTATCTGGTTCTTGATCAGCTTCCCTCTTCCTTTTGTTTGACCATCCTTGTCATTTCCTCCAAAAGTGACTCGGGGTCCATTGATTTTCTGGAACTCTGATAGGCAACTCTTGTCACCTGTCATGTGTCTGGAGCATCCACTGTCAATATACCATTCTTGTTCTGAGGTGGCTCCAGCACACAGTTCCTGCAAGATTAAAAGGAAGATTTAGGTACCCAAGCAATGTTGGGTCCTGGGGGGTAATGCAGTTTTGGTAGTTGGTACCATTTTGGTCTCATCAACTGAAACCTTGGTGGATGATACCCATTGTCCACCTGGTAGTTGTAGTAAACAGATGTATGATTCACTTTGGGCAGATGCTTGTGAGGATCATGCGTTCTGTTTGCATACTTCTGCATAGCCTTCTTGGTTGGAAAGAAGTCCCATATACTATCAAGATCAGAGGAGCGCTTAACTTTAGACTTCTGAGGTTGACCAGACAACCTCTTCTGCCTATAGTTAATCTTCTCTTGATATCTGCCTTTCTGATAGCAGTTTCTGATACCATTGTCATGAGATTGTCTGATAGTGTTGGGCCTTTGATTATTATTGTTCTGAAAACTTTTCCTTTTGTTAGAGTGTCTGCCAGGTTCATTAGTTTTCAAATTTTGTTTTGGTTTGGCCTTTAGAGTTTGTTTCTCTGGTATGACCTTCTCATGAACAACTTTAGTACCAGAAGTACTAGCATGGCAATTGGGGCTCAGAGTCTGTGGCACTATGACCTTTTTAGCCTTAGCAACTTTGGTGCTAGGCCTTACAGAAGGCTCACCAGACTCTGGTTCAACATATCCAAGACCAGCGGTGAAGTTATGAGAATCACCAATATTCTTCATGGAAGATTGCATCTTCAGAAGACTATTATATCTATTCTCAAGTTCCTCAATGTCTCTTATTCTTTTCAGAAGAGACTCATTTTCAGCTTTCAGTCTATCTCTTTCCTCAGTTAAGAGATTAAGTTTACACTCAGTCTCTTTCCTTAGATCAGAGATATCAACTCTCAGCCTACTGTTCTCTTCTTTAACAAAAGAATAAGTGGCTTGGATAGTTTGGAACTCTTCCTAGAATGATGACATTGGATCATCATTTAAGGCTGTGCCTACCGAAGAAGAAATAGAATCAGAAGTGGAGCATACCTCATCATCTGATTGTGCCATGAGGCAAAGATCTTCAGTTTCTGCATCCAAGCAGCAGAATGCTTCATCAGAGTCGGAGTCTGAGCTGGACTCAGATTCAGAAAGTGGATCTCTCTCAGCTTGTTCTGAGACAAATGCTCTTCTTCTTCTGTGTTGATCATCTGGTTTCTTTTCATCTTCATGTCCTTGCTTCTTGGACACTCTTGGATAGGGGCAGTTTGCTTTGAAGTGCCCAGGCTGTCTGCAGTTGTAACAGAGGTACTCTCCATTGCTTTCAGAGGACTTGGTCTTCTGATGTGGTCTTCTGATGGAAGATGGACTCCTTCCATCTTTCTTCATAAACTTCTTAAACTTTCTGGCAAAAGCAGCCATATACTCATCAGATAATAGAGTAGAGGGGTCAAAGTCACTTACCTTTGAGGTGCTAGCAGTGAGAGCAGTGGTGGTCCTCTCATCAGGAACTTCTTCCTTCTCTTCATGCATCTCAAACTCATAAGCCTTGAGATCAGAGATGAGTCTTTCAGTGGCATAAGTCTTGATGTTCTTGCTTTCCTGGACTGCAATCACCTTCATCTTCCAGGCTGAAGGCAGTCCCCTGAGGATCTTCATGTTGACCTCTTTGATGGTGAGCTCCTTCCCAAGCTCAGAAATCTCACTGATGAGAATCAGCAATCTCTCATGCATCTTAGCTGTAAGGAATAAATGTAATTAGATTTTGATGATGCTATAGGATTAGTAAGTTAGAGTACCCCCAAATTAGATTTTATGTATTAAACTTTTCAATTGTAAGTATTAGTGTAGTCGACGATCAGAGTTGCTCTATTTTGGATCAGATCAGAAGTGCATCAGAACTGCTCGACCAGACTTGCTCTATGAGAACTACTCCATCAGAGTTCTCTTGCCAGAAGTCCATCAGAGGTGTATCATGAGAGTTGCTGATAAGACTGGACATCTGATAGCCGATGAGATCTACAGATCAGAAGTACTCATCAGCGGACCTATCAGAGTCAGAGTTCAGTCAGAGATCAGAAGACCATCAGAACTCAACTCATCAGATAGCCATCAGAATCCAACATTTCAGAAGAACCTGATCAGAGCTCGACGAACACTTAGAGATTTTCAAGCAACATCCAACAGCTATGAATTCAACGGGTAAAAACATCCAACGGCTAGAAGACTGTGCATGAAAGGAAAGCATTTAATGCACATTAAATGAGCCTGATACGCTGAAGGATTAATTGCAAATGATTGACCAAGGAATCCGGGAAGATATATTTTAAAATTAGAAACCTTCCAAAAACGGCGGTCAAGTCAACTGTACGCGCATTTAATGCAGTTGTCTCCTCCTCCAACGGGCAGACAACCTCAGTATATAAGCTACACACCGAAGAACTGGAAAACAACTTTTGCTACAACTTTTGCTCATCATCATTCAAGCTCTCTTGAGTTTAAAATTCTACAACCTTCAACAAGACAAGCTTACGTTGGGAAGATTCAAACTCCAAATCTTTCATCCCCAACAAACAAGCAAAGTTCATCCTGCTCTTCAACACTTCAAGAACTTCATCAAACATCCTTTGTAACGAAGCAAGTTGGAGGAAAAACTCTGTTTTTCAAAGGATCTTCTGAAAAGAAGGGCGTCCAAGTAACTGCAGTAGTGAAGTGGTGATACTTCCGGGAAGCTGAGTGAAAGGACCAGCCATCAGGACGTGGAATTGCATCCTGGGTGGCAGCTAGACTTGAAGAAGGCGTGGAGAACTTCTTAAGTGCTAGGAACTAAGCTTTGTAACCGATCTACTTCAAAGCTAGTGGAACAGTGGACTAGAGGAACGAGTTGTTCCTTGAACCACTATAAAATATCCGGTGTCATTTACTTTACTGCAATTTATATTTCTGCACTTAGGATATTAACTGAGTAACTCTAAGACTTGGAATCTGTGTTCAGCAGACCTTGTTTTCAGAGTTATCAGAAAGGCATCTGCCTTAGTGTTTCTGAGGCTACCCGGACAGATCAGAATCCGCTGCCAAGGCCAGTTCTGATATCAGAACCAGCCTTTCTCTGTCATCAGAATCAGACCTTCTCTGATAAGTCACTTCGGACTTAGAGAAAATTTGAAAAACGAACCAGTCTATTCACCCCCCCCCCCTCTAGACTGGTTACCATATTAAACGGGACCAACAAGTGGTATCAGAGCCTCCTTGTTCTTGTAATCTTTTAGGTTACTCTCTGAACAAAGATCCACTTGTTCTTAGCCTCTCCTTATTTATTATAATGGATAATTCTCTTGCAAAGCATCTTATGTTCACAGATCAGAAGTATGATGATTGGAAGATCAGAATGAAGGCACATCTATGTGCTCTTCATGATGAAATGTGGGAAGTCTTGGAAAATGGCCCCTTTATCCAGTTCATGAAGATCAATCCTGCTCACTCCATTGATAACTCTCAGCCCCAGATGATTGAGAAAGCCCGGTCAGAATGGACCAAGGAAGAGAAGAGGCAGTACAATCTAGATAATATAGCCAAGGACATCCTTTACAAGGCTATTGATGAAAGATACTTTAACAGAATCAAGAAGTGCAGAACTGCCAAAGAAATCTGGGATAAGCTGGATGAGATTGGAGCAGGAGATGAACAAGAAAGAGACAACAAGCTGACCATTGCAATGAAGAAGTTTGATGACTTCAAACTCCTACCAGAAGAATGCATTGCTAAGATGCATGAGAGATTGCTGATTCTCATCAGTGAGATTTCTGAGCTTGGGAAGGAGCTCACCATCAAAGAGGTCAACATGAAGATCCTCAGGGGACTGCCTTCAGCTTGGAAGATGAAGGTGATTGCAGTCCAGGAAAGCAAGAACATCAAGACTTATGCCACTGAGAAACTCATCTCTGATCTCAAGGCTTATGAGTTTGAGATGCATGAAGAGAAGGAAGAAGTTCCTGATGAGAGGACCACCACTGCTCTCACTGCTAGCACCTCAAAGGTAAGTGACTTTGACCCTTCTACTCTGTTATCTGATGAGTATATGGCTGCTTTTGCCAGAAAGTTTAAGAAGTTTATGAAGAAAGATGGAAGGAGTCCATCTTCCATCAGAAGACCACATCAGAAGACCAAGTCCTCTGAAAGCAATGGAGAGTACCTCTGCTACAACTGCAGACAGCCTGGGCACTTCAAAGCAAACTGCCCCTATCCAAGAGTGTCCAAGAAGCAAGGACATGAAGATGAAAAGAAACCAGATGATCAACACAGAAGAAGAAGAGCATTTGTCTCAGAACAAGCTGAGAGAGATCCACTCTCTGAATCAGAGTCCAGCTCAGACTCCGACTCTGATGAAGCATTCTGCTGCTTGGATGCAGAAACTGAAGACCTTTGCCTCATGGCACAATCAGATGATGAGGTATGCTCTACTTCTAATTCTATTTCCTCTTCGGTAGGCACAGCCTTAAATGATGATCCAATGTCATCATTCTGGGAAGAGTTCCAAACTATCCAAGCCACTTATTCTTTTGTTAAAGAAGAGAACAGTAGGCTGAAAGTTGATATCTCTGATCTAAGGAAAGAGACTGAGTGTAAACTTAATCTCTTAACTGAGGAAAGAGATAGACTGAAAGCTGAAAATGAGTCTCTTCTGAAAAGAATAAGAGACATTGAGGAACTTGAGAGTAGTTATAATAGCCTTCTGAAGATGCAATCTTCCATGAAGAATATTGGTGACTCTCATAACTTCACCTCTGGCCTTGGATATGTTGAACCAGAGTCTGGTGAGCCTTCTGTAAGGCCTAGCACCCGGGTTGCTAAAGCTAAAAAGGTCATAGTGCCACAGACTCTGAGCCCCAATTGCCATGCTAGTACTTCTGGTACTAAAGTTGTTCATGAGAAGGTCATACCAGAAAAACAAACTCTAAAGGCCAAACCAAAACAAAGTTTGAAAACTAATGAACCTGGCAGACACTCTAACAAAAGGAAAAGTTTTCAGAACAATAATAATCAACGGCCTAACCCTATCAGACAATCTCATGACAATGGTATCAGAAACTGCTATCAGAAAGGCAGATATCAAGAGAAGATTAACTATAGGCAGAAGAGGTTGTCTGGTCAACCTCAGAAGTCTAAAGTTAAGCGCTCCTCTGATCTTGATAGTATATGGGACTTCTTTCCAACAAAGAAGGCTATGCAGAAGTATGCAAACAGAAAGCATGATCCTCACAAGCATCTGCCCAAAGTGAATCATACATCTGTTTACTACAACTACCAGGTGGACAATGGGTACCATCCACCAAGGTTTCAGTTGATGAGACCAAAATGGTACCAACTACCAAGACTGCATTACCCCCCAGGACCCAACATCGCTTGGGTACCTAAATCCTCCTTTTGATCTTGCAGGAACAGTGTGCTGGAGCTATCTCAGAACAAGAATGGTATATTGATAGTGGATGCTCCAGACACATGACAGGTGACAAGAGTTGCCTATCAGAGTTCCAGAAAATCAATGGACCCAGAGTCACTTTCGGTGGAAATGACAAGGAAGGGCAAACTAAAGGAAGAGGGAAGCTGATCAAGAAACAGATAATCATTGAAGATGTCTCATATGTCAAAGGTCTAAAGTTCAACCTGCTGAGTGCCAGCCAATTCTGTGACAAAGGCTACACAGTTGAATTCACCAAGACCTTATGCTATGTCAAGCATGAGACAACCAAAGAAGTGGTTCTTACAGCCAGGAGAAGGAAGAACATCTATGTTGTTGACTGGCAAACAGCAAAAGATGGAACCTGTCTGATAGCAAAAGACAATTCAAAGCTAAGCTGGGACTGGCACAAGAAGCTTAGCCATCTGAATTTCAAAACCATCAACAAACTGGCAAGAGAACACATTGTAGATGGTCTGCCTGACATTGTCTACAAGAAGGAGACCCTCTGCAGTGCTTGTCAAAAGGGAAAACAAGTAAAGACCTCATTCAAACCCATAGCTGGAGATCTTTCTACTTGTCCTCTAAATCTGATCCACATGGATTTATTTGGACCAGTTGAAACTCCCAGTGTTGGTGGAAAAAGATATACTCTTGTTATGGTTGATGATTACTCAAGATATACTTGGACTATGTTCCTAACCAAGAAAAATGAAACTCTTCAGAAGTTGCCATCTCTGTTAAAGCAACTTCAAACTGAGAAGAACATGAAGGTCAGAACAATCAGATCTGACAGAGGAACTGAATTTGTCAACAAAGTGATCAAAGACTTCTGTGATCAGAATGGTACATTCCATCAACTTTCTGCTGCCAGAACACCCCAACAAAATGGTGTTGCAGAAAGAAGGAACAGAACACTGAAAGAAGCTGCAAGAACTATGATTGCAGAATCAGGATTGCCCATCAGATACTGGGCTGAAGCAATCAACACTGCATGCTACACTCAGAATAGAAGCATGATCCACAAGAATCATCAGAAGACCCCCTACGAGCTGTGGAAAGGAAGAAAGCCAAATATCAGCTACTTCCATGTGTTTGGATGCAAGTGCTATATTCTAAACAATGGAAAGGAGAATCTGAAAGTATTTCAAGAAAAAGCTGATGAAGGTGTATTCTTAGGCTATTCAAGCTCAAGCAAAGCCTATAGAGTACTCAACAGGAGAACTATACAAGTTGAAGAATCCATTCATGTCAAGTTTGATGATAGCACCTCTACAGAAGAACTATCAGAGATCTTGGAGAAGATTAATCTTGAAGATAAGGTTTCAGAACCATCAGAAGAGGTCACCATCAATCCTGTATTATCAATTCCTCCTGTCAATCCAATTCTGATAGACAAAGATGAAGATGAAGAATCAGAAGATGAACCATCAGAGCTGCCTAGACAGCAACTGTCAGAACCTGATCTAACTTGGTTAAGAGATCATCCTCCTAATCAAGTGATAGGTCAAGTCACCAGTGGTGTTAGGACCAGATCTGCATCAAGAAGAGAAGCCATGTTCACCTGCTGCATATCTCAAATGGAACCAATGTGTGTGGAAGAAGCTCTAGAAGATTCAGATTGGATCAATGCAATGCAAGAAGAGCTGACACAATTTGAAAGGAATGAAGTATGGAAACTTGTTCCCAGACCAAAGCATCAGAATGTCATTGGAACCAAGTGGGTATTCAAGAACAAAGCAGATGAAGAAGGCAACATTGTAAGGAATAAAGCAAGGCTTGTAGCAAAGGGATACTGTCAAGAAGAAGGCATAGATTTTGATGAGACCTTTGCACCTGTAGCAAGACTGGAAGCAATCAGGATATTTCTAGCCTATGCTGCTTACAACGACATCAAGGTCTACCAGATGGATGTCAAGAGTGCATTTCTGAATGGAGAACTTGAAGAGGAAGTTTATGTTGAACAACCTCCAGGTTTTGTCATTCCTACTCAATCTTCTTGTGTCTACAAGCTCAGAAAGGCCCTCTATGGTCTTAAGCAAGCTCCCAGAGCTTGGTATGACACATTGTCCTTATTCTTAGTGAACCATGGGTTTACTAAAGGAAAGGTGGACAAGACTCTTTTTCAAATTTCTGTTGCTAATCATATTCTGTTAGTGCAAATCTATGTTGATGATATTATATTTGGAAGCACTAATCCAGAATTATGCAAGAAATTCTCTCAAGTTATGCAGAAGAAGTTTGAAATGAGCATGATGGGAGAACTCAGTTACTTTCTTGGATTACAAGTCAAACAAGTACCAGAAGGCATCTTTATCAACCAAGGAAAGTACACCAGAGATCTTGTTAAGAAGTTTGGAGTAGATGGAAAATCTTCAGTCAAAATTCCAATGAATGCCTCTCAAGGCATTGGACCAGATGATGAAGGCAAAGATGTTGATGCAACAACTTATAGAGGAATCATTGGATCTCTCCTCTATCTGACTGCAAGCAGACCAGACATAGCTTTTGCAGTAGGAATCTGTGCCAGATACCAATCAAAGCCAAAGGAGAGCCATCTAGTTGCTGCTAAGAAGATTATCAGATATATCAAAGGAAATCCAAACGCAGGACTATGGTATCCCAAGGGAGGTAATTTTGAACTATATGGCTATTCTGATTCAGATTTTGCAGGTTGCAGATTGGACAGGAAGAGCACTTCTGGTCATTGTCAATTGCTAGGTGGGAGACTTGTCTCCTGGTTTAGCAAGAAGCAGAATTCAATCTCAACTAGCACTGCTGAAGCTGAATACATTGCTGCTGGAAGCTGCTGTGCTCAATTGCTCTGGATGAAGCAACAACTCAAGGATTATGGAGTGCAAGCAAAGGAGATCAAGCTGTTATGTGATAACACAAGTGCCATTGCCATCACTCAGAATCCTGTGCTGCATTCAAGAACCAAGCATATTGAGATCAGACATCACTTCATCAGAGATCATGTGGAGAAGAAGCACATCTCAATTGAGCATGTCCCAACTGAAGACCAGCTTGCAGATATCTTAACCAAACCTCTCTCTGAGGCAAGGTTTAACAAGCTAAGAGAAGAATTGGGAATGATGGATGATCTTCCCAGAGATGCATGAATCAGAGTTGTAGAAGTATCAGATGTGGACTCAACAGAACATCCCATCTCTGATACTCAAGCTCTTATCCATCAGAAGCTTGAATCAGAATCATGAAGGCTCAGACTTGCAAAAGTCAGAGTTGCAGGAAGGATCAGACCTGGTATTCATCAGAGGTCCTCATATCAGAACATCTCTATCTCTGATACAAGGGCTAATACCTATCAGAGTGGCTGTGGACTTAGGAAAATTTTCTAAATTCCGGACGAGACTATTCAATAAACCGGAAGTTACTATTTTACCCCCGGTAGTTATTACCACTTTTGGAAAACGGCTTTCCGCCCGCATTCCATTAAATGCAACCTCGAAACCATAAATTATATCAAACGTCCACTAACCCAAATTCATATTTACCCCGTCTGAAAACCTAAATCGCTACTGCAATTTTATTCCTCGTCTTCAAGCTTTATCTCTCTAAACTCTCAATCTTCAGAACTCTCAAACTCCTCACTAAACTGAAAATGAAGTTCATCAACATCACCGATCTTTCTGAATCTGAAGCTAAGACCCTAGTGAACAACATTGTCACAGGGATGAAGGTAGATATGTCCTCACTACCGCTGTTGGCAACAAATCAGAAGATCATGAATGAAGTGATCCAGGGAATGAGTGATTCCCAGTTGAACAAGATCGTTGCTCATCCCTATGAGCATTTCAGCAACATTGATGTCGCAGAATTCTACCTCAACGCCCATATCTCCAACAACACTATCCATTCACAGGTTCAGGGTCAGAACCTCAAAATTGATGCTGATGCTCTCAACGAGTTCTTTGGCATCTCTCTGGAGCCTCAAGAGGAGGGCACCACTGACTTCATCGAGCTTGATGATGTGAACATCACAGTTCAAAACTTCGTAGCAACCTACTGCCGAGAGGATGCAACAGGCGTAGAAACCCTGTATATGAAAAAGAATGCTCTCAAAAAGGACTTTGAGAGGCTGATGAGCATTATGCATCGGTGCTTGTGGTGCAAAACAAGTTCAACCGATCAGATGAATCACACCAACTCCAAAGCCCTGTATGCTGTTCACAGGGGGATGAACATCAACTGGGGTAAAGTGCTGTTCCAATCCATTTCTGAATCCATCTCCAAGAAGGAGAAAAAGACTGGTATGTTCTCTACAAAGATGGGTCACGGACTTCTGATCTCCAGACTCATCTCTAACTCCAAGATAGCTCTCAGAGAAGCCACCTCTGTGGACCACACAAAGACCATCTTCCTCACCATCTCTCCCAAAGTAAACGTGGCCATTGCTGCTGAACTGAAGAAATCCAACAAGCTTGAGCAAAACAGGGAGAAGCAGGCTATCAAACCTGTGGCTGCTGCTGCCCCACCCAAAATCACTCCTGTCAAGAAGTTGAGTCAGAAAAAGAGAAGAAAAGCAATCATTCAGAGTGATTCTGATAGCTCCACATCTCCTATCAGAGTTGCAAAGAAGAAGAAGAAGATTCTCTCACCCCCCAAGGAATCAGAACCTCAGGGGGAACCAGCACCAGAGCTGGCTACTGCACTGGTGATCTCTGATGCTCAGGGGGAACCTGAATCAGAGATCCAGCCCATCTCTGAATCAGCTCTGCAAGTCACCATCTCTCCACAAGAGCACCCAACTTCCTCAACTGGGATTCCTGAAGTAGATCCCATCTCTGCTCTCGAGAGACAATTTCAAAGGGTGCTAACATGGAGAAAGTGGAGAATGGGACCACTACAACAGATTCTTGCTCAGGCTGCCACCTTTGAATCTGAGGAAGCTGAAGTCCTCAAATGGGCAGACACTGATGATATCTCCTTGTGCTTTGACCTCCAATATCTGCACTCTATCCTTGAAAAGAAGAAGGAAATCTACAAAGGAAAGGAGAAGGTACCTACAACCTCACCAGAGAGACCTGTCAAGGCCCTAGAAGATCATGAGAGGGATGCCTTTGATGCCTGGCTGATGGAAAAGAAAAGGAGGGAGTCTCTAATCAAGATGAAACCGATTCCAGGTACAGAGGGAGAGCCATCAACTGCCAATGACCTATCTCTGGCAATGATGAACCTTATCAGAGAATGGAGAGACTCTCAGTTTGAAGAAACTGTTCTTGAGGTAATTACTAACTCTCCTGTCCCAATCCCATCACCTCCCAAATCCCCCTCACCTAAATCAATCACACCAACCACAACTCCACCCCCATCTCCTCCCCAACCTCAGCAAATCCCATCTCCAACACCCAAGAAATCCTCCACACCAAAACAACCCTCACCTTGCCATCAGGTAACCCCCATCAGAAGCCGATCACCCTCACCTCCTCCTCCATCACATCATCAGAGAACCCCTATCCCTCAGACTTCACCCCATCAGAGCCCCAACCATCAGAAATCCAAATCTCCCTCTCCTCAGCAGAAGCCTACATCTAACTGTCCCTCCCCTCAGTATTCTGCTGCCTCAGCACAAAAGAGAGAGCCAGTTGTAAGGATTCTTTCCTCAACTGAAGATAATGATGGGTTTCTCACAGCTTCAATGGCTGGTGATCTTCAATCTGCAAAGAGAAAGACTCCTACTCCTCCTCTATCTCCTGATCAACCTCAAACTCAACCCCAACCTCAAATCAATCAAGTACCTCAGCCAGAACCACCCAAAGCTGTCCTCATTCCCTTCCAGGAATTTGTGGAATCAGCAGAGGACTTTGGAGATCAGATGGTGGCTGGACTGAACAAGCTACTTGTACTAAATCAGAAGCATGATGCTCATCTGGATTTGGTACAGTACAACATTGAGTCAGGACTTGAGAAAATCGCCAACACCCTCTCACAACTGTCGACCACCTTCTTCAGCCACATGAAGACATCCAATGAGAAGGTTGATGACATTGCTTCCGAGGTTGCCAGTCTGCACACGGTCCTGTTCTCACAATCTCAGACTCTCTCTGCTCAAGACAAGGCTATTCAAGACCTATCTGATGCTGTGGATGATCTTCAATGGTCCTCTGATAAGCATGCTGAGCAGCTCACAGATGTAGAGGACATCTGCAAAACCTTGAAGGAATTTGACATCAAATTGATAAACAGTGGAAAGGACAGGGATCATAAGTTGACCCTCCTTGAAGCTACTACCAAGGATATTCAGTCGGCTGTGGACAAGCAAAAGGAGCTGATAGAAGGGCTGGCTTCTGTAACTCAGACTCTGCCAGGTACCCTTGAAGCTATAAAAGAGAACAATGCTACAGAATTCTCGAAAATTGGACTCCTACTTGGCGATCTTGTTGATGCCAAAAAGGGGGAAGATAGCAGAGAACCTGTCCCACTTCCCAGAGAAGCAGAAGGTCCAAGCTCCAGAGCCATTAACCCTGCTAGGTACTTTGAAAGAGCAAGGCAAAAGAGGCTAGCTGCTGGTATTCAAAGACCTCCTCCTCCTCGGTCTAAGAAAGGGAAGAAGACAGCCTCTACTTTCACTTTGGCCCAATGGCTCAACAGTGACTTGGCTAAACCTGATGCTGCTCAATTCAGAGAGATGAAGAAGCATATGACCCCTACTCAACAAGAGAATCTCATTCAGGATAAAGATGGGCTAATAATAATCAACCATGGTGGGTCTATGCAAGAAGCAGAAGACTGGTGGCGTTTGAAAGTAATCCCTGGCAAGGACCTATCTGAAGCCATCAGAAACTATCTAGATTGCCAGCTTGAACCTGCCTGGTCAGAATATCAGAATCCCAGGAATCTTGCTACAATCAGAGCTAGGGTCAATGCTGATCTGAAGGAAATTGAGGCAAAGGAAGCTGATCTAGAAGAGGAAGATATCTAAACTCTATCCCCTTGTTGCTTTAAATATCTTTCATTTATAAGATAACCAGCTTGCCTCTAATTTGCATGGCAATTTCAAATTATTTCTCTATTGCATTCTGATTATCTATGCTCTGATATCTTGTGTTATTTCTTATTTTATCTGATTGATTGTATCTTACTCTTACTATTCTCCTATGCCAAGTGCCCACCAAGTTTTTAAATGAAAGTTTATTTTTTTTACTTATTTTCTTTATGGTGAAAGGCACTTCTCTAGAAATAGTTTAAGGGTTTGGCATCATCAAAAAGGGGGAAATTGTAAGGAATAAATGTAATTAGATTTTGATGATGCTATAGGATTAGTAAGTTAGAGTACCCCCAAATTAGATTTTATGTATTAAACTTTTCAATTGTAAGTATTAGTGTAGTCGACGATCAGAGTTGCTCTATTTTGGATCAGATCAGAAGTGCATCAGAACTGCTCGACCAGACTTGCTCTATGAGAACTACTCCATCAGAGTTCTCTTGCCAGAAGTCCATCAGAGGTGTATCATGAGAGTTGCTGATAAGACTGGACATCTGATAGCCGATGAGATCTACAGATCAGAAGTACTCATCAGCGGACCTATCAGAGTCAGAGTTCAGTCAGAGATCAGAAGACCATCAGAACTCAACTCATCAGATAGCCATCAGAATCCAACATTTCAGAAGAACCTGATCAGAGCTCGACGAACACTTAGAGATTTTCAAGCAACATCCAACAGCTATGAATTCAACGGGTAAAAACATCCAACGGCTAGAAGACTGTGCATGAAAGGAAAGCATTTAATGCACATTAAATGAGCCTGATACGCTGAAGGATTAATTGCAAATGATTGACCAAGGAATCCGGGAAGATATATTTTAAAATTAGAAACCTTCCAAAAACGGCGGTCAAGTCAACTGTACGCGCATTTAATGCAGTTGTCTCCTCCTCCAACGGGCAGACAACCTCAGTATATAAGCTACACACCGAAGAACTGGAAAACAACTTTTGCTACAACTTTTGCTCATCATCATTCAAGCTCTCTTGAGTTTAAAATTCTACAACCTTCAACAAGACAAGCTTACGTTGGGAAGATTCAAACTCCAAATCTTTCATCCCCAACAAACAAGCAAAGTTCATCCTGCTCTTCAACACTTCAAGAACTTCATCAAACATCCTTTGTAACGAAGCAAGTTGGAGGAAAAACTCTGTTTTTCAAAGGATCTTCTGAAAAGAAGGGCGTCCAAGTAACTGCAGTAGTGAAGTGGTGATACTTCCGGGAAGCTGAGTGAAAGGACCAGCCATCAGGACGTGGAATTGCATCCTGGGTGGCAGCTAGACTTGAAGAAGGCGTGGAGAACTTCTTAAGTGCTAGGAACTAAGCTTTGTAACCGATCTACTTCAAAGCTAGTGGAACAGTGGACTAGAGGAACGAGTTGTTCCTTGAACCACTATAAAATATCCGGTGTCATTTACTTTACTGCAATTTATATTTCTGCACTTAGGATATTAACTGAGTAACTCTAAGACTTGGAATCTGTGTTCAGCAGACCTTGTTTTCAGAGTTATCAGAAAGGCATCTGCCTTAGTGTTTCTGAGGCTACCCGGACAGATCAGAATCCGCTGCCAAGGCCAGTTCTGATATCAGAACCAGCCTTTCTCTGTCATCAGAATCAGACCTTCTCTGATAAGTCACTTCGGACTTAGAGAAAATTTGAAAAACGAACCAGTCTATTCACCCCCCCCCCCCCCCTCTAGACTGGTTACCATATTAAACGGGACCAACATTAGCAATGCATTCTTCTGGTAGGAGTTTGAAGTCATCAAACTTCTTCATTGCAATGGTCAGCTTGTTGTCTCTTTCTTGTTCATCTCCTGCTCCAATCTCATCCAGCTTGTCCCAGATTTCTTTGGCAGTTCTGCACTTCTTTATTCTATTGAAATATCTTTCATCAATAGCTTTGTAGAGAATGTCCTTGGCAATGTTGTCAAGGTTATACTGTCTTTTCTCTTCCTTGGTCCATTCTGACCGGGCTTTCTCAATCATCTGGGGTTGAGAGTTGTCAATAGAGTGAGCAGGATTGATCTTCATGAACTGGATGAAGGGGCCGTTTTCCAAGACTTCCCACATTTCATCATGAAGGGCACATAGGTGTGCCTTCATTCTGATCTTCCAATCATCATACTTCTGATCTGTGAACATAAGATGCTTTGCAAGAGAATTATCCATAATAATAAATAAAGAGAGGCTAAGAACAAGTGGATCTTTGTTCAGAAAGTAACCTAAAAGATTACAAGAACAAGGAGGCTCTGATACCACTTGTTGGTCCCGTTTAATATGGTAATCAGTCTAGAGGGGGGGGGGGGGGTGAATAGACTGATTGGTTTTTCAACTTTTTCTCAAAGTCAAAACTGACTTATCAGAGAAGGTCTGATTCTGATGACAGAGAAAGGCTGGTTCTGATATCAGAACTGGCCTTGGCAGCGGATTCTGATCTGTCCGGGTAGCCTCAGAAAAATACTAAGGCAAATGCCTTTCTGATAACTCTGAAAGCAAGATCTGCTGAACACAGATTCCAAGTCTTAGAGTTAATCAGTTAATATCCTAGGTGCAGAAATATAAGTTGCAGTAAAGTAAATGACACCGGATATTTTTATAGTGGTTCAAGGAACAACTCGTTCCTCTAGTCCACTGTTCCACTAGCTTTGAAGTAGATCGGTTACAAAGCTAAATCCTAGCACTCAAGAAGCACTCCTCGTCTTCTTCAAGCCTAGATGCCACCCAGGATGCAGTTCCACGTCCTGATGGCTGATCCTTTCACTCAGCTTCCCGGAAGTATCACCACTTCACTACTGCAGTTACTTGGACGCCCTTCTTTTCAGAAGATCCTTTTGAAAAACAGAGTTTTTCCTCCAACTTGCTTCGTTACAAATGATGTTTGATGAAGTTCTTGAAGTGTTGAAGAACAGGATGAACTTTGCTTGTTTGTTGGGGATGAGAGATTTGGAGTTTGAATCTTCCCAACGTAAGCTTGTCTTGTTGAAGATTGTAGAATTTGAATCTCAAGAGAGCTTGAATGATGATGTGTAAGAGTTGTAGCAAAGTTGTTTTCCAGTTCTTCGGTGTGTAGCTTATATACTGAGGTTGTCTGCCCGTTGGAGGAGGAGACAACTGCATTAAATGCGCGTACAGTTGACTTGACCGCCGTTTTTGGAAGGTTTCTATTTTTAAAATATATCTTCCCGGATTCCTTGGTCAATCATTTGCAATTAATCCTTCAGCGTATCAGGCTCATTTAATGTGCATTAAATGCTTTCCTTTCATGCACAGTCTTCTAGCCGTTGGATGTTTTTACCCGTTGAATTCATAGCTGTTGGATGTTGCTTGAAAATTTCTAAGTGTTCGTCGAGCTCTGATCAGGCTCTTCTGATATGTTGGATTCTGATGGCTATCTGATGAGTTGAGTTCTGATGGTCTTCTGATCTCTGACTGAACTCTGACTCTGATAGGTCCGCTGATGAGTGCTTCTGATCTGTAGTTCTCATCGGCTATCAGATGTCCAGTCTTATCAGCAACTCTCATGATGCAACTCTGATGGACTTCTGCTAAGAGAACTCTGATGGGGCAGTTCTCATAGAGCAAGTCTGGTCGAGCAGTTCTGATGCACTTCTGATCTGATCCAAAATAGAGCAACTCTGATCGTCGACTACACTAATACTTACAATTGAAAAGTCTAATACATAAAATCTAATTTGGGGGTACTCTAACTTACTAATCCTATAGCATCATCAAAATCTAAATACATTTATTCCTTACAGTGGACCAACCCAACGCTCCTAGGGGTTGGAAGCTTCATAGATCACATCCGCTGGATAATCTCCTCACCGATCTAAATCAGGGAGTAACAACTAGATCTAAACTTAAAAACTTTTGTGCTTTCTCTGCTTATTTATCTCTTATAGAACCGGAGAACCATGAAGTGGCTCTCTCCGACACTGACTGGGTTCTAGCCATGCAGGAAGAACTAAATCAGTTTGAAAGAAATAAGGTGTGGCATCTAGAACCGAGACCCAAGAACAAGACTGTGATAGGTCTCAAATGGGTATTCAAGAACAAGCTCGATGAACATGGTCAAATCACAAGGAACAAAGCTAGGCTTGTTGTCAAAGGTTATAACCAACAAGAAGGAATAGACTTCAACGAAACATTTGCACCGGTGGCTAGATTAGAAGCAATCCGAATGCTCATTGCATTTGCGGCTCATATGGGTTTCACCCTCCACCAAATGGATGTCAAGACGGCCTTCTTGAACGGATATCTAAAGGAAAAGGTATATGTAGAACAACCACCGGGCTTTGAAAATCAAGATTTTCCTAATCATGTTTTCAAATTAGATAAAGCACTTTATGGCCTCAAACAAGCACCTCGTGCTTGGTATGAACGTCTATCTAAATTTCTTTTAGAAAATGGTTTTGAAAGAGGAAAAATAGATAAAACTCTTTTTCTAAAAATAAAAGATCAAGCCCTATTGGTTGTTCAAGTTTATGTTGATGATATTATTTTTGGTGCTACTAACGATTCTCTTTGTGATGAATTCTCTAATCTTATGAGTTCCGAATTTGAGATGAGTATGATGGGGGAACTTAATTTCTTCCTTGGCCTACAAATCAAGCAATCAAGCAAAGGAACTCAAATATCTCAACAAAAGTACCTCAAGGAACTCCTAAAGAAGTACGGAATGAGTGAAGGCAAAACCATGACTACACCTATGGGAACAAATGATAGGCTGGATGCGGATGAACAAGGAAAGAGCATAGACCAAAAGATGTATCGAGGAATGATTGGGTCCCTACTGTACCTCACTGCCAGTAGACCTGACATTGTTTTCAGCGTAGGTCTATGTGCTCGGTTCCAGGCCAATCCCAAAGAATCTCACCTCAAAGCTGTGAAAAGGATCCTCAAATATCTCAAAGGAACTGCTGATTTATGCCTATGGTATCCTCGTAATGAGAATTTCGAACTAATTGCATATTCAGATTCTGACTTTGCAGGTGATTTATTACATAGAAAAAGTACGTCTGGAACTGCTCATTTCCTGGGTCCATGTCTAGTTTCATGGAGTTCTAAGAAACAAAACTCAATAGCACTCTCAACAGCGGAGGCTGAGTATGTAGCAGCCGCATCTTGTTGCTCTCAATCATTGTGGATCATGCAACAAGTAAGCGATTACGGGGTTGATTTAAAGTGCACGCCCATCCTATGCGATAATACAAGTGCAATAAGCATATCAAAGGACCCGGTCATGCATTCTCGGACAAAACATATTCATATACGACATCACTTTCTGAGAGATTGCGTGGAAAAGGGGATAATCAGGCTGGAATATTGCAACACCGAGAAACAAATAGCTGATATCTTTACCAAGCCTCTGGGAAGAGAAAGGTTTGAACTAATTAGACTAGAACTCGGTCTAATTAATTCCTAACTTATTCGTTCTACTTCTTATTTCCCAATCTCAGTTACTAATCTCTTTTATTGGTCGCGAAGAGGGCATGCAGGACCTTTCGACATCATCTAAGGGGGAACAAATAAGTGTCCTGATTTGGGCAATATTTCGGTTTCTTTTGTTGAATGACAAAAGGGGGAAAAACGGGTGCCCCTTTATGTATTGATTTCTCTACTATTTATGCTTGATACTAATCTGCAGGGAAATCTTCATTATGGCACCTATGTTTGTCATCAACAAAAAGGGGGAATTTGTTGAGTATGTGGTTTTGTTGATGACTAACCATGCAGCTGGAACGGGGGACAGAACCGACAGATCAATTCCACAAAATACTTGGTCCCATAATTATTTATGTGTCTACGTGTGCATGTCCTTCATCGTATGATATTTTACTTGCATGATTTGACATATATCTTTTGGAAAGTATCTTTAATACTAATGTAGTATTTGAATTGAATAATCTGCTTTATGAAAAGATGGTCGTATATTGATATAATAGATACTTTCCATATAAGTTGAATTGCTTATTTGCTTTCCTTGATTATTGAAATTGAAATAAACCTTTTTTGAGTGGGTTGTTGACTTCTCGATATGAACCGTTGCATACTTAATTATGTTAAGTAAATAATATCTCTTGCTAGTAATGTTTCTTCAAGCAATCAATCTTTATGCATGGAAGAGAATCTTGCTCTCAAGATGGAAAGGCTTTCAAAATACAACAAGGCAAGAATCATTTTTACGAAGGAAAGCTCCAACGGACTCATCTCAAGCGGGTTATATAATCGAAGAAGCTGTGGAGAAAGATAGTGCTGAACCGAGAAAAATACTTAGAAGAATTATTCAAGAAAAGGATCAAGTCCTTGGCGCCTGAAACTGCCCGCTCGGAGTTCTAGATAGAGTTTCTCTTTTCCCTTTCATATTGTACTTGGAGTATTGAGGCTTAATTGGCTAGAGTAGCTGCCTCGGGTTAAGTGTGTGTGAGAGCTTTGTGATAAAGCTGAGAGGCTCTCTACCCGCAAGGTAGAGATGCATAACTCTTCCTAGAGAGGATAGAGTTGGGGAGGCTCAAGGGTAGATTAGGAGAATCTCTCTTGTAACTCTTTCAAAGGCTTGTTTAGTGAAGTTGTTTAAAATTCCTCCGAGGGAGGTCGAGGTTTTTTAATCCCTTTGAGCCAAGGGATTTTTCCTCGTTAAATTCTTGTGCACTTTACTATTTCGCAATTCCCTTTATCCCACACTAGAACTCGGCGAAAAACTGCCACGGTTCCACACACACACAATTCACCCCCCCTCTTGTGTTGCTAACCGTTTTCATCAGGTGTGTTAACTCTTTTTTCCTTTTGACCAAGGTTTACTTTTTCCCATTGGGTTTTGTTACATGGTAATGTTTTAATGAGACAACATAATATGCACCATCCCACATTTTAATTTTGAAAAAGCAAAAGAATGTTGAAGAAAGAACATAATTACTATATCGCAGTCAAAAGTAATTGACGTGTAGTTATTAATGCATCATATTTCCTTTTCATCTGACCAATGTTTATTTTTCCCATTAAGTTTTGTTCATTGGCATCGTTTTAACAAGTTAATTATTTTTACGCTGATCACCTTACGCTGGGCACACAGGGGTAGAATTAAAGGAATTATATTCCCCTATTTGTGTGTCTTCGCTGAGGTAATTAATGTGACAAACACTGGAATGATTAGACTTCCAAACATTCTTGATTAATGTAAATATTAAGGATGAATGTAAACTTGAGGGGGGGTACCACCTACATCACGTTAGTGTCGTTACTCTCCTTTCCTTTAATCAAATTTTATTTTTCCCACTGGGTTTTTAATGAGGTAACAATGCATATACGACTTATTGATCAAAGCAAGGATCAAATAAAGATAGACTTAATGAAAGAAATTTGTCGTGATGCTATACTCTTTTTCTCAGTTCAAGGTTATTTTTCTGACATGATTTTTGTTACTTGACAGAGGTTTTGACGAGACAACAAGACAAATACCAAAATCTATCTACAACTCAGCACAAGGGGGAGTGTTGAATGAAATTCTATGTAGTGTGCTATCGTTTATATAGAATATGTATTAAGGTCGTTATATATGTAAACTATGTATTCTGGGTGTGTTGGCCCGTACTTGTAAACTCTATTCTATGATTTCTATCCCTATTAATAGGGGCGTATGGTAATGAAACTCTACGCACAATTCTCCCTACAACAGTTTGTTATTTGAAACCCCCATTTTTAGTAACAATGTGAATAGGTTTAAAATTTTAATTTCAAATGAAGACAGACATTCAAGCAACGAAAAAAAAGTTTTTCAAGGTCTCTGAGATCTCAAGTAATTTTGGCTGGTGCATTTAGTTATAATTAAAATCGAATGAAAATGCCTTTTGCTTAGTTTGATTGTTGTTCATTTGAATTTAGTTTGTTAATAAATGTGTATTTGAATTTTTTCTCGATTATCGCATCATTATGCACTCAGATATATAATACGAAGTGTATTCTATAATTAATTTCTTTGAATATTTTATAACTATCCAAGTATATATGGTCTGAAATGGTTTGATCTGGTCTAGTTTGATATGGTCTGGACTGAAAATAGTCCAACTAAAAACATCCTTATTGGTAAGTGTGAATAAGCTGATTTTTCTACAGGCCCAGTAATTTAGACTCGAGGAAGCCTAGCATTGTATCCGGCCCAATTGCCCAAAATTTACAAAAGGCGCAGACTTGAGGAAGCCGAGCGCGGCAGCACGCATCGGCAGTCGTCGCCTCCGTGACTCACCCTTCGGCCAATCGACCGTTTTCACCTTCCGGTATTCCTCCAGTCCCCTTTTATTGATTAGTTGATTCATTGAGTTAGTTAATTTAATGATATTTGTTGAAACCTAAGCAAACTCTGATGGGTGAGGCCGTTCAGCTATTGGCATCCATGCACCCTCTAAAACCTTAAATATGGTCACTATGGGATAGAATGAAACTTTGGGATTTATGAACAAAGTTGAAGTTCTTTGTAATGTGACTATACATGTAATACGAGAATAATATGCACGTTTGCATCTAATTGGCTTAGTTCAAATATTTTGTCATGTGTTTTTCTGTTGGTACACTTTTGCTTCCACTAGTTGGTTCTTTCAGCTGTAAAAATAATTCATCACTTGTAAAAAAATGAAATATTGTATATCATGATCAACAAGGCTTATGTTGCTAGGCTTTTTATTCAATTCCTTCAGAAAGAGCAGTGCAAAAATGACACTTTCAGAGGAGGAGATCACGAGACTATTCAGGATCCGAAAGATAGTGATGGAAATGCTTACAGACAGGGGCTACTTGGTAGGAGATTTTGAGATAGGAATGTCAAAGCATCAGTTCATTCAGAAATATGGTGAGAATATGAAGAGAGAGGACCTTGTCATTCAAAAGGCACTGCGCAATGACAGTTCAGATCAGGTATGTGCTTGGCTGATGCATGTTTTTAATTGGCTAATGTTCTATGTCAGTATATACTTTTTCGGTGATTGTGATATGAGTTGCACTGTCTTTCTGACTTTTGGGTATGCTAATATCATGGTTGTCACGGCAGCGCGGCGCCAGCCAACCGCCTTATTGCCTTGGCGTTAAGGCGCCCGCCTAGGTGATAGTTATTCAACAAGTCGTGCCATTACATAATATATATAAATATATAAATAATATAAATTAAAACATATTCCGTGTATTTACTTCTGTACTTACTACTCAAACCAAAATTTTAATAATTCAAAACAAGGGTTTAGCATTCATCTCAAATCTCAAATATAAATGTTCAGAACAATAAAACATTTAGACTGGGAATCATCAATGTATAATAATATTCACCTGAGGTTAAAACAGTAAGTAAAGAATTAAACCATGTAGTCTATCTGGATACCTAATCGACATACTAAAAATATAAAACATAAACAAATCAGGGCTTTAGGCTTAATGACAAAAAAGAAAGAATGGTAGATGCACTTACCCACAAAGAAAAAGAAATGAGGCCGGGCTTCGCGAGAGGAGACAACAGTGGAGCAGGGAGCTGCATTAGTGGCCGGTGGGGCAACCTGCATCAGTGGCCGGTAGGGTGACCTGCGTCGGTGGCCAGCGGGGCGATCCATGTGGCTTAAAAGACTAAGCGTCACACATTTCCAGGTCAGGTCAGCAAAATAAACTATATTTGGCGTTGCCATGGTGCCTGACTATCCCTAGTCGTCGCCACAGAACGCCTAGGAGGCTTCAGGCGAGTCGATTGAGCATGTCAGTTCTCTTCCATCGCCAGGACGCCTGGTCGGTGGCTAGGCGACTCCCCGGCGACGCCGTGATAACACTGGCTAATATTAATAATTAATGTGTTAGTAATGTGTTAGTTGCATATAGTAATTTACTTTGGCCAGACAGCACATTTAACAGCCTACTCAGTATGAAATTCCATAACCTCCTCTTCATCAAGTTGTTGTAAAAATTACTTTTTTCATAAGGGTATACTTGGTAAGTAATGGGTCTCATACCCCCCATTTGGGAGGTGTATAACTCTAGCTGCAAAAGTAGGAATGAAACCCATGGTAGAATACTACCAATCACAAACTATAATCTTTCTATTTAAGCACTCTTGAATCATCCAAAATTGTAAAATTTGTTATTAGTTAATATGTTTGTTAAAGATCAATATAGGTAGAATACAGGTGTCAAAGATGTATTCATTAATTTGTGGATTGATGATTCTTTGTATTTCTAATGTAAGCATTCAAATGGTATTTTCAGTCATGGTTTTTTAAAATAACAGGACTTAAATACTTAATAATATAATAGAGGATAAGTTTCTTGATAATAATCTTACTGTTCATATTAAGGAAAAAATCCCTGAAACATTTGAACTAAAGCAACTAATTAAACTTGGTACTTGAAGAACTTATTTTTTAAATTAAAAGCAAGATATGCGCAAATGTTTAGGGACTAGTTTACTATTTGGCATTTCAAATAGATTTTATTTATTTTCATAATTGTTTTAATGTTTAGCATACTTGGTTATCAATTTGGCTCCACCCTAATTAAAATCTTGAGTCTGCCAGACATCCACTGCAGATTTGGGCCTATGCACCTTACATCTTATTGGATCCAGGCCATAGGCATCATATATTACAGGGTCCATGAAATATTCATTCTATCGGGATCTAGGCAATAGACATTGACAGTTATAGAATTGTGCGTGGAGTAAAGTACGTACATATGTATTATGCATATGTAGAATTCATGGCAAATGGCAATATTATTGCAATGCCTAGTGTCATTAACACTGTGCTGCAACCTTAGTGTAAAAAAGCGTGCCTCAGGCGCTCAAAGGCGTGACGCGCAGCTAGGCGATGGGTATATCGCATCTGTTAGTCCCACTCGCAGTAGATACCCAAAGGCTTGCCCAATCCGTCGCCTTTTGCTGCTTTCTGCGCTTCTGGGAGGCGGCCGCCTCTGGCGCCTTTGGGATGAGTATCTGATACGGACCTGAGTATTAATATAAATAATAATGAATATTTTATTAAGCTGTAATAAGGAAGTGGGCTGGGCTGGCTCATTAGAAATAGAATAAATAAGGGTGAGGGGTGAGTAGATGGATAGGCAGAAATTGGGACTGGGACTTGGGAGTGTTGAGACTACTCGAAGTGTCTCGATTGTATCTTCTCTTTTCAGTTTTCGTCAATTTTAATTTACTTCAATTTACCGTCAAATTCTCGAGTACCTATCAGTATTGACTTATCCCATTGCCTTTCCCTATTCTTCCGCTCCTCTCTCCTAGCATTGTAGAATCGCAAGTTTGTTTGTTGTGAAAGGAGTTGCAGGTTTGTTTTTATTTGAAAGAAGTCGCAGGTTTTTTTTGAAAGGAGTCGCAGGTTTATTTTTTTTTTGAAAGGAGTACAGGTTTGTTAAATTGTTATTACTCTGTACGTTTTTGTTTCCTTTACTCTTTCTTCTCTTTTTATTTTAAAATTTTAAATTTATCAAACAGTTTCAATTATTTAAATATATGAATAACAATTTAGATAATTTAGATAAACTCTTTTTATTTAACAATTTAGCAATCTTCCCTAAACCCTAAACTAAATCATATGGTTTATCGATTTTAAATAATAATAATAATAATAATAATAATAATAATAATAATAATATAATAATAATAATAAAGAGGGTTTCTACAATTAGATTGTTTAGGTTTTTACTTTTAACAGTTTAGTATAAAATTAATGTTAATTGTGTGTTGTATGATTGTTTATTACATTATAGTTATGTATGACAGTTTATTATGATTAATAATTTATCATAACTGTTTATTAAAAAATTACTATTAAATGTTTAGAAATTAGTATCGACCGTTTATTTGTTTTAAATTATTAAAATATTACTCTAAACTGTGTTTTATTTTATAGTTTATTATGTAACAGTTATATATGAAAATATTATTTTTTTGGCAGAGACAGTTTATTATTATAAAAAATTCTTATATAACAGTTTATTAAAATAATTACTGTTAATTCTTAAAAAAATTATTATTAAGAGTTTATTATGACAGGTTATAAATATTAACACTTGATTATATAATGGTTTAATTAAAAAATTGCTATTAATAGTCTATGAGTACACTACTTTGCTTATGAGTTTGCTACTTTGCTTTTTAATTACATTATGAATGGGCATTTAACATATTTGCTGTTAGTGTTTGAATATTTTTTTTGTGTGTGATTGATTTTAGTGTTAATTAAGCTTGTTTCATGGCTTGAGGTATTTTAGTGAAGTTATCACTTTTGGGAAGAGGCCTTCATGTAGCAGTAGTATAATTATAATTTACCTTGCTTGTGAGTTTGCTAGTTTGCTTTTTTAATTACATTATGAATGGGCATTTAACATATTTGTTGTTACTGTTTGAATAAATATTTTGTTTTTTTGTGTGATTGATTTTGGTGTTAATTAAGCTTGTTTCCCGGCTTGAGGTATTTTAGCGAAGTTATCACTTTTGGGGAGAGGCCTACATGTAGAAGTAGTATAATTATAATTTACCAAAGTTATATTGTTAAGTTCCGTGAGGCGCATGCCTCGCCACCCCGTGCTTCGGGCAAATCAATGAAATCGCCTCATGCCGCCTCACGCCTTTTAAAACTAAGGCTGCAACCAGCTTACTGGAAGACCATGGGCTGCCAAAATAGAGCGAACCACACCAAAAGTTAGTAGAAAAAATGGAACTGTTCGGTTTTGTTAAGACATTCAAAGCATTCTGGACTTCTTTCTGAATGTCTTCAGCAAAACTCACTTTTATAACAAGAATATACATTAACTCAAGTTTCAATGCTAATATAATAATTTAAAAGCATCTGATAAACTAAACGCATATCTACATTTTCTGTACTATACTCTAATTGAACCAAAAAACCCACCATTCTTCTTTGGATCTTGGTCTCTCAGCGTGGGTATCTTTTGTGCCCATGATGCACAATGCCTACTTGAAAGGGTGTATGGTGTGTTGATGTTTTATTGGCTAGTGACATACACACTGTGCTGATTCCAGCTCAAAATAACATCATACAACAACAACATCCAAGCCTTAAACCCAAAAGATTTTGGGGTCGACTAACATGAATCAAACCATGATATCAATGCCAAAAAGAAAAGATAGACAAGAAAAAGAGAAAAGAAAAATAATAATGAAGTAAGATAAACGGATAAGATAAATATAAGATAACAATAACATAAAAACATAACAAAGATAAACGACAAAAAGATAAAAGAACATAAAAAAGCTTAAAGATAAAAATAACATAAAAATATATAAAGATAAAGAAGATAAATGATAAAAGAAAAGGAGAGAGAAAAGATAGAAAAGAGATCAACCGTCCACATGAATGTGCGTCCTTCACTTTGCTCTCTCCAAAGTCATACTCTCGTCCAATCCAAGAAGACACATATCAGTTCTGATTTCTCCAATCCAAGTCTGTTTGGGTCTTCCCCTCCCTATCCTCCATGCCTCTTCTCCCCACCTCTCAAGTCGTCTAACAGGTGCATCACTCGGTCTTCTACGCACATGACCAAACAATCGCAAACGAGATTCTTGCCTCTTATCTTTTATAGGTGCTACTCTCACCTTTTATCTGATTATCTCATTCCTCAAGCGGTCTTTTCTGGTATGTCCACACGCTCAACGCAACAAACGCATCTCTGCCACACTCATTTTTTGAATGTGACATTGTTTCACCACCCAACACTCTACGCCATACCTTAATGCAGACCTAATTGCTGTTCGATAGAATTTACCTTTCAGTCGAGTCGGCATACCTCGATCACATAGAAATCCTGATGCGCTCTTCCATTTCATCAACCCAGCTTTGATTCTATGGGAATATGGGATACATCTGCATCTAATTCACCATCCTTCTGAATTATGGGGCCCAAGTAACAGAACATATCAAAGATCATCATGGACTGACAAAATAGAACAATGAAAACCATACCAAAGATCGGAAGAAAAGACAGAACCATGGCACCCTAGAGAGAGAAGAACAGTTTGGTTGTGGCGAGATCTCAATACTCTCTAGATTTCTTTTTGAAAGTTATTGCTTGTTGAAAACTTTTCAGCAAAAACTTTCTGGACTTCTTTCTGAAGTTATCGCTTGTTTACAACTTCATCCCAAACCCTTCATAATGAGAGCATACAAAGTCCAATACTAATACTAATATAATAATAAAAAAAGGTAACTATCTGATAACTAAAATAAATATCGATATTATTTATACGGAGTGCTATACACTGATCGGAACAAATACGCTGATTGGACCAATTAAGTCAACCATCCCTGGTTCTTGGTCTGCTCAGTGCGGGTATCTTTGTGCCCATGATGCATAACACTCTTCTTTTGGAGGAGTTTATGGTGTACCAGTGTTGCATTTTCTCTGCACAGGAAGATTGATGGTTTTCATTTTCCAAGCCATACATTTAAAAATGATTTGTAATGCACTAATGTGAAATCTCTTGATATCTATTTTTTTTGCTTTCCCATGCTTTATGATACAGATATATGTTTTCTTTCCTGACGAACCAAAGGTTGGTGTTAAGACAATGAAAACATACACAAATCGCATGAAGTCGGAGAATGTTTTTCGTGCAATATTAGTCGTCCAACAAAACTTAACTCCTTTTGCTCGGACATGCATAAGTGAAATATCTACAAAGTTCCACTTGGAGGTGTTCCAGGTAATGAATTAGTTTTATCATTTTTATATTTTTATACTTTTAATCATTGAATATATGGATATGGAGAAAGAGTGAACCTTACACATTAACATCATTATAGGTCTTTTTATCGTACTGGAAATGTAATTCAAACTTTGAGAATTAGTTACTACATGCTCGATTCATCTTTCTTCACGAGATGTGCTGTTTCTTGAATATTACTACCACAAAGGGATGGTTAAAGAAATAAAACACTATGTATCGAGGTGAAACCTTTGTGTCATAGACAATTGAAGCTGAGTTGTATCTAACGCTTTACTTTTTATATTTAAACAACAACAGTATCCAAGCCTTAGACCCAAAAGTTAAAAAATGTTGTATACTTATGTTTGCTCAAAATCGTGTACACTAATGTGCTGTTTTCAACGCCTTAACCATTGTATGCGTAACCTTTTTTTAATTGGTGCCCAAGTCTCAAGGACTTTGCCCTCCCCAAACTTCAGCAGGCCTCAATAATGCTTTATTGAACCAAGATTAATGTGATGCTCATGAATTTGTTAGAATTACATACTATTTCCTTTATTGGATAGAAGGAACATAATACCTTTTTTTCTTTTGCTTCAGATTTTAAGATGTAAAATGGATGTTAGTGTGCACTATCAAATATATAAGAAAGTGACCACCAATGTTACTTCCATGATATGTTGTAGGAGGCTGAGTTATTAGTCAACATAAAAGACCATGTTCTTGTTCCTGAGCACCAACTGCTCACTGCTGAGGAAAAGAAGACCTTACTGGAGAGATATACTCTCAAGGAAACTCAGGTTAGTTTTTGGTTATTCTGCATGCATCCTACTTGCTATCATGAGGTGGTCTGATCTCAGTCATGATCTGGCTAGAAGGAACCATCTCCAAAATTTCGAATCAATTGCAAAAGCAATTTTGGGTGTCAAATTGTTATATAATTTTGTTGATATAGGATCCGGAATTTCAGATACCATGGATTTAGAGTGTGGGTATTAGGTTGTTCCCGCTGTTCCAAGAAAGGAGTCCCATTCGAAAGGTCCTCCCCCCAAAAAAGTATTCCTATCTAGAACAAAGAAGCCAATTGTTATTATATTTAGTGGTGCTTTTCAAATGAAAGTCTCCAAACCATGGTAACTATGTTAAATTTACAATTTGTTAGAACTGATACGAGACTAAAATTATTTGGTAAACAAAACTATTTTTTGAGATGGAGGCAGCACTTTATCTTAGGAAGTAGAACTGGTTTGATGATCAACTCCCATCTCCATCAAATGGACCAAAATTAAGATCCACAGACATCCATAATTTATTGGAATATTTATTTCATTCTTGGGAGTTTCATATTAAAATGCGCTGTTCGTCACTTGTTTGAATGGATGATTCTATTGTTTGGTAGATCAGTGAACGCTATTTTTCAAATTCCTATTCTATCAGGCTGGAAAGGATATTCCTTAGCACCCATCGCTATTACAACAACAACATCCAAGCCTTGGTCCCAAAAGATATCGGGGTCGGCTAACATGAATCGATACATGATATCACCACCAAAAGGAAAAGAAAGAAAATAAAGACAAAAAAGATAAGCTATTATGAAAAAGATAATATAAAAAGAAATGAATATACCTAAAAATGATAAAATAAAAAGGATAAAAATAATGTTTATATATAAGGATAAAAGGATAAAAAAAACAAGAAAAAAAATGAGGGGAAAAGATAATATGAGATCACGCCTCCACACGAATACCCGCTCTCCACTTTGCTCTCTCCAAAGCCATACTCTCATCTAACCCATCGCTATTATTCTACCAAAAATGGAAACAAAGATTTTGAAAGGGAAATGGTTTGTGTTCTGGAAATGTTCCCCATACAAAAAGGTTTTAGAAGTACTGAAGTATAGAAGCTCTCACCTCTTTAATTTATACTCCGTAATAATACTTGTATGCGTATGTATAATATATGAACTGTACTTCCTCACTCCCGAAAGGTATGTCTTGTTTCCATTTTGCATGCATTTATTGGACTAGGTGCCAAAGCAAAGTTCATCCTCTTTCCAGCCCCCTCCCCAAGTTCTGAGTTGGCAAAATATTTTGTTTTCTACTTTCTAGCTAATAGTTATTTGGGGTTTTTGTGTGGTTGATATTAAAACCAATATATCACGAGAGGTATTCCCTAAGGCAGACTTATGAAGGGTTACACATGGAAAGTAGTGGATCAACTAGGAAAATCAAAATGTTATTGATGTTTATTTTGGGAAGATTGATAGTATATTGGGACAAATTATAAAGAAAAACAAGATGTGTAAAATGGGATGGAGGGAGGATATTTTATGATTTATAATATGATATTGTAGTTTATTACTCCCACCGCCTCGCTAAGAATGTCTCATCTTTCATTTTCGGTCCGTCTCACTAACTTTATGGTAAAGTTTTTGTGGTTCTAAATCATTCTTACTTTATTTTTACTTTATCAATTCAATATCAACCACATGAACCCATTTTTCTTGATAATTGTACCACATTTTCTTAAATTACTACCTCCGTCCTATTTTATGTGTCCCCTACTTTGGTTTGGCACAATTTTTAATAGTGATTGAAAAAGTAAAAGTTTTGGTTGAGATTTGAGTATAATAAAGTAAGATATTGTAGACTTGTAGTTCACATATTTCTTTCCAAAAAAGGAAATGTGACACTTATTTTGGTATAACTCAAAAAGGAAATTTGACGCTTATTTAGGGACACTTATTCTAATGCATGGACAAAAATGTTTTGTACTTATGGTTCCCTGACAATTCCAAAGCAAGATAGAATAAACAATCTAGTAATTTCTTTCTGACCAAACAATGAAACTTGAAATAATCCTTTGTTTCACACCATTCTTAGGCATATTAAAATTTAAGTCTTCACGAATCACGAATAAAGCTTGTTTTCAAAGTATCTTATTATCATCAACATTGTTTCTAGTCTTCATTTATGTTGGTGGTGTTCCCATGCCCGCACAATTTTGCTTCATAGTTTTATCATATTCACATTCATTCTTCATCATTACCCCAATGCCGCAAAGGCTACCACCTACGGTGGTAGAGGGGATCGGATGTACGAGTCTTATCTCTGTACTAAAGCACTAAAGCATAGAGAGAATGTCTCTGGATGACCCATAGTGAAAATCGCGTCGAGAATTGCATGCACTGATTGTTGCTTCATAACTAAGAAGCGCAGACAGTTTAGTGAGTCGTTTTGCTTTATTCCATCATATTCCCAAGCCAAAAGATAGTGTCTTTGGCTCCATTGCAAATGATGGGAAATTTTATCACTCATCACAAATTAATTTTCCTATCTCTGCTTGCTGAATAGTGGCTACTGCCTGTTGTATGCTTTCAGTTGCCTCGTATTCAGGTGACTGATCCAGTTGCCAGATACTACGGGCTAAAGCGTGGCCAAGTTGTGAAAATAATCAGACCAAGTGAGACGGCCGGTCGTTACGTCACTTACCGATATGTTGTCTGAATGTGGTACTATTGTTGCGTTCTCGAGTGAAATGAAATGAGAATGCTCGTTGGGGCTTCTAAATCTGCAGTAGTGTGTTTAGTTATAGCTTGCATGTACTCGGTACATGTATCTCTTGTCTTACTATTGGGTTTCGGTTGATATCTGTTTTTGTCTTGGACAGTCTTTGCGAGAAATCGACTTTGAAGAATGATAAAAAAGTTGGGGTTTGTAGATTTTAGCTCAATTTAAAAAAGCTGTAGGCTTGCTTGATCAGGGTGATAGAAATCGGATTCAGCGGAATGTACTTATTTGAATATCTCTCTCCCTGTTAAAGAATTCTACTCCTATTGATCTCCTTCCTTGATCAAGACGTCATGGTCAGGGAAGTCTGTATCATCATGGAGATGGTTATATCAAGAACTGACATGATTACTCTGATCGGTTTATTCATAAATTGCGGGCATGCATGTGGTTTGCCGTTCTCTGACTGTGCATGGTTGCTGCCACTGATTTTTGTGTTTGTAGCTGCATGCATGTTGCGGGATTGAAGGCACATTCTAACTTCATTTGCACTGCTTAAAGTGCAGAAGTAATGTGTCTTGTTTATGTAACATAGATCGTATGAACAAAACAATGCCCAAAATAAAACATTGGCTAAAGGGTCAAATACAAATAGGTACATGAACTAACTTAAAGTGTTCGATTAGCCCCTTATATAGGAGGTTCTGCCCGTCCGTCGCCAATGGGGGCGGTTCTCGGTGGAATTTTTTGAGCATCTTCTTCATTAAGTCTAGTTTATCCATACCCAATTTCAGCTAAAAATTCAACCGGGAAGGCAGTCAAATGATTTTTTGAAGATAACTGTGCAGTTAAACAACGCATTACATTTTGGAAAATCATTTGACTGCCTTCTCAATTTAATTTTTAGTTGAAATTTGGTATGGGTAACTAGACTTAATGAAGAAGATGTTCAAAAAATTTCATCAAAAAATTCCACCGGGAACCGCCCGAATTGGCGACGGCCCGGGCAGAACCTCCTATATAAGGGGCTAATTGAACACTTTAAGTTAGTTCATGTACCTATTTGACCCTTTAGCCTAAAACATTTTTGTCTCAAAACATATCCAAATGACATCAAATCATCATTCAATCATCAAAACCAAAACCAGGGATCAAAGTTAAATGTCTATTGGGCAAAAACAATTCCCAAAACAAGACTTATTTGTCTCGAAAGTAGCTTTATAATTACATAGTTTCCAAACTCAAATGTAACTTCAAAACTTGAATCCATAGGTAGCTTACAAACAAGGTTTAGACTGGCAGATCATTTGCGGATGTTTTGGCCAATCAATCAGAATCTACATTATCTCTCAAAACTCATTCACGCTACAAGGGCATGCCCTCGCTGGCTCGGTGACTTTTCCGGGAGAAGAAATTCAGCTTTTAGCTGCGCGGCATAAACTTGCTTTGGTGGGTTTTTTCTTTAAAAGCAGTCCGAGTTTGGCTATCATGCGCAAAACTTTTGAAATTGGGAAAAATTATTAAAATACCCCAACCTTTGAAAAAGTGTGAGATGAGCACCCAAAACCTGCATATGTAATTTAAATATCTCAAATTTTATATAAAAATTTATTTTAGCACCATAGTCAAGTATTATTTCTTTAAAAAATGTAAATTTATGATGTTAATTGCATAATTCAAAATATTTAGAATTCCTGAAGACACAATTAACATTCTAAGCTTTCATTGCAAAATAAATAATGTTACCACCAATCTATATTATTGCAACACTTTTAATTTGCAATTTTAAATTATACAATTAACTCCATAAATTTACATGTTTGAAATAAATAATACATGACAATGGTGCGAAAATAACTTTTTATATAAAGTTTGGGATATGTAAATTACATATGCAAGTTTGGGGTGTTTACGTCAAACCCTTCAAAGTTTGGGGTATTTTTATTATTTTTCCCTTTGAAATTATAGGTTTTAAAGGTTCACTCATCTTGGTGTATTGGATCAAAAACATGTTTCGATCGATTTGATCTTGAAGAGGATTACAGTAGGCGTTGGAATAAACAAACTTGGTCTATTCATGGTAGCATTACGAGGGTGACTAAATAGCTTCCTGACTTTAGGCCTGACATTGTATCCCCAATGGTTCCTATTTGGTTATCTTTTGAGGGATTGACTATTCATCTTCAAGATAAACGAGCGTTATTTGATATTGCTTGGTTAATTGGTAAGCCCCTAAAACTAGATGCTGCTACTTCTTCCTTAGAACTCCCCTCAGTTGCTCATGTCTGTGTGGATTGTGGAGCTAGACGTGACTAAGGAGATGCTTAGAAAAGTACACATTTTAGTAATAAGATCAAAAAATGTAATAAAATGTGTTTATAATAAGAGCGACCACCCTGTGCATTATACGGGTGAAAATGTGTACTAAAAAAACTTGTACGCAAAAATGCAAATTAATAAGAAAAACCATCCTTCACAACACACAAGTGAAAATACTAGTCTATTAATTATATAACTATTCTTTCTAGTACTCGTAGTAATTTGCATTCATTTTATGACATTACTACTTTGTACTAGGGATGGACTCGGCTTGGGCCGAGTCGGGCCCGGTCCCAGTCTTGATGGGCATCAGTACTACAAAATTCAGGCCCGATACCGGCCTGATTTGTACCGGTACCGGTTTCCGTTTGGGTACCTAGTCGGGCCTCGGTCCGGACCCGGGTCGGGTCGGTTTTGGTTAATTTGTTTCTGATTTATTGAGCAAGTATTAGACAATTTAAAATTAAATATATCTTTATTTGAAAAATAAAGTACAGTTGGGAATTGAGATGCAAAGTGTCGGTTCTATAATAACTATATATGAAGCAAATTAAAAATTAAATGCTTATCGTCGGAAACTTCGCCAGCGTCTGTTGTTGTTTCCTCCATGAAGGTATGAAGTGGCGGTCGGGGGCTATGCAAAATTCTTGAGTTCTACGTTGGACCTTCAACCAATCCTGGAAGCAAATGAGCGTCTCAAAAGATTCTGCGCTCAATCTCATTCTATAATCCGCTAGGACATTCCCGGCTTCGCTAAATTCTTTTTCCACGATTAGTGTTGACTTCAACATTGATAACACTTGCTTCGCCATCTTCGATAAAATCGGGAACATTCCTTCTTTGTCCTCTCACCATTTGAGAATGTCAAAGTGCTAGCCTGCCTAGCCATCCCCTTCTTTATACTCAGGAGGAAACGTTAGATATAAAACAACGAGGGTTGATTTATTTTTTCATAAGATTGCATAATGTAGATTTGAAAAATGATTTTCCTTTAGAAGAAGAAGCAATTGGTTTTGGGGGAGGGAGAGTGATACCATAATGTCCATGAAACTCATTAACTAATTGATGAAATAAGTTACTAACATCGTTGTATTGCTCTCTAGGATCTATGAGTTTATCATCATACATAGGTAATGGACTGAAAAAACAAGTATAATAGTACTCTAAACATGATTGACAGACAACAAGTTTGAAACGAGGATCAAGACAAAAAGCAATACCATATATAGGCGGAATTAAGGTATAATATTTTAAAAACTCTTCTTTCATGAAATCACAAAAACAATGAACGTATAGGGCGGTGAAAAATTCAGAAAAATCACTGGCCAAATTAACAGCTTCAACAAAAAACTGGTATGTTGTAGGTTTATAAACATGACTAAAAGTTAGAGTTGCGTTATAAAAAAAATACCAAAACTTGGACAATTTTACCATAGTGTCGATCTCAACCGGTTCTATAATATAGTTAACAACTTCTTTTTAAAAAGCAGGAAAATGGGCTTTTAATGTAAGAAGTACAACAATTAAGTTATAATAAGTACTATTTCAGCGAATACACAAATCTTTAGGAAAAAACACAATATTTAACACGTCTAACTCTCAAATATTCACACCATTGCCTTTTAAGTTGATTAGTACCCCAAATAATTCTAATACCCCCTTTCACGTTCTCCATCACAGATTCTAACACGGTTAAACCGTCTTTTACACATAAGTTCAAAATATAAAATGCACAACGTTGATGAAAAAATCTACCCATCAAAGTAAGATCACACAATTCATGCAATTTAGGAACAACAGCAGTATTATTACAAACATTATCAATACCAATAACAAAGACCTTATCAATCAAATTATATTTAGTTATAATACGCTCAATACAAATATTATCATCGGTGTATCAGCCATTAAATTCTCAAAAAGCGATAACATGTTTATGCATATCCCATTTAATTTACCATCAATATAATGTGCAGTCACACCTAAATAATACAAATGATGATAAGTATCCTCCCACATATCTCTACAAATATTAACACGACCATCAAAGTTTGCGAAAAACATTTTTAATCTATATTTTTCCAAAACATATTGCCTTATAATTCCCTTTTCAATGGTTTCGCGACTATAGTTTCTAAATTGAGGATTTAAAGAACCTTGAGCATAATCTTGAATGCAAGAGTTTCAGAAAAAATAAAAGGCAAATTTTCTTCACAAATTAATTCAGACATAACAGTTAAATGTTTCCCGTCATCATAAATGAAATTACCAAAGGATTGATTATTTGCAAACCTCGATATTTGTGTTTGCATCCCCTTGCCATTTAGTTTTGCCCACTCCGTGGGGGGTGCCGGCCCTTCAAATACCTATGAGCGCAGTCGTATCATTGGGACGTCCAAGCTCAATACTTCCTTACAATGTTTGCAAGTTGCATTCCACTTCCCATCTTCCGGGTCCTTGGCCTTATTAAAACTCTTTTTCATAATAAGAGATTCACCTCGTTTACCGGGTTGGGATAAACTGGCGGCTTGTTCCTTGTCCTCGTTGGGGGGTTGCTCGTCGGCTTGTTCCTCTTCGGTTGTCGCCGACTCCTCCTCCTCCTGCCCCTCGTCGTCATCCTCAAGCTCTTCATTAATCTCGGGAATGTCTTCTTGTTGGTAAAGCCACCCATGTTCTTGGGCCAACAGTTGAGCCAATTGTTGATTGGACATCGCATCTCTCTATTGGTAATCCGTATGAAAATTGAAAATCATCTCGGCTTTGAGAAGAAGACCCGGCATGTCCTTTAGCTTTGCCTCGCGAAGTAGGATTTCCTTTCACAATCTCTTTCTTTCTGTTGTGTTAGAGGTTACACATATCTACAGAATATTTATCACGCTCTATCTTAGAATATAACTAAGATTAAATTCTAATAAAAATATATTAATGGGAGTACAAATACAATTAAAATGTAACTAATATATAAATGTAACTAAAATGTGACTTTAATATTAAAAGGTGATTTTAATATGAAAATGTAATTAATATAAAACTATAACTAAAATGTGACTTTAATAAGAAAATGTAAGTAATATGATAATGTAACTAAAACGTGGCTTTAATATTAAAAATGTGACAAGTATACAACTCTAAAAAATATTGAATTGTGAGTACAAATAAAATGAAACTAATATTTATATGTAACTAAAATGTGAGTTTCATATGAAATTGTGAGTTTAACTAGTATCGTTACCCGTGCCGTGCACGGGATAAAATGATTCTGTGTTTTAGTTTTGGCATGTGTTTATGGGTTATTATAACAAATGGAAAATCGTGTATATATCTATTGGATTATAATATTGATAATACATATTTTTATTTGTTGAGAACGTCTTTTTTTTAAAAACTAATTATATAAACATATCCTCGGTAGTGTATGTCCCTAAAGATGATTATGTAGGTATTTAATACGTTGATTATGGAACACTATGTGAACTCTTGTATAGTAACATGAATCATTGAAATCAGGAGATGCAGTATTACAAAAGTACATGTACGTCAGTTTTGAATGAGAACATGATATTATATGACTTTGCGCGCAATGAGAGGTTCTAGGTTTATTCCCGTTCATTAGTATAACCAATAACTCTCGAGACCTTTGTAAAAACGGAAGTTGAACTTTACCTTTCATGCAACACAATGAGAATTCAATATTGTTTGATCTTGAAACTTTGTTCACTCACTCTTCATACCATTCATTGGTATGAAGACATGAAGAGTTACTCTTGAGGCATTTGATCTCAAGAGTAGTAGTGGGAAATCAATATTATTTGATTTTGAAACTTAGTTAACTCACTCTTCATACAACATATTGGTCGTACAATTGTAACAAATGAACGAAGAGTCTCTCAAAACTACAATTTCTGCTTAGACCTACAGTTCATATGCTTACAATATGTAGAGTATAATCTATATATCATAATAATTTTCAACATCGAATGCATTTATTTATGTTCATGATGTAATCATATTTTTAGTGGATATGAATATTCAATTTCTAATAAATAGAGTTGAGCACTTGTGTTTTGCATATATAATACTATGAATTGGAACAAAGCCTTTGAGATGGATATATCCACATCATCTTTTTTATCTGAATTTGATATCACTAATTGATATGACATAGTTTGGGAGGTGCACCTTTGATTTTACATCAATTTCGTTTATTAGTTGTATACTTTCTCCATTTTTAAATAAGTGGAAAATGTTGAATTTTACACTATTAACACGTTTTTACTTTGATTACGCTTTATTTATTAATGTATTACATAGTAATAATTTTTTTTTTAAAATAATAATACGACCTCTGGTCCCAAATAAACTTCACGTACACTTTCCTTTGGGGCAAGTCCAGAATAAACTTCAAAAATCTATATTTGGTAAGTTTTTAATATAAAGTTACTCTTATACTATCTTTACTTTATTGCGCACTTCAATGTGAGAAATTGGCCATTGCAATTAATTATTTAAGAACGAATGACATATTTTTTTTAGAACGTGAATTTTGACTTAAAATTAGGTACTACATCTCTATCAAATTACATAGTCATCTCTTAAATTTTGGAACATAATTTTAATTAGAATAATATTCTAGAAATTATAAATTTTGTACTTTTATAAAAGTACTTTTAACAAAGAATATTTTCATTTAAATTTTATATCTCTAAAAATGATGTTTGGACATGTGCCTAGAAGACTGAGTGATGCACCTGTCGGGCGTTGTTTAGATGTGTGGAGAAGAGGCAAGGGGAGAGAGAGAGAGAGAGAGAGAGAGAGAGAGAGAGAGAGAGAGAGAGAGAGAGAGAGAGGAGCGAGAGAGAGGAGAGAGAGAGAGAGAGAGAGAGAGAGAGAGGAGAGAGAGCGAGAGAGAGAGAGAGAGAGAGAAGGAGAGAGAGAGAGATAGAGAGAGAGAGAGAGAGAGAGAGAGAGAGAGAGAGACGTGGGTTAGGGGAGTCTGAAGTGATATGTCTCTTCTTGAGTTGGATGAGAGTATGACTTTGGAGAGAGCAAAGTGGAAAGGCAGGTATTCGTGTGGATTAGTGATCTCGTATTATTAATATCCCCTCATCTTTTTTTTTATATTTATCATTTTTAGGTATAGTTCATCTCTTTTTTATATTATCTTTTTATAATAGCTTATCTTTTTATCTTTATTTTCTTTCTTTTTCTTTTGGTGTGTGGTATCAAGTATCGATTCATGTTAG